>CM040119.1:308310535-309031787 GCA_022559845.1 Amorphophallus konjac | reverse complement strand
GTGTTCCCCGCACACTGCGCCGGTGTAGCTTCACGCCTGCGAGAATATCATTAGAACACTACTCCTCACGCAGGAGGGGTGGCCTCGGGGTGGGGAATTAATAGCTTTACACCCAAACACTACCACCTCATAGGGTGGGGCTTTCAGCCAGCCAAGCGGGGAGGGGAGGATGGGCCGAAACGGGTAGAAGAGAACTAAGGAAGTTGATGCAGCCGGCTGGAATTCTGGACGGGAAGCCGCTGTTGCCGCCGTCCCGAGCTAGTCCGAACTCCGATTTTGAAGATTCCACCTCCTGGAGTTTCCTGACTTGATGCTGGTGATGTCTGAATTTTTGGACGGCCTCTGGAGTCGGAGACTGGCGACACCGGCGACTGAACCGAGGCAGCAAATGTGGTCTCTGGCCGGACCTGTTCTGTAGCAGTAGGTTGCAGACACTGTGGTGAACTCTCCCGAACTCCGAATGGCACGAAACCAGCGGCGTTGTCTTTGTGGTTGAAGTAGCTAACAGCAGGAAGTAGTGGGGAGACGATCCCAGGTCGGTGGTGACTTGGGTCCTGGGAAGAGTGAACTCTGGTCGATGCAGCCTGAGAAAACTGACCTGGATAGTGCGAGGGAGAAAATTCGTAACTCTGTCCCACAGTGTCCAAATGGTGATCCGTTTCCTGACCCTGAAAGGGGACAGAGAGGAGCAGAACTTTGATGAAGAAACCCGAGCCTGGTTCAGCGTTGGTTGATCGTGGCACCCTGTTCTTGTCGGTTCTGGTGTTGGATGGAGTCCTCTCTGTGCGATTGTGGGAGAATCGCCCTAGCCAGCAGCTCCGATCTCAGAATGAGGTGAAACCACCTCGCCTTCGAAGCTGACGTGGAGCTCTTTCCAGGGATGTAGGATACGCCCTCAGCAGCACAAGGATGGAGCTGTGGCTGTCGCTGCAACTGGAGGATGATCTGCAGGTCGTCCTGCACACGAAGCTGAAACTAGGATGACGGGGAAGAAGGCTTCTTGGGTGAGTGAAGGTGGGTGTGGTGCGGCCAAGTGGAGTTGTGGGGCTCTTGTGTGGTGTGTAGGGGGATGAGGAGGGGAGGAATGGTCGAAGTCTGCAGAGGGAGGGGGTGGTGGAGAGAGTGGACGCAGCAATGGGGAAGGAAGGTGGGGTTCGGCCTTAGCAAGAGGGGAGGAGGAATGGGGTGGCTAGGGGCAAACTTGGGAGGAGGGGGGGTGGTATGGTTGACCTAGGGAGATGAAGAGACTCCTTGGGGAAAGGGCCCTTGGGAGGTGGAAGGTTGCTTGGGGAAGGGGGAGGGAAGCCTTGGGAAGGGGAAAGGGTGCTTGGGGAGATGGAGTGATTAATGGTGTGAAGTAATGGGGTCTTGGGAGGTGAAGAGACTTGCCTAGGTGGCAAGTGATGTGGCAAGGGGTGAGGAGAGAGAGGAAATTTCGAACTAGAGAGAGAGAATTAGAGTGAGAGAGAGAATTAGACTCAAGTGGATGCAAGCTTTCAATAATTCTTCATTAACCACAAGAGGAGGGGTTGGGGCCCTATTTATAGGGAAATCCCTTTTACAAATAGGTCCTCGACACTTCACACACTAACACAAAAGCCAAGGGGAAGGGGGGGTGCGCCCATGGGCCTAGCCCAGAGGCAAGGGCCCATTAACAAGCACAAAGACTCATGTGACTCAACTAAGGACAATTAATTAAAAACCTAGGTACAAGACTCAAATAAAAGACAAAAGTACATGATAATGATAGGGAAAAATCACTCAGTGACCTAGGTAAAGATACAGAGATCCACTCCGGAACAGGGACGGCCTCCTAGCTGCTCCCGGGTGGGAGGGAAGTGCCAAGCCATAGGGAATCGCGAGTGATGTCCTCATCACGCGTGTCTCGCTATGTCCCACCGTGATGAAACCTGCTGCTGATTAATGGGCACACTCGCCCGATCAGCAATAAAACCTGTCCGGTTTAGACCTTACGTCTATGCCGATAAAACTCATGAAACCCTTGCATTGGTATAAACCCAATACCGATGATGAAGCCTGCTGTTGATCGATTGGCACACTGCCTAATCAACGATGAAACCCATCCAGGCCAGACCTTTTGTCTATCCTGATGAAACTTATGGCATCTTTACATTGGTATAAACCCAATACCAATAATGAAACCTGCTGCTGGTCGATTGGCACACTGCCCAATCGGCGATGAAACCTATCCGAGCCAGACCTTTCGTCTATCCTGATGAAACCTATGAAATCCTTGCGTCGGTATATACCCAATACCGATGATAAGAGCAGCCGCCAATAAAGCAGCATGTCGCCTGACCTATGCTGAAGTCCCAATTCAAGAGATATATATATATATGTATATATAAAAAAAATGGGGTTAAAAATAGAGATACCCCGCCAGACTTGTTCGGACATTCTGAGCGAGGGCAAAAATGGCTAAAACCCAGCTGTGGTGAAAACCCGAAAGGGAACTGCAGGCAAAATCGGGTACCCCACCGCGTGAAAACCCGAAAGGGCGCGTGGGCAAAAGCAAGAGGGGGCTGGCTCTGGTGAAAACCCGAAAGGGCACTTGGGTCAGTAATGTGGCAATTCAAAGTTCCGTGCCGACAGGCACGCTGCCCTTACTTCCCCTTCGCTGATAAAACCTTCTGTTGGTCAGCTGGCTCCATGCCCCACCGACGATAAAACCTCTCCAGGAAAGACCTTACGTCCGTCCTGATGAAATCTACACACCCTCTTTCAAATGTCCCACCCGTGATAAAGCCTGCTGGAATGGACCTTACGTCTATCCTGACGATTCCTACGCCTCTACCTACGTCCCACCGTTGATCGATCGGCACCTCGCCCGATCAATGATGAAACCCTGCCAGTTTAGACCTTTCGTCTATTCTGATGAAACTTATAAACCCCCTTTGCATCAATATAAACCCAATATCGACGATGAAACCCACTGTTGATCGATCGGCACCCTGTCCGATCAATGATGAAACCCTAGCCAGTTTAGACCTTTCGTCTATGCTGATGAAACTCATGAAACTCTTCCTTGCGTCGATATAAACCCAATATCGATGATGAAACCAACTATTGATCGATTGGCACCTCGCCCGATCAATGATGAAACCCTATCCAGTTTAGACCTTACGTCTATTCTGATAAAACATATGAAATCCCCCTTGCATCGATATAAGCTCAATATCGATGATGAAGTCAACCGTTGGCTGATCGGTACATCGCCCGGCCAATGATACAATCTGTCCATTTCGGACTTTGTGGCCGTTCTGATGAAAACCCCATACCCTTTTTCAATGTCCCACCTGCTATAACCTCTACCCGGTCTAGACCTTTCGTCTATTCCGATGAAACCTCTTCTTTCACATTTCTCCAAATTGTCTCCCTCGCAGCACATATTGCCAAGAGGGACGATTGCTGCTACCAACAGAATCCGGTTTAAGCACCTCCCCGGATGCCGTCACGCGGTGGAGCGAGTTCCCCATCCTTTCTCTGAGGGGGTGGACGCTCTCCTGCCAAGTACGGGCCATTCGCATGAGGAATTGCTAAAACCGCTACCCCACTTCTCAAAGTGATAGAACCACGTGCAGAAGAAAATGGATACGCGTGAGGCCAAAGATTTCTTTTCATTAATAAGTGAATACATAAAGGGCCCCGAGGGGACGTTGTATCGCAAAAGACTACAAAAGAAAAATAAAGAGAAGATGGTTCATGGCTGCCTGAAGATATCCTCGTGAGCCAGAAGACCCACATAAGGGGCGGCTCCCAGTTCATGAAGACGAGCCTCCTCCTCCTGCAGTCGAACGTACTCGTCTTGAAAGGACGCCACCTGCCCCTCTAACAGAGCTGCTTCTTCCTCGAGCTGCGGTCAAGAAATTGTTAGCTGCGGCAGCTCAGCTCGGAGATCGGACAGTTCAGCTTCCAGGATAGTTATCCGGTCACGCACAAACTGCTCCCGCTTCGCCAAAGACTGCATTTGGCACTGTCGCTCCTGAAGAATAGAGTTCATCTTCGCCAGCTCGGATTTGCATTCCATTCTTTGCGACTTCAAAGCCGCCATTTTGTCAGACATGATATGTGTCAAGAAATCCCAGCGATGAACAAATTTTAACAATAAAAGAACCCGCTGGGCCCATATTTCTGTGGGACATCGCATCGCCTGCAAGCCGGCGGTGAAGCGCTCAGCTATCTCCTTCAACCGTGGATAGGTTAGTCCGGGCTGGGACTCCACTAGCTGGCGCAGCATGCCAAGATGTTGCCAGACAAAACTCTCAGGTGAAGTAAAGCCAGGCAAAGGAAGAGGTGCTACTTCGAAGGTCATTTCGCTATCAATATCTGCCCATAGTGCGACATCCGACTGAGAGGATGAAGACGGCAAATCTGCTGGAAGAACTGGCCGGTCCCTCTCCGTGCCCTCCGGTTGAACTAAAGATTCTCCCTCCACCACTGTCTCGGGTGCTATGGCTTGAACATTCACGGAGGGAGGACCAATGAATGATGGAGCTATCTCTTCATGAGTCTCCTGAATAAAGGCTTCGTCTCCAGCTACTCTTCCTGATAATGGGGGCGAAGGGTCCCTAGTCTGTAAAGGCAGAAATCCAGTCTCTATAGCCACTGTGGCAGGGACTGCTGACTCAGGCGCGATTGACATTATGGCAGTCGGTATAAAAGCGGAGCTTCTGGCTGGGTCTATTTCGGCTCTGAACTCGGAGGCCTTAACAAGGAGGGAAATCTCTCCTGATGATCCTAAGTCCAACGATGCTAAATCTATCGTAGACTGTATCCGCGCTGGCACAGGGCGAATGATCTCAGGAATTCCTGTGCAAGTTAAAGGCTAAAAAGGGACAATAGCCCAGTTTATAGAAGAAATGTCCGTGATAGCCGTAGTTATGTCTGAGCTAGCAATGGCAATGCCCTGAGACCAAAACAAAGCAACTTCAGCGCTAAAAAAAAAGGGGAAGAAAGGGGCAGATGAAGCAACAAACATGAAAAGGAACCCACCCCTGAAGCAGGGTCCACATCCTCGAAGTGGGGTGAAAGAGAAGGAAGCTCCGTTGTCGGAATGACAAATGGTGGAGTTATGTCAATCTCGGTATCGAGCCCAGCAAACTCCTCTTGCAACTCCTCCTCAGGAGATAGCACCACCAGCTTAGCAGGCTGAAAAGACAGAGCACCTTTTGCAAATACAAGTGGGGCCTCTGATTCAGAAGCATCCCCCTCACTGTCTCTGAAGGTCGCTTCCTCCTCATCAGAGGCGGTCTTAGAACTGCCTGAGGATATTTCCACACTAGCTATACGCTGTGGGGCCACCTCTAAAACATGTCGAGATGCAGACCGAGTAATTATGTGCCTGGCCGGAACAGTACGCTGCTTCGACTGAGCCTTGTAACCCTCCTGTGGTTGAAGCAATTCTTCTGTCACCATAGCCTCAGTCTGTTCCTCGCCTGCCACTGATGCAAAAAGAGACCTCTGAGAAATGTAGCAAAGAAAACAAATACAGGTATGAAACAGATGAGAAGATACACTTACCCCCCGCCTCACTAGCCGGCGTAGGAGAAGGCAATCTGGTCTCCACCACAGAAGGTGCTATGACTGTCTCTTGGGCTGTGCAAAAAGAATGGGTCAGATTCAAGGACTTCTTTGAGATCCTGC
Source organism: Amorphophallus konjac (assembly GCA_022559845.1). Classification (NCBI taxonomy): domain Eukaryota; kingdom Viridiplantae; phylum Streptophyta; class Magnoliopsida; order Alismatales; family Araceae; genus Amorphophallus; species Amorphophallus konjac. The sequence goes on along the minus strand of CM040119.1, from coordinate 309,026,123 downwards.
AGAAGACAGTGAAGAATGCAAATGCAAGCTTTTGATGTTACCCTGAACCGGTGTCTGAGCAGCCTCCCTTTGCAGCTCAAACTCATCGAATGATGGAATGGCGGGGAGAGGGGTCCCAGTGTCCATCGCCACCGAAGTCGACTGCTGAATATGGGCCTTTTTGGCCTTCCTGGCCTTCCCAACTGCAGTTTTGACTGCGGAAGCGTTCCTCTTCTTACCAGGAGGCAGGGGAGTAGTGGTCGGTGCTGCAGCAGGGACTTTAAAATAAGTCGGCTTCTCGGCCTGTGCAATAATCTTTCTATAGAGCCCCTGCCGCTTTATATCAGGCCGGTCTGTTGAAAGTGGCAGAAGGGTGATGGGATCAGTGGGTGCGAAATTCAGATGCTAAGCAGAAAACACTGCAATCAGAAAAGAAGAAATCTTACCTGTCGGGTCGTCATAGAATACAGAAAGTGGCCAGTACAGATAAGCTACCTCCTTGGAGCGGGAAGCAGCCTCCTTGATGAGCCAGCACACATCACCAAATATCTGGCACTTCTCTACTAAAGCAGCCAGATCATTATGGCCGCGAAAGTCAAGGCATCGAAATAAATCAAGATGGTCCATGCCCCAACCATCGACATAATGAAATGATATAAATAGTGGCTTGTTCAATATGCCAGCTATCGGGCTTTTCGCAGATAATCCATGCAAATTTAGCAGAATGAACAGCAGGACGTTTGCCTGTAGTACGTCTGAGTTCTATCTTCCCGACGTACAAACGTCCTATATGGATGAAATTTATCAATTGGACCCCTCCAAGGAGCTACTGTCGGGAGCGGCTCTTCGACAGGAAATGGGTATTGCTGCACCTCCAAGCGAGCGCCCCCTACATGGCTCAGATGTTCCAAACTCTGCATAAAAGTGTCCTCGTTGATAGCAGCGAAGACAGGAGCAAGCGGCTCGGAACTCTTTTCCTTCAAAGCCCGTCGCTGATTCAGATAATTCTCCGCCTCCCTCAGGTGTTGTGAGTAAAGTTTTTTCAAGTGGGCCTCAGAAATATCAAACACTGGCCCAGGCTGCTGTTTCAGGAAGGAGCGCTCTGCCACATCCCAGAAGGCACCCCTACCGTCCCTATAAAAGCCGGTCCGGATATTCCACCATTTGATATATTCTGGTGTTACCCGGGGAACACGGTTAGAAACAGTGGGCACCCTGAAAACTACATCATCCTGGCGATGATAGAAATCCCACCACAACCGGCCCTCGCCAACAATGATGGACCCGTGCTTGGCCCGGCTATCCAGGGGAAACTGGGCAACTGAGGTAGGAATATGCTGGTCGTAGCCGAAGTTTCGCCCAAATCGGAACGGATAGTATGGCTCCAACAGAAGCAGGCCACCCTTCCTGTAGACCAAAACACTGGGCCGAATTGCCATGGCCCATCTCACCAGCTCCGGTTCCAGGATTGGCCGGGCAGTGTTGACTCCTGAAACAGGATGGATATATGTCTCTGTCTCTTCCAGCTTGCACTCTCTCTGAGGATCAATCAAAGGAGCTGAACCTGCCGCCAAGCTCCAGAAATGTATGCTGCCAGGGGCGTCCACTGGTACTTTTATCAGTCGGCCCCTTATTTTAAACAGCTGATCATAAAAGGGACCAGGCTCAGCGCTGGCAAATTCAACCATCCTGGGTAACACTGTATCCGCCTGCAAGGTTCTCGGAGCTAACTCAGGGAATATACTGCAAACCCAGGCGTTGAAGAAGTGAAAAGGACCCACGGTCCTCAAAGAACGGGGAGTCCGATGCTTGTGCAGGTCCCCCAAAGATTTATATATCAAACACAAGGCCACTGGGCAGAGCGACAGCTTCATCCCCCATGCCATCTGACAAGCTGGATATATGGCCTCTGGCCGAATAACTGTCTCGTCCCCTTGTGGGAGAGCGAAAGTGCACAGCCAAAATGTGAAATAAGCCGCACAGTGTGTGATGGGGTCTACGCCTGCTGGGTTGGGACCACCGCTGCCTGCACGGCGCAATGAGGATGGCAGCGCCGACCTATAGCGAGGGGCCCTTATCTGCTTGCTAGCAGCCGGACCCATGGAAGGAAAGTCTGCATACTTCAGGGGACCGTCAAAGAAATACTGGATCCACTGCCCTATCCGGACCCTCAGTTTGCTGCCCTTCTCTCGGGGTTGATAGCCTTTAGAGGACCCTCTGCTATACGCCAGACAGATGGAGCGGTATACCTTCATCAGATATCGATATGAGAAGCCAATGGAATACTTGCCCTCGCCGTCAGAGCTATCCTTCTCGGAATCTGACAAGCAAACTTCCTCATACGGCTCGCCATCAATGGGCAGGCCGGAGAGCTGTGATAAACTCCAGAGGTCCAGGGATGTCTCCCCCTCTGCTGTATAGAAAGTGTTGAATAAAGGGCAGAACACTTCAAACATTCCACAGCACAACCCTCGGGATATGGGATACCGGAATCTAGAAGCGAAGACGCTGTGATACACCCCGGCTCTGATCAGCAGAGGGGCATATTCCTTCAGAACAAACTCGGTAAACTCCACTGATCCTACTCGGAATAAGTGCGCGTCAGTGATTTTGGTATCCCCGAACCAACCAGCGGCCAGATGGTACTTGAACTGAACGGCCGAACAATTCAGCACGAAGGGCTCTTCGCGATATCCCCACTTTAATGGTGCCAACAACATACCATAGCCGGGCTTCTCCCTATGAACTCGGCCGCTAGCATTATCCCACCGGGCAGGTGTGAATTCCGGGGCCCGGACCAGCATCTTCTTCTCTGGTTCCAGCTCCGATATGCCAAGGACTGCATCCCAGTCGCGCTTTTCCCCAGGAAGATAGATGGCCTTGCTGCGATACACTGAGTCCTTCAGGCTATCTCGCTCAGCAAGGATGGCAGCTTCAACTACGCGAGCTATCCGGTAATCTCGCATGCCGCCCACTGTGAAAGTCCGGATGAACGGCATCAAATGTCGGTCCTTCGGGAGGTCTGGCCGATAGCTACCATCCCGCCTGAAGCATGTCTCGGTCGCCGTGGAGTATACCCGGGCTGTTGACACGGTGTCAGTTTCAGAGTCAGATGATTCGTCAACTGAAGCAATCCTATCATATCCGAAATCCAGGCTGTGCACATTCAGCCAATTTACTGTGGCCCGAGATATGTCTGGCTGGGCCGATGAGCTAGCACCAACAGCTCCGGAAGATGCAACATCAGAACTGGAAGCCATTGCAGTGCCTGCAGTCGGAGAAAAAGTGTAAATTAAAAGCCAGTCTTATAAAAGATTGTAACATGAGACTCTATGAAAATTTCGGCAGCATCTCCCCTTATTCAGGGTCTGCCCAAGAGGAATAGGAAGTCACCAACCAAGAGGGGTGATCCCGAAATAAAAAGGGATTAAATCCCAGAGTAACGTCCTACCCGGGCGAAATCCAACCAAACGGGAAGAAAAAACGAGAGCGGCCGAGAGGAGAAGAAGCTCCCGCCGATGAAAGAAAAATGAAGAAAGAGAAAGAAGATGAAGAAATGAGAAGAAAACCCTCTCGGGGGGATTAAATAAGAGAAAGGGGGGAGGGGCTTCTTGGCGCGAAACAATGTGCGCCGAGAGCCCCCCATGCCGAGAGCCCCAGGCGGCCAAAAGGCGCGCCGAGAGCCTGCCCGCGCCGAGAGGCCCCTCACGCCGAGAACCCAGGCCGAGAGCCCCCTTCGGCCGAGGGCATGTCGAGAGCCTTCCTTCGGCCGCGCCGAGAGGCCCCTCACGCCGAGAAGCCTTGCGCCGAGAGGGTCATGCCGAGAAGCCTATGGTCCTGTGCCGAGAAGCTCCGAAATGCTGAAAATAAAGAAAATGCGAAGATAAAAAAATATGAAAATGAAAGATCCGTGTGCAGAATATTGTTGCAACGAGATGATCAGGTCTGAGAACCCGATTAAAGACAAATTGAGGAAGATACCCTCGAATGATGAAAGACACCTGCAAGCCCCGTGCCGCTTATTCTGCGCTTACGCCGCCCGCAGGTGGGGGGCATTTGTTGACACCGGAAATGTAACCAAAGATAGAGATGAGACAAAAGATGAGATTGAATAATTAATGAAGATCCAAGGAACTCCTGCAAAGCGGGATTACAGAAAGTCCGTTACTGAAGCTGTCACCCAGCTGAAGCCTTCCCCGGCCAAGCTGATGTCCGGTATTGTCGTCACTCAGACGACATTACTGATGAAGAACTGCGGTCCACTGACCGATGAAAACCCCCAGAAGTATTCTGATGAAACCATGCTAGTTCACCAATTAATGGGCCCTCACCTAGCCTGACTTGCTCGAGGTGCCGACAAATGAAGGACAGATTAAGCGGCTCTTACAGCTCAAGCTTAATGATGAGTTCATTTAAGAAAAGATGAAATACAAAGAGACATAAATGGGCTGGCCCATCCGTACGGTGTCGAAAGCCCAATAAGGCCATGCCGAGAGGTGATGCGCCGAGAGCCTACCACCTCCGAATAAGGCGCGCCGGGAGGTCAAAAATAGCCCGCCGAGATGCCCATGCCGATAAGGGGGAGAAGGGGTGTTATAAAAACCCCCCTTTCTCTCGATCAAAAAAGAGGAACAGAGGAGAGCAAAAAAAAGAAAGAGATTAGACACAGCCAGAAAGAAAAGAAACCCATCCAGAAAAGGAGATAGGAAAAGAGAGAGAGAGAGAGCCTCCGCTGCCAGAGAAGAGAAGAGGAAGAAGAGAAACCCCAGGTGGGCCGCCCGGGGAGGGAGAGGAGTCAATGCTCCACCCTCCCCTCCTCCATGTTTTCTTTTCTTTGATGTAATCTAGCGAGTCTTTTCTCGATTTATCAAATGTAGCCGGAGAGTCCCGGCCTTGACTTCTACCTCTCTGTCTTGCATTCTCTTTCACGATCAGTGTAAGTTTTCCATGCAATGCAATGAAATATCGATATGGCTCGCCTGGGCACCGATTGATTAAGACATCTGATCTCTGTCTCTCTATGTGCATAGTCCTCGTCTGAAAGAAAATATAGTTTAGACTCTTCGAGTTTCAGAGCCGATCATATGAGTCTGTTCTTCGAAGAGGGACGAAGATAGGGCTCCTACCCCTATCTAATGGGTTACTGAGTTCTATTCTCTTCTCCCCTCTCCTATCTCAATGGCTGATTCTCTGCATATAATCTGAGTTTTCTGTCGAGCGCCTTTACGCTGTTTAGGAACCAGAGACATCAATCTCTTGGTTACCTGGACTGTCTAGCTTTGATAAATGATGATCCGATCCCTGGGTCCTCCATTCTAAGCCTTGAATGCTTAGGGCCTGGAGTTTCTGCGTTGAGAGTCCCTCCTTCGCCGGTTTTCAATGTCATTGGGCTCGTCCGGAGGGGTCAGAGGACAGTCATCTCTTGACTCCCCCAGACGGCCTGCAATAAGCAGATAAAACCCTCCACGGGATCAGGTGATGGTCTGGTTTCTTTCATTGATTCCACCGTCCAATTCCCTTGGCATCCTTCTAACGGAAGCATCCATGAAATCCCCCTTTTGCACTCCTGACCCGGCATCAATTCGAGCTTGAAATCCCAGAAAACATATGAACAGAGCATCGTTAGCGAAGCTCTGAAACCCCTACCCTTTCACCTTCTCTGCGTGCAACATTCCCCGCCGAGAACTACGCTGCCGAGAAGGCTTCCCCCTTCAGCAAGCCGACAAAAATCACCCCAGTCGTGCCCACTGGCCGTTGAGCTCCCCTCCACCTGGCCTTCCCGGCCTGGTGCCTCTCGGCGCCAGCTTCCCGGCGCGGCGATGAGCGCGCCGGGAAGCCCCTGGCCGAGACCCTCTTTTGGCCGCCGAAAGCTCCTGGCCGGGACACCCTCTCCTTTTGGCCAATCAAACCCCACGCCGATAACCCCCCGGCCGAGAGCTCCCTCTTTTGGCCGGCTAAACCCCTGGCCGAGACCCCCCTTTTTTTTTGGCTGACTAAGCCCCAGGCCGAGATCCCCTCTTTGGCCAATATGAAAGCCACGCCGAGATCCCTCCTTCGGTCAATGAAGCCCACTCCGAGGCCCATCTCTGCACCATCTTTCTTCAAACCTCTTAATCTCCCCATACATCTGTTTAAGGGGATACTCAGAGACCATCACTTGTGTCTTGATGAGATACAATAATGGGGAAGATCTCCCCTACAGCTCTCGTCCCTAATCCGGATTTCACCGCTGCCTTATGAACCCAAAGAGCCATGTCATTACATGTGTTCTGATGGGTTCCAAGGGAATATTAATCAATGATATGAAGGCAAGAGATGTCCCTGGGCCTGGTGCCCATCTTTGTTCGGTCGTTGTCCCGGCTCTCCGTGGATGATGACCTATCCTCTCTTGGCATAATCCAAGTTGAGGGGACATGCTGCCGAAATTTACATATACCCCACCAATCGAGTGTGGTACTTTCTTCTAACCCCGTTGGCCCACGGAGTTATGCCCTTGCATGATCTCCGATGGTCCTCCAAAGGGGGACATTAATAAGACATCGCACTCGTACCGGGTGTGTTACATCAGGCCGGTCCCCATCCGGATTCCGGGTTATGTATATATACCTGATCTTTTACGGATCCCACCTTGCCGCTGCATGGGTGGTTTCCTATCTCCACTTGGCATAGTCCAAGGTAATGGGGATATGCTGCCGAGTTTCCTCCGCAACTGGTGTATCTTCGCTTTACTCAGGCTATCTGATGCCTTGTGAATGAACCAACTCTCTCCCTCGTTTGAGTTTTATTTTTACCGCTATCCTCCTCCTACCTTTAGCGTTTAATCAAGGGTTGTCCTCCTTAGGGGGGATGTAATTAACGTCATAGCCTTTATGGTATGGCGGACTTCCGGTCCCGACTCGGACTTCACAATCGACTGATCAAGTCAGATCGAGCGCACAATGAAATCGTCACTTCGGTGACTGGCACGCCAATAAATCAAATCAAATAATAAATAAAATAAATAGATAAAAATCCCGCGTCCACAAGTCTGGCACGCCCGGTGGGACTAAGTCTCCCTTCATCTTTACGCTAAAGTAGGAGGCCCAGCGGGCCCCCCTCAAAATTCTGATTCTGTGTACTTTCCTTATTTTCAGGAATCTACAATGACGGCTGGAATCATGTCTGTCTGCTTCGACCAGCAGCCGATTGACATGCATGTGCGAGAAGGCTACCTGGCGGTACCTCTCGCGTTCGGATCGATGCCGCCTGCCGTTGGGCTGCCCAACTGCTTGGGCGTCGTCTTCACTGACCTTCTGCAGGTCGATGACAATGAGCAAGGCACTGCTGCAAGTGCCCCAGTGGAGATCACTGACCAGAAGAATATCTTACCAGAGAAAACGGTCCCCACGGCCGTCGCCTGCTACGTCCATCATGTCCAAAAAAGGGGCATGGTCCCTGCTGCTGCTCAGAAAGGGAGAAGAACTAACCGGAGGAGCCGGTATGATGCTGTTGACCGTCGTCTTTCCAACTCCGGAAAGACCATGATGATTGGAGGTGTCCGGGCAAACATGAATGGTTGCCCAAGGGAGGTCAGGCCGGACGTGATCATCCCGATGGTGCCCACTACCAACAGATTCCAGACTCTGGCCGCCAGGCAGGCCAATTGGGAGGCTGATGAGAGGAAGCCGCTGGCGCCCAAGCCAGCAAAATACAAACAGGTCTGGCGACCGAAGAGGATTCAGAGCTGGGTTCCAGCTCGAGATGAGGAGAAGGCTGCTGAAGATGCTGTTGCCCGCTTCAGGGCAGAAAGCCGAAGAAGAGAGGGAAAAGAGACAAGAAATGCTGTTGCTGCTCGCCCCAAAGCCTGGGGCAGAAGAGATGAGAGAAATGATGAAGAAAGAAATTTGACTGCTGCTCGCCCCATGATGAGGGGCAGAAGGGATGAGAGGAAGGAAGACCTTACTGTCACCCGTCCCAGGGCTGGGGGCAGAAGATGGCAAAGAAAGAAATATGATGCTGCTGTCAACTGCTGCCGAAACGGCAATGTGGGAATGAGCGAACCAGTCACGGTCGCCATCCCAAGAAGACCGAGGGCCTGTGCCAGACAGGCCGATTTGTTCAAATATTCCAAAGCCGAGCATTTGAATGCTCAGGTAACAAGACTGGCCTATCAGCAGAGAAGCCAGGAAAGACTAATGCTCCGGCCTGAGCCACAGAGGCACAATTCTGAAGAGATGAAGCAGATAGTCCAAGACTACTTCCATTACCTGGGGAGCTCTGCCCTCGGTCAACAAAGACTATCCCGTGCCTTGGGCACCAGAGGTGAAGAAAAAGAAGAAGCACTTCAAGAAATGATGATCGGAGCCTCTTCCTCCGATTCAAATCACTATGAAGAAGGTCTCAGGGCCGGATATGACAAAGAAGACCTGTACAGGGAAGAAGCCAAAGAAAGAATATCGGTCTTTGACCGGCTCAAATATCCTGACCAGGTGAAAAGAAAGGTCTATAGGTGGAAGAAAAAAATGCAAATCTTCACCTGCAACATGGCTGGACTTGCCAGGGGGCAAGATATACTACCAACTCGGCCAGATGAACTGCTCAGGTTGGCTACTAGACCTGGTCCTGTCACAAGAAGAGGCCAGGCCGCAAAAGATAAGATGAAGAAATATGATGAAGCCCGCAAGATCACCACCATGACAGTCAATGTGGTGACGACAGAGGATGAGGACAATCCCCTTATTGATGATGCTGAAGGGACTTCTGAAGATACGCAAATCCCATCAGCCTTGGATCCCATGATCCAGATGATGTTCAGAAGATACCAGCAGGAGATCAGTGCTCTCCGAAGGTAGCTCAATGAGAGACATGAAGCTACATCAGTCTCAAAGCAAGCTGAACCTGCGGGGCAGACATCCAGCTCAGCAGAGACGGCTATCCCAGCTAACCCTCTCCTAGCTGATAAGGGCAAGACACCGAGCCAACCTGTTCCACAACAAACAGCAGCTCAGCCCTCTGTGTCTCAGACACAGCCTACCGCGCCCATCTTGCGCGCCACTGTGATGACAACTCCTCACAGCCAGCAACAAGCTCACTTCTTTCCAGAAGACATAGATCCAGCTGTAGCCCACAAGCAGATGATTGAAAGAATTGTGGAAATGAAGCTGTCAGAAAAGGCTGGTGGTGATGCTGGTACCTATGATGTGTACAAGGTACCGTATCCTCCCCAGTATGCTGCCAAGAGATTACCCCCAGGCGTCAGTAAGCCGCCGAAGTTCGAGAAATTTAATGGCCAAGGCTCCCCTAGGGAGCATATAGCCTACTACACTACAATCATGGGCGACCTAGCAGTCGATGAAGCTTATCTGCTCAAGTTCTTTGGCTCATCCCTCACTGGGTTGGCCTTTGAATGGTACTCAAGCCTGCCAGCTGGGTCAGTGGTTGATTGGCCTGATATGCAGAGAAAATTCCGCGACAGATTTCATGTCACGGAAAGGGAAATCACGATAGCAGAGCTATATGCAACCAGGCAGAAGCAAGATGAAACTGCACTGGACTACATCAAAAGGTGGAGGAACTTAGCCATGAGATGCCGAAGACCTCCTCATCAAGAAGATGCGGTGCAGATATGCAAGCAGAGCCTCAGGAGGGAGGTGCTAGAAAAAATGATCGGTGCAGATGTCAGAACATTTGACCGACTGAACAATATAGTGGCAGAAGTCGAGACGTTCTTGTCCAAGCGTCCGACCGCCAATGTCCCCACCATGCCAAAGGGAAAATCCAACGAGCGACGGCCATCACACTCTGAGGCCAACACCGTCGATTTCAGAACCTTCGAGCAACAGAAGGGGAAGAAAGGGGCAGATGAAGCTCCCCCGCTGGCAGATACAGCAGAAAGAAAAGATAAAGTCTCTCTGAGAGACAAGATGAGAAAAGCATATTCCTTCCCAAAAGATAAGACGGCCGCACTGTTCAACTGGGCATACAAGTTCAATAAGGTAACATTACTTGAACCCAAAAGACCAGCAGATGCAGCAAAGAAAGATGATCCGCTGTTCTGTCCATTTCACCGTGCGCTGGGGCACGCAATTGAAGATTGTTATGTCTTCAAAGATATCATGGAAGGAATGGTCAAGAAAGGTGAGCTGCAGCTGGGAGATTACCAGGTAAAGCCGCCCCATCCACATGAGCCTCCACCCTGGAGAATGGCTGTCAATATGATCTCAGTCTACCAACAGCTGCCCAAGGAAGCCGTTGAAGAATGCACCAAGCACACCTATGAAGCTTGCTTCCCCACCCCACAGAAAGATCAGGAAGGATGGCTGATGATACCCATAAAAAGCAAAAAGAAGACTCCTGCAGCCAGTACCAGCGGAGCAGTTATCCGGGGTGTTACCCCAAGACCCGAGCCGCCTCCGATAAAGCCAATATGGCATGCAACTGAGACTGGACCAGTCATCCGGATCCCTACTCACAACCGGAGGAGACAAACTCCCCTCCCTACACATAAAGAAGTAAGCCCTGCAGCCAGGCGTCTGCAGCAATATATTAATGAGCTTGATGAGTACGAGCAGAAGAAACCCAAGCATCTGCTGATGAAAGACTGCATACCCTGGGAACAGCTCGAAGAATTGAAAATCAAAGAGCAGCCAGAGGCAGAACAAGAAAAAGCTGAGAATGAACCCATCTGGGGGCAGGAGCTAGCAAAGCCAAATTCCCAGAAGAAGAGGAGACGACCCAAGTCCAAGAAGGGAAAGAAGGTCACGACAGTACAATGTAACACTCTGTCGGTACTCTTTTCCTTGCCCGGGGAGGATGATGAGCCAGAAGCATCCGACGCCCCGCTAGAAGCTAACCATGCCGTAGCCTCCACCTCGGCCCATGCAACATGTTCTGGGAGAAGATGGGGGCACCCACCACCAGCCAACCATAATATTATGCTCAGAGGGGAGCAACCCTATCAAATCTCGGAACCAGAGATACGAGGTGCCCAGGTTCCTCCCCCTGCCAGTCTGTACCAAGACAAAAAGAAGGCAGATGAAGCCCCCTCATTCCTGGAGTTCCTGTCCAGCTTAGAGAATGAGCAACCGGCTCATACTGCTCCAGCTAAAAGCAGTAAATGCCAGCAGACAGCAGCTAGAAAGCGCGTACTGGGGCACGTGTTTTCACCGTGTTTCAGGTGAGGCGCCGCCCCGGGGGAGCGCGTCTGGGGTGCAGCGTGGTGCGGGTGCCCAGAGGTAGTGCCAGAGGTCAGAGCCGGGGTATGCACCGTGTAGCTGTACTTTTCTTTCTTGTCACTGTACTAGTCGTGGACTACTGTTACTGTTGTTATTAGTTTCTATTGTGGACCATGTAAAATGTTAATTTATTTCCTGCTTAATATTATAACTGTTCAATTTCTACAATTATTTATGATGCTTGTGTAGTTTTCACACCATCCTTTTAACCCTTCCGAGTCTTCGGGCTCGTGGGTGGCGGTGCGAGTCTCGGGTTATCGGGCCTTCCCGGTAATCGGATTCTCGGGTCGTTACAGCTGGTATCAGAGCGCGGTTGTGGAATTACATGAGAATCATAGGTAATTGTAGTGGTCCACTAGTCCACAGCGATGATGTACAGGTGACGCTGGCATTGGGCACCGCGTGTTTATTTTGACCTTGCCGCTTTCGTGTTTTCTGTCTTGCGCTTCAGGGGCGAGTATGGCGCCGAGGAGGAGCTCTCACTCTCAGCAGGGGCAGTCGGCTGGAGGTCAGGAGATCCAGCAGGGGGTCCAGAGGGACCAGGAGGAGCTTAGCAGAGTGCCACCAGGGGCTACTGAGGCAGTGGATCCTGCGAGAGTTCTGGGGGCCGAGGATTTCTTCCGAGGCATGTACCAGCTTATATCTCAGCAGTTCGGCGGAGAGGCTGGTGAGGGCTCGTCTGTAAGGGTGGGCCAGGCCGGGTAGTGAGGGACTTCATGCAGTTCTATCCACCTTATTTTAGCGGCCAGGCAGACCCTGATGCGGATCGTGATTGGCTTGATGAGATGGAGCGGGTGTTCAGCTCTGCGAGGAGTGCTGCCGAGGAAAGAGTTGTGTTGGCCTACAACCAGTTACAGGGTACGGCTCGGAGGTGGTGGTCTTCCGAGTGGAAGACGTCCTTTCAGCTTCGTCCACTTGAGCAGATCGAGTGGGATGACTTCGTTAGTGCTTTCGAGCGTACGTACTATCCAGATATTGTTGCCACGCAGCGGATGAGGGAGTTTCTAGAGCTGGTGCAGGGCGACATGTCCGTGTTGCAGTACAGGGCCCGATTTGTCGAGCTGGGCCGGTACGTACCTCACATCATGGAGCATGAGAGGGTGAGGACCACGCAGTTTGTGCAGGGCTTGAGGCTGGAGCTGAGGCACCATTTGATCGCGAATGGGGCCACTGATCTAGAGACAGCGTCTCGTGTTGCGGTTTCTTTGGAGATGGATATGCAGAGGATTCGAGGACCGATCAGCCAGGGGCAGTCTTTGTCAGGTCGCAGCCAGCAGTCGGCTACCCAGCAGCAGGGTTTCTTCTAGCATGCGTCGGGTGGTTCAGGAGTACCCGCATCGGCAGCTTCGGTGATAGGATCTGCGTCTTTTGGCACGACGGTCAAGAAGTTCTTGAAGAAGAGTTTTCGTAAGAAGCACAAGGATCAGGGGCAGGCTTCATCGGGCAGTGTACAACAGCCGATTCCTTTGCCGCGTCAGGGATCAGTGGGTGGGTTGCGAGGACCTTGTCCACGGTGTGGTGGGACCCACCCAGGCAGGCAGTGAACGGCGCCGATCATCTGTTTTCGGTGTGACCTGCCAGGGCATATGGTGCGTGACTGTCCTCAGAGACAGCCGCAGTAGCAGTTTCCTCAGCAGCAGCAGGTTCCCCAGCAGCAGAGGCAGTAGCAGCAGCAGGGACAGTATCCGCCGCTACCCAGGTCAGCCAGTGTGGGAGGCAGGTAGAGGGCTCGAGGCCAGATCACGCACATGACCAGGGCAGAGGCAGTGGCGTCGCAGCTCGTGGAAGGTACCGTTCAGATTTTGGGTTGTGCGGCTCGGGTTTTGTTTGACTCTGGCGCATCTCATTCGTTTATTTCGGAGGATTTTGCGTCGAGCGTCGAGGAGCCGGTGACCCAGTTGTCCTGTGATTTGGTAGTGGAGTTGCCTTCGGGTGACTTTATGATCACTCCGTATTGCTTCGATCAGGTTCCAGTGTGGATCGATGGGCGGAGTATGCTAGGCAGGTTGTATGCGTTACAGCTGCGGGATTACGATGTGATTCTAGGCATGGATTGGCTCGAGACTCATGGAGCGGTGGTGGATTGTGGGATGAAGAGGGTCTACTTCCAGCATCCGAGCAAGCGGACCTTCTATTTCCAAGGTATCCGTTCCACCTCTTCTCGATTCCTTATCTCTACTATTCGAGCCCGTCGATTGCTTGATTCTGGTTGTCAGGATTTTCTCACGTCCGTGGTGGTGTCTGAACGAATGGAACCGAGTGTCGAGGACATTCCGGTGGTGTGCGAGTATCCCGACATTTTTCTCGAGGAGTTGCCTGAATTACCTCCTCAACGGGAGATCGATTTCGTGATCGAGGTTGTGCCTGGTACGGGACCTTTGGCGAAGGCTCCCTACCGTATGGCCCCCGTTGAGTTGAGGGAGTTGAGGGCGCAGTTGCAAGAACTGTTGGCCAAGGGGTACATTCGTCCGAGTTTTTCCCCTTGGGGTGCGCCCGTGTTGTTTGTGAAGAAGAAGGACGGTAGTCTGTGGCTGTGCATTGACTATCGGCAGCTGAATGAAGTGACCATTAAGAACAAGTATTCGTTGCCGCGGATCGATGATTTGTTCGACCGACTTCAGTCTGCGCGAGTGTTCTCGCTGATTGATTTGCGGTCCGGTTACTATCAGCTGAGAATTCGCGAGTCCGATGTGGAGAAGACTGCTTTCAGTACGAGGTACGGGTATTATGAGTTTCTGGTGATGCCGTTTGGGCTCACCAATGCCCCTGCAGCCTTCATGGACTTGATGCAGAGGGTGTTTCATCCGTATTTGGACCAGTTCATGGTCATCTTCGTGGACGACATCCTTGTTTATTCACAGTCTGCTGAGGAGCACGCGTACCATTTGGGTGTGGTGCTGCAGACGTTGCGAGGTCACCAGTTGTATGCGAAGCTCAGCAAGTGTGAGTTTTGGCTCAGCGAGGTGCACTTTCTGGGGCACGTGATTTCTGGTGATGGCATTTCTGTGGACCCCGCCAAGGTCGAGGCAGTGATGCAGTGGCCAAGGCCGAGGTCGGTGACGGAGATTCGGAGTTTCTTGGGCCTTGCGGGTTATTATCGCCGGTTTATCCAGGATTTTTCTCGCATTGCGGCCCCGATGATGAGACTCATGCGGAAGGATGTGCCTTTCGTCTAGTCTGAGGAGTGTGAGTAGAGCTTCAGGGAGCTGAAGAGATTGCTCACCTCGGCTCCGGTATTGATTTTACCTTCTGGATCGGGAGGTTTCATAGTGTGTACAGATGCTTCCAGCGTTAGATTGGGTGCTGTTTTGATGCAGCATGGTAGAGTGGTGGCTTATGCATCTCGGTAGCTAAAGTCCCACGAGGAAAACTACCCTACCCGTGACTTTGAGTTGGCGGCGGTGATCTTCGCGCTGAAGATCTGGAGGCATTATCTGTACGGCGAGAAGTTCGAGGTGTTCACTGACCATCGGAGTTTGAGGTATGTGTTCTCGCAGAGAGATCTGAACCTCAGGCAAAGGCGTTGGATGGAGTTCATGAAGGATTATGACTTCACCCTGTCTTATCAGCCGGGCTGGATGAATGTCATCGCCGATGCCTTGAGTCGGAAGGTTGCGGTCAGTGCCTTGATGTTGAGGAAGTGGAGGCTCTAGGAACAAGTGCCCGAAGTATCTTTCAGGCTCAAGATTCCCCAGGAGCCAGGGTTGGCGGTGCTTGCGAGTCTGACTATCACGCCTGCTATTCATCGTCAGGTGACAGAGGCTCAGCATGCGGACCCTGAGTTGCCCCGGATTCTGGCGATGGCTGATGTGGAGCTCGGTGAGGATGGTGCTGTGAGGTTTCGCGGCAGGCTGTATGTCCCAGCGGAGGAGCAAGTTCATCGTGCGGTGTTGCGCGAGGCTCATGGGAGCAGGTACACCGTACACCCGGGTGCGACGAAGATGTATCGGAACTTGCGGAGGCAGTTCTGGTGGCCTAGCATGAAGAGAGATGTCGTCGAATTGGTGGCCAGGTGCCTGATCTGTCAGCAGGTGAAGGCGGAGCATCAGCGGCCAGGCGGTACTCTCCAGCCCTTTGATGTTCCTGCTTGGAAGTGGGACCATGTGACCACGGATTTTGTGGTAGGGTTGCCGAGGACCCCGATTGGGTACGACAGTATCTGGTTGCTGGTGGATCGGCTGACGAAGGTGACGCGGTTGTTACCGGTTAAAGTCAGCTGGGGCGTGTCCAAGTTGGCTCATCTTTATGTGGAGCGGATCGTGCCGTTGCATGGGATTCCTATTTCGATCGTGTCGGATCGGGATCCACGCTTCACTTCTGGATTCTGGAGGAGTTTTCAGCGAGCTCTTGGCACAGAGTTGGCTTTTAGCTCAGCGTATCATCCTCAGTCAGATGGTCAGTCTGAGAGGACCATTCAGACTTTGGAGGACATGCTGAGATCCTGCTGCCTGGAGTGGCAGGGGAGTTGGATTCATCACCTACCGTTGGTGGAGTTTACCTATAACAACAGCTATCATTCGAGCATCGGCATGGCTCACTATGAGGCTTTGTACGGGCGTCCTTGTCGGACTCCACTCGATTGGTTCGAGGTGGGTGAGCGTGTTTTGACGGGACCGGAATTGGTGCAGCAGTGTGTGGATGTTGTGCACCTGGTTCGTCAGAACATGTTGGCGGCCCAGAGTCGGCAGAAGAGCTATGCTGACCGTAGGAGGCAGCCCATTGAGTTCGCCGTGGGTGATCATGTGTTCTTGAGAGTGTCTCCGATGAAGGGGGTGATACGCTTTGGACGGCGTGGGAAGCTGAGTCCCCACTATATTGGTCCTTTCATGATTGTGGAGCGCATCGGTGAGGTTGCTTACCGGTTACAGTTACCTCCTGAGTTGGCATCGGTGCATGACGTGTTCCACGTCTTGATGTTGCGGAAGTATATGCCCGATGACTCTCATGTGCTCGAGATTTCTGTTTGGCCTAAGGTGACTCCAGATCTTTCTCTCCCAGAGTTTTCGATCCGCGTGGAGGATAGGCGAGAGCAGCGCCTGCGGAACAAGGTAATTCCCTTGGTAAAGGTCGTGTGGCAGCGACACTCTGGTGGTGAGGCTTCTTGGGAGCGTGAGGACGAGATGCGTCAGCAGTTCCCATACCTGTTTGAGTGAGTCTTCCTCTTCTTTCCCCTTGGGTTGTTCTCAATTTCAAGGACGAAATTCCTTAAGGGGGGAGGGCTGTAATATCCCGGACCTTTCGTATTCTTCTTCGTGGGTCCCGGATCTGGTTTTCGGAGCGTCCGACTCTGTTGTGTCTAAAATTTCATTTCAGACATCTTTCGTGTTCGGATCGGCGCAATCCGGAGTCATTTCGGAGGCCCGGAGGCGTTCCGCAGCTTTTCCGCGTGTGTTTTTCGATTCCCGGTGTGTGTTTCGGCTTTTTCTTCGAAAGCTCGCTGCGGGCGAATCGGGCAGTTCACCCGGGCACGAGTGGTACCGTTGCGATCGGTGCGTTCCAAGGATTCCGGAAATGTATTTTTCTATTTTTTGGTATTTTTTCGAAAAATCAGATTTTCTATATAATCCCATTTCTTTTCTTTTTCTTTTCTCCTTTCCCTTTCTTCTTCTTCTTCCTCCCTTCTCTCCCGTGCGTCTCCACCGTGACCGCCCCCCCTTCTTCTGGTGCTAGCCCCGGCGCCATCCCCTTCGGCTGCGATCGCGGCGAGGCGACGGCGTCGTGGCGTAGGCGGCGGTGTGGAGATCGCGGCGGTGTTCGGTGCTCGGTGAGGGCATGGGGAGTTCGTGAAGCTTCAAGCGATTCTTGAGGATCGACGGCGATCCGCCGCGTTTCGGGCAACCCCGAGGTAGGGTGACGATTCTCTACCTCCCATGCTTTCATTTCCCGTGATTTCTAGGCCGACGGGGAGCCGAGAGGGGTTCATTTGAGCTCGGGACGGGAAATGCATGTTTTGGGGTTTGAGATCCGATCTAGAGATTTACCGCGCCATTTGGAGTTTTGGGGGTATCATTCGACGCTCTAGGGCGTGGGGATAAGTTCCCCCTTTGTTTCCTCATCACCCGGGGGTGATTGGGGCGTGGAATGGAGTTTTTGGCTGTTTCCCGCCGTTCTCGATTTTCTGAGGTGGTCGCGGTCCACCAGTAACCGCCTCCATTGGTAGCGGTTAGGTGGCGACCGCCTCCATCGGATTTTTGACCGTTAAGGCCTTAAAGTGTCGGCACGCGGTCGCGGTCTTGCGACTGACCGCGACTGTTGGTGGCGGTCAGGGGGGACCGCTTTCACCATGGGGTCTGGCACGGTCTTCTAGATAGTTTTTGACCGTTGGAGTCTGGTCGCGGTCTCCCGAAGACCGCTATCAGGTGAAAATGGTCATCAGGCGATAGCATTCACTTTTCGCGCACCAAGGTGGTCGCGGTCCCAGGAGGACCGCGACTAGGTGGTAGCGGTCCTGGGTCGACCGCGACCACGGGAGGCGGTCCTCCGGTGACCGCGACTCCCTTTCCTTGCCAATTTGAGTCCCAGACGAGCTAGTCTCGATCCCTGTGCTGACCCGTGGTCCGACTGATGCGGGGCATCATGTGGGGGCTACACGTGGGGGTGCCGTGGGGTCCCGGGAGGTGGTGACTTCGGCTTGTGTCACCGTGTGTCAGTGTGGGTACAAGGGGCGTTCCTCGTACCTGTGGTTGCGACATTGTTTTCCGTGACTTGAGAGTCTACTCCTTTAGTGACCCTCCACTAGTCGTAGTCCACCAGTACGAGGTGCTGGTCTCACGTGGGAGTGGTGTACGGGCATTCACCTTTGAGACGGTTTGTGGACCGGTTACCGTAGGCCCCTCGTCGGTAGCCAGAGTCCGGCTACGGGGGAAAACTGGTCAGAGGACCAGACCTAGTGACGCAATGTCTGTGTGTGCACACGTGGTTGGGGGCGGTTGGACCCACGTCGATGGGCGTGACCCCAGCTAGTTACTTGTTTGTGGTTACTTGTACGGTGTCTGCGCCTCGGGTAGGACCTACCACGTCAGGCGGTTCACCTGCGGCGCGGTGTAAGACGTCAGGGGACGCTGCCGGTTGTGCTTCTAGTGGGTGGTACTCCTGTCGAGTACGGAGTGATAGACTGTCAGTCGTGTGTTTTCGACCTTCGGGTTTTGCGGTTCGACCGTTGAGTTTCGGTCTCTTACCATGGCACGTGTGTCGGCTTACGTGCCGTAGGGCCTGGCTCTTTAGAGTACAGGGCTTTCCTTTCTGAGGTACCTTCCTACCGCTAGTGTAGTGGTTTCTCATTTTACGAGGTAGGGTTCGAGTGATCCCTACTGAGTCTTGTTCCGAGACTCATTCCCTACGTGTTTTCACCGTGTTTCAGGTGAGGCGCCGCCCCGGGGGAGCGCGTCTGGGGTGCAGCGTGGTGCGGGTGCCCAGAGGTAGTGCCAGAGGTCAGAGCTGGGGTATGCACCGTGTAGCTGTACTTTTCTTTCTTGTCACTGTACTAGTCGTGGACTACTGTTACTGTTGTTATTAGTTTCTATTGTGGACCATGTAAAATGTTAATTTATTTCCTGCTTAATATTATAACTGTTTAATTTCTGCAATTATTTGTGATGCTTGTGTAGTTTCCACACCATCCTTTTAACCCTTCCGAGTCTTCGGGCTCGTGGGTGGCGGTGCGAGTCTCGGGTTATCGGGCCTTCCCGGTAATCGGATTCTCGGGTCGTTACAAAAACCATTTGAGATCATGTCGGTCGTGTGCTGACCATTTAATGTTCGGAAGAGTGTCCGTCTCGGGAAAAGCGCGATCGTCGCGGGAAGACCGGAGCATACGTATGCCAGGATATGGCAATTTATTGTTCAGAAGAACGGAAAAACGTTCGGCTAAACCTCGGTTAGAGCGGTCGGAAACCGGTAAATCTGTTGGCCCGGTGCAAGAGCAAGCTGCGACCATACTGCGGTGGGCCCCCCGCGGTCGAAACAAGACCTGCATGAGCGTCATTAATATTTCCGGTGCCAAGGGGCGACGAGGGAATATCCCTTTAATCGGCTGAAAAGCCCTGTGTCTGGAGAAGCGGACGTTCGACACATGTCGGTCATTCGGGAGACCGTTTAATATTCGGACGGGAGTCCAGCTTGAGAATATTGTAATCGTCGCGGGAGGACCTGGAACATATGCATGCTGGGATATGTCAAGTTTATTATTTCGAGACACTAAAAATATTCGGTTGAATCTCGGTTATTGTAGCCGAAAACTAGTGAATCTATTGGCCCAGTGCGAGATCGAGTCAGGACCATACCGGGGGCGCCTCCCGTGGTCCGAACGAGGCTTGCGCGGGCATCATTAATATTTTCGGTGCCGGAGAGCAACGGGGGAGAGTTCCGGGACTAGACGCCAGAACCGAAAACGTGTTCGAAAGGAGCGGGCTGTAGACCGAGGATATGAGCCAGACGATGACCATGATCGGGACATGCCTGAGGTCTAAGTGTGGCCCACAGAGGTCTTATTGATATTCCCATGGAAGGGTCCAGGGATGACAGGAGCCATCTCATTCCGTTCAGATCTTGTTGGTCGCTCACGGACCATTTTACGTTCGGATAAAGGTCCGTATCGAAGGTACGACGTAAACGGAGACAAAGCTGTTCAAATGTATGCCGAGTTCACGGCAATCTCAATGAAAGAGCGGGAGTAAATCCCAACAGGAAAGCGTCCGGTTTGTTGGGCTATCGGCCCAAAGCAATGTCGGGTTATGACCGTATCGGGATGGCTCCCAAGGTCCGAATCCGACTTGGAGGGGCGGCGTCAATATTCCCTTTATACCGGGTCTCGAGGAGAACGAGGCTGCGAAGCGGATCTCATCGTTTTATTATTATTTAGAATTTTACCATTATTATTTGTTGATTTATGTATATCTTTGAATGAGTTTGTTATTACTATTTATTTATTTATTTTCATGATTTATTCATTCATTATTATTATTGTTAGGTTTGTTTTTATTGTTTGTTCATTTTATTATCATTCATTTGCTTGTCGGGTTTCGTTAAGTTTGTTACTATTATTTATTTTGGTTATCATTTATTTATTTATCATTCTTATTGAGTTTGTTATTATTATTCATTTATTTTTGTTATCATTTATTTGACTATTTATTATTATTATTATTTTAAACCTATTATTATTATTACTTATTCCTTTATTATTCTTATTTACTTATTAATTTTTTGAGTTTGTTATTATTTATTATTATTATTATCATTATTGTTTGTTATCATTTCTCCCTCTTCTTTTGAGTTTGCTGTTATTATCATTATTTTATTTTTGGTATCATTATTTGTTTATTTATTACGTTTTCTTTTAGCTTATTATCTTTATTATTATCATTATTTCTGGTGTACCGCTGGGTCAGGGGAGCGTGTCGCTGACGGCCAGGGGAGCGTGCCGCTGAGGGCCAATGGCGTGCCGCTGAGGGCCAGGGGAGCATGCCGCTGAGGGCCAAGGGCATGAGCCGCTGAGGGCCAGGGGAGCATGCCGCTGAGGGCCAAGGGCGTGCCGCTGGAGGCAGGTGGAGGTGAGTGTGCCGCTGGGGCACTTACGGAGAGTGCCGCTGGAAGGCGACAGGAGTGTACCGCTGAGGCGCTGAGGAAGTGTTTTGCCGAAGGGCTGAGGGAGGAAATAGCGGTGAGGGCCCACTCTCCCTCTAGTTCTTTTATGGCTTTTCTTTTCTTCTTTTCCGATTTTTTTTAAGTTTGCATGGGTTTCTCCTTTTCTTCTCTTGATCAATTTCCATTCTTTCTCCCATGAGGACGAATGTCCAAGTTGTTTAGTTGTCGTTTGATTCGGCTCTCTTTATGTTAATTACGATTCCCTTACCTTAGTTGAAGTGTTCTACTATTGTTCTCTTCGTTTGTCTGTTGCCTTCTCTTGCCTTTTGATTCTTTATTGCCCCATTTGTTTGTTGCTTCCTTTTATCCTTTTAGTATGTTATTGTTTCTAACAAAAATTCGGTAGCATCTCCCCTTGAACCGAGCGTAAGGGAGATAAGGGAACGCGCCCACATGGAGTGACGGAACCCGACAACTGGAGGTGGGCGCCCGAGGGCAGCAACACCTTGATAAAATCTCGGAAAACATGGGGAAAACAACGAGCTGAAGATCTCTAAGACTGGACAGGGTGGGCTGGGGGTCAGTCAAGGCGTACCGGCCAAGGACAAACACAGGGCGCTTCAAAGGGGTGTACCGGGCTAGGGCAAGGCTAGGTGTGCCGCTAAAGGAAGGTGGAAGTGTACCGCTGGGGGGCTGATATGTGTGTGCCGGCCAAGGGCCGGAAGGGTGTGCCGCTGAGGGCCAGGAGGGTGTGCCGCTGGAGGAAGGTGCAGGCACACCGGACAGGGCTCCAAAAGGGATTGGCCCGCTAACTAACGGGGTGAGGTGTTAGACCAGTCAAACCCACAGGGGCTTCCGGCAAGAGGGAGAAAGGCTCAAGGGGCAGACACTGATGAAGGTACTGGGCTTCAGGGGAGGGGAGGTTCGTGACCTCAAACAGTTCAAGATGGCACCACACACGGTGGAAACCGTTGGGACGAGGGATGAATGCAAATGTCGGAAAGACAATCGAACGCACTGTGGCCCAAAATAAAGAGACGAAGAGAAAACCCAAGAAGGGGAGATGATCTTCATTCATGGGGAACCAAGGGTCGTGGCCATCTGTACACATTATAAAACATGTCCGAGCCAAGGCTATAGGCAAGGAAGAAAACCAAAGAACAAAAGAACGGAGAGGGGGAAAACAAAGAACAAAAGAGGAGGTGTTGGAGATCGAAGTAGGGACGATCGTCCACTGCTCTTTCCCCCACCTTCCCTTACTACATCGAGCCCTCTCTCTCTCTTCCTCTCTTCTCGTTGCTTGGTGGTTGTCGGAAGAGCCCACACCGGAGCCTTCTCCTTTCTCTTCTCTCTTCTTCTTCTTCTCATATGCAACTCTCTCTGGTCGTCTCTGCCTGTGGGTCTCCTCTCTGTCTGTCCCTCCTCTTTTCCTCTGTCGGAATGGGAGGGGATTTATACTCCCAGCAGCGGGAGCCCTCGAGCACGGCAGTCAGAGGCGGGAAGCGACTGGCGATGGTGGGGTTTGACTTCCCCTGTCCTGGCTATCAAGGGACTAGCCTGCGTGGCCCAACCGTTGGTTGACACCTCGGACAGCTCACTGCACGCCAAGGATATGTAGGGCATGGGCTTCACATCATTTGGCCGTTGAAAAGCCTTCACGTTGTGCCGCTGATAGGCTCAAGAAGTGTGTCGCTGCAAGACACCGTAAGCGTGCCGCTGAAGAGGGCAAAAGGCGTGTCGCTGAAGCGTGCCGCTGAAGGGGGCAAACAGCGTGCCGTTGAATGCCCCCCCTGGGGGTGTGCCGTTGGAGACCCTGGGGGGGTGTGCCATTGAAGGCCCCCCCCCTGGGGGTGTGCCGTTGAAGACCCCTGGGGGGTGTGCCGGTGAAGGCCCCCCTGGGGGGTGTGCCGTTGAAGCCCCCCCCCCCCTGGGGGGTGTGTCGTTGAAGGCTCCCCCTCGGGGGGTGTGCCGTTGAAGGCCCCCTGGGGGGTGCGCCATTGGAGACCCCTGGGGGGTGTGCCGCTGGAGGCACCCTGGGGTGTGCCGCTGGGGCTCCCAGGGGGGTTTGTCGCTGGAGGCGCCCTGGGGGTGTGCCGCTGGGGCTCCCAAGGGGTGTGCCGCTGGGGCTGACTTGAGCCCGTTTTGAGCATGAGTTATGGTTCGTTTGATTTCCTTTGGGAGCCACGGATTGTGAGCTTCCGGGGGTTGGTTTGGTGCGGACACCAGAGCACGCGAGAGGCACGAGCCGGCGAGCCATCAGTACCGTACACGGAGTACCACTCGATCTACAGCAGCTTCTCTTTGGCTCGGGGATAGCCTGGAAGCCCCACCTTGATTCTTGGTCATTTTTAGCATTTCCTTGTATTGTTTTAGCAATGGTTTGCCTTGTAATTGGGTTGTAATGAGTGTTTTATTTGGGTTTGTCATATTGGGTTCAATGTAAGGCTCTTAATAAGCCAAATGGGTGAGTCCTTTAGGGTCCATTAAGGGTTAAGTGCCATATTGGGTTATAAGGCCTCATTAGGCTTCATATTGGGTTCTTAAGCCACTTAAGGCCCATATAAGCCTCCACTCCACATGGGCCACCTAGATTGGGATAAGATGGGCTTGTGGAATGCCTTAACAAGCCTTGAAGCAACTTGGCCCAAGAAGGGCCCAAGAAGGGGGCGCCCCCTCTCTTGGCATTATTAGGCTAGGTTGGTTAGTTTTTTTCTTTTCTTTCCTCTCCTTCTTTGACCACATGGGATAAAATTATGAATTGGTTTCTTTTAAATATTTCTTTCTGTGGTTGGTCACATCCAATCCAAGCCATCCATTCCCCCATACCTAGATCTAAGGGTGGATATTGGATTTGGCATGTAACCTATAAAGAGTTGTATTTTTTCATTTTAGTGGAATTAATGCCATTTGAATCAAACTTAATGTTAGAGCAAGGCCTAGGCCGCCCCCTTCCTCTCTCCCTCTCCCCCTTGCAGCTGTGAAGGCTGCCTCTTGGTGGTGTGACTCCACCCTATCTGTTCCGGTCGCCGCCGCCGCCGCCACGAGCCGCCATCGCCACCGCCGGAGTTCTGTCCATGCAGTACCACAGCCACTTCCATGAAATTCCAGTCTCAGCCACGGCCTCAGATCGAGCTGGAACTTTTACTGGATTTCCCAGAGGTGTCCAGCACATCCTCAGAATTTTGGTTGGTCATAAAGATCTCATTTGGTATTTTTTGATTTTCGTTCAATCACAGTTTCCAGATCTGTCTACTGTCTGTTTCCATTTCCACCCGCCCAGAGTTTCAAGTCTTAGGTCCTTTTTTTGATTTTCTTTGGGTCGCCCAATTTAACTGGGTGTCCCTTGCATCCATCCCTTCATCCACCATTTTTTTTAATTTTTGGTTCATCCATTTAATATTTTCTACAATTCGTTCTCAGTCCTAGCTACAGTACTTTCTGCCAGTTCCCAGATCTGACCACCAGACACTCCAAAAATCCTATCAAATCACCACCAGCTCCAAATCCAATTATAAAAATTGTCCCAGCTTCATGGTTTGATTATCTACAAAGTTGAAGAAGATCTCGAAGTCTGATTCCTACGGCAAGTAGGCGGTCAACGGTGGTTCTCAGACAAGTACCCTGTAAATCTGATGTCTCGGTTACTGTACAATAGGGATTTGTAAATTCATTAAAGTCTATATCCGGCTAGATCCATCAGATCTCTTTGAGTCTAGATTGAAGCATTTGAAGAGAGCTTTCCAACGATAACTCATGCGTCCCGATCCGACGTCGGGATCGACCGCAGCGGCTGTTTTCGCCGGAGCACGCGCAGGGAAAACAGAACTGAAATCCGTGGGCAGCCATTCCACAACTTGAAGATCGGACCCGACCGGCCACCAATCGGTGTCTCCGGCCGACCGCCGTCCGTGGAGGCACGCCACCAGGGGTCTCCATCATAGTGGGACCCACCTCCGCAGATCCGGAGGACAGCGCCATCCGTGGGCCCCACGGGCCCGCAGAACCCGCCGTTCGGAAAGCACGAAAACGCGGAGTTCGGCGCGTCGAGTCGACATCAAGATGCTGCCTGTCAACCTGATTTACGTGATCCCTGGAGCCCACATGTGACCTTTTACCTCCCTGCGTGGAGTGGGTCGAATCCTTTTGTACCGCTGTGAATTATGTTAACCAGGGGTCCGTAAGTCAGCCGGGGTTGTCTTCGCCATGCCGGGTGCGTGGAGGTAAAGGTCTTAACTTCTTGGCGTTACATTGCTTAGCTAGTATACGGTCTTAGGCCGCTGCCGAGAGTGTACGTTCCTAGCCCGTGTGTCCATGTCACCGCTGTGAGCGTGAGAGTGACCCGTCCCGCGACTCGATCCGAGTCTGGAAGTGAGTCTGACTACCTTGAACTCTGCCGGTTCCTTAACCGCGCACGATCCACGCTTTCCCTCGCATGGGACGCCGAGTGAGCTTGTACTTCTGTTAGCGACGTTTGCCACTAGGAGCTCGTAGTGTCGGGCTTAGCGTCTCCCTGGTGTGTATTGCTGGTCGCGTCTTCATTTAGAGTCCGAGGGTGGCACTGTATAGTGTCGTCTCCCATGTCCGTCCCGCATCAGTTTGGTATCAGAGCAAGTCGAGTCTAGGGTAGTCGTTGCATAAGTCTTGCATAGTCTAAGGTTACCCCACACACACCTTCACTCGGTATATCCAAAGGTGTTGTCTGACCGTTAGGCTTCGCCTACCGGGAAGACCACACACTTGCGCGAGTGACCTTCGGGTCGATTACCTCCGCCGCGTACCGAGTCTTGGCCGTGTCTAGGGTGTAGTCGAGTCTCATTCTTTTAAAAAAAAAAAGTGTTTTAAATTGCATTCTTTCAAAATACCAAAAAAAGGAGTGTTTTCAAATTGCAATTAGGTCTAAGTGTATCATTTAGTGTGTTTGCATTAGTCGGTCGTTGTCTCCTAGTCCGTACGTCTTTGCATGCCCACCCGTCGAGGCACCCAATACTCGCCACCACCACCTATGGCGGACTCCCGAGCCCGTAGTTCCGATGAGTCTTCCACGGCCGAGATGTTCCGGGCCATCATGGATCGTTTAGACACGCGTATGGATGGTCTTAGTACGCGTATGGATGGCATAGGGACGCATCTAGAAGGGAGGATGAAGGTCCTCGAGGATCGGGCCGGGGTTTCGGAGCAGTCCATTCAAGGCCTTGTTGGGAGGATTGCCGTCCTAGAGAGGGGCCCAGTAGCGGCGCAACCTGCGCTGACGAACGGCCAACAAGAGCCGGTGCAGCAACCCGCTGTGCCAAGGGCTCAGGTAGAGGATGTCGGGAGGCAACAGGCGCCTATAGTGGATGATTATGCCTCCGACAATGATCACGGGGGTAACGGTCGTCGTCATCAACGACGGAATCGTGATGACGAGGATGACGACCGCATTCTTAGGGGTGTGCGTGCGGACCCTCCCAGTTTTAGCGGGTCCTTGGACCCTAGGGTGTATCTAGATTGGGAGGCCGGTATGGACCGGTACTTCGAGTGGTTTGAGATGACGGACCACCGAAGAGTCCGATATGCAAAGATGAAGCTGCAAGGGCAGGCCCAAACTTATTGGATCAATGTGGAGAGCCTGCTCAACCAGTGACGTCAACCCCAAATCGGTACCTGGGATGATATGAAACTCAAATTGAGGGAGAAGTACCTTCCTGCCTCATATCGCCAACGTCTTATTGACAAGTGGCAAAGCATCACGCAAGGGAACCGATCCGTGACCGAGTACACCGCCGAGTTCGATGAGTATTACTTGCGGTGCGGGGTCACGGAAGAGAGCACCATGACGATATCCCGCTTTCGGAGAGGTTTGCGGCCTAATTATCAATATGAACTCTTTCACCGCAATGCCACCACTTTGGAGCAGGCATATCAGATTGCTCTCGAATTGGAACAATTCGAGGCCGAGTTCGAGTCACCCCATCGGTTGGGCTCTTTTCCCCTTCGTAGTGTCGAGTCCCGTGGCTCATATGGCACATATCCGAGGGCCCCCATGGCTCGACCTCAGGAGCCCGCTCGCCACGAGCCCTTTGCTCCTAGGCCTCGCCCTCCACCCCCGAGGGACCTTCCTCGTCCCCAGCATCTTACGGCCCCACCCATAGCCCGTCCCCC
The DNA here is from genome assembly GCA_022559845.1 of Amorphophallus konjac. Taxonomy (NCBI): domain Eukaryota; kingdom Viridiplantae; phylum Streptophyta; class Magnoliopsida; order Alismatales; family Araceae; genus Amorphophallus; species Amorphophallus konjac. The sequence continues at coordinate 308,999,205 of CM040119.1, read as the reverse complement.
GGCACCCGCACCACCCGCACGTCCTTTGTTGCCTACGCCTCTTATCCGTCGGGAGGATAAAGGTAAAGGACCTATGATTGGGGAGCCTAGTAGATCATGGCAGTAGTGGTATCGCTGCAATGGGTTTGGCCATTTCGCCAACCAGTGTCCCACCCGCCCATCTCTTCACATTGGGACACACAGGCCGAGGATACCACCCCTGCGGGCCTAGAGTTAGTCAGCTATGAGGCAGATGAAGAGCTAGCTGACGAGTACTATGAGATGGGAGGTGAGGCCCAGGATGCCCAGCAGTTAGACGATACCCATGTGGGGGTCGTCAGATGTATCCTCACCCAGCCACAGGTCAGTGATGACTGGCGTCGGACCACTATCCTTCATGTATTCTGTAGGCTGGGAAAGCAAATTTGCAAGGTGGTCATCGATAGCGGGAGTTGTATCAATGCAATCTCCACGAACGCTGTCACTCATCTTGGTCTCACACCCGTAGACCACCCTTGCCCCTACCAGGTATCATGGGTGGATACCACTTCCATTTCGGTCAGGCTGCGGTGCTTGGTCCCGCTGCAGCTCCACTCCTACCGTGACGAGATCTGGTGTGATGTTCTTCCCATGGAAGTGGGAAGTATCATTCTTGGTAGGCCGTGGTTATTCGACCGAGATGCCACACTCCATGGTCGGTCGAACATCTGTACCTTCGACCACGATGGCCAGCGGGTCACCCTCCAACCCGTTCGGCCCAGGAGCCCATCTGTTAGGGGTCCTACTGGCCCTAGTACTCCGAAGCCTTCCGTTCCCGGGCCTAGTACCCCATCCCCAGCTCGGGCTATGACCGTTACCTCTGGCCCAGGAGAGCCCTCGACGAGGAGATTGATGATGATTAGCTCCCGGGAGATGGAGCAGGAGCTTAGTCAGGGCTGTCCAGTGTTTGCCATTACGGTCCGAGAGGTGGAGCGGGACTCCGAGGGTGAGCTCCCACCCGAGGTTGTTCCCATTCTGCAGGAGTATGCTGATGTATTCCCCGATGAGCTTCCCGAGGGACTCCCACCTATGCGGGATATTCAGCATGCCATCGACCTTGTTCTGGGCTCTTCTTTGCCCAATCTTCCTCATTATCGAATGAGCCCCACGGAGCATGCCGAGCTTAAACGGCAGGTCGATGAGCTTGTGCAGAGAGGATCTGTCCGGGACAGCATGAGTCCATGTGCTGTACCCGCATTACTCGCCCCGAAGAAGGATGGCACGTGGAGAATATGCATTGATAGTCGTGCCATCAACAAAATCACCGTGAAGTACAGGTTCCCTATTCCCCGCCTGGATGACATGCTAGACATGATGGCAGGTGCCACTATCTTTTCGAAGATCGATCTTAAGAGTGGCTACCATCAGGTGAGGATTAGGCCAGGTGATGAGTGGAAGACCGCATTTAAGACCAAGGACGGTCTATATGAGTGGTTGGTCATGCCTTTTGGTTTGACCAATGCCCCTAGCACATTCATGCGACTCATGACACAGGTCCTTCGACCTTTCATTGGAGTCTTTGTAGTGGTATACTTTGACGACATCCTTATCTATAGTCGCACCACGGGGGACCACTTAGACCACCTTCGGCAGGTCTGTCTTCTTCTCAGGCGAGAGCAGCTTTATGCAAACCCACAGAAGTGTGCCTTCATGACACCTCAGCTTACCTTCTTGGGTTTCATTGTGTCTAGTACTGGGGTCTCCGTCGATCCGGAGAAGGTCCGGGCCATTGTTGAGTGGCCGGAACCCCGTACGGTTCATGATGTCCGCAGCTTTCATGGCCTTGCGACGTTCTATCGTCGCTTCATCCGCGGATTTAGCTCCGTCACTGCCCCGATCACGGATTGCATCCGGAAGGGCACATTTGTATGGACGAAGGCCGCATCTGCTGCCTTCAGGGACATCAAGGAGCGTATGACCCAGACACCTATCCTTCGACTGCCTGATTTCTCGAAGGTGTTTGAGGTCTGTTGTGATGCGTCGGGTGTTGGGATAGGAGGAGTTTTGAGTCAGGAGTCCCACCCGATCGCATATTTCAGCGAGAAGCTGAATGACGCGAAACTGTGATATTCCACATATGATAAAGAGTTTTACGCAGTTGTTCAGGCTCTTAGGCATTGGAGGCATTACCTATTACATCAGGAGTTTGTCTTATACTCCGATCATGAGGCTTTGAGGTACCTCCATTCCCAAAAGAAGCTGAATTCGCGTCATAGTCGTTGGGTTGAGTATCTCCAGCAGTTCACCTTTGTGCTAAAACATAAGGCTGGAGTGGAGAACAAGGTGGCCGATGCCTTGAGTCGGCGAGCATGTCTTCTTACCACCATGAGTGCCGAGGTCATAGGGCTAGAGAAGATGAAGGAGGCCTATGTTGATTGTCCTGACTTTGGTCAGATTTTTACCACTCTCCAGGCCGGACCCTCGAGAGACCATGATGAGTATGTGCTTCAGGAGGGTTACCTCTTTCGAGGTAGCAGGCTATGTGTTCCCCGAACTTCGGTTCGAGATTTCTAGTGTGGGAACTACATGCGGGAGGTCTAGCCGGCCACTTTGGTCGGAACAAGACTATTGAGGCAGTGGAGCATCGATTTTATTGGCCGAGCTTGAAGCGCGATGTTGCTAACATCGTGGCTCAGTGCCGTACATGTGCTACGGCCAAAATGAAGAAGCAAAGCTCGGGCCTTTATACGCCTCTCCCCGTGCCTGATGCCCCGTGGCAGGATGTCAGCATGGATTTTGTTTTGGGATTGCCACGTACCTCCAGGAAGCATGATTCGGTCTATGTGGTGGTTGACCGTTTCTCGAAGATGGCCCTCTTTATCCCTTGCTCAAAGACTTCGGATGCTTCTAGGGTAGCCCGCCTATTCCTTACTCATGTGGTGTGCAAGTTCGGGTTGCCTCGCACTATAGTGTCTGACCGTGATGTTAGGTTCACTTCCTATTTTTGGAAGACACTATGGCATATGATGGGTACGCACCTCAAGTTTTCCACTGCATACCATCCCCAGACAGATGGTCAGACCGAGGTGGTCAATAGGAGTCTGGGTGATCTTTTGAGATGTCTTGTTAGGGACCGCATTGGGGATTGGGATCTCATTCTACCTATGGCTGAGTTTGCATATAATGATTCGGTGAATAGGTCTACTGGCATGAGTCCATTTGAAATTGTCACAGGTCGTAGGCCTAGGAAACCCGTTGACCTTGTCCCCATGCCTGTCCATGCTAGAGTGTCGGAGTCGGCCGAGTCATTTGCTAGGCATGTTAGGAGTTTGCATGACGACATCCGTCGTCACATTGAGGCCAGCAATGCACGGTACAAGGAGTTAGCCGATGCCCACCGACACCACCGAGAGTTCCACGAGGGCGAATACGTCATGATCAGGGTAAGACCTGAACGGTTTCCCTCTGGAACCGTTAAGAAGTTGCAAGCTCGCGGAGCCGGTCCCTTTAGAGTGTTGAAACGCATTGGATCCAATGCGTATGTTGTGGACCTGCCCGAGGAATATGGTATAAGCTCTACCTTCAATGTATCGGATCTTGTTGCATATAGGGACCCAGCGGTGATCCCTAGTGAGCCTTTTGAGCCATCTCCTCCCCTTGAGAGTGATCCCACACCTGAGTGTCCACTTCCACCTCCAGCCCCTTTTTCACGGCAGCGTGAGCATATAGATCGTATACTGGACGAGCAGGTGACAGTTACCAGGAGTGGATCTTACCCGCGCTACCTAGTGCGATGGAGAGGACGGCCCGCTACTGAGGACACTTGGATCACACATGGCGAGTTGCAGCGGATCGATCCGGACCTTTTGGAGCGATACAGGAGTGATGCAGACCCTTACTCGACAGGGTCGAGTTTCTCCCACCCGGGGAGAATTGGTGCGGACACCAGAGCACGCGAGAGGCACGAGCCGGCGAGCCATCAGTACCGTACACGGAGCACCACTCGATCTACAGCAGCTTCTCTTTGGCTCGGGGATAGCCTGGAAGCCCCACCTTGATTCTTGGTCATTTTTAGCATTTCCTTGTATTGTTTTAGCAATGGTTTGCCTTGTAATTGGGTTGTAATGAGTGTTTTATTTGGGTTTGTCATATTGGGTTCAATGTAAGGCTCTTAATAAGCCAAATGGGTGAGTCCTTTAGGGTCCATTAAGGGTTAAGTGCCATATTGGGTTATAAGGCCTCATTAGGCTTCATATTGGGTTCTTAAGCCACTTAAGGCCCATATAAGCCTCCACTCCACATGGGCCACCTAGATTGGGATAAGATGGGCTTGTGGAAGGCCTTAACAAGCCTTGAAGCAACTTGGCCCAAGAAGGGCCCAAGAAGGGGGCGCCCCCTCTCTTGGCATTATTAGGCTAGGTTGGTTAGTTTTTTTCTTTTCTTTCCTCTCCTTCTTTGACCACATGGGATAAAATTATGAATTGGTTTCTTTTAAATATTTCTTTTTGTGGTTGGTCACATCCAATCCAAGCCATCCATTCCCCCATACCTAGATCTAAGGGTGGATATTGGATTTGGCATGTAACCTATAAAGAGTTGTATTTTTTCATTTTAGTGGAATTAATGCCATTTGAATCAAACTTAATGTTGGAGCAAGGCCTAGGCCGCACCCTTCCTCTCTCCCTCTCCCCCTTGCAGCTGTGAAGGCTGCCTCTTGGTGGTGTGACTCCACCCTATCAGTTCCGGTCGCCGCCGCCGCCGCCACGAGCCGCCATCGCCACCGCCGGAGTTTTGTCCACGCAGTATCACAGCCACTTCCACGAAATTCCAGTCTCAGCCACGGCCTCAGATCGAGCTGGAACTTTTACTGGATGTCCCAGAGGTGTCCAGAACATCCTCAGAATTTTGGTTGGTCATAAAGATCTCATTTGGTATTTTTTGATTTTCGTCCAATCACAGTTTCCAGATCTGTCTACTGTCTGTTTCCATTTCCACCCGCCCAGAGTTTCAAGTCTTACGTCCTTTTTTTGATTTTCTTTGGTTCTCCCAATTTAACTGGGTGTCCCTTGAATCCATCCCTTCATCCATCATTTTTTTTAATTTTTGGTTCGTCCATTTCATATTTTCTAAAATTTTTTCTCAGTTCTAGCTACAGTACTTTCTGCCAGTTCCCAGATCCAACCACCAGACACTCCAAAAATCCTATCAAATCACCACCAGCTCCAAATCCAATTATAAGAATTGTCCCAGCTTCATGGATTGATTATCTAGAAAGTTGAAGAAGAGCTCGAAGTCTGATGCCTACGGAAAGTAGGCGGTCAACGGTGGTTCTCAGACAAGTACCCTGTAAATCTGATGTCTCGGTTACTGTACAACAGGGATTTGTAAATTCATTAAAGTCTAGATCCGGCTAGATCCATCAGATCTCTTTGAGTCTAGATTGAAGCATTTGAAGAGAGCTTTCCAACGATAGCTCATGCGTCCCGATCTGACGTCGGGATCGACCGCAGCGGCTGTTTTCGCCGGAGCACGCGCAGGGAAAACAGAACTGAAATCCGTGGGCAGCCATTCCACAACTTGAAGATCGGACCCGACCGGCCACCAATCGGTGTCTCCGGCCGACCGCCGTCCGTGGAGGCTTGCCACCAGGGGTCTCCATCATAGTGGGACACACCTCCGCAGATCCGGAGGACAGCGCCATCCGTGGGCCCCACGGGCCCGCAGAACCCGCCGTTCGGAAAGCACGAAAACGCGGAGTTCGGCGCGTCGAGTCGACATCAAGATGCTGCCTGTCAACCTGATTTACGTGATCCCTGGGGCCCACATGTGACCTTTTACCTCCCTGCGTGGAGTGGGTCGAATCCTTTTGTACCGCTGTGAATTATGTTAACCAGGGGTCCGTAAGTCAGCCGGGGTTATCTTCGCCACGCCGGGTGCGTGGAGGTAAAGGTCTTAACTTCTTGGCGTTACATTGCTTAGCTAGTATACGGTCTTAGGCCGCTGCCGAGAGTGTAGGTTCCTAGCCCGTGTGTCCATGTCACCGCTGTGAGCGTGAGAGTGACCCGTCCCGCGACTCGATCCGAGTCCGGAAGTGAGTCTGACTACCTTGAACTCTGCCGGTTCCTTAACCGCGCACGATCCACGCTTTCCCTCGCATGGGACGCCGAGTGAGCTTGTACTTCTGTTAGCGACGTTTGCCACTAGGAGCTCGTAGTGTCGGGCTTAGCGTCTCCCTGGTGTGTATTGCTGGTCGCGTCTTCATTTAGAGTCCGAGGGTGGCACTGTATAGTGTCGTCTCCCATGTCCGTCCCGCATCATGGTTTCTCTTGGCTGTCGTGACTCCGGGGACGGCTTCGCTACAGTGTGCATATTTGGGGAGTCCGGATGACCAGTCTCTCCAGGGCTTCTTCACTTGGTGCCGTTTGCTGGTGCTGGGCCGAGTAGGATATTTGGATGTGCAATTTTTGGTGTCCACAAATGCCCCCCACCCACGGGTAGTGCGGGCGAAGGATGAGCCGGGCGGTGCCCGGGGGTGTACTGGTCTCTCTCTTTTTCTTCGTCGGTGCTGATCGGGCGTCGGGAGTCGGCGTGACTTGTCTGTCTCTTCTTCTCATTGCTAATGCCGTTGGGATGCTGGGCGTTGGCCCAGTCTATTGACCTCTTTATCTCTTCGGCAATGCCGACAGGGTGTCGGGAGCTGACCTGGTTTTTCGATCTCTTTGTCTCTTTGTCAGTGCCGACAGGGTGTCGGGAGTTGACCTTGTTCGTTGGTCTCTTTGTCTCTTCGTCAATGCTAACAGGGTGTCGAGAGCTGGACTGGTTTATTGGTCTCTTTGTCTCTTCGTCAGTGCCGACAGGGTGTCGGGAGCTGACCCGGTTTGTTGATCTCTTTGTCTCTTCGTCAGTGCCGACAGGGTGTCGGGGGCTGACCTGGTTTGTTGATCTCTTTGTCTCTTCGTCAGTGCCGACAGGGTGTCGGGAGCTGACCTGGTTTGTTGATCTCTTTGTCTCTTCGTCAGTGCCGAAAGGGTGTCGGGAGCTGACCTGGTTTGTTGATCTCTTGGTCTCTTCGTCAGTGCCGACAGGGTATCTCTTTGTCTCTTTGTCAGTGCCGATAGGGTGTCGGGAGCTGACCTGGTTTGTTGATATCTTGGTCTCTTCGTCAGTGCCGACAGGGTGTCGGGAGCTGACCTGGTTTGTTGATCTCTTGGTCTCTTCGTCAGTGCCGACAGGGTGCCGGGAGCTGACCTGGTTTGTTGATCTCTTGGTCTCTTCGTCAGTGCCGATAGGGTGCCGCGAGCTGACATGATATGTTGGTCTCTTTGTCTCTGCGTCAGCGCCGACAGGGTGCCGGGAGCTGACATGATATGTTGGTCTCTTTGTCAGTGCCGACGGGATGCCGGGAACTGAAGCAGTATGTTGGTCTCTTTGTCCCTTTTCTTTCTTTTCTTCTCTCTTTTCTCTTATTCTCTTCTTCTTCTTTTTGTTATCTCTTTTTTTTGCTCTCTCTCTTTTGTTGTTTATTTTTTTTTCTTATCTCTTTCCCTCTTCTTCTCTTCTTCCCCCTTTTTTTTCTTTCTTCTCTTCTTTTTTTTTTGAAGAACTCCGAGTGGCTGCTGGCGTGGATGCCAATGATATAAGAACTGTCGGCACAGCGGCCGATAATTGAAAGCTATTGACATGGGGGCCAATAATTAAAAAGCTGTCGACCCGAAAGCCGATGATTAAAAGCTGTCGGCTCAGGGGCCGATAATCGAAAGCTGTTGGCATGGGAGCCAATAATTGAAAAGTTGTCGACCCGAAGGCTGATGATTAAAAAGCTGTCGGCTCAGGAGCGGATGATTGAAAAGCTGTTGGCATAGGAGCCGATAAGGGAGATCAAAACAGCCAAGGCTGGGAGCGAGCTTAAAGAGCCGAAGTTGGGGATTAACGAGCCGCGAGGGCAAGAGGTAGGCCATGGGGCCCAAGATTGGGCTTTACGAGCCAGTGCTAGGAAAGTAGGCTTCGATGGCCGAAATTGAGTTTATTGCATACGCACATTCTTGTTATTTTATTGTTATTATATTTTATTATTATTTTTTTATTATTTTTAATTTTTTTCTCTCTTTTTTTAAAGCATGCAAGCATTCATTAGCAGGCATAACATAAATATAAGTAAGGCAGCTCCCTCTATAGGGGATATGATAGGGACGTCGCCCGTGATTCGTAGATGCGGTGCGGGCCACGAAGCACAACTGAGGGGTGGTGCACCCGTCAAGAGGATATTGCATGTCTTACATGCATAGCCTAAATTCACGCATTTCACCTGAGGCAATTCTCTGTGGCGTGCCAGTGCACATGTGTGAGCAAAGAGCCTTAACCATAGGGATATGCAGGTTTTCCTGGTGACACTCGAGGATCACTCTAGCGCCTACACATTAGTTCCAGGCTTTCGACTTTCGGTAGCTTCACACAGCCCCCATCTGCTTATTTCGGTAGCAAATTTCACCGTTCGGCGCGAGTCTCCTCATGTGTCTCTATGGGGATTTCCGGCTACTAAGATTCGTCCTTATTGTGATTCGCTTCACCATTTCGCGCGAGTCTCCTCATTTGTTTCAGTGGGGATTCCCGGCTACTCGGCTCCGCGTTTCTCTCTGTTTTCTTTTTTTTTCCTCTCTTTTTTTTACAGTGGGGGTTGGCAGCTTTTTCCTCATGATTACCTTTCAATTGAGTGCAGGAATTCAAACATCCATAGAGTGCTAAGAAGAAATTCGGGCAATCCCTATAGTTGGAAGCTATTGAACACATTAAGTGCTAAGTGTGGGAGCGTTGCCTCAGGTTTATTTCATGAGTTGGGCTTAGCGATTCAGCCATGACTCTCCCCTTTGACGTGTGCACCTGTCATAATTGAGTTCCCTTCGAGCGTATGCCGTGACGCGCGCGCATTCCGAATCGGGGCGATATTATTTAGCAAGGAAACACAGTCCTAGAAAATTCCAAGGAGGTGTATTATTCTATATTAAGCAACCATGCAAGAGGGCAATCATGCATTTTTTTTTTTGCATTTGTTTTGTTTTTTTTTATTTTATTTTTTTTGCATTTGTTTTATTTTTTTATTTTATTTTGTTTTATTTTGTTTTATTTTTGTGTTTGTTTTTGCATAAGAAAATATTGTTGTTACGTATATGTGTAGTGGTAGTAAAGGTATTAGGGAGGTAGACCGTAAAAGGGCTGAAAGGATATTAGGGAAGCGGGCTAAAAAAGTCGAAGTTGATATCGAAAGTAGGCCGCAATAGCCAAAAATCCAGGAGAGCGGGCTGCGAGAGCCAAATTATGGGAGGCAGACCGCGGGAGCCGAAGTCGGGAAGTGGGCCGTGCAGGCCGAATTCTGGGAAGCAGGCCGTAAAGGCCGAATTCAGGGAAGCAGGCTACGAGAGCTAGAATTGAGGAGCAGGCCACGAAGGCCGAAGGTAAGTAGGATACAAGAGCTGAAATTATGGGAAGCGGGCGGCGAAGGCCGGATTGGGGAAGTAGGCTATAAAAGCCAAGGGTATTGGGAAGCGGGCTGCAAGAGCTGAAGGGAGGTGGGCTACAGAAGCCAAAATGTTGGGGAAGCGGCTGCGAGAGCCGAAGTTGGGAAGTGGGCTGCGAGAGCCGAAGTTATGGGAAGCGGGCCGTGCAGGCCGATGGGGGAAGCAGGCTATAAGAGCTCAAATTAGGAAGCGGGCTGCAGGAGCCGAAGGTATTGGAAGCGGGCTGCAGGAGCCGAGGTTGGGGAGCAAGCTATAAAAGCCAAAGGGAAGCAGACTACAAGAGCCAGAATTGAGAAGCAGGCCACGAAGGCCAAAGGTAAGCAGGCTGCAAGAGCCAAAGTTACGGAGCAGGCTATAAAGCCAAAGGGAAGCAGGCTACGAGAGCCAAAGGGAAGCAGGCTATAAGAGCCCAAGCTGGGAAGCAGACCATAAGAGCTAAAGGGAAGCAGGCTACGAGAGCCAGAATTGGGAAGCAGGCCACGAAGGCCAAAGGTAAGCAGGCTGCAAGAGCCAAATTTACGGAGTAGGCTATAAAAGCCAAAGGGAAGCAGGCTACGAGAGCCAAAGGGAAGCAGGCTATAAGAGCCCAAGCTGGGAAGCAGGCCATAAGAGCCAAAGGGAAGCAGGCTACTGTTGGCACTCAAAATATAATCCTTCGGCAACCAAGCCGCAAAGACGAATGATACGGCCCACTGAAGCACATGAGCCGATGAAGATCAACATATCAAAGATTTCTCAAGCTGCCAGAGCCTCGATTCATCCCGTATGAATACCGGGGACTTCACCACAGGGGAGCAAAGATAAATCCACAACCAACTGGCAACGCGATCAAGTCTGCCTAATGATACGGCATCGACCTCGTCATGCCGCTACCCTACATCCGTCACCCGATCAAGGACGACGGTCTACCTTATGGCTCTCCTAAGGAGGAAGAACGTCATCGGCCAGCCACAACAAGAGGCCGAAGGTTATGTCAGCAGAAGACCCCGATCACCCAATACGGGTTCGGCTTCTCACCATAGTGGGCCCGTTAGTGGCCGATTGATCGCCATTCAAGGCGGAATTATCCAGGATGTAACACCATCCCGTAAGGAAGCTTCGAGCACGAGTCCGTCTCAACCAGAAGCACAAATCACAGTGCCAAGGGCTGTACCAGCAGGACACCCATGTGCTCGGACCAGATACACACGAAGGTCTGATCAAGGCCATTCGTCATATCGACATCTTCGTCGACACCACGTCAAGGTTTCCAAGGGCCAGGGCGAAAGGAACAGTCAACGGGAGCTTCCGTAATCATCTCCGGACCCATCGGCCGAGCCGCGCTAAGCAAACAAGTTAAAACGACGCGTGAAGGGATGTCGGCACCCCTTAATACGGCGCCCTCAACCTGACGCGCTAATTCCCATCCTGGTGTGCCCCGGCGCCATCAAATCTGGCGCGCCCCTTACCGGGGCGCCGAATTAAGAAGAGGCTATATAGCCTGCCTTCGAAAGAAAGAAACATAGAGAGAAAAGAAGAAAAAAAGGGGAGCTCTATTGATTCGAGAGAAAAGCTTAGGGAGAAGTAGGGTTTTCTATGGAGGGCCCTCGCCGTCGTCTTCCTCGTTTACCACTCGGAATACCTCCGGAGTCGGAGAAGAGAAGCCAGGGATCTGAACGGAAGAAAGGGTTAGGTGGGTCTTCGCGTTTCTTCCGGTCGATCCCTCTGTTCTTTTTCCGTTCTCTTCCCCTGATACAATGTAAGTGAGAGAGGGGAGGGGCGATGATATGAGCCTGACCTCCCCTCTTCTCACCATCATCTCTGCCCCTTTGGTTCGTCTGTAATGAGTTTTCTTCGTTAATGTAAACGGCGGCCGAGCGACAACGCCAGCGCTGGAGTCTATAGACTCTGTATATATATATATATATATATATATATATATATATATATATATCCGTGTCGATTCACGGGATGAATAAAATGCTATTCTAGTTGATGCTCTATCCCTTCTCCATGCCTTCTCTAATCTCTCCACAAATGTGCATTCGATGATTTCCTGGCATATGTACTCCCATATAATCGGTTTCCCGACGCTGGATGCCCCCTAGGCTACATGAATCATCCTCCCCCTCCCCGGGGCTTTTCTTTCTTGATTTTAGTATAATGGCCGGGCTCTGCACCGTATACGCCATGGATCCTGTGATCGGAGACGCACCTCTGTGCGCATCTCTGTCTACCCCTATCCGGGGAGCACGTCCTCGCCGCCGCTGTGCCTCTTCTCATAGGCCAAACCGGGGAGGGGGATTGCCTCTGTCTTTCTTTCCTCTTCTACGGTGAGCCCCCGATTGGTTTGTTTCCGGGCGTGATATGTGTATATCTCTTCCCCGGACCCTCATGCTAATCTCATAGCATGCCGGCATCAACTCACTTAGCTCACGGGTTTCACCGTCTTGCGCTACTCTTTCCGCTCTGCTCACATCCTCACAGGAGTATGCTCTGTAGCATCACTCCAGTGCCCGGGGAGGGGGACATTCCCCCAATCTTCTACATCAGTCATTCGACCGGCGGAGGGTTCGTCCATCGATGATGAATATCCCCATGGGCTATTGAGTGCATAGCAACGGGGCCATGCCCTATAGTTAAAGTCCACGGTCCTTAATGGACTTTGTGGTGGCCACGGGTTGTGTCTCCCTTGTAGGCTAGCCCTCGGGAGTTCCTTCCTCTATCGGTCGTCTCGATTCGAGTGTCATGGTGACTCGGGTCACGTGCCCCTCGTAGGCTAGCCCTCGGGGTTTTTGCTCCCATATTGAGTCGCCTCATTCACTCACTGTCGCCCACGGACTCGGTGCCCCTAGCAGGCTAGCCCTCGGGGTTTTCCTCTCACTGTCTGCATCAGTTGCTCCGCTACGTGAGCACTCCCCGCTTCTCCCCGACAATCCTCCGGGGCGGGGAGATGCTGCCAAAATTTCAGCTTGAACGAGTCCAGACTCGGAGCAATCACCGCACTCGAGTATAAACCTCGCGCGAGCCCGTGACTTGACTGTTGGACGGCCTGGGACCGATCCGATGAATAATCAACTCAATCGGCTTTCAAAATCTTCCCAAACATTTTAATAAATCCATAAATAAACCAACAAAACCTTGGTTTCCTAGAGATTGGGCTAAACCGGCGCCGTTCATATACGGCGTGCCTTAAAACGGCGCGCCCTTTCCGACGCGCTCTTCCAGGCGCGCCCCAATTGTTGTGCATCCCTTGGTTTTGATGATGACAATAGGATATGTTTGATTAATCAAGTTCTATCTTGTTTCATAACAAATACAAGTGGTTTGATTGTTCCTTCAAAGTAATGGACTCATGACTATTTGATGATGACAAACAATGTTTTTGATTAACTCAATATAAATCTGATAGTTCAAGTTACTTCTGATAAGTTAAGTAATTTCAGGTTCACTGAAATCCAAGTGGAATCAATAAATCAGAAGAAGTGTCAAAGGCCGCTTGTCGACCAGGGAAGTGGTTATGGTCGACCAACGAACCCAGCCAGAAACACTTCAAGTCATCCGTCTTCTGCATGTGCCTTGGCTGTCGACCAAAGCCCCACTTCTGGTCGACCACAGAACAGACAGAGCATCAGACAGAACTGACGGCCATCTGGAATTTGCCCCTTGTCGACCAGCGACAAGGCTGTGGTCGACCACGGGGGACGCGAGTGTCAGCCAGAATGAAACCGCCATCAGGACACTGCTCGTTGTCGACCAGGGACAGTGTCATGGTCGACCACGGGTGTTATAGCGTCCAGAACCGAACTCTAACTGAATTCTATTTTGGTTCCTTAAAACCTGCAGATTGTTGTTGCAGGTTGTTGGGTAGTTCAAATGATGAGATTCCGCACGGGAATCAAGGAGAGAATCTTGCTTAGAAGCGGTCAAACTTATTGTAGTGATCGGATTTAACCTTCTCCCTGCTTTCTAGCAGATTGACGCTCGATCTGGAATTTGAGCGGGAAGAGCTTCAGGCTTGAAAAAGTATCTGCATAAAAAGTAGAAGGCAACTGATCGCGAAAAAAAAAAGCACACAGAGAGAGCATAGAACAGAAGCTAAGAAACACACCTACATCACAGGACGAAGTGGCTCTCCATCAATCAGAAATCTGCAGAAGACTAAAGGCATTCTCATTGCTGCAGAAGGAAGACTGGGCTTGAAGCTGTGCGACCTCCAGCAGCAAAGCAGCTGAGGGCATCCGATTGGAAGTTCTACAGGGAGTCTACTCTTGTTATTTATGTGATTAAGTCCCAGGCTGAATTCTTTACTTTGTTACAAAAGTCTATATTCAGTCCTGTTGCATCATCCCACCTTCTCATCATTTCTATTCATCCTTACACCAAGTGTCAAGCTGTGAGGCAGCGGATTCAAGTTGTGTGTCAGCTGGTACAAGCTGTGTGTCAGCAGGAACAAGCTGTGTGACAGCGGTGTCTTGTGTTTTGGATTGAGATCAGAGGCTCTCATAAGTGAAGCCTTGCTTGAGTTAAGCAAGGGGTGGATGTAAGTCTCGGGAAGAGACTGAACCACCTTAAAAATCCTATCTTGTGGTTTGCTTATGTGTGTGCGTGCTTCTCTATGTGTTTGTTTTCTTCATTGATATCAACATTAGTTCTGTAATTCGTCAATCACCTGCAACTCATTTAGTCAATAGATATTAAATCGAAAAAAGGGGGAAAGATCTATTCACCCCCCCTCTAGATCTATTCAGTCCGTACTCAACACGTGGTATCAGAGCCAGACTCTCCAAAAATGTGGTCTAACAACCAGGAGAGGCCTGCCGGACTGAACTCTAGAAGTCTAATGGCTGAGGGACACTCAGTAACTAGACCACCATATTTCGATGGAAATGATTTCTCATACTGGAAAAATCGTATGCAGGTGTTCTTGAGAGCACAAGATCATGAGATGTGGAGAGTAGTAAGCCGAGGACCCTACGAGCTGCCCGAAGATGAGGATACCTGGACCAGAGAACAGGTCAGAAAATCAACCATCAACTGGGGAGCCATGAACGTAATGCAATGCGCACTACACCCCACGGAGTTCTCACGAGTTTCACAATGTGCAACGGCCAAGGAAATGTGGGATCGACTAGTAGTAATCTATGAAGGTACTTCAGAGGTAAGGGAGTCAAAAGCAAATATGCTAGTTTCAGAATATGAAATGTTTAGAATGAAAATTGACGAAAATATTTCTGAAATGTATGCTAGACTAGTGCAATTAACGAATAGTTTAAAGAGTCTAGGGAAAACCTACAAGGAACAGGAATTAGTGAGGAAGATCCTAAGATCCCTCACTCCTATGTGGCATACCAAGGCCACAGTAATTGAGGACTCAAAGAACCTCACCACTATGACTGTGGATGAACTAGTGGGATCCCTAATGGCCTATGAGGTCAATCTGAAAAGAAAAGAAGATGAGGGCAAGAAAAAGAACCAGCTCGCCCTAAAAACTAAAATAGGCACCTCTGAACTATCTGACACTGATAACTCATCTAGCACAGGTGAGGAAACTGGTGAGCTAGCCATGTTAACAAGAAAATTCAAAAGGTTTATGCGGAAGGAAGGTAAGGGATTCAGGAATCCTAAGGGCATGGTAAGAAAGTCATCTCAGTTTAAGTTTGATAAAAATAAAACTTCATCTAACAAACTTGTCTGCTACAACTGCAGGAAACTAGGACACATAAAGGCTGAATGTCCAGAGACTCCTAAGAAATCAAGCTTCAAGTGGAAAGGCAAGCAACCAAAAGCAATGATAAGCACATGGAGCGAGGAGGAGGAAAGCAGTAAGGAGGAAACAACTTCCGAGGAAGAAGAAGGAAACATCTGTTTGATGGCCAAAGGAGATAGCGATGATCTTGAGGTAATCCCTCCGTTTCAAGATTTTTCTAGCTCAGATTGGGAAGAAGTCTACTCAGACTTACTTGATGCATATGAAAGAATTAGAAAGGAAAATAAGAGTTTGAAGAAAAAGCTTAATCAGGTCAATAATGACAGCAACCCATTTGCCAACAGAACTGAACTAGAATTAGAAATCACCACCTTGAAAAATAAGCTGAAACAATACGAGACAGATGAAGAAAATGTCAAAGGGCTGTTAGAAGAAAATGAGTCACTGAAAAACACAATTGATGAGGTAAAATTAAAGACTCAAGAAAGTGAACAGCAAACTAAGGTAACTCAAGAAAGAAACAACTCACTCAAGGAGGAAAACTGTCAACTTCTGGAAGAAATAGAAAGAATCCAGAGTGAACTGAAAAACAAACAGGAAACCTTGGAAAAAATGACTAAAGGTCAAGAAAACTTAAATGCTGTCTTGGGAATAAAAGTAAACTTTCAAAAAGAAGGGTTAGGATACAATCCTACGGCTAAAAAGGAATTCCAAATAAAAACCGTAACTGGGATTGCTGACTCAAAAGGAAAAGGGCCCCTAATCAATCTATATCAAGACAAACAAGAGGATGTAGCTGAATGCTCCTCCAAAAGGAATAATGTCACCAAGGAAGAGAGAAACATTAAAGAGAAAACAGTCAATCAACATAAGCTTAAAAATAATAGACAAGAAACTCAAATTCACAGAAATAACCAAACAAACCAAGTACTAAATCAAGTTAAAGGACATAAATCTGGAAAACAAGGTGTCTGGAGACAGGCTGGTCGACAATCGACCCCTCCTCTGTCGACCAGAGGATCTGCCAGAACAGGCGCTGGCGTCTGGAGAAGCAGTGGTCGACCACAGACATACCAGATGTCGACCAGAGGAACTGCCAGAACAAGCGCTGGCTTCTGGAAAAGCAATGGTCGACCACAGACACACCAGATGTCGACCATGACCAGACACGCAAACAGAAACCACAGATTTTCTCAGGTGAAACAAAATGAAAATTGGAAATCAAAAAGGTGGATTCAGATTAAAGAAACATTAGAACAAAAGCCACCCAATCTGAACAAGTTCAGAGACGAAAAATTAAACTGCTCTAACAAAATCTGGGTTCCTAAAGGATTGTTACAGCAATTTCACAATTTTACAAGTTATCTTGGACCCGGGTACCATTGGGGTCCAAAAATTTCTGTGTAATTCATGATGCAGGAATGTCTGGCAGCCATGCACAATAAGTGGTACTTAGATAGTGGTTGCTCAAGACACATGACGGGAGACAAGACCAAGTTCTCCCAACTAAGCTCAAAAGATGGAGGTTATGTGACCTTTGGAGGAAATAACAAAGGTAAGATCATCGGGACAGGTAAAATAGGTAAGAACTCCTCAAACAGTATTGAAAATGTACTGCTGGTAGATGGACTGGAATATAACTTGCTGAGCATCAGTCAGCTTTGCGACAAAGGCCATAAAGTAATATTTGACTCCAAGATCTGCAAGATTATTGAACCAAATTCAGATACAGTCAAGTTTATGGGCCAGAGAGTAAACAATGTCTACATAATAGACTTGGATGATCCAGCCCACTCCAACCTGTGCCTAACCGCCAAGAAAGAGGACCTGACCTGGCTGTGGCACCGAAGGCTAGGGCATGTTAGCTATAGGGTGTTGCATAAACTTGTGAAGAATAAAATGGTTCTTGGTATGCCTGAAATTTCGTTTGCTCAAAATGTCAAAGTATGTGAATCATGTACCCAAGGTAAGCAAACAAGAAAATCATTCAAAGGTAGAACTGAAAGTCAATCTTCTAGACCACTAGAACTTGTGCACATGGACCTTTTTGGCCCAACAAGAACTGCTAGTCTTAGTGGTAAGAGATACGGTTATGTACTAGTTGATGATTTTTCTAGATTCACATGGGTAATATTTCTATCTCATAAAGTGATGCTTTTTCTGAGTTTCAGGAATTCTACAAAAGAATGAAGCAGGATGGCAAGTCCAAAGTGTGTACAATCATATCTGACCATGGGGGGGAGTTTGAAAATTCTGACTTTGACTTATTCTGCAGAAACAAGGGCATAACCCACAGATTTTCCTCACCAAGGACTCCAGAACAAAATGGAGTTGTGGAGAGAAGGAACCGCACTCTTGTCGAGATGGCTAGAACCATGCTGGTTGAAGCTAAACTTCCAAGGAGATTTTGGGCAGAGGCAGTCAGAGCATGCTACATTGTAAACCGAGCAATGGTAAGACCGGCTAGTGAAAATACACCATATGAAATGTTCAAAGGTAAGAAACCATCCCTAGCTCATTTTAGAATTTTCGGGTCAAAATGCTTTATTCATAACAATGATAAAAGGGTCTTGGACAAATTTGAACCGAAGAGTGATCCAGGAATATTCTTGGGCTATTCCGACCGATCAAGAGCCTATAGAGTTTTTAACACCAAAGATCAAATTGTTGAAGAATCCCCTCATATTACATTTGATGAAATTAATGATCTTGGCAAAAATGAGCAGGTCAGCAAGGAAGAAGAAGATAGGGAATTTCTAGAAGACAACGAAGAACCAAATGAAGAAGAACAATCTCAGGAAAGAGATCAAGGTATTACTAATGCTCCACCCGAAGGAGAAGGCATCTCAGGTAACAATCTTGAGAACTTAAGACTTCTTAGAGATCATCCCATAGAAAACATCATTGGTGGAATTCATGATCCTAGGAAGACTAGATCTCAGTTAAAAGAAATCAATGAACTAGATCAGCTTGCACTTGTGTCCCAAATAGAGCCCAAATCAGTAGAGGAAGCATTAAAAGATGACTCATGGATAAATGCTATGCATGAAGAACTAAATCAATTTGAAAGAAATCAGGTGTGGAGTCTTGTCCCTAGACCTTCATCTCACCCCGTTATTGGAACCAAGTGGGTCTATAAAAACAAGCTAAGTGAAGAAGGGGTTGTAATGAGAAACAAGGCTCGGCTGGTGGCTAAAGGGTACAACCAGGAATTTGGGGTTGATTTTGAAGAATCATATGCTCCAGTTGCTAGATTAGAAGCCATCAGGATATTGTTAGCCTTTGCAGCATCTCATGGAATCAAACTACAACAAATGGATGTAAAAAGTGCATTTCTAAATGGAATAATAAAAGAAGAAGTCTATGTGGAACAACCCCCTGGATTTGAAAATGATGAACTTGCTAATCATGTTTTCAAATTGCATAAAGCTTTGTATGGATTAAAGCAGGCTCCTCGGGCCTGGTATGAAAGGTTGAGCTCCTTCCTCACCAAGAAGGGATACATAAGAGGTAAAATTGATCAAACATTGTTTTCCAAGACCCAAGGTAAGCATATACTAGTTGTACAAATCTATGTGGATGATATTGTGTTTGGGTCTACCGAAGCTTCTTTATGTACTGAATTTGCAAACTTAATGACCAATGAGTTTGAAATGAGTTTAATGGGTGATTTACAGTTTTTTCTTGGATTGCAGATCGTACAATGTAGAGAAGGATACTTCATAAATCAATCCAAGTACATAAAGGAGATGTTGAAGAAGTTTGGCATGGAAAGCTGCAAACCAATCGAGTCACCCATGGGTACAAATGCAACATTGGAAGCTGATGTAAAAGGTAACATGGTAGATGCCAAGAAATACAGAGGTATGATCGGGTCCCTGCTATATTTAACTGCTTCAAGGCCAGATATTCAGTTTAGTGTATGCATGTGTGCTAGATATCAGTCTAGCCCTAGAGAATCACATTTAGGGGCTGTCAAGCGTATCCTTCGATACCTTGCCGGCACCCAAGAATTGGGTTTATGGTATCCTACATACTGCAAACTAGATTTGATTTCATATTCAGATGCTGATTATGCTGGTTGCAAAATTGATAGGAAGAGTACTAGTGGTTATTGTCAAATATTAGGTGGATGTTTAATATCATGGGCTTCTAAAAAGCAGCATTCTGTGGCACTCTCCACTGCTGAGGCTGAGTATGTCGCAGTAGGGAGCTGTGGTACACAGGTTATGTGGATAAAACATCAACTCCAAGACTACAATGTAGATCTTGGATGTGCACCTATTTTCTGTGACAACACTAGTGCTATTAATTTGTCTAAAAACCCCATTCAACACTCTAGGACAAAACACATTGAGATCCGTCATCACTTTCTAAGAGATGAGGTCTCCAAAGAAATTTCATGCTTCATTTTGTAGAAACTGAAAAACAACTGGCAGACATTTTCACAAAACCCCTTAACAATGACAGATTTTCAACTCTAAGAAGGGAGTTAGGAATTTGTAGAATTTCTCCTGAAAATTCTTGAAATAATCATATTCATGTGTTCACTGTATAGATTCTGTCATTTCTGTACTAAGTTATGTCAACTAGGTCTCTAGTACTGGTCAAGTTTTGAGTTTGGAGGTCTAGTGTCGGTTGCTACTTCAGCAAGTTCTGCAGAATCCTGGTTCTACTACGGATTATCTCTTGTGGTCGACCACAGGCAAGGCGCTGGTCGACCAAGGCATCAGGACAGGAAATAGTTGGTTCTGTGACTTCGCAGCTGTCGACCACAGGCGGTCCCATGGTCGACAACAGAATTGTCAGAAAGCAGACCACAGGTGACTACTCATCAGGCAGCTTCTGTGACAGCACAGAGGTCGACCAAAGGCAACTCTATGGTCGACAGAGGATCTGAACAAGGGAAAATGGATCTAAAAAGGCTGCTGGCTCTGCTAGGAAATCCTCTGAACTTAGTGAACTTTTGTGCTCAGATTCTTCACTCATTCATCCTTATCCATACTTCCCATCCCTTGTGTCTCTATATCTCTTCATGGCCAACATTTTTTTTATCTTCAGCAAGGACTCACAAATTGAGGGGGAGAAAAAGTGTAAACTCATTCCTTGATAAAACATTGAAAAACCTAACCATATCTTTCAATAAAATCACCAAGGTAATCATTAAGAGTAGAGGTTGAGTGTAGTAATGAGAATTTGAACTGTACTACTGCAATAAATTCAAACCATAACTATGACTCTGTCACAAGATTTTGAGGACTTATGATTTTTAGTAATGAGACTGTTTCTCTACCTGTGTCTGTGTTGGACAGTAAAAATAAACTCAAATATAACATGTATGTACATGGAATACGCCATAATTCTGCCTTCTTGGTAGAGCAATGGATTGAGTTCTGAGAAACTACTGTTCTCCATCTCAAAGCAAAAAATTGGCTGAAAAATAGATGGGAGACAAGTGTGTCATGAAGATCCAATCTAACTCTGCTGCTTTCAAAAATATTGATTGGGCATACTGAGTAACTGGGGATATTGGCGTCTGATAAACGTATATCCTCACGGATAAAAGGTATGTCCCAGTCATTAGTGGAATGGTTAGGCATGCTAAGTAGCCGGGGTTTCTGGCGTGTAAAAAGCGTGTCTCCTCGTGTAGAAAAGCATGTGATAAACCTGACCACAGCTCTCAAATGATTCAAAAAGAAAAATTTAAAGTTATCACAAAGGCAGAGAAAATGGTTGACCTAAAGCATAGCATGCAAATAAAAGTACAAAACACTGTTCAGCTAGCATAGTTAGTAAAATTATCTCTTGAAATATATTATAAGTTCAAGGAGCCATGTGTAAGAAATTGGATATGGGGAGTCAATTTATTGGTGCAATACTTTCAAATTCATTGAACCACAAGACCCACTCTATTTGGTCACAAGGTGGTCTTTGCATAAGGGTGGAAAGGTTCCATAAGTGTTCTATTAAAGAAAGGGAGTACACTTTAATATCTTCCAAAAATTTGAGTTATGCTGATTAAATCCTGACCGCTCGTTTTCTGCATCGTGATGGTTCACTATCCTAGTTTTTTTTATGATCTTCTTTTTGCTGTTGACAAAGGGGGAGATAGGACTTTATGTGTCATTGTGTGTCTAGTTGTGTGTCTAGATGTGTGTCTAGATGTCAAGTTTACTTTGTCTACGTGTCCTTAGTGTCTTTATCCTTTTTGAGTCACTCATGTAATTAGTGCTATAGTTTTTGAAAGGCACATCAAACGAATTGTCTGAATGAAATCTGTGCTATGATAGCCTTGAATGCAATATCAAATGAATTCTATAATCTGTTGTTTGTCACAATGACTCATGGTTGTCATCATCAAAAAGGGGGAGAATGTTGTGCATCCCTTGGTTTTGATGATGACAATAGGATATGTTTGATTAATCAAGTTCTATCTTGTTTCATAACAAATACAAGTGGTTTGATTGTTCCTTCAAAGTAATGGACTCATGACTATTTGATGATGACAAACAATGTTTTTGATTAACTCAATATAAATCTGATAGTTCAAGTTACTTCTGATAAGTTAAGTAATTTCAGGTTCACTGAAATCCAAGTGGAATCAACAAATCAGAAGAAGTGTCAAAGGCCGCTTGTCGACCAGGGAAGTGGTTATGGTCGACCAACGAACCCAGCCAGAAACACTTCAAGTCATCCGTCTTCTGCATGTGCCTTGGCTGTCGACCAAAGCCCCACTTCTGGTCGACCACAGAACAGACAGAGCATCAGACAGAACTGACGGCCATCTGGAATTTGCCCCTTGTCGACCAGCGACAAGGCTGTGGTCGACCACGGGGGACGCGAGTGTCAGCCAGAATGAAACCGCCATCAGGACACTGCTCATTGTCGACCAGGGACAGTGTCATGGTCGACCACGGGTGTTATAGCGTCCAGAACCGAACTCTAACCGAATTCTGTTTTGGTTCCTTAAAACCTGCAGATTGTTGTTGCAGGTTGTTGGGTAGTTCAAATGATGAGATTCCGCACGGGAATCAAGGAGAGAATCTTGCTTAGAAGCGGTCAAACTTATTGTAGTGATCGGATTTAACCTTCTCCCTGCTTTCTAGCAGATTGACGCTCGATCTGGAATTTGAGCGGGAAGAGCTTCAGGCTTGAAAAAGTATCTGCATAAAAAGTAGAAGGCAACTGATCGCGAAAAAAAAGCACACAGAGAGAGCATAGAACAGAAGCTAAGAAACACACCTACATCACAGGACGAAGTGGCTCTCCATCAATCAGAAATCTGCAGAAGACTAAAGGCATTCTCATTGCTGCAGAAGGAAGACTGGGCTTGAAGCTGTGCGACCTCCAGCAGCAAAGCAGCTGAGGGCATCCGATTGGAAGTTCTACAGGGAGTCTACTCTTGTTATTTATGTGATTAAGTCCCAGGCTGAATTCTTTACTTTGTTACAAAAGTCTATATTCAGTCCTGTTGCATCATCCCACCTTCTCATCATTTCTATTCATCCTTACACCAAGTGTCAAGCTGTGAGGCAGCGGATTCAAGTTGTGTGTCAGCTGGTACAAGCTGTGTGTCAGCAGGAACAAGCTGTGTGACAGCGGTGTCTTGTGTTTTGGATTGAGATCAGAGGCTCTCATAAGTGAAGCCTTGCTTGAGTTAAGCAAGGGGTGGATGTAAGTCTCGGGAAGAGACTGAACCACCTTAAAAATCCTATCTTGTGGTTTGCTTATGTGTGTGCGTGCTTCTCTATGTGTTTGTTTTCTTCATTGATATCAACATTAGTTCTGTAATTCGTCAATCACCTGCAACTCATTTAGTCAATAGATATTAAATCGAAAAAAGGGGGAAAGATCTATTCACCCCCCCTCTAGATCTATTCAGTCCGTACTCAACACCAATCAGGTCGCGCCGTTTTAAGATCCTGCATTTACCTACAGTTTCTGGCGCCGTTTTAATCCATTTATCTACGTTTCATGCCACCATTTCAAGCATTTTAACCCCTTTCTTCGCGCACACTGCACCGGTTTCATTCCGAATCGTGTCGTTGTGTTGTTCCAGTCTCTTCCCCGCTCCTGGGATGATTCCTGATGCTAACCATAGAATGAAGCAACTCTTTGATCAATGAACTGAATAGATTAGCTTGTTCAAGCTTGAACTGATATGCTTCGAATCTTCGCCGTCATGCCTTAGTCTAAGGATTCATGTCGCGTTAATGCATGCCTGAGTGTGCGCATCCTCGGTATATCAAATGACATTGCCAAAAGATCAGGTTATGCCCGATTGGAGGTCTTGTTACGCGTGAAGGTGGTCTCCGGGCCTAAGTCCTCCGCTGTGTACCAGGGTCCACCCTAATAAATCGTGTGTAGTCAGTCATAGCATCTTGAATGATCACTCACATGCTCTCTATCCTTTATTCCGGCCTCGACAGCCCATTATCTCGGCAATTAATCAAAGGTGTTCCCTCCTCGTGGGGGATGTAATTAACGCCATAGCGTTTATGGTATGGCGGACTGCTGGTCCCGACAGAACCTTACATTCGCCCGACACGGGTCAGAATGAGCGCATTATAAACTCGTCACTCACGTGACTGGCACGCCCGCGCCGTCAATCAGTCAGTTGACTACCGGTTAGTTAATTGGTTGATCGACTCGCGAAAGAAAGAAAAGGCACACAAACAAGTCTGGCACGCCCGGTGGGACCGGTATCACCTTTCATCTCTTTGCCGAGATATTTGGGCTTCGAGGCCCTCTCAAAGGTTACTGATTTTTGCCTTGTTTATCTTTACAGGCGAACCATGATAGCCCATGGGACAACTAGCGCTGACTTCGATCATTCGATCGTCGCTGGACATGCACAAGGGTACCTGGCGGTGCCCATGGAATTCGGTAGCTTCCCTGCCGCTGTCGGCTTCCCCAACTTTTTGGGGTTAACCTTTGTAGATATGCTGGAGGTCGAAGCCCTAGAATCCGTCAAGGAAGCTGTGGAGAAAGTGAAGCCTCTGAAGGCTTCCTGCTGCAACGACTCATCCAGGGGTGCGGCCCTGGCCGCTAGCTATTTGGTGCACCACGTCATACGTGGGACCCGCCCCAATATAGTCAACAAACACCCTGGAGGACGCCAACGTCGCCAGGCCCACAAGGATGCTGCTGTAATCACCGGGACTCTGTCTCAGTCCGGGAAATCTATGCTGGTTGGAGGCATGCACGTCTTCCTCGACGGACGCACTGCACGGGTGACCCCGGACCGAGTCATCCCCAACATTCATGTCCACAATGCCTATCAGGCCCTCGCCGGAAGGAGGGCAGAAAGAGAAGAAACCGGCCACTACGGCCAAGGAAGCTCGGCACCCAGGCTGAGAAAGTTTAAACATGTGTGGGTTCCCAAGCGGGCCCAACCTGTCCACCAGCTGACTCCCATCCGCCGCTGTCATATGGATAACGAGGCGGAAGAGAGAAGACAAAGGGGCTTCCCCCCGAAGAAAGAAGAAGAGGTGGTCACGGAGCCTCCGCATCACAGAAGTTTTCGGGCTGTGGCCCGTCAAGCCAACGTCCTTGCTGCGGGATGAAGGTTCCAATAGCCTGCTGACAGGGCTCGACTGGCCTATATCCCCCTTGCTGGAGGTCGACAATCACCCCCCGTGCTACATCAAGAACGGGGTCGAGAAGAGATGACCTGCTTGCTCAGAAATTATTTCCGAGGCTTAAGCGACCCCTCACTCGGACAGCAGCGACTGATGCAGACAGTCGCCACTAAGGAAGACTACTGCCCATCAATGGCAGATGAAGGAGATATGGGAGATAGAATGATGGTGTCATCAGTCGATGACAATGGATATAGTGATGGCTTCGAGGTCGAAGCCGATGAAGTTTTCCCGGAGCGGGAAAAAAGAAGAAGAGTCTCTGTGTTTGAAAGGCTGACCTTCTCGCAGCAGGCTAGAAGGAGGGTCTATCGACAAAAGAAAAAGATGCAGGTCTTCGCCTGCAACATGGCTGGTATATCCAGCCAATATAGGGAGCTTCCTGAAGACCCCCAAGAATTGGCTCAGTTGGCCGCACGGCCGGGGCCAAGTACTCGCAGAACAGAAGCAGCAAGAGAACTTCTGATGATGATTGAAGGAAGACAGCCCCAGGTCTATCCCCACTGGGATGACAAGGCCCCCGTCTTGACCGCTAATGTGGTGACGGCGGAAGAAGAAGACGACGTCCTCCTCGACATCCTGCCTGAGGGTATGTCCGGGGAGACAACAGAGGGTATCCCCACCACTATAGACCCATCAGTTCTGATGCTACTACAAAAATATCAATGAGAGATAGACTCTCTGAAGAAGCAGCTGATTGAAAAAACTGAACACTCATCGGCTTCTAAACCACCCGAAGTCCAGGGTGAGTCATCCCGGGGAGCGGCTCGTCGTGACGACCCTCCACCGCTCTATACACTGCCCCAGCCGTCAGAGCCAAGCATGGAGACAGCACAACAACGGTCACCACAGCCCCAGCCGCTGCTACCTCCGGTGCTCCCTCAGGTGCACCAGACACCCCCGCTGCTGCGTCCTCCACAGGCGACCACCCTGGTCACCCCGTACTTGCAGCCAGCGCACTTTTACCCGGAGCCGGTTGACCCCACGGTCGTGAACCGGATGATGGTGGAGAGGATGATTGAGCTGAAGCTCGCAGAGAAAGGTGAAGGCGACTATGTCGCATTTGATGCTTATCGGGTGCCCTACCCGCAACACCATGAGGCCAAACGACTTCCCCCGGGGGTTAACAAGCCGCCTAAGTTTGATAAATTCAACGGGAAGGGATACCCGAAAGAGCATATTGCATATTACATGACCGTCATGGGTGATCTGGCCACCGACGAGTCATATTTGTTGAAGTTCTTCGGGTCCTCGCTGACAGGGCTCGCATTTGAATGGTACTCTAGCCTCTCGGCCGGGTCAATCAGTGATTAGTCGGATATGTAGAGAAAGTTCAGAGAAAGATTCCATGTCACAGAGAGGGAGGTCACAGTGGCCGAACTCTACTCAACAAAACAAAGGGCAGATGAGACAGCCCTTGATTACATTAAGAGGTGGAGGAACCTCGGAATGAGGTGCAAGCGGCCCCCACATCAGGAGGACGCGGCACAAATATGCAAACAGAATCTCAGAAGGGAGGTTCTGGAAAAAATGATTGGAATGGAAATACGGTCGTTCAACCGGCTAAATAATGTCGTGGCCGAAGTGGAAGCTTTCCTGGCCAGACCCACCCCCACATCTGCTGCCAGTACGACCCAGAAGGGCAAGGCAGTGGACCGGCGCTCCTCGCCTAAAGAAGCAAACGCTCTTGACATAAAGGCGTTTGAACAACAGAAAAGTGAAGGCAGGAAGGCGGCTCCCCCATAGCCTACAAAAGCTCTGGATGATAAAGAAGGTCCTTCGCTGAGGTACAAAATGAAGAAAGCTTTTTCCTTTCCAAAGGACAAGACCCGAGTCCTGTTCGATTGGGTAACAGAATATAGCATGATCACCCTGCCTGAGCCAAGGAGACCGGAGGACTTGAAAAGAAAGGACAGTCCAAGATTCTGCCCCTACCACCAGATGTTGGGACATCCAATCGAAGACTGTTATGTTTTCAAAGACATCATCGAGGGGATGGTGAAGAAGAATGAAATAGAGCTGGGAGAGTACAAAGTAGACCCTCCTCAGCCACATGAAGCCCCTCTAAGGAGAGCAGCAGTTAACATGATCTCCCTCTACCAGGCATTGCCCGAGGAGATCTCTGAAGCAAGCACGCGGAGCACCTACGAAGCTCATTTCCTGGAGCCCGCAAAAGAACAGCAGGGGTGGCAGCAGACCCCTGTAAAGCACAAGAAGTAGAGGACACCCCGTCCGAAAGAGGGGGCACATATCCGTGGTGTTACACGCCGGCCTGCTCCGCTAGTGGTAGCACCCATATGGGGCACCTCACCTACTGCTATCAGAATACATACACATAACCGGAGGAGACAAACCCCGCTACCGGTGGTCAAGGAAGCCAATCCTGAGGTCCGCCGACTGCAGCACCTGATTGAAGGGCTAGATGAATATGTGCTGCCCGAATTGAAACCTCTGCTGGTACGGGACCATGTCCCATGGCAAGAGCTGGAACAACTCTCGCTCAAACAAGAGGATGAAGCTATAGCAGCACCCTCTGAGGAGGGCAGTCTATTCTGGGGGCACCCGCCCGCAGAAACCAAGAAGAAGAAGAAGCAAAAGAAGAAGAAAAGAAAGGCCCTTGGGGCCGATAAAGTGCAGATTGTCTCCTGCAATACCCTATCAGCACTCTTCAACCTACTCGGAGAGGAGGAAGAAGAAGAAATCTGTTTCACACCTCATACTGGGGGAGGCAAGGTCGAGGCCGCAACTGCTGCACATGCCACTCGGTCAGGTCGTAAGTGGGGGCGCCAGCCACCACCCAACCACAACATTATGTTCAGAGGGGAGCAACCCTACAAGACACCTCCGCCGGAAGTCAAGGGAATCCAAATCCCTCCTCCGTCAGGCCTATACAACAAGAGTGGGGGCAAGGCAGTCCCTTCATTCCTTGAATTTATGAAGATGTCAAAGGGGAAACAGCCCTGTCAGGAGGCTAACCCCACGCCCGGGACCATTCACCCGCAGCTCACACAATCTGCTGAAGACCCAAATACAGAAGGAGTCTGCCCTGCAGTAGCTGATCAAGAACACCCGGCAGCCGGTACCAGCCAGAAGTGTGCCGGATCCAAGGAAGATGAAGCCGGTCCATCAGGGCCCACAAATCAAAACCTCTCCAAACCCAGATGGGCTGAAGAGATGAAGCTCTCCAATGTCCGAGCTGGGAGCCGAATAATGAAGTTGCTCAAGAAGCTCCCCGCTTGATTTACAATCTGGGAGATTCTCTCTTTGAGTGAAGAAACTTGACAGGCGATCATCACTGCTCTGCAAACGCCTGCTCATTTTGAAGCCTGCATAGCTGAGGCTATACCAGAAGTCAGTATGACCTTCTCTCCAAAAGACATGCTACTACCTACTGCCAGCCACAACAAGCCGCTGTACATGAAAGGGCACCTGAATGGAATAGAACTGAACTGGATCCTGATCGATCCTGGCGTAACAGTTAATATTCTGCCTTACAGAATATACGAGAGGCACCACTTCAACGTGCATCTCGAGAAAGTCGGGGATATGCGTATCGCCGGCTTCAATCAAAAATGTGAGGTGTCAATGGGAGTGGCAGAGTTCATACTGACCCTGGCAGATTTCACTACGATAGTGCAGTTCCATGTCATTGAGTCTCGCACCTCCTATAAAGCACTGCTCGGCCGCCCATGGCTGCATGAAAATATGGTGGTGCCCTTCACGCTCCACCAGTGCATCAAATACAGCCTTCAGGGGAAGGAGGAGAGGATATTTGCTGATCTCCATCCATTCGAGGTGTTTGAATGTCACTTGGCGGATGCCAACTTATATACAGGGCCTCCCCGGAAGGTTTCTGAAGCTAAAACCCCCATAGGGGCGTCGAAGAATAGATCGGGTGACGGTTGGTATCCACCACCGCCACGCGGATATATCAAGCCGAAGGTGGTCTCCCACATCACAGCTTCTGGAGATGTCGGCAGGGTAACACCCCCAGCATTATACCCCAAAGCTAAAGAAGTGCAGGTCAATCAGTGGCAGATTTACATTGGAGTCCCGACCGGCCTCATCAAGCTAGTCCTCGGCCTAGATGACTCCACCGTCGAGCCTTTCAAGACTTGGGAGGTGACGCAAGAAGATGGACCCAGCAGCCTGTTCTATATAGCTGAGGAGCATCCTACTCGGGAAGACACAGACTGTAGCCTCCCCGAAGATCTAAGCGACCCGCCGGTCCCTATCCAAGGCCTAGCGTTTACAACTGATCGAATGACCAGGATGTTTCAGAAGCAACACATTCCTCCCAATCAGTCTCAAAAGCGCAAAGAAGCTTTCCAGAAGATGTGGTATCCCACAAATCTGGACAAGGAAATGAGACGCGTCTCTCAACATCCAGGGTTGGGCTTCACCCTGGAAGAATATTATTACAGTGGGCGGTACGAGGTGGACACTATCTCCGCCTTCTATCCTGCTGAAGATGGCCCTCTAGGGGCAACCTTTGACGAATATCCGGTGGAAGCCGAATATCTTGAACTGGCTTGATCCGGCAATCAAAAAGTAGAAACCTCGGCCCCTTACCGATGCTGGGAGCAGGTTCATCATGAAGAAGCGGCCCTTCAAGTCGAATTTGATACGGCTAGCAGCAGTGGAGCCGAAGACATTGAAGAAGCGGGAGTTTCTCCCTCCACCGGGGTCCTATTAATGACGCCTTCAACACCCTTTCTACCAATCGGGGAAGCCTTGGTCAACTCCAGTCAAGGGGAGCCAGCTACCAGGAAATAAAAAGCCACTTCTGCGGAAGATACAACCGTCCCAGAAGGCGAGACCTCCTCAACCTCTGCTATAGAACCAGTATGCTGTCCAAGCCCGGCAATAAACAGCTACCAGCCCGTCGTGGCTGCAACCTCATCTACAAACGCTGAAGCTGCTCTCTCGCCCTTGGGAGCTACAACGGCAATGGATCTGCTAATAGAACGATCCACGCAGCTGCTAGCACAAGAAATAAAGAAACCTCAAGAAGCTCTGGTGGTGTCTGACGAGGAAGTCGAAGTGCTCGACCCTCAAGATGGTGTTCCGGACTTCGTTGACCTCCAACCGGCTCCTCCGGAGATAGAAGACGGAGGCCAAGCCACCGTCGATGAACTGATAGAAGTCAACCTGGGAGATGAGGAGGACCCTAGGCCTACCTTCCTCAGTGCCCAACTATCCTCAGAGGAACGGGAGCTGTACATCCAGTTGCTACTAGAATACCGAGATTGCTTCGCCTGGACTTACAAAGAGATGCCAGGTCTAAGCCCCGCTGTCTCACAGCATGAGCTAGCAATCAGCCCTGAGGCCGAGCCGGGGAAGAAACCACCGCGGCGCATGAGGCCAGAGCTCATCACTCAAATTTGTGCTGAAGTCAACAAACTCATTGACGTGGGATTTGTTGAAGAAAACCAGTACACCACATGGCTGGCGAACATCGTCCCCGTGAAAAAGAAGAATGGACAGATCCGGATATGTGTCGACTTCCGAGATCTAAATAAAGCCCGCCCCAAGGATGACTTTCCGATGCCAATAACCGAAGTCATGATTGATGCTACAACCGGCCATGAGGCCCTGTCATTCATGGATGGGTCGTCCGGCTACAATCAGATTTGGATTGCGGAGCATGACCGAGTCCATACTGCTTTCGGAACCCCTAAAGGGATTTATCATTACAAGATGATGCCGTTCGGACTAAAGAATGCTGGCGCAACCTATCAGCACGCGATGACCAAAATATTTGATGAGCTGCTCTACCACAAGGTCGAGTGCTATATAGATGACCTGGTGGTCAAGACCAGAAGAAAAGAAGATCATCTGCAAGACCACCGGATTATTTTTCAGAGGCTGAGGCAGCATGATCTCAAGATGAACCCTATGAAATGTGCGTTCGGAGTGTCGAGCGAAAAATTCTTGGGCTTCATCGTCCGATATTGGGGGATCGAGATAGACCCCGCAAAGATGAAAGCAATTCAGGAGTTACCTCCACCAATGAACATCTCCGAGCTGAGATCACTACAGGGCCGCTTGGCTTATATCCGACGGTTCATCTCCAATTTGTCGGGGCGATGCCAGCCCTTCCACAAGTTAATGATGAAAGATGTCCCCTTTTATTGGGATGAAGATTGCCAGACATCCTTTAACAAGCTAAAAGACTATCTGAAAACCCCTCCAGTGTTGGGCGCACCGGTGAAAGGATGACCATTGATACTGTATATAGCAGCTACACATAATTCTCTAGGGGCAATGCTGGCCCAGAATAATGAAGAAGGGAAAGAGCAAGCCCTCTATTACCTCAGTCGGAGACTGGTCAGAACTGAAGAGAAATATACTTATATCGAGAAGATCTGCCTCGCACTGGTCTTCGCAGTTAAGAAGCTCCGACACTATATGTTGTCGCATGAGATCAATTTGGTATCCAAAGAGGATCCCCTGAAGTATATCATGTCCCAGCCGGCACTCAAAGGTCACCTGGGAAAATGGGCGGTAATCCTTGTGGAGTTTGACATCTCCTATGTACCGCGCAAGGCCGTTAAGGGTCAAGCTATCGCAGACTTCTTCGCTGAGCACCCAGTGCACGGGGACTGCCCGTTGGAACCAGAGCTCCCCGAAGACGAAACCCTAGAAGTCGCCCAAGTACAGCCTTCCTTATGGCAGCTATATTTTGATGGCACTTCCAGAATTGACACCTCTGCCACTGGATCAGCCAGAGTCAGGGCAGGAGCAGGCATAGTCCTGAAATCCCCAGAAGGAGAAGTGGTGCATACATCCTGCTCCATAAACAAACAATGCACAAACAATGAAGCGGAATATGAAGCCCTGATAATCGGGTTGCAAATTGCTCTGTCCATGGGAATTCAGATGCTGGAAGCATTCGAAGACTCCCTGCTAGTTATAAAATAGCTGGAAGGAGAGTTCGATTTGTGAAAGCAAGAGCTTCTCCCCTATCACCGGCTGGCAACCCACCTGATGTCAAGATTTTACTTCATTAGCATCAAGCACATCAATCGAGGCCGAAATGCTCAGGCAGACGCCCTCGCTAAGCTGGCAAGTTCATTGGCGGTCCCGCCAGACACAAGCCTGAATATAATAGTGATCAACCACCGGCAGGTCCCCAGTGTAACGAAGGTCCTGGCCGACGAACAAGAGACGGAAGTGGCTGTCGTCGAAGGGGTTCAGCGGCCCGACTGGCGAGAGCATCTCCTGCGCTGGTTTCAACACCAGCAGCTTCCAAAGGAAAAAGAATATAGAATGAAGCTCCTGAGGGTCAAAGATTCTTACGAGATGAGAAACGGGACCTTGTTCCGAATTATGGCAGAGGCCCGAAGGAAAGTTCTACTTCGCTGCTTGTCTTCAGTGGAAGCGGGGCAGGTGATGTAGGAAGTCCATGCAGGATCAGCTGGAGCACACCAAGCTGGCCCAAAGATGAAGATAGAGATTAAGAACTTGGGCTATTATTGGCCCACTATATTTGATGATTGCTGCAAGTTTGCCAAAGCTTGTCAGAAGTGTCAAGAACACGCTACTGTGGCAAGGAAGCCTCCAGTGCCATTGCATCCAACCCTACCAAGCTGGCCGTTTGCTCAGTGGGGCACGGACGTGGTAGGACCGCTACCAGCATCCTCATCAGGGTGCAAATATATCTTAGCGGCTACTGACTACTTCTCCAGATGGGCAGAGGCGGTAGCACTAAGGGATGTGACGGGAGAGCTAGTTGCAAGATTCTTCTAGCAAAATGTAATATTCCAGTTCGGGATCCCCAGCCGAATCATCTCTGATAATGGCAGCCATTTTAGGAACCAGAAGGTTTATCGGCTGGCCGACAAATACAAGATTGACTGGAGGACATCGTCCCCTTACAACCCTCAAGACAATGGACTTGCAGAAGCCTTTAACAAGACACTATGCACATTGTTGGCAAAGACTGTCAAGTCTAATAAAAAAGATTGGGAAGAAAGGATGTACGAAGCACTTTGGGCCTATCGTACTGTCTACAAGACCCCAACCGGCTGTTCACCTTTCTCCCTCGTCTATGGGTCGGAAGCTGTGGTGCCAATTGAACTTGAAGTTCCTTCGTTGCGAGTTGCCATCCAGCACGGACTAGTCAGTGGTGAGCAGGCCAATGCAGAAAGAAGATTAGAGGAGCTCGCTGAGCTCGAAGGAAAACGCCTCCGGGCACAGCAAAACATCTAACTCTACCAAGCTCGCATGGCCCGTGCTTTTGACAAGCTAGTCAAGGATCGAGAATTCAAGAAAGGAGACCCGGTAATGGTCAAAAGAAGAGAAGTGATGGCCTCCAACCCCAAAGGGAAGCTGGTCAAAAATTGGGTCAGACCGTATATCGTCCGCCGAGTATATGAAGGGGGTGCCTACGTCCTGGTAGACCACAAAGAAGTCATCTAGTTCTCTCCCCTCAACGGAAAGCATATAAAGCTATATCATGCAGCGCAGCCAACATTCCCCGAGTAATCGGTCGGAGTACCTTTACCTTGATCTAGTGGCATTCCGCCCTGATTGAGCTACCCTTACCTTGGTTTAGTGGCACTCCGCCCTGATCAAGCTACCCTTACCTTGATTTAGTGGCATTCCGCCCTGATCGAGCTACCTCTCCTCGATCCAGTGGCATTCCGCCCTGATCGAGCTACCTTACCTTGATCTAGTGGCATTCTGCCCTGATCGAGCTACCCTTACCTTGATCTAGTGGCATTCCACCCTGATCGAGCTACCCTTACCTTGGTTTAGTGGCACTCCGTCCTAACCGAGCTACCTTACCTTGATCTAGTGGCATTCCACCCTGATTGAGCTACCTCTCCTCGATCCAGTGGCATTCCGTCCTGATCGAGCTACCTTACCTTGATCTAGTGGCATTCCGCCCTGATCGAGCTACCCTTACCTTGATCTACTGGCATTCCGCCATGATCGAGCTACCCTTACCTTGGTTTAGTGTCACTCCGCCCTGATCAAGCTACCCTTACCTTGATTTAGTGGCATTCTGCCCTGATTGAGCTACCTCTCCTCGATCCAGTTGCATTCCGCCCTGATCGAGCTACCTTACCTTGATCTAGTGACATTCCGCCCTGATCAAGCTACCTTACCTTGATCTAGTGGCATTCCGCCCTGATCGAGCTACCCTTACCTTGGTTTAGTGGCACTCCGCCCTGATCAAGCTACCCTTACCTTGGTTTAATGGCACTCTGTCCTAACCGAGCTACCCTTACCTTGGTTTAGTGGCACTCCGCCCTAATCGAGCTACCTATCCTTGGTTTAGTGGCACTCCGCCCTGATCAAGCCACCTCTCCTTGGTCCAGCGGCACTCCGCCCTGATCAAGCTACCCTTACCTTGATTTAGTGGCATTCCGCCCTGATCGAGCTACCTCTCCTCGATCTAGTGGCATTCCGCCCTGATCGAGCTACCTTACCTTGATCTAGTGACATTCCGCCCTGATCGAGCTACCTTACCTTGATCTAGTGGCATTCCGCCCTGATCGAGCTACCCTTACCTTGGTTTAGTGGCACTCCGCCCTGATCCAGCTACCCTTACCTTGGTTTAGTGGCACTCTATCCTAACCGAGCTACCCTTACCTTGGTTTAGTGGCACTCTGCCCTAATCGAGCTATCTATCCTGGGTTTAGTGGCACTCCGCCCTGATCAAGCCACCTCTCCTTGGTCCAGCGGCACTCCGCCCTGATCAAGCTACCTTTCCTACGGTCCAGTGGCACTCTCCCCTAGCCGAGCTACCTTCCCTTGGTCCGATGGCACGCTGCCCTGACCAAGCTTCCAGAAGAATACACCGCACTGCCATTACGAACCTTACGTTCGAATTGGCATGAATCCCTCCCTTGCGTTGGCATTATCTTCTTGCTAACGAATAAACCCTTTCGGCTTGAGACTCCGTGCCCTAGCCAGCTTTCCCACCTCGTTGCCATTCCGGGCCTTACGCTCGAATTGGCGAAAGATCATTCCTTTGCATTAGCATTTTGCCCTTGCTGACGAATACACCGTTCTTCTCGGCACAGGGTCCAGTAAGCTGGCCAACAGCCATCTACTGTCAGCCAAAGGCCGGGCGTCACGCTTTGATCAACCACCTTTTATAGCAAAAAATTATATATATATACAAGGAAAAGAAAAATGGGGTTAAAAATAGAGATACCCCGCCAGACTTGCTCCTATATTAGGACAAGTGCAAAAAATGGCTATAACCCAGCTGTGGTGAAAACCCGAAAGGGCGTCGCAGGCAAAATCGGGTACCCCGCCACTTGAAAACCTGAAAGGGCGCGTGGGCAAAAGCAAGAGGGGGCTGACTTCGGTGAAAACCCGAAAGGGCGCTTAAGTCAGTAAAGCGGTAATTTCCAGATTCCTCTTCTGTTCTCTACCCGACAAAACTCCAAAGGGGACAAGCATCATATGTCCCACCGGAGATCCTTTAATAAACCCATGTTCGACCCTCGTCATCATCGGCGAGATCGGTCGATCTCTACCCCCTAACTTGGACCTTCCGTCCTCGTTAGCAACCCTACCCTCGTTCGGCGTATGACCCATGCTGATGAATAAACTCATGTTTGACCCTCGTCATCATCGGCGAGATCGGTCGATCTCTACCCCCTAACTTGGACCTTCTGTCCTTGTTAGTAACCCTATCTTTGTTTCGGCATATGACCTATGCTGATGAATAAACCCGCGGTCGACTCTCATCATCATCGGCAAGATCGGTCGATCTCTACCCCTAACTCGGACCTTCCGTCCTTGTTAATAATCCTACCCTTGCTTCGGCATGTGACCCGTGCTTGTGAATAAACCCATGATCTACCCTCGTCATCATCGGCGGGATCGGTCGATCTCTACCCCTAACTTGCACCTTCCGTCCCTACTAGTAATCCCTCCTTTGCTTCGACATTTAGCCAGTGTCGATGAAATAAACCCACACCCAATCCTTGTAATCATCGACAGGGACGGTCGGCATCCTTGCGGTCCAGTTTTGATGTATCCCGAATTCAAAAAAAAAAAAGAAAGAAGAAAAAATGGGGTTAAAAATAGAGATACCTCGCCAGACTTGCTCCTATATCAGGACAAGTGCAAAAATAGCTATAACCCAGCTGTGGAGAAAACCCGAAAGGGCGTCGCAGGCAAAATCGGGTACCCCTCCACGTGAAAACCCGAGAGGGCGCGTAGGCAAAAGCAAGAGGGGGCTGGCTTCGACGAAAACCCGAAAGGGCGCTTAGGTTAGTAATGTGAAAAAATTGCACGTATGATAAATAGTGATGAACCATCCTCCGTCTAGAAGGCCATTCACAAGGTCGAGACGGAGTCTTCATCCGATATCCTACTTATACACGTCTACTGTCTACACTTTCGACCCTTGTCACCATCGGTAAGATCGGTCGCTACCCTTTCAGGTTCTTGTCACCATCGGCAAGACCATCTACACTTTCGACCCTTGTCACCATCGGTAAGATCGGTCGCTACCCTTTCCGTTTCTTATCACCATCGGCAAGACCGTCTACACTTTCGACCCTTGTCACCATCGACAAGATTGGTCGCTACCCTTTCCAGTTCTTGTCACCATCGGCAAGACCATCTACACTTTCGACCCTTGTCACCATCGGC
This sequence comes from Amorphophallus konjac, assembly GCA_022559845.1. Lineage (NCBI taxonomy): Eukaryota > Viridiplantae > Streptophyta > Magnoliopsida > Alismatales > Araceae > Amorphophallus > Amorphophallus konjac. The sequence goes on along the minus strand of CM040119.1, from coordinate 308,962,783 downwards.
AAGATCGGTCGCTATCCTTTCCGGTTCTTGTCACCATCGGTAAGACCGTCTACACTTTCGACCCTTGTCACCATCGGCAAGATCGGTCGCTACCCTTTTCGGTTCTTGTCACCATCGGCAAGACCGTCTACACTTTCGACCCTTGTCACCATCGGCAAAATCGGTCGCTACCCTTTCCGGTTCTTGTCACCATCGGTAAGACCGTCTACACTTTCGACCCCTGTCACCATCGGCAAGATCGGTCGCTACCCTTTCCGGTTCTTGTCACCATCGGTAAGACCGTCTACACTCTCGACCCTTGTCGCCATCGGCAAGATCGGTCGCTACCCTTTCCGGTTCTTGTCACCATCGGCAAGATCATCTACACTTTCGACACTCGTCACCATCGACAAGCCCGGTCGCTACCCTTTCCGGTTCTTGTCACCATCGTGATGCGGGACGGACACGGGAGGCGACTCTACGTGGGGTGGACCTCAAACTCTAGATGTGGACGCGACCAGCAACACACACCAGGGAGACACTAAGCCCGACACTACGAGCTCCTAGTGGCGAAACGTCGCTAACAGAAGTGGAAGCTCACTCGTCGTCCCAAGCGAGGGAAAGCGCGGACCGTGCACGGTTAAGGAACCGGCGGAGGTCAAGGGTAGTCCGACTCAACTTCCGGACTCGGATCGAGTCGCGGGACGGGTCACTCTCACTCTCACAGCGGTGACATGGACACACGGGCTAGTACCTACACGCTCGGCAGAGGCCTAAGACCGTATACTAGCTAAGTAATGTAACGCCAAGGAGTTAAGACTTTTACCTCCACGCACCCGGCGTGGCGAAGACACCCCGGCTGACTTACGGACCCCCGGTTAACATAATTCATAGCGGTACAAAAAGATTCGACCCACTCCACGCAGGGAGGTAAAAGGTCACATGTGGGCCCCGGGGATCACGCAAATCAGGTTGACGGGCAGCATCTTGATGTCGTCTCGAGGCACCGAACTCCGCGTTCTCGTGCTTTCCGGACAGCGCAATCAATGGGCTGTGGGGCCCACACGTTGTCCTATCCTCCGGGTCTGGCGGGGTGGGTCCCACTATAATGGGGACCCCTGGCAGCACGCTTCCCTGGATGATGGTCAGCCGGCGACACTCACCGGAGGCCGGGTGCCCCGGTTCCCAAGTGGAGAGGATGCTGTCCACGAGCTGATGTTGCTGTTTCAGCAGCGTGCGCTCCAGCGAAAACGGCCGCTGCGATCAGCCCCGTCGCCGGAATGCGACGAAACTAGCACCGTTGGAAAGAGGATTCGAAATCCTTCAATCTAGGGCTAGTGGACTCTTCTGAACCCACGCGGACCTGGGCTTTGACTATTTTTCAATTCTCTGCTCCACAGCTCCCGAAATCTCAGATCAGCATATCAGTTTCCTGTAAATGGCCATTGACCGCCTACTTACAGTTGGATTCAGGCTTTGAGCTATTCTTAGAAGTTGTAGGGAATCAAACCACAGAACTGGGACTATTTTTACAATTTGATTGGGAGGGGGCTGCGATTTGTTATGAATTTTGGGGTGACTAGTGGTCGGATCTGGGAACAGGTGGACAAAACTGTAGATGGGTCTGAGAATGATTTTTAGAAAATATGAGATGGGTGAATCAAAACTTGAGAAAAATTGTGGATGAAGGGGTGGATGGATGGAACACCCAGTAAAATTGGGCGAACTAACAAAAATAAAAAAGTGGATCTAAGACATGAAACTCAGGGCGGAGGTGAACCTGGACAGAACTCTGGCAGAACCGAAATGGAAGAGTGGACGAAAATAAAAAAATAGGAAACGTGATATGAATGCTGGGCTAATTTTTGTGGGTGGAGAGGAACATCCCAGGAACAACTCCTCCAAATGTGGTAGCCAAATGAGCTCAGGGAAGACCTGTGAATTTCGAACAAGCTGCTATGGTACTGCGCAGGCAGAACTCCGTTGATGGTGATGGCGGTGCGGTGGCGGCTCATGGCGGCGGCGGCGATCGTCAGAACTAATAAACGAGGCGTCACACCTCAGAATGGAAGCCTTCTCAGCATCCAAGGGGGAGAGAGGAGGGAGAAAGGGGTGCGCCCAAGGCTGCTCAAGGGGTTTTTCCAACTTTCAAATGGCATTAATTCAAGAAAATGGTAATTACATGCCTTATATATGACTCCCACCAAACTCATCCTCCACCGTTGGATCTAGGGGTTGGGGATGGATGGCTAGGATGGAGTTTGATCAAAATATTAAACAAAAAGGGGAGGGGGGCGCTGTGGACGTGGGATTTATTTCTTTTATTTCTTACTTACTTATTTATTGATTTATTGGTTTGTTAGGCGTGCCAGTCACCGGGGTGATAATTTTATTGTGCGCTCGACTTGACTTGGTCAGTCGATTGTGAAGTCCGAGTCGGGACCCGAAGTCCATCATACCATAAAGGCTATGACGTTAATTACGCCCTTCCTAAGAAGGACAATCCTTGATTAAACACCAAAATAGGAGGCCACTCGGGGCGGTAATAAAAGAAAAATAACAGTGTGTGATATTGAAGCTCTTGTTATTCTGGGAAGATAATTTAGTGCACAGCAGATTACTACACCGACATGACCACTTCTTATGTGGGTGCAGGGTAGGAATAGGACACCGTCCACGCAGTGGCGGGACGGGGTCCGGACCATCATCGGGGAGATGTCCCCTTTCATATTTCTCATCCAGCCAAGGGCCTTGCAGCATTCATATTCCCCGGAAGATTGAGCCGGACGAGGGGCGTGTGATGTGCACCTCCCGGGACTTATCGGGGTTAAAACATCGATCGACATTTTGGCAGCACCTCCCCATAATCTGGATTATGCCCAGGGGAGAATAGGCTATCACCCACGGAGTGCCGGGATGAAAGCCAAGAAAAGGAGGGAGCGAACCTCCCACATTGCACATGTATGCTCTGGGGCAATGTTTGACTCTTCCCTTATAGGAGCCGGTGACACTCATGCAGTGGCAGAGCTCACCTTAGCTAAAGGGGTTGCTCATAAACCCGGTACGGATCAGTGGGGCATAAGGGAGTCTGACTCCCTTTAATTTTATCCTCGGGACAGTTCTGGTGACTCATGGACATCCCTAGGTGGGTTTGATAGAGGTGTCGGAGGCTTGATGGGTGGAAGGGCAGCCTCTCGGCACGGATTTGAATGGGTATATGAGTTCCCAGCCCGAAGACCACTGCGCCGGGAAGGGTTCTTTGCAAGGCACCATTTGGGGCGCCGGGAGGCTGGCGTTAGTGGAGTTCTCGGTGCCAAAGTGGAGCAAGGGGGGATAGGGCTCTTGGCGTAGGCAGGCAAGAAAGCAAGGGGTCTTACGGCGCCAAGGCAAGGAACAGAAGGGGGTTCCCGGCATGCCCAGGAGATATGTTCTCGACGCAAGGGCCAAATGGCCAAGGGAGGTTGTCGGCGCCAGGGCCAAATGACCAAGGGTGTGGGCTTCTCGGCGCAAGGGCAAAGAGGCCAGGTTCTCGGCGCGCTGAAGAAAAGTCCAGGGAGTTCCCGGCGCTGGCTTCCCGGCGCGAGGAGGAATTGCTCAAAGGGGGGTTCTCAGCGCCTGAAGGATCGCGCCGAGAACTGTGCATCTGTTTTACTGTTTACGGGGCCGAGATGTATGAGGGCGCCGGGATGAGAAACAGAGCTTTACGGCACTCTATTCTTGGGTCTGTTGAGGATCAGGGGTTTTCCTGGTGATTCAAACCAAGATAGATGGGCCTTGAGAAGTCAAAGGAGATCAATTCATCAGACTTCAACTGATTTTGGCTTGGGTTTCAAAGGGGAAGGCCAGAGGCGGAGAGTGATTTGGGGGAAACATGGTTTAGGGTATCTCTGTCACCAGCGTTCATAATAACCCCTGAGGATGATTTTGATATACTCTTCATCATCTAGGGGCCAAGAGATGGCTGTCTCTGGCCCCGGGGATGACTTTAGCAGAGCCGATGAGCATGAATATAACATCTAAAACCGAGCAGCGGTTGCTATACATCTATACTTCGCTTCAGAGGCCAAGGGATAGTCTGTCCCTGGCTCGGAAGATAGCACGAGCAGCGTTCAAGAACCAGGCGAATAAGCAGGCGATCAATCGAACTGGGGAGGGGGATAGCATGCTACTGAATCTAAGAAGAGACAGAAAACATGGGGAGATAGCAATAGGGTTTCGGAGAAATAGACAGCAGGCGTCAACTGCAGCCTGTAGTGTTCATTCATTCGAATATCACGATTACATTCGCACATCAGAGGCAATACATAAAAGAAGGTACAGAGAGACTATGCTTTGCCCTAGCGGAGTAAAACCAGCTGTGATATCACAGCATACATCAGAAGGGGGAAGAAGTAGAAGCAATCGAAATTAAAAGAATGAACTACAGAAAATGGGGAGGGGAGGGCGGAGCATTGACTCCTCTCCCTCCCCGTTGCCCACCTTCGATCAGGCTTCGAACTCTTTTCTTCTTTTGCCCTTCTGCTTCTTCCTCTCTCGGATCAGATTGCAGGCTCTACTCTCTTCTCCCTTTGTGGCTATCTATCCTTCTCCTCCGCTCTCCCTTTTCTCTTCGAATGAGGGGGTTTTATATCCCTCCTTGGTACCCTATCTGCCGGCCTGTCCCGGCGCGCCTCAATCGTAGGCAGACCTCCCGGCGCGTGGGACTTCAGCTTCTCGGCGCCGCTTTTGGGCTTCGACAAGGGGATCCCGGTGCCACTTTTATAGGCCCATTTAGGGCTTTTTAGACCTCACATACACTTCGGCCTTTATTGGTCCTTCAAATGTATCAGAACCCGAGAAGGCCCTCCACTGGTGACACAGTTTCTATTGAGATCATTCATAGATTTCATCAGTCGGTAGACTGGGGTTTCATCGGCGTTGCCATCTGAATGATGACAAAGTCGGACATCATCTCATCGGTATCGTCACCTGAACGGTGACAAGATCAGACATCAGCTTTAGCCTGAAAAGACTTCAGCCAGGTGACTGCTATTTCATCAGTGCCGTCGTTTGACTGACAATGGCATCGGACATCAGCTTGGCCGGGAAAAGGCTTCGGGTGGGGAGATGGTTGATGAACTTCGTCATTGATCTTTCACTATTGGTCTGATCTTCTTTTCAATTCTATTTCTGCCCTTGCTCATTTTCCAGGCGTCAACAAATGCACCCCACCTGCGGGTGGCGTAAGCACAGAATAAGCGGCACGGTGTCCGCAGGTGCCTTTCAACGTTTGAGGGTATCTTCCTCAATTTCTGCTTTTGATCTAGTCCTTATACTCTGATCATCTCATTGCAACAATATCCTACACACATATTTTTCATTTCTTTGTTCTTCTCCAATGAGTTTTCTTTTCTTTTCAGCATTTGGAGTCTTCTCGGCGCGGTGAGGGAACTGCCTCTCGGTGCGGGTGCTTCTCGGCACCGCCCATTGCTCATAGGCCCTCGGCGCGGCCGCTTCTCGGCGTGAGGTAGGACTCTTCTCGGCGCGGCCGTAGTTTCTATGGATGTTTCATCTGCAGACTTGGTCATCATCCATGCTTTACCTTTAACTTGTATGGGAATTTCTGAGGTTATTCGCCCTGTGCCAGTAAGAATACAATCTTCAACTGACTTAACATCATTGGACTTGGGATCATCATGAGAGATTTCCGTTCCTGTCAGGGCTCAGAGTTTAGAGCCGAAGCAGACCCAGCCAGAAGCTCCGCTTTTATACCGGCCACCGTAATGTCAATTGCGCCCGAGTCAGCAGTCCCTGCCACAGTGGCTATAGAGACTAGATTTCTGCCTCTACAGACTAGGGACCTTTCATCCCCATTATCGGAAAGAGCAGCTGAAGATGAAGCCCTTATTCAGAAGACTCATGAAGAGATAGCTCCATCATTTATTGGTTCTCCCTCCGCGGATGTTCAAGCCATAGCTCCCGAGACAGCGGTAGAGGAGGAGTCTTCAGCTCAACAGGAGAGCACAGAGAGGGACCGGCCAGTTCTTCCAGCAGATTTGCCGTCTTCGTCCTCTCAGCCGGATGTTGCACTGTGGGCAGGCATTGACGGCGAGGTGACTTTTGAGGTTGTCCCATTTGCCTCCTTTAGCTTTGCTTCTTCTGACAGCTTTGTCTGGCAGCATTTGGACATGCTACGCCAGCTGGCAGAATCCCATCCTGGCTTGACATATCTGCAACTGAAGGAAATTGCCAATCGCTTCACCGCTGGCCTGCAAGCCATGGGCTGCCCTCTGGACATATGGGCTCAGCGGGTCTTGCTTTTGCTGAAATTCGTGCATCGGAGAGACTTCCTAGCACGGACCATGGCCGACAAGCTGACGGCGCTGAGGTTGCAGAGGTCAGAATATAAATCTGAGCTGGGGCAGCTGACGCTCGCACTTGATGAATGTCGAGCTGAGCTACAGCGTGCTGTTCAGCGGGAGGAAGCTGTCCAGGACCGGATAGCCATTCTGGAAGCGGAGCTCACCGGACTCCGGGCCGAGCTGCAACAATTATCCTCTATTCGGCCGCAGTCCATCGAGGAGGTGGCCTCGTTGGAGGGACGAGTGATGTCTCTCCAAGACATGTCTGTGAGGCTTCAGGAGGAGGAGGCGCGCCTTCACGAGCTAGGAGCTGCTCCCTATGTGGGTCTTCTGGCCTTCGAAGATATATTCCGGCGGCCATGAATTATCTTTTCTTTCTTTTTCTTCTGCCCTCTTTTGTGATACAGTGTCCCCTCGGGGCTCTTTATGTACTCCTCTTTTAATGAAAAGGAATCTTCGGCTTCATGTGTGTCCATTGTCTTTTCCATGTGGTTTCATCACTTTGGGAAGTGGGGTAATGGTTCTAGCAGTCCCTCATGCGAATGGCTCGTACCTGGCAGGAGAGCGTCCACCCCTTCAGAGAAAGGATGGGGAACTCGCTCCACCGCGTGACGGCCTCCGGGGGGGTGCTTAAACCGAATTCTGTTGGTGGTAGCAAACATCCTTCTTGGCCGTACGTGCCGCAAGGGAGACGGTTTGTAGGAATGTGAACGAAGAGGCTCAGAGCATTATCCGGAACGGGCGAATGGTCCATCCCGGGCAGGTTTCAAAGGTAGTCGGGGCAATGTGCCAATCGACCAGTATATGATTTCATCATCGATATTGGGTTTATATCGATGCAAAGGAGTTTTATAGGTTTCATCAGAGTAGACGTAAGGTCTAGACTGGGTAGAGGTTATCGCAGGTGGGACCTTGAAGGGTGCGTGGTTTTCATCAGGACAGACGTAGGGTCTGAACTGGATAGGGTTTCATCATTGATCGGGCGAGGTGCCGGTCGATCAATAGCTAGTTTCATCATCGATATTGGGTTCATATCGATGCAAAGAAAGTGTTATAAATTTCATCAGAATAGACAAAAGGTCTAAACTGGTAGGGTTTTAATTGGACATGGTTTCATCACTGATCGGGCGAGGTGCCAGTCGATCAGTGGTTGGTTTCATCGTCGATATGGGGCTTATATCGACGCAAAGAGTTTCATAGGTTTCATCAGTATAGACGTAAGGTCTAAACAGGACAGAAGATTTCATCATTGATCGGGCGAGGTGCCGGTCGATCAACGGTGGGACGTATGTAGAGGTGTAGGTCTCGTCAGGACAGACGTAAGGTCTATTCCAGCAGGTTTTATCACGGGTGGGACTTTGCCAAGAAATACGTAGGTTTCATCAGGATAGGCGTAGGGTCTATCCTGGTAGGGTTTCATCGTTGACCGGGCAAGGAGCCGATCGATCAAGTGAAGGTTTAGGAGTTTGATCAGGACAGACGTAAGGTCTGAACTGGCCAGGCTTTATCAGAATGGTGACGTGTTTTATTGTCGGCTTTATAATCGGTGGGGCATAGAGCCAGATGACCGATGGAAGGATTCATCAGTGAAGGGGAGGTGAAGGCAACATGCCGGTTGGCATGGAACTTCTGAGTTACCACATTACCGACCCAAGCGCCCTTTCAGGTTTTCGCCAGAGCCAGCCCCCTCTTGCTTTTGCCCACGCGTCCTTTTAGATTTTCACGTGGCGGGGTACCCGATTTTGCCTGCAGTGCCCTTTCAAATTTTCACCACAGCTGGGTTTTAGCCATTTTTGCCCTTGTCCAGAATGCCTTAACAAGTCTGACGGGGTATCTCTATTTTCGACCCCATTTTTTATATATAGACTTTTTTGTCGTTTTCTTTCTCTTTTCCTTTTTCATTGTCTTTTCTGGGACCAGAACTTTCATCTTATGGACCATGGCGCCATATATTTATTGTGGACACACGATCATTGATGTGGGTGTCAACATCAATGCAAAGGGAAATATGGTTTCATGACCTATTCAGGCGAAAGGTCTGAATAGCTAGCAGCTCGGGCACGGAGTCATTTGCCGAAAATGGGAGTTTCATTGTTAATGTAGGGTCTGACATTACCGCAAAGGAATAGAGTTTCATGATCTATCCAGACGGAGGGTCTGAATCGATTTAAAGAGCAGTGTTGTGCTGATGCGGGACGGACTTAGGGAGACGACACTATACAGTGCCACCCTCGGACTCTAGATGAAGAGGCAACCAGCAATACACACCAGGGAGACACTAAGCCCGACACTACGAGCTCCTAGTGGCAAAACGTCGCTAACAGAAGTACAAGCTCACTCGGCGTCCCATGCGAGGGAAAGCGTGGATCGTGCGCGGTTAAGGAACCGGCAGAGGTCAAGGTAGTCAGACTCACTTCCGGACTCGGATCGAGTCGCGGGACGGGTCACTCTCACGCTCACAGCGGTGACATGGACACACGGGCTAGTACCTACACTCTCGGCAGCGGCCTAAGACCGTATACTAGCTAAGCAATGTAACGCCAAGAAGTTAAGACCTTTACCTCCACGCACCCGGCGTGGCGAAGACAACCCGGCTGACTTACGGACCCCCGGTTAACATAATTCACAGCAGTACAAAGGATTCGACCCACTCCACGCAGGGAGGTAAAAGGTCACATGTGGGCCCCGGGGATCACGCAAATCAGGTTGACAGGCAGCATCTTGATGTCGACTCGACGCGCCGAACTCCGCGTTTTCGTGCTTCCCGAACGGCCGGTTCTGCGGGCCCGTGGGGCCCACGGATGGCGCTGTCCTCCGGATCTGCGGAGGTGGGTCCCACTATGATGGAGACCCCTGGTGGCGCGCCTCCACGGACGGCGGTCGGCCGGAGACACCGATTGGTGGCCGGTCGGGTCCGATTTTCAAGTTGTGGAATGGCTGCCCACGGATTTCAGTTCTGTTTTCCCTGCGCGCGCTCCGGCGAAAACAGCCGCTGCGGTCGATCCCGACGTCGGATCGGGACGCATGAGCTATCGTTGGAAAGCTCTCTTCAAATGCTTCAATCTACACTAAGAGAGATCTGATGGATCTAGCCGGATCTAGACTTTAATGAATTTACAAATCCCTGTTGTACAGTAACCGAGACATCAGATTTACAGGGTACTTGTCTGAGAACCACCGTTGACCGCCTACTTTCCATAGGAATCAGACTCCAAGCTCTTCTTCAAATTTGTAGATAATCAAACCATGAAGCTGGGACAATTTTTTAAATTGGATTACGAGGTGGTGGTGATTTGATAGGATTTTTAGAGTGTTTGGTGGTCAGATCTAGGAACTGGCAGAAAGTACTGTAGCTAGGGAAGAACTCGATTTTTGTAAAATATAAGATGGACTCACAAAAATTAAAGAAAATTTGGGGATAGAGGGGATAGTGGAAAGAATGCCCAGTACAATTGGGCGAACTACCAAAAATCAAAAAGTGGACCTAAGACTTAAAACTCCGGACGGGTGGAAATGGAAACAGACAGGAGACAGATCTGGAAACTGGGATTGGACGAAAATAAAAAAATACCAAATGAGATCTTTATGACCAACCAAAATTCTGAGGACGTGCTGGACACCCCTGGAACATCCAGTAAAATTCCCAGCTCGATCTGAGGCCGTGGCTGAGACTGAAATTTTGTAGAAGCTGCTGTGGTACTGCGCGGACAGAACTCCGGCGGTGGCGATGGCGGCTCGTGGCGGCGGCGGCAGCGACCGGAACTGATAGGGTGGAGTCACACCACCAAGAGGCAGCCTTCACAGCTGTAAGGGGGAGAGGGAGAGAGGAAGGGGGCGGCCTAGGCCTTGCTCCAACATTAAGTTTGATTCAAATGGCATTAATTCATCAAAAATGGAAATTACAAGCATATATAGGTCACCAATCTAATCAATCCTCCACCGTTGGATCTAGGGGTGGGAGATTGAGGGCTAGGATTGCATGTGACCATCCACACAAATTAAAATTAAAAAAAAAATAAAGGGGGGGGCGGCCTATTGACTAGAATGGCAAGGATGTGGAAGTTGGACTTGGTAGGTGGGGGTAGGTGGCCTCTCATTTGGACTTTTCAAGTCCATTGTCCCCCATGTGTCCAAATACCATTCAAACTTCTAGATGCTCCCATGTGGCATGTTGACTGGCCCCATGTGGGACCCTAGGCTGAGGTGGCCCAATGTGGTGGGGCCCGGGGGGCCCGTGGGGCCCACGGGGTCCGAAATGCTCGTAAGCCCCTATTACACTCAAAATGGCAAACCGAATGCAACGAAATAAATACAAATTACACACACATAAAGTCTAGCTAAATATAATAAATGGGGAGGCTCAAGGCGGAGTCTCCAAGCTGTCTCCGAGCCAGATGGATGCTGTGGTGGCTCGTGTCGTGCTCCGCGTGCGGTACCGGTGGCTCGGCGTGTCATGCCGATCGACTGCTCGGGTGTCCGCACCAATTCTCCCCGGGTGGGAGAAACTCGACCCTGTCGAGTAAGGGTCTGCATCGCTCCTGTATCGCTCCAAAAGGTCCGGATCGATCCGCTGCAACTCGACATGTGTGATCCAAGTGTCCTCAGTAGCGGGCCGTCCTCTCCATCGCACTAGGTAGCGCGGGTAAGATCCACTCCTGGTAACTGTCACTTGCTCGTCCAGTATACGATCTATGTGCTCACGCTGCCGTGAAAAAGGGGCTGGAGGTGGAAGTGGACACTCAGGTGTGGGATCACTCTCAAGGGGAGGAGATGGCTCAAAAGGCTCACTTGGGATCACCGATGGGTCCCTATATGCAACAAGATCCGATACATTGAAGGTAGAGCTTATACCATATTCCTCGGGCAGGCCCACAACATACGCATTGGATCCAATGCGTTTCAACACTCTAAATGGACCGGCTCCGCGAGCTTGCCACTTCTTAACGGTTCCAGAGGAAAACCGTTCAGGTCTTACCCTGATCATGACATATTCGCCCTCGTGGAACTCTCGGTGGTGTCAGTGAGCATCGACTAACTCCTTGTACCATGCATTGCTGGCCGCAAATGTGACGACAGACATCGTCATGCAGACTCTTAACATGATTAGCAAAAGAAAAGAAACACAGGATGCACACACGACCTAACATGCTTAGCAAAAGAAAAGAAACACATGGATGCACACACGACCCTAAACAACCCTACAGTTAGTAAAACTAAATCATATGCAAGGTGGTCCAGGACATCCGAATGTGTGCCATGCATGCATTTGACATAACCGGAGGTTAATGTCATGGTGGACTCCTAGACATCCTACGATGCACCATTCATGGACATGGGGTTTGGATGTGGGAAGTCCGGGAGGTTTGGGTGGTTTAGGTGGACCGAGGAAACCAAAGTCTTCATAACCCTCTAATGACGGTTCGGACCTATTGCCATGTGAAGGTTGCCAGGCCCGAGTAGGAGGGGTGTGATCGTGGACTTCCTTAAAGAGATGGAATGGAGGTTGTGGGCCCAAGGGCCCATGAAGAAAGGGATCGAAGGGATCAAGGAATGTGTGACCCCTCGATATGGATTCCCTCATTTCAAAGTCCCATGTGTGGAAGTCTAGAAGGTGTTGTTGAACTCCTTCATCCTTGAAGGGAGATGAGACGGTGGGGGTATGATGATGGACTCCCTCGAAAAGGTGGAGTAAATATGGTGGGTCACGGGGTCCACAAGAGAATGGGTCGAAGGGATCAAAGAAGGTATGACCCTTCGTGCTGGGTTCCCACAAGTCACAGTCCCCTGTGTAGAAGTCTTGAAGGTGTGGATGGTCACCTTCATGTATTGTGGCGGGTGGGACGATGATCGTAGGTAAGAAGTATGATTCCTCCCTTGGGCAAATGGGAGTGAAGTCGGGCTCGGCCGGCATAGGGAGGAGTAGAAGAACCTCCGTGGTAACATGACCCACGGTGTACACGGAGGTGATAGACCCTAAGGATGGATGTGTGAAGCTACGACCGATAGGTTGGTCAAAGCCTGGGGCGAACAAGTGCATAAATATCAATTGCCGGTCTAACCCTTTAAGAAGGTCATCCAATGTATCCACGTAGTGACTAGACCGGAAAGTGGTGTGAAATGAATTGATTGGCACTAATGGTAGGGTAGGGTCCATGGATGGGAGGAAAGATGGGGCCAAGCCGTTCTTGAGCCATCTAAGAAGTGGTTCGGCTATGAAAAGTGTACCCGTTAGAAACACGGGTGGCTCGGGCTTTGGCGGCTCCAAATGAGAGGGCTCCGAAATAAGATCGGAAGGTGAGGTTTCTCCAACCCCTTTATCCCCTAGGGCTAGAGATGTCCGAGTGGGACACTGTCCGGCAAAGTGGCCAAATCCCTGGCAGCGATAACACTGTTGTCGTGATCCTCTACGCTCCTTGATAAGTGGGTCCCTACCCTTATCCTCCTGACGGACAGGGGGTGTAGGCAATGGGGCTCTCGTGGGTGGGAGAAGAGGATCCACCAAGATGGGGAGAGGACCTCGGGATGGCACTCTAGATGACACTGGATTGGGACTACCGGTTGCTACCTCCTTAGGGTCATGCTTGGTTCTATCTCGGCTAGGAGGTAGGCAAGGGGGAAGCAGGGACTCAATATAATCACACTTCCTATCCACCTTATCCAAAATGATTTGGAAGAGTTCGGCAATGGTGGGGTTTGGAGTAGGAACGATGTGATGGACTCCCCCATATGAAGTCGGCCTAGTCGTGGACCTAGGCTCTTCTACATGCGCGGCGCGTTGCCTCCGATTATGGCCCACTTGGGTGGATGTGATTGGGTGGGGTCGGTTGGAGGTGACCGGGCCGGGTAGGTAGACCTTCCTAAGTTCATCCTTCATCTCATGCCATGACTCGATGGGCCTTTGCCTCCTAACCTCTCTCATGCGCTCAATGCTCTCCCATTTCCAGGCGGCTTTGTGGACAAGCCTCTCTCGGGCAAAACTAACTTGCATGGCATCGGACATGGTGTAGCATTCAAAATATTTGTCCATGGTGGCCTCCCAATTGAGGTAGTCACCCGGGTCATTAGAGCCATAAAAATCCGAGGCTTCGGGCCTACGGAAGGGGAGAGGATGGTTGCCCAGCCCATGGGTAGACCAACGGCCATATTGCCCAAGTGATTGGGACTCCATGAGAAACTCAGAACTACAAGATGGGCATTATGACAAGAGACAAGACAAACCGACTAATGCAAACACACACTAGACAATGCACTTAGACCTAAACCAATATCCGGTACGGGGCGGAGTTAATCGATCCGAAGATCACTCCCGCAAGTGTGCGACCTCCCGGTAGGCGTAGCCTAACGTTCGGACCACACCTTTTAAGATACCGAATAAAGGGTGCAAATGCAATTTGAAAACACCTTTTTTTTTGTTGTTTTGAAATGATGATGATCCTAGACTCGACTTAGACTATGCAAGACATATGCAACGACTACCCTAGACTCGACTCGCTCTGATACCAAACTGATGCGGGACGGACTTAGGGAGACGACACTATACAGTGCCACCCTCGGACTCTAGATGAAGAGGCAACCAGCAATACACACCAGGGAGACACTAAGCCCGACACTACGAGCTCCTAGTGGCAAAACGTCGCTAACAGAAGTACAAGCTCACTCGGCGTCCCATGCGAGGGAAAGCGTGGATCGTGCGCGGTTAAGGAACCGGCAGAGGTCAAGGTAGTCAGACTCACTTCCGGACTCGGATCGAGTCGCGGGACGGGTCACTCTCACGCTCACAGCGGTGACATGGACACACGGGCTAGTACCTACACTCTCGGCAGCGGCCTAAGACCGTATACTAGCTAAGCAATGTAACGCCAAGAAGTTAAGACCTTTACCTCCACGCACCCGGCGTGGCGAAGACAACCCGGCTGACTTACGGACCCCCGGTTAACATAATTCACAGCAGTACAAAGGATTCGACCCACTCCACGCAGGGAGGTAAAAGGTCACATGTGGGCCCCGGGGATCACGCAAATCAGGTTGACAGGCAGCATCTTGATGTCGACTCGACGCGCCGAACTCCGCGTTTTCGTGCTTCCCGAACGGCCGGTTCTGCGGGCCCGTGGGGCCCACGGATGGCGCTGTCCTCCGGATCTGCGGAGGTGGGTCCCACTATGATGGAGACCCCTGGTGGCGCGCCTCCACGGACGGCGGTCGGCCGGAGACACCGATTGGTGGCCGGTCGGGTCCGATTTTCAAGTTGTGGAATGGCTGCCCACGGATTTCAGTTCTGTTTTCCCTGCGCGCGCTCCGGCGAAAACAGCCGCTGCGGTCGATCCCGACGTCGGATCGGGACGCATGAGCTATCGTTGGAAAGCTCTCTTCAAATGCTTCAATCTACACTAAGAGAGATCTGATGGATCTAGCCGGATCTAGACTTTAATGAATTTACAAATCCCTGTTGTACAGTAACCGAGACATCAGATTTACAGGGTACTTGTCTGAGAACCACCGTTGACCGCCTACTTTCCATAGGAATCAGACTCCAAGCTCTTCTTCAAATTTGTAGATAATCAAACCATGAAGCTGGGACAATTTTTTAAATTGGATTACGAGGTGGTGGTGATTTGATAGGATTTTTAGAGTGTTTGGTGGTCAGATCTAGGAACTGGCAGAAAGTACTGTAGCTAGGGAAGAACTCGATTTTTGTAAAATATAAGATGGACTCACAAAAATTAAAGAAAATTTGGGGATAGAGGGGATAGTGGAAAGAATGCCCAGTACAATTGGGCGAACTACCAAAAATCAAAAAGTGGACCTAAGACTTAAAACTCCGAACGGGTGGAAATGGAAACAGACAGGAGACAGATCTGGAAACTGGGATTGGACGAAAATAAAAAAATACCAAATGAGATCTTTATGACCAACCAAAATTCTGAGGACGTGCTGGACACCCCTGGAACATCCAGTAAAATTCCCAGCTCGATCTGAGGCCGTGGCTGAGACTGAAATTTTGTAGAAGCTGCTGTGGTACTGCGCGGACAGAACTCCGGCGGTGGCGATGGCGGCTCGTGGCGGCGGCGGCAGCGACCGGAACTGATAGGGTGGAGTCACACCACCAAGAGGCAGCCTTCACAGCTGTAAGGGGGAGAGGGAGAGAGGAAGGGGGCGGCCTAGGCCTTGCTCCAACATTAAGTTTGATTCAAATGGCATTAATTCATCAAAAATGGAAATTACAAGCATATATAGGTCACCAATCTAATCAATCCTCCACCGTTGGATCTAGGGGTGGGAGATTGAGGGCTAGGATTGCATGTGACCATCCACACAAATTAAAATTAAAAAAAAAAATAAAGGGGGGGGCGGCCTATTGACTAGAATGGCAAGGATGTGGAAGTTGGACTTGGTAGGTGGGGGTAGGTGGCCTCTCATTTGGACTTTTCAAGTCCATTGTCCCCCATGTGTCCAAATACCATTCAAACTTCTAGATGCTCCCATGTGGCATGTTGACTGGCCCCATGTGGGACCCTAGGCTGAGGTGGCCCAATGTGGTGGGGCCCGGGGGGCCCGTGGGGCCCACGGGGTCCGAAATGCTCGTAAGCCCCTATTACACTCAAAATGGCAAACCGAATGCAACGAAATAAATACAAATTACACACACATAAAGTCTAGCTAAATATAATAAATGGGGAGGCTCAAGGCGGAGTCTCCAAGCTGTCTCCGAGCCAGATAGATGCTGTGGTGGCTCGTGTCGTGCTCCGCGTGCGGTACCGGTGGCTCGGCGTGTCATGCCGATCGACTGCTCGGGTGTCCGCACCATGTGCTATGTCAGAGCGGACGGAAGGTCTACCCTGGATGGGTTTTAGCGTCAATCAGGCAGTGTGCCAACCGATCGATATCAGGTTTCATCATTGGTATTGACTCATACCAATGCAAGGATTTCATATGTTCCATCAGGATAGACGTAGGGTCTAAACTGGATAGGGTTTTATCATTGATATTGGGTGAGGTGCCGATCGATCAATGGCAGGTTTCATCATCAGTATTGGATTTATACCAATGTAAGGATTTCATGGGTTTCATCGGGATAGACGGAAGGTCTAAACTGGATAGGTTTCATCATAGATCGGGCAGACATTGACGGCGAGGTGCCGATCGATCAATGGCGGGTTTCATCACGGCGGGACGTAAAGAGACATGTAGATCTAGTCGGAATAGACGTAAGGTCTAAACCAGAAAAGGTTTTATCGCTGATCGGGCAGTGTGCCGATCGATCAGTAGCTGGTCTCGTGGTGGTGGGCTTATTATCGAGGGAATTTTTCTTGAGCAATGCATGAAGGCTTCAACAGAATAGACGTAAGGTCCATTCCGGATGGGTTTAATCGTTGATCGGGCAAGGCGCCGGTCGATCGACGAGGAGTTTTATGGTGGGGGGTGAGGCTTTCTTTGGAATCACCACATTACTGACCCAAGCGCCCTTTCGGGTTTTCGCCGGAGCCAGCCCCCTCTTGCTTTTGCCCATGCGCCCTTTCGGGTTTTCACGTGGCGGGGTACCCGATTTTACCTGCAGTGCCCTTTCGGGTTTTCACCACAGCTGGGTTTTAGCCATTTTTGCCCTTGCTCAGAACGCCTGAACAAGTCTGGCGGGGTATCTCTATTTTTAGCCCCTATTTTGTCATCTTCTATTCTCTCTTCCTCTCTCTCTCTCTTTTTTTAGGGGGTGACAGGTCGGAATGCCATTAGATCAAGATAAGAGGTGGCTTGGTTAGGGCGGAGTGCCGCTAGACCAAGAGATGGGTAGCTCGGCTAGGGCGGGGTGCCGCTAGACCAAGAAAGGGTAACCTGGCTAGGGCGGAGTGCCGCTAGACCAAGGAAAGGGTAGCTCGGCTAGGGCGGAGTGCCGCTAGACCGGGAAAAGGGTGTAGCTTGGCTAGGGCGGAGTGCCGCTATACCAAGAAAAGGGTAGCTCGGTTAGGGCGGAGTGCCGCCAGACCAAGGAAAGGGTAGCTCGGTTAGGGCGGAGTGCCGCTAGACCAAGGAAAGGGTAGCTCGGTTAGGGCGGAGTGTCGCTAGACCAAGAAAAGGGTAGCTCGGCTAGGGCGGAGTGCCGCTAGACCAAGAAAAGGGTAGCTCGGTTAGGGCGGAGTGTCGCTATACCAAGAAAAGGGTGTAGCTTGGCTAGGATGGAGTGCCGTTAGACCAAGGAAAGGGTAGCTCGGTTAGGGCGGAGTGCCGCTAGACCAAGGAAAGGGTAGCTCGGTTAGGGCGGAGTGCCGCTAGACCAAGAAAAGGGTGTAGCTTGGCTAGGGAGGAGTGCCGCTAGACCAAGAAAAGGGTAGCTCGGTTAGGGCGGAGTGCCACTAGACCTAGGAAAGGGTAGCTCGGTTAGGACTGAGTGCCGCTAGACCAAGAAAAGGGTAGCTCGGCTATGGCGGAGTGCCGCTAGACCAAGAAAAGGGTAGCTCGGCTAGGGCGGAGTGCCGCTAGACCAAGAAAAGGGTAGCTCGGCTAGGGCGGAGTGCCGCTAGACCGGGAAAAGGGTGTCTCGGCTAGGGCGGAGTGCCGCTAGACCGGGAAAAGGGTGTAGCTTGGCTAGGGCGGAGTGCCGCTATACCAAGAAAGGGGTAGATTTTTCCCGATTACTCAGGGAATGTTGGTTGTGCTGTATGATACAGCTTTAGATGTCTTCCGTTGAGTGGCGAGAATTGGATTTCCCCTCGATGGTTAACAACCACGTAGGCCCCTCCTTTGTAGACCCTCTGTATCACATAAGGACCTTCCTAATTAGCATTCAGCTTTCCTTTTGGGTTGGACGCCATGACTTCTTTTTTCTTGACCATGACGAGGTCACCTTTCTTGAATTCTTATCCTCTTACGAGTTTGTTGAATGCAGTGGCCATGCGGGCCTGATACATTTGGATACTCTTCTGAGCACGGAGGCGCTTCCCTTCCAATTCAGCCAGTTCTTCTAGTCTTCTTTCTGCATTGGTCTATTCGCTACGGGCCAGGCCATATTGGACTGCCACTCTGAGTGACGGGACTTCCAGCTCTAGCGGAACCACTGCCTCTGAGCCGTATACCAGCGAGTATGGTGAGCACCCTATAGGTGTCTTGAAAATAGTGCGGTATGCCCACAGAGCTTCATACATTTTCTCTTCCCGGTCCTTCTTATTAGAACTGACAACCTTGGCCAGCAAGGTGCAGAGAGTCTTGTTAAAAGCTTCTGCCAATCCGTTTGCCTGTGGATTGTAAGGAGTGGAGGTCCTCCATTCGATCTTATACTTCTCAGCAAGCCGATAGACCTTCTGATTTCTGAAATGACTTCCACCCACCTCTCCTAGTTCGGGTCCTCATGAGCCGCACACCCTAACCATGAATGAGTCCATACTCCAATGGCTTAAGCAAGGCCCCACCATTCCTAGCTCACCACCTTACCTCTCACCCTTGGCATATCAAGTCCAAATTATGCCCACCCGGTCTTCCCATGTCACACTTCAAACCTCCTACTTTGTGGAAGGTTTAGGGGACCTAGTGGACTGTTTACAATGGCAAGTCTACCTGACTAATATGCTAGCCATAGGACCATTGGAGTCTAGCCCCATCTACTCTAGTGGACCCTTCCTAGCTTACCCCGCCACCGGTTCCATCACCTCCATCTACACTAGTGGCCATTATACGAGTGAAATCCTCCTCTTTCTCCCCAAGGATGAGAAACCAATCTTGGCCCACTTCCCACCCATCAAGATTCCAATTGCTTTAATTGGCCAACCCACTAGAGACCTTGGCCCAATTATCTTGGAGGAGGATGACTCACCGTTTGGGTACCTTGAAGACATAGAGTGCCACCCTCTAGGAAGACCTTTCCACTACCCCTTTGATCCCTTCCTATGGGAGCCTAGACCCCTATGTGACCCAACCACCTTATCCACCACCCACCTTTCCCTAACCCAACCCACCATGTTTGACCCAATCCACCCCATCCTAGACCCGGGTTACACCTTGGGAGCCATGACCTTGGGCCACATATCTCTAGGTAATAAGGTTGTGCTCCACCCCATGATGACCACCTTCTTAGATCCATTCGACCCTTTCCAATGGGAGTTCAAAGGTTGTCCCACACCTATACACATGGAAGTCACCCATAGGAAAAATATACATGTGTCTAGGCTTATCACACCACTTGGCATGAATACTATGTTGGGTCCATTCATTCATATCACCCACATGTCAAGTAAAAAGTATGAGTGGTCCATGTTCGGATGTAATGGTCCACCTTCATTCATCATGGGTCTTAAGCATGTCAAAGACATCTACGGATGTCCGGGTCCCCCAATATTTATCACCAATTTGCATGATAGGGCCACCTACGGGTGCCCCGGCCCACCTAGGCTAACCAAAGTCTACACTGCATCATTACACGATAGGTCTACTTTTGGTTGCCCCGGTCCACCCATCACCCCTAGAATGTCTGCATTCACAACATTACATAAAGAGATCCGCAAGCACATTAGCAAGAAGAATGTGACTTATAAAAGGCGAGCTGACTCTCATCGACGTCACCAAGAATTCCATGAGTGTGACTTTGTGATGGTAAGGACGGAGAGGCTCTCCCCGGGAGCCATCTCCAAATTGAGGCCACGTGGGGCTGGTCCCTTCCAAGTCCTGAGGCGCATTGGTGCAAATGCCTATGAGTTAGATCTCCCCGAGGAATATGGGGTAAGTCCCACATTCAGTGTCGCCGACCTAGTGCCATACAAGGGACCCACGGTGGTACCTAGTGAGGATATTGAGCCTATTCCCTCCGTTGAGAGAGCACCCACCCGTGAGGAGAGTCCACCAGCCAAGAGAGCCCAGCGTGAGCGCATTGAACGAATATTGGATGAACAGGTCACTACCACCAGGAGCAAAGTATACGAGCGCTATCTCGGCTGGTGGATGGATCGGTCTCGTTCGGAAGACTTGAGGGCAGTACCACTTCTACACCCTCCAAGGAGGGGAGGACACTTACTCGACGGAGTCGAGTTCTCCGCACCCCAGGAGTATGATGGGGACATCACCTCCCATGCCCACGTTCACGGCTCGTCTCCTCACCCCGGTTACATCCGGCATGGTCTAGTCATTTAATTTTGAGTCCTATGTAATTTTTATTTGAGTCATTTGATGTATTTTCCCTTTTATTTGAGTCATTTTCCTAGGTCTTATGTTCATTTCCCTAAGTTTGAGTGTCATTAAGTTGTCTAGTTAGCTATTGGGTCCAATTCATTGGGCTTGGCCCAAGGGCTCTCCCCTACCCCCTCGGTTATTTGTCATTGAGTCTTTTGTCAAGGACTTATTGTAAAATGTGGGTTGCCTATATATAGGACCCCATTCCCCCCATTTCAACTTAATGAATCAATGAATGAAAAAATTTTCCATTTTGAGAGTTTACACTTCTTATCTAGTGGAGAGATTCCATTTTTTGGGTGAGAAACCTTAGGGGAGAGATTCCCCACCCTTCCCTCTCTTAATCTCTCTTTTTCACTCCACTTTCTCTCTCCTCAACACCCAAATGCGAATTTTCTTCTCTCTCCTCCCTTCCCAACCACCTCCACTCCCTACCTACCCCATTTAAGCCTCTTCCCATTCCCCACAACCCTCATCAATACTCCATCCCTTCCCAAGACCCCCTCCACCAATCCTCTCCTCACCATCCAACCCCCAACTACCCCTCCCACTTTCCCAAGCACCCTTCCCACTACCCCAAGCACCCATTCCCTTCCCCAACACAACCCCCCCCCATTCCCAAGACAAACAAATTAACCCCACCCTTAAACCCATTTTCAAATACCCTTTCCCTCTCACCCGCCTTCCCAAATTCGCAGCCCCCACTACCACCATCTATTGGACCCTCTTCCAGACCTTATTCTCCACCTCCCACACCTTAGAACACCCCCTCCAAGACCCCCTTACAACCAGGGGTCACTCCCACACTCATCTACCCCCTTCCCCTTCTTCTTTCTTGGTCATTGGAAGCTACTTCGAAGTTGCAGTTTACTGTCCAGAGGTTACAGATGAACCAGCAACTTGCAGCGGCCACCACGACTTCCTCCGAACGAGTTTGAAGACCCAAGAGCCATCGTCGGAAGCGTCTACCAGTCTCCTTCGCAACAGAAGTCGTTTCATCTTCTTCCGATCTCCGAGCCGTCTAGGAGGTCCATTCTCCCACAACTGTGTAGTTCTGCCTCGGCTGAGAACCTGAGCCAGATGAGAAGCTCTGCCACGACGAACCCCGGAGGAATCAGCCCACGCGTTCTTCTTCAAAATTCTTCATCGCCCAGTCTACTTCCAGAATCAACAAACAGAACTTCATTCGGCATTCGTGATCCAGAGTTCTCATTTTTCTCCTTCAGCTATGCAGATCTGCTACCCACAGTCTGCACCGACCAGTCGCCATTGTTCTGCATCCCCTAGTCTTCTCCGACATCGGTTGGCTTTCCCGTCCATTTTTCTGCGAAGAGGACTCGTCCACGATTCCAACGAATCCAACGACGCTTGATTCCGAGGTCGGGAGCTGCCGGGGCATTCTCTGCAATCTGCTGTTAGAAGTCTGTAGCTGCCGGTCCGAGAATCTGAGGCTCTGTTCAAACCTCCATCCCAGCCAGCAGCGACTCCATAAGAAATTAAAGAAATTCTGAGGCATTCTCTTCTCAGCTACGAAGATTTTCCCACCGGTCTCGCCACCATAAAAATTCCTGAGCGGGTTCTACAGCAGCAACACCGACTATCTGTCCCTGTTCGTAGACAGCAAGCAGATTCGGTACCATTACTTAGTCATCCCTCTTTAGTCTAATTTCCCCGCCCCGCTTGGCCGACTGAAGGCCCCTCCCTGCGTGGAGGTAGTATTGTTTGTAATCTCATTAACCCCCACCCCAAGATCCCCCTCCTGCGAGAGGTGTAGTGGTGTAACTTCTTTGGGCAGGTCAAGCGACACTGCCGCGGCGTGTGGGGATCCACTCGCCTCCCCGCTCGCCCTCGTCTCCGAGCGGGACCGGTTTCTTCAAACTGGTCGAGTAAGTGCTCACACCTCACTCCATTTAGTGCTTGTCTTTCAATATTAATTCTAGTTCCGCTGGTTATGCGAGTGAGAGCTCGATCCTCAAGCCCCATTGCCTTGAGTGATCACCGTGGGAAGAGTGCAACCGGTGCCTTCGGCACTTCATCGGCCCCATTGAATTGGGCTTCCAAATCCATTGGGAATCAAATCTTGGCCTTGCTATCCCTCTACTAGCAAGGGCCCAACCCCACATCCTCCACTTGGCATCGCCAAGTCACCCCGGGCTTGGGTGAGCGACGGGAGAGCGGCGGCCCAAAATTGGCCCTTTTGATTGTGAATGTGCTTGCTTGCCTAAGTCTTAGGTTGTGTCACATCAATCTTGGGACCAGCTTGGTGGGCACCTGCTGTCCCAGCATGTGCTTCTCTCATCGCTTGCCAGGCTTCCTCAGTGGACAGACAGCGGAGTAGAATCTTCTTGCGTGCATCTGCCATTATTCGGAATAAAATTCCATTCCTGAGTTCATAAGAATCTTTGATTCTTAGGAGTTTCATCTTTTCTTCTCTTATCTGCGGCAGTTGTTGGTGTAGAAACCACTGCAACAGGTGCTGTCTCCAATCAGACGCTTGTTCTGTGCTGATGGCGGCAACTTCGTCTTCTTCGGGGCACCCTTCTAGCATACTGGGGACTTGCCGCCGGTTCATAACGATAATGTTCAGTGTCTTATTTGGCGGGACTGCTAGTGAGCTGGCCAGCTTCGCCAGTGCATCAGCCTGGGCATTGTGTCCACGACCCACATGCTTGAGCTCAATATGGTAGAATTTTGCCATGAGGTGCATAACTTTTTGGTGGTAGGGATTCAGTTCTGGCTTCCGCACTTCGAACTCCCCTTGGATCTATTTTATTATCAACATCGAATCCCCGAATACTTGAAGCATTTGGATACCCATGTTGAGGCTGATATATAGCCCGACTATCAGTGCTTCATACTCGGCCTCATTATTGGTGCAGGGCTTGTTTATAGAACAGGAAGTATGCACGACCTCCCCTTCTGGTGATTTCAGCACAATACCGGCTCCAGCCCGTATTCTGGTCTTTCCATCAGAGTCTGTCTCTGTTCTAGATGCTCCATCAAAGAATAGTTGCCACATAACTAACTGGGTCTGGCAGGCCTCGAGTGTCTCATCATCGGGTAACTCAGTCCCTAGCATATCATTTTCCGGCACAGGATGCTCTGCGAAGAAATCAGCCACGGCCTGTCCTTTTATCACCCTCTGGGGTGTATAGGTAATATCGAATTCCATCTGGATCACTGCCCATTTGCCCAACCGGCCCTTCAATACTGGCTGAGTCAATATGTATTTGAGCGGATCTGCTGCAGATATCAATCTGACTTCATGTGACAACATATAGTGTCGGAGCTTCTTGACAGCAAAGACTAGTGCCAAGCAGGTCTTTTCTATGTAGCTGTAGCTTTCTTCAGTTCGAATCAGCCTCCTACTCAGGTAGTACAAGGCTTGTTCTTTGCCTTCTTCATTTATCTGTGCCAGCATTGCCCCCAGGGAACAGTGTGTGGCCGCGATATACAGTATCAAGGGCCTGCCCTTAATTGGCGCCCCCAACACTGGAGGGGTCTTGAGATATTCTTTCAGCTTCTCAAAGGCTTCCTGACAGCCATCGTCCCATAGGAACGGCACATCTTGCATCATGAGCTTGTGAAAGGGGTGGCATCTTCCCGACAGATTTGATATAAATCATCGGATATAGGCCAGACGCCCTTGCAGAGATCTCAGCTCGGGCAGATTCCTTGGTGGAGGGAGCTCCTGGATAGCCTTAATCTTGGATGGGTCGATTTCAATGCCCCTATGCCGGACAATAAACCCGAGGAATTTTCCACTGGACATGCCGAAGGCGCATTTCATGGGATTCATCTTGAGTTCATATTTGCGCAGCCTCTGGAATACTACCCTTAAGTCTTGCAAATGGTCTTCTCTTCTTTTAGTTTTTACTACCAAATCATCAATGTAGCACTCTAATTTCTTGAAGAGCAAATCATCAAAGATCTTGGTCATAGCTCTTTGGTAGGTAGCGCCGGCATTCTTGAGGCCAAACGACATCCTTTTGTAGTGGAATATCCCCTTCGGAGTGCGAAACGCAATGTGCACTCTGTCTTCTTCAGCAATCCAGATCTGGTTATATCCGGATGACCCATCCATAAATGACAGGGCTTCATAACCAGTAGTCGCATCGATCATCACTTCAGTGATTGGCACTGGGAAATCATCTTTCGGGCAGGCCTTATTAAGGTCCCGGAAATCAACACATATTCTGATCTGCCCATTTTTCTTTTTTACAGGCACTATGTTGGCTAACCATGTAGTATACTGATTTTCTTCAACAAAGCCTACATCAATCAGCTTGTCAACCTCTTTGTTAATCTGATTTATTAATTCAGGGCGCATTCGCCTGGAAGACTGCTTTACAGGGCTTGCCTCTGGGTTTATTGCCAATCGGTGCTGTGCCACATCAGAACTCAGTCCCGGCATTTCATCATATGTCCATGCAAAGCAGTCTCGGAATTCTTTCAGGAACTGTATATACTGTTCCCTGGCAGCTGGCTCCAGCAGTGCACTGAGGAATGTCGGCCTTGGCTCATCTGCGGTCCCCAGATTTATTTCCACAAGCTCATCGACGGTGGCCTGACCTCCATCTTCGACCTCGGGCGGGGCTTCTTACAAGTCAATGAAGCCTCCCGGGATATAATCTTCTTCAGTTTCATGATTCTCTGTTTCATCATACTGGTCATCAGCGGGTGCTGGCTCATCATATACAGCCAATACTGTTGGATTCTGTTCAGTCTACCCCGAGGACGTGACTGGATCAGCAGGAAACTCAAAAATGGAGTCTTCCGCCCCTAGAGGTTCTTCTGATGCAGGCTTCACCGAGGGATCATCATTCTGTAGGGCCCGGACTTCTTCCAGGATGCGCTCAAACTCCAGGCATTCCCTCAGCTCTTTGGCTATTTGGTCTTCATCTGGGGTTCCCGTATCAAACTTTGCTTCAGCATGGAACAGATCCTCTTTGCAAGGCAGGTCTTCCCAGCACCAATCTTTCTTTGTTTCATCAGATGTCCCCATCTCCGGCTAACTGTCTGGGGCTTCATTGTTCATTTTGGATTGATAAATGATTTCTTCATCTTCCGAGGGGTACTTGTCATATCCCACCTCGGGAGGGTCTTCATACTGGTAGGAAACAGAGATGACGTCCACCTCGGCTTCATAGAATTCTTGAAGGGTATAACCCAATCCCGGGTGCTGAGTGATCTTCCTCAGTTCTTTATTAACCCAGGGCGGATCCCATAGCTCCTGGAACGCCTTCTTTTGGGCAACAGGTTGTAGTGATGGCATCTACATCTTAGAGAACATCTGCGAGACCCGTTGGGTAGTATAGTCCAAGCCTGTGATCGGCACCATCCGGTTTGTAGATTCTTCAGGGACCATGCAGTCTTGATCATCGTCTTCGACTGACTCCCCGGTGTAGAATATGATAGGAGGCTCGCAGAAGCGAGGGACTTCCATGGTCTTTAATGGTAGCACCGTCTAGTATTCTATGCTGGCAATGGGCTTGACTAAACCCTGCGGAACCCCCACTTGTATGTACTTTTCTTTCATTTCTTCGTCAGTATCATCTGGGTGGATGCTAGGAGGGGTGATCCGAGCAAAGTCACCAACATAAGAAATGTGAGATACTTCATGTTTCTTAATATAGCCCCTTGGTGGTGGTGGAGACCAATTTCTTGCCTTTATCACCCGCTTCTTCTGGTTGACCCCAGCCTCTTTCTCTTCACCCTTCTGCGACACCTCCGTGTAGGAGGATGCATCGAGCATATGACACTCGAATACTTCGAAGGGATGCAGATCCGCAAACACCCTTTCTTCTTTTCCTTCGTGGCAGTATTTAATGCATTGATGTAGCGTGGACGCCACTATCTGATATTCATGCAGCCACGGTCTTCCCAGCAGGGCCTTATACGTGGTGTTGGAGTCGATTACATAAAATCGCACCACGGTAGTGAGGTCCCCCAATGTGAGGTTGAAATCAGCCACCCCAAGGGGCGTCTCACATTTTTGGTTGAATCCCGCAATTTTCATGTCTCTGACCTTGGTAAGCTGAAGATCAAAGTAATATTTTTGGTAGATGCGGTATGGGAGAATGTTCACGGCAGCCCCGGGATCTATCAGTATCCTGCTCAGTGGCTGACAGTTCAGGGAGCCCCTCATATACAGCGGTCTGTTATGGCCGGAATTCGGAATCAGCATGTCGTCTTCTGTGAATGTGACTGACAGCCCAGAATTCACTTCTGTCAAGAGTGCTTCATATTGTGCCGGCGACTGCAAGGCATCAACAATTGCTTGGCAAGCCTCTTCACTTAGAGAGAGAATCTCCCAGATGGAGAATCTGGTAGGCAGCTTCTTTAGCATTTTCATGATCCGGCTGCCCACCCTGACATTAGACAGTCTCATTTCTTCCGCCCATCAGGGTTTTGGAGGTTCATGTGGTGCCCGCGGCCTCTGCTGCCCAGTGCTGGTTTCATCCTCTGGACTGATTTCTTGGGGGGCTTCTTCTATAGCAACGGCCCCTGGTGCCGTCAGAGAGTTATCCCCTTCTTTCTCATTCTGCTTGTGGGCTACAACCACCGATTGCTGAGGTCTCTTGCCTTTATCTGGCCCAGCCTGTATCGACTGCCCATTTTCCAGACTGGACAGAAATTCTAGAAATGTTGGAGTTTGACCTCCTTTCTTCTTTTCTTGGTACAAGCTGGCAGGGGGAGGAACCTGAACACCTCGTACCTCTAGTTCAGGAATCTGGTAGGGTTGTTCCCCTCTGAACATAATGTTATGATTGGCTGGTGGTGGGCGTCCCCACCTTCTTCCGGAGCGTGTTGCATGTGATGAGGTTGAGGCCTTGGCATGGTTGGCTTCTAGCGGGGCATTTGATGTTTCATCCTCATCGTTCTCCCCGAGCGAGGTAAAGAGTGCTGACAGGGTGTTGCATTGTACTGTCACGACTCCCTTTTCCTTTTTGCATTTAGACCATCTCTTCTTTTTCTGGGAATTTGGCTTCTTTGGTTCTTTCCCCCAGGAAGGCTCAGCCTCATCTTTTCCCTGTTCTGTCCCCGGTTGCTCTTTAATTTTCAATTCTTCGAGTTGTTCCCAGAGTATACAGTCTTGCACCAGCAGGTGCCCGGGCTTTTTATGTTCATATTCATCGAGCCCATTAATATACTGCTGTAAACACCTGGCTGCAGGACTTACTTCCTTATGTGCAGGTAGGGGGACTTGTCTTCTCCGGTTATGAGTGGGGATCCGGATGACTGGCCCTGTTTCAGCCGTGTGCCATACTGGCTTTACTGGAGGTGGTTCGGGCCTTGGTGTGACACCGTGAATAACTGCTCCACTGATACTGGCCGCGGGAGTTTTCTTTCTATTCTTTATTGGCTTTATCTACCACCCTTCTTGATCCTTCAGTGGGGTGAGGAAGCAAGCTTCATAAGTATGCCTGGTGCATTCCTCGATGGCTTCCTTAGGCAGCTGTTGGTAGATTGAAATCATATTGGCAAAATTTTTGAAATTTCATCAATTCCTCTCCATGCGCTTCTCTCTCCTCTCGGTCTCCCCCTCCCGTTCCACTCCCGAGTGCCTTCTCTCCCTCTTGCGTTTTGTCTCCGCTGGGGCTGCTCCCCTCCGGTGATGGCCGCCGGTGAGGGGGGAGGCTTTGTACCTCCCCCCTCCCCCACGCCTCCCCCACGACTCCTTTCCTCTTCTTTGGGCGGCCCTCTCGCGCCGGTTGGTGTTGTGGCTACAGCTCGCCATGGGTGTACAGCTGATGCTGCTCCCGTGGCCTCTGGCCTTCGCACCGCTGCCTTGGTTGGCGGGTCAGGTTCACCTCTCCTCACCTCCGACGGAGCCCCCTCGCCTGGGCTTGCTGCTCCTCCGGCCGTCCCGTCGGTTCACGCCGGCGACGCTCCTGGTCGCTTGTCAGTCCCAGAGCCTCTCATTGTTAGCCACGACGTTTCTCCTCTTCTCACACCACCAGTAGCTTCTTCATCTCAACCGTTCATCCTTCCTCCGCTGCCCACGCATGCTTCAGCTCCAGGACACGTTACCTCTCCTCCGACGTTGACTGCTGACCCCCCCTCCACTATTCCTGATGGGACCGCCCGGCTAAACGATCCCCTGTTTTCCCTTTCGTGTGCCTTGCCGCTGCCTTCCGGTGCCCCGTTGATCGCCGGACGTCCGCTTCAGGTGCCTGCTTCATCGCCGGCGCCCTCTTTCGCCGCCCCTTCTCGTCCGCAAACCGTTGCGCCAGCGGTCGGTGCCCTGCTTTCCCCGGTTCCCGCTCGTGGGCGGGCCTCCCCTGCTCCGGCGGATCCCTTCCACGGCCCCCCTGCATGCACGGCGGCGCCCTCCTCGGCCTCGGGCCCCCCTGCCAAGGCACCACTCGGACTGGTTAAGGGCTCCTCGACGCCTACGCCCCCTACTGCTCTCCTGAAGGTCGCCGGGGGCCGGCCCCATCTGCCGTCTACTCCGTCCTGGCCAGCGGGGTTTACTCCTTCTGCTGTGGGTGTGGGGGGACCTCTCCAGGCGTCCCTCACTCCTACCGTCGCCCCCTCCTTCTCGCAAGTGGTTCTTAGTTCATTCACGCCGCCAGTCCTACCGCTCTCTGTCCACTCTCCCGCCACCACCGACTCCGGCGAACCTGCGGTCTTCTTCTCTTTGGAAGAAGTCCAGCTGACTTGTAGTCCGTTGGCCTTTGCCGTCATCGCCAAAACCCCCAGAGGCCGGCCTCCCTTCGCTGCCATCCGTGCCCACCTAGCTCAGCGTTTCCAGTTTAAGCAAGATTTCTTGCTCTGTGCCTTGGACCGTCGCCATCTTCTCCTCCGCTTCTCCAACCGGGAAGACTTCCTGCAGGTGCTCCTAAAAGAGTCCTTACTAGTTCATGGCCGCCCCTTTTGGTTCTTCCAATGGTCTCTTGACTTCTCGCCGGAGATAGACTCGCCGTTAGTTCCTGTCTGGATTGAGCTCCCGGGACTCCCCGTCAACTTTTACCAGGAAGCAGCCATTCTCTCCATCGCCGGTAGCATCGGGCCAACCCTCAAGATTGATCGTAACACGCTTTGCATCACTCGTGCACATGCCGCGAGGGTCTGCGTCCAGCTCGACGTCTCCAAGAATTTCCCCACCCGTGTGTGGGTCGGCATTGGCGCCAGCGGCTACTGGCAGACGGTGGTCATCTCGGACCCCCCTCTCTTTTGCAACGCCTGCCGTCGCCTTGGCCACCTCGTGGGGGACTGCAAGCGGACGCCACCTCCTCCCCTGCCTGGGGTGCCTGGCATCCCCGTGTCTGGTGGACGGTCCTGCCCCCACGTTCCCCCTGCGCCTTCGGGTCCAGTTGGGCGGCCCATGTCTGCCGTTGGCAGCCCCCATGTGCCTCCTGGTCTGCCGGCTCCCTTGGCCAGGTCTGGTGTCTCTGCTCCTCACACTGCTTCAGGGCCTGGGTGTACCTCCGTCCCGGCCTCTTCCATCGAAGCCCCAACAATGGTGCCTCCCCCTGCCATGGCCGCGTTCGTGGGTCCTCAGCCTTGCTGCAGCCCCCCTGTTCCTCCTGCTGCAGCTGTTGTTCCCCTGGTGCCGGGTCCCCTGCCCCCCCTTGTGGGACCTGTTCGGCTGTGCTCCCCCTCCCCTGCTGTGGGGCTGTCGCTGCCTGCTCCTGCCTCCGTGGCAGATGGCCTTCCCGCTTCACCGGCCTCCTCCCATGGTAGCCACCCTACAGGCGGATCCACGGTGGCTGCGGGGTCTCCACCTGTGGCTGCTCTTGGCCCGGGCTCTGCCGCAGGCCCTTCATGGCTTCCGGGCGCTTCCCCCTCTCCCGCTCGTGGCCTTGCCTCAGCTGCGGATCATGGGGAGGGTGCCTTTCCTCCTTGCGCCGGCGCCAGTGTGCTTGGCCCCCCTCCGCCCGGAGTCGCTTCGGCCCCTGCTGCCCTGCCCCTCGTGTCGGGCCCTGCATCTTCGGCCCAGCATGGGTCGCCCTCCACACCTCCTGTTGTGGCTCCCCTCTTCGTAGGGGGGGCTCTTGCTGTGCCTGCCGTGGCAGCCCCTGGCCGACTTCGGGGAGCTCCCCCTCCACCTTGGGCCATCCTGGCGCCTCCAGCCTCTCCGGCCGCCGTTGTGGAACTCCTCCCCTGTTCTACTACGGGCCACCCTCCTTCAGCTGATGGGTCCCCCTCTCTGCCGGGCCTTGCAGCGGCCTCCCTGCCAGGAGGTGCCCCTGCCGCTGTTGTGGAAGGGTCGACTGAAGCGGGGCCCCATGTGCCCTCTGGAGGGGTTCCCCTAGCTCGCAGTGAGGAGCCCTCACTGGGCTGGGGCGTGGCCATCCTCTCCTCCTCTCTGCCAGACCCCTCTGGCCTTGCTGCTGGCAATGCCCTCGTGGGTGCCGCCATGGTTGCCCATGAGCCTTCTGCAGCTGCATTCGCTCCTCCAGCCACCGCTATGTCTTACTTGGAGCCGTTCCCGCGTCTCCCTGATGCCCATGCTCGCTTTGTAGGCCTCTCCCCTTCGGTAGGGGGCCTTGCGGCTCCCCCCCCGACAATTGTTCCGTCCGTCCAAGGTGCCCCCCCTCCGTGCACTGATGCACCCGCGGGTGCTTCTCCTGCTGCCCGGGTGTCTACCTCTTTGGTTCTCGGTCTCCCTGCGCCGGATGCTTTCCCCCATGGTGGCCCTTCTTCTGGGCTTAATGCCAGTGCGGTTGCTTGGTCCCCAGCTCTGCAGCCCAACTCCCAGGCGGCTACCGTTGAAGGATCCTTGGGTTCCTCTGCTTCTCAGACGGCCGCCCCCCGCCTCTCCTTCGCCCAAGCTTTGAAGAAGAAAATCAATCGGGCCCCCCCCGGGCCGATCGTCCAGTCCGCCCCGCCTCCTGCTCTGGTGCCTCCCGTGGGTGTTGTGCCCCCCCCGGATCTTGGCTTGCCTCTCCGATTCCCTCTGCTCGTCCAGGCGCTTCATGTCCCCGGGCTTGAGCCTGCTTCGGCCCCCCTTGGCTGTACGGCGGCTCATTCGGCTTTTGTTGGCACCTCTGGCCTGGACCGCTCTCGACCGCCCTCTAGGATGGATGGCGGAGCACCTCGGCGTTCCTTCCGACGGTCCAACTCCACCTCCTCCTCGCGTGATCGTCAGTGCATGTTTGAGGATGCTACTCTTCCTCCTCGTCGCTCCCTTCGGCTCCAGTCTTCTTCCATGGCGCCCCCGCCGCCGCCCCAGTCTTCCTTCTCGGAGGTGCCTGACACTGACGGTTCAGAGGTTGACCCTCTTGATTGGCCTTCCTCTCCGGGTCATCAGCGCGGGGTTCGTTCTGTGTTTTCGTCCGACTCGGAAGGGGTCTTCGACGAAGACTCCTATTTGTAGGGACTTGGTATCCTCTGTGGGTTCTCGGCCTTTTGTTGCTGCCCTCGCTTGGGTTCTTTGGCCTCGTTGCTGCTTCTTTGGGCCTTGGGCCTTGTACACTTCTTGGCCCTCTTTGGCCGTTTCCCCTCCCCCCCTCTGTACCCCTTGCTCCTTTATGCTTTCTTATATGAAAATCGCTTGCCTGGTGGCCGGGATAGTGGTTTCATCTTCTTCCGCAATGAAGTGATGAACCCCCTCTCCTGTCTCCCTCCTTGCAAGTATCAACTTTAGTTAAAAAAAAATCATATTGGCGGCCATTTTTAATGCCGAAGGCTCATGTGGACGAGGTGGCTCTACCTGGTAATCCCCCAGCTGTAGCTCGCCCTTTTTGGCCATGCCTTCCATAATATCTTTGAAGACATAACAATCTTCAATCGCGTGCCCCAGCGCACGGTGATATGGACAGAACAGTGGATCACCTTTCTTTGCCGCGTCATCGGGTCTCTTTGGCTCAGGCAATGTTACCTTGTTGAACTTGTATGCCCAGTTGAATAGTGCGGCTGTCTTATCTTTCGGGAAAGAGTACGGCTTTCTCATTTTGTTTCTCAGAGAGACCTTATCCTTTCTTTCTGCTGTGTCTGCTGGCGGGGGAGCTTCATCTGCCCCCTTCTTCTCTTTCTGTTGCTCGAAGGTTCTGAAATCGACAGTGTTAGCTTCAGAGTGCGATGGTCGTCGATCATTAGATTTCCCTTTCGGCACAGTTGGAGCATTGGCCGTCAGACGCTTGGACAGGAACGTCTCGACCTCCGCCACTATATTGTTCAGCCGATCAAATGTTCTGACATCTGCACCAATCATTTTTTCCAGTACCTCTCTCCTGAGGCTCTGCTTACATATTTGTACTTCATCTTCTTGATGAGGAGGTCTTCTGCATCTCATAGCTAAGTTCCTCCACCTTTTGATGCAGTCCAGTGCTATTTCATCTTGCTTTTGCTTGGTTGCATATAGTTCTGCTATTATAATTTCTCTTTCCGTGACGTGAAATCTGTCGCAGAACTTTCTTTGCATATCAGGCCAATCGGCCACTGACCCAGCCGGCAGGCTTGAATACCATTCAAAGGCTATCCCGGTGAGGGATGAGCCGAAGAACTTAAGCAGATATGCTTCATCAGCTGCCAAGTCACCCATAATTGTGGTATAGTAAGCTATGTGCTCCCTGGGAGAGCCCTGGCCATTAAATTTCTCAAACTTCGGTGGCTTACTGACGCCTGGCGGTAGTCTCTTAGCAGCATACTGGGGAGGATACAGTACCATGTACACATCATAGGTACTAGCATCATCACCAGTCTTTTCAGACAACTTCATCTCCACAATCTTTTCAATCATCAGCTTCTAGGCTATGGCTGGATCTATGTTTTCCGGGAAGAAGTGAGCTTGTTGCTGACTGTAAGGAGTTGTCATCACAGTTGCGCGCAAGGCCGGCGTTGCAGGCTGCGTCTGAGATACAGAGGGTTGAGCTACCGTCTGCTGCAGAACGGGTTGGCTCGGTGCTTTGCCCTTATCAGCCGGGAGAGGATTAGCTGGGATAGCCATTTCTGTTGAGCTGGCAGTCTGCCCCACAGGCTCGGCTTCCTTGGAGACCGGTGTAGCTTCATGCCTCTTATTTAGCTATCTTCTGAGAGCATTGATCTCTTGTTGATATCTTCTAAACATCATCTGGATCATGGGATCCAGGGTTGACGAGATCTGTAGATCTTCTGAAGTCCCTTCAGCATCATCGATGAAGGGATTATCTTCATCTTCTGCTGTCATCACATTAACTGTCATAGTGGTGATCTTGCGGACTTCATCATCAGTCTTTATTTTTTCTTTGGCCGCCTGACTTCTCCTTGTGACGGGACCTGGTCTGGTTTCCAGTCTGAGCAGTTCATCTGGCTGTGTTGGTAACATATCCTGCCCTTTGACAAGCCCGGCCATATTGCAGGTAAAGATCTGCATCCTTTCCCTCTGCCTGTAGACTTTCCTTCTCACCTGATCGGGGTATTTGAGCCGGTCAAAGACTGATATTCTTTCTCTAGCTTCTTCCCTGTGCAGGTCTTCTTTCCCATACCCGGCTCTTTGGCCTTCTTCATAATCATTGGAATCGGAGGAGGAGACTCCGAGCATCACTTCTTGAAGGGTTTCTTCTTCTTCTTCACCCATCGTGCCCAAGACACGGGATAATCTTTGCTGCCCGAGGGCGGAGTTCCCCAGGTAGTGAAAGTAGTCTTGAGCCACTTGTTTCATCTCCTCTTGATTGTATCTTCGTGGCTCTGGTTGGAGCATCAATCTTTCCTGGCTCTTCTGCTGATAAGCCAGTCTCTCCACCTGAGCAGTCAAGTGCTCGGCTTTGCAGTATTTGAATATATCGGCCTGTCTGGCACAGGCTCTTGGTCTTCTTAGAGTGGCAGCAGCGACTAGTTCGCTTATTCTTATTTCCTCTTCCTCCCTGAACCTTCTACTCCCATCCTGGCAGCGATTGGCGGCAGCAGCATAATTCTTCCTTTCCCATCTTTTGCCCCCAGCCATGGGGTGGGTGACCGTGAGGTCTTCCTTCTGCTCATATCTTCTGCCCCTCATCCTGGGGCAAATAGTAGTCAGATTTCTTCCTTCATTCTCTTTCTCATCTCTCCTACCCCGAGCCCTGGAGTGAACAGCAACAGCATTTCTTATGTCTTTTCCCTCTCCTCTTCTGCTTCCTGCCCTAAAGCGGGCAATAGTGGTATCAGCAATGTTCTCTTCCTCTTGAGCTGGGACCCAGCTCTGGATTTTCTTCAGCCGCCAGATCTGCCTGAACTTGGGCGGCTTTGGTGCCAGTGGCTTTCTATCCTCCTCTTTCATGTCGACCCTCCTGGCAGCTAGTACCCGGAACCTGTTGGTAGTAGGCACCATCGGGATGATCACGTCCGGCTTGACCGCCCTTGGGCAACCACTGAGGTTTACCCGGACATCTCTAATCAGCATTGTCTTTCCTGAGTTGGATATCCGACGACCCGCAACAGTGGATCGGGCTCTCCTGTCGGATCTCCTCCTTTTTCCAGCAGCAGATGATGTGCCCCTTTTCGCCTCGTGATGGACGAAGCATGACACGACCTCAGGAGTATCCTGCATCACCTGGCTCATCTTGGGGCTGGTAGCTTGCGGCAATGTCTCGACAACAGTCTTTTGCTCCTGGTTGTCAATTTCGAGCAAGTCAGTGAAGATGAGGCCCAGGCAGTTGGGCATCCCGACAGCAGGCGGCATCGATCCGAACGAAAGAGGTACCGCCAGGTAGCCCTCTCGAACATGGGCATCGATCGCTTGTTGATCAAAGCAAAGGGACATGATTCCAGCCGTCATCGTAGCTTCCTAAAAAAATAGAGAAAGCACAGAATCAAAAATTTGAGGGGGGGCCCACTGGGCCTCCTATTTTGGCGTAGAGATGAAGGGAGACTAGGTCCCACCGGGCGTGCCAGACTTGTGGACGCGGGATTTATTTCTTTTATTTCTTACTTACTTATTTATTGATTTATTGGTTTGTTAGGCGTGCCAGTCACCGGGGTGACAATTTTATTGTGCGCTCGACTTGACTTGGTCAGTCGATTGTGAAGTCCGAGTCGGGACCCGAAGTCCGTCATACCATAAAGGCTATGACGTTAATTACGCCCTTCCTAAGAAGGACAACCCTTGATTAAACGCCAAAATAGGAGGCCACTCGGGGCGGTAATAAAAGAAAAATAACAGTGTGTGATATTGAAGCTCTTGTTATTCTGGGAAGATAATTTAGTGCACAGCAGATTACTACACCGACATGACCACTTCTTATGTGGGTCGTGCCGGGTAGGAATGTTGTGTAGTGGACAGCGGATCTAGAGGGGAGGGGTGAATAGATCAGCCCCACTTTTCGCAATGCGGCCCTCTAACCAGCTAGTTAAAATGAATTACAGCGGAATAGAAACTAGCTTCCAAGTATGCTATGATTCACTTAGCAAGATAAGCAAGATATATAATAATTCGATCCTAAGCATGCACCTAGAATGATTCAATCACACAAGTAAACCATGCTAGATAGGATTTTTAAGGTAGTTCGGACTGAATCCTCAGCTCTACGTCCACCCCTCACCAAAACCCGGTGAGGCTTCACTTGTGCAGCGCACCAAACCGCAAATCGAAAACTACCGATTGCCTTCCTACTCACCACCTGGTAGGGACGTCAACTGCAAATTGGAACACCCTCCAATTGCCTTCCTACTAACCACCGATAGGGACGAATCACAACTTCAATGTTTGACAATATTGAAAGTAAAACAAATGTGAAGGAACTAAAACAAGAGATTGAGTTATGAGTGAAAATGAATTGGCCCTTGTATGAAATGTTGATCAGCAACAAGGCTCCTCTTGGCTTCAACTCAATCTTCTTGATTCACCCTTGATTGGATGAATGTTCTTCACGGAGTATTGTTCACGTGAACAGTACCTCTTCCTTCAATTCTTCTCTCTTGATCTTCTCTTTGAATTTCGTTGAATGAATGAAGGAGATGATGAAGCTACCTTGAACCTTGATTGCTTCTTTAGCTTCTAGGAGTTTGAATGCTTGAAATATCACCTTGGATGAGCTTGAAAGAGCTTGAATGGATGAAGATGATTTCCTTTGAAGAACTCGAATCAAACTGGCTTCCTTTGATCACCCTTCATGCCCTTGATTGCTTCTTACTTTGTAGGAGGTTGCTTGGCTTCAGATCTGAGCTTGAATCACCTTGGATGGATGAAGAACTTCCTCCCGAAACACTGTTCACGGAGGTGCTACAGTAGCTCGAAAATGGGCTCCCTTGATCTCCCTAGAAGGCTTGAAGCATTAGGGTTTTCATCCCCTCATGTGTTGGTTTTATAGACCTTGAATGGTCTATAGACAAGCCTCAGACCAGATCCACAATTTGTGGGTGATTAGGTGACATTTGGATTAAAGAAATCCATGTTGAATGGACCTTTTCGAAGTTGGAAACAAAGTTAACAATGAAGGCTCGGGACTGGCGGTCGACCTGCAGCTCCTGGCGGTCGACTGCCACTGTAAAATGCTGTAGACGAATGGCCCCTGGGAATTCCGGTCGATCGCCACTGAGAAACGTGCAGACTTGTGAGTCCCTGGCTGGGGCGGTCGACCGCCCCTGTGCTGGCGGTCGACCGCCAGCTGGGCAGAACCCGGGTCACCCCGGTTCAGTCCGTTGGCCGCACCAGCTCCGTCGCTTGAGTCCGTTAGCCGCCCGTTCATGTCTGTGGCATCGACCTTGATTGTCTTGAAGTTTTATTACCGAGTCTTCAAGCCAAATTTTGTTCTGGGGGATCCGCCCCCGGAAACCCCCGCAAGAGGCGCTGCCCCCTTGACCCCCGCGACCTGACCGGGCAGGTCGATCCCCACGACCTGACCGCGCAGGTCGATCCGCGTGCGAGGGCGCAACATTGAGCTTTCATGTGCATATCTGTCATGAACAAAACATCACATATGTCAGTCATAAGATAGTGGAAAAGAACAATGACTTATAGTGTTTAGCCATTATCAAAACCAAGAATATCAAATGACTCATATGATCATAGATTGATATCGAATGACCTAATTGATCACATGATGACTCAAATGACTACAGGGGCACAACAAGGAATAGGACACCGTCCACGCAGTGGCGGGACGGGGTCCGGACCATCATCGGGGAGATGTCCCCTTTCATATTTCTCATCCAGCCAAGGGCCTCGCAGCATTCATATTCCCCGGAAGATTGAGCCGGACGAGGGGCGTGTGATGTGCACCTCCCGGGACTTATCGGGGTTAAAACATCGATCGACATTTTGGCAGCGCCTCCCCATAATCTGGATTATGCCCAGGGGAGAATAGGCTATCACCCACGGAGTGCCGGGATGAAAGCCAAGAAAAGGAGGGAGCGAACCTCCCACATTGCACATGTATGCTCTGGGGCAATGTTTGACTCTTCCCTTATAGGAGCCGGTGACACTCATGCAGTGGCAGAGCTCACCTTAGCTAAAGGGGTTGCTCATAAACCCGGTACGGATCAGTGGGGCATAAGGGAGTCTGACTCCCTTTAATTTTATCCTCGGGACAGTTCTGGTGACTCATGGACATCCCTAGGTGGGTTTGATAGAGGTGTCGGAGGCTTGATGGGTGGCAGGGCAGCCTCTCGGCACTGATTTGAATGGGTATATGAGTTCCCGGCGCGAAGACCACCGCGCCAGGAAGGCTTCTTTGCAAGGCACCATTTGGGGCGCCGGGAGGCTGGCGTTAGTGGAGTTCTCGGTGCCAAAGTGGAGCAAGGGGGGATAGGGCTCTCGGCGCCGGCAGGCAAGAAAGCAAGGGGTCTTACGGCGCCAAGGCAAGGAACAGAAGGGGGTTCCCGGCGTGCCCAGGAGATATGTTCTTGGCGCAAGGGCCAAATGGCCAAGGGAGGTTGTCGGCGCCAGGGCCAAATGACCAAGGGTGTGGGCTTCTCGGCGCAAGGGCAAAGAGGCCAGGTTCCCGGCGCGCTGAAGAGAAGGCCAGGGAGTTCCCGGCGCTGGCTTCTCGGCGCGAGGAGGAATTGCTCAAAGGGGGGTTCTCGGTGCCTGAAGGATCGCGCCGAGAACTGTTCATCTATTTTACTGTTTGCGGGGCCGAGATGT
Source organism: Amorphophallus konjac (assembly GCA_022559845.1). Classification (NCBI taxonomy): domain Eukaryota; kingdom Viridiplantae; phylum Streptophyta; class Magnoliopsida; order Alismatales; family Araceae; genus Amorphophallus; species Amorphophallus konjac. Next base: position 308,924,326 of record CM040119.1, on the reverse strand, counting down.
ATGAGGGCGCCGGGATGAGAAATAGAGCTTTACGGCACTCTGTTCTTGGGTCTGTTGAGGATCAGGGGTTTTCCTGGTGATTCAGGCCAAGATAGACGGGCCTTGAGAAGTCAAAGGAGATCAATTCATCAGACTTCAACTGATTTTGGCTTGGGTTTCAAAGGGGAAGGCCAGAGGTGGAGAGTGATTTGGAGGAAACATGGTTTAGGGTATCTCTGTCACCAGCGTTCATAATAACCCCTGAGGATGATTTTGATATACTCTTCATCATCTAGGGGCCAAGAGATGGCTGTCTCTGGCCCCGGGGATGACTTCAGCAGAGCCGATGAGCATGAATATAACATCTAAAATCGAGCAGCGGTTGCTATACATCTATACTTCGCTTCAGAGGCCAAGGGATAGTCTGTCCCTGTCTCGGAAGAAAGCACGAGCAACGTTCGAGAACCAGGCGAATAAGCAGGCGATCAATCGAACTGGGGAGGGGGATAGCATGCTACTGAATCTAAGAAGAGACAGAAAACATGGGGAGATAGCAATAGGGTTTCGGAGAAATAGACAGCAGGCGTCAACTGCAGCCTATAGTGTTCATTCATTCGAATATCACGATTACATTCGCACATCAGAGGCAATACATAAAAGAAGGTACAGAGAGACTATGCTTTGCCCTAGCGGAGTAAAACCGGCTGTGATATCACGGCATACATCAGAAGGGGGAAGAAGTAGAAGCAATCGAAATTAAAAGAATGAACTACAAAAAATGGGGAGGGGAGGGCGGAGCATTGACTCCTCTCCCTCCCCGTTGCCCACCTTCGATCAGGCTTCGAACTCTTTTCTTCTTTTTCCCTTCTGCTTCTTCCTCTCTCGGATCAGATTGCAGGCTCTACTCTCTTCTCCCTTTGTGGCTATCTATCCTTCTCCTCCGCTCTCCCTTTTCTCTTCGAATGAGGGGGTTTTATATCCCTCCTTGGTACCCTATCGGCCGGCCTGTCCCGGCGCGCCTCAATCGTAGGCAGACCTCCCGGCGCGTGGGACTTCAGCTTCTCGGCGCCGCTTTTGGGCTTCGACAAGGGGATCCCAGCGCCACTTTTATAGGCCCATTTAGGGCTTTTTAGAACTCGCATACACTTCGGCTTTTATTGGTCCTTCAAATGTATCAGAACCCGAGAAGGCCCTCCACTGGTGACACAGTTTCTATTGAGATCATTCATAGATTTTCATTAGTTGGTAGACTGGGGTTTCATCGGCGTTGCCATCTGAATGATGACAAAGTCGGACATCATCTCATCGGTATCGTCACCTGAACGGTGACAAGACCGGACATCAGCTTTAGCCGGAAAAGACTTCAGCCAGGTGACTGCTATTTCATCAGTGCCGTCGTCTGACTGACAATGGCATCGGACATCAGGTTGGCCGGGAAAAGGCTTCGGCCACGTAGATGGTTGATGAACTTCGTCATTGATCTTTCACTATTGGTCTGATCTTCTTTTCAATTCTATTTCCGCCCTTGCTCATTTTCCAGGCGTCAACAGGCGCACCTTGACCAAGGAGGGTCAAGGGGGGGACATGGTAGGTGGGGTTGGTGGCCTCCCATGTGCACTTTTCAAGTCCATTGTCCCCCTCCCTTGGCCCACCCTTCTAGAAGCCTCCATGGAGGGTTGACTGACCCCACAGGGGCCCTAGAGCTGAGGTGGCCCAATGGGAGTGGAGTGGGGGCCCGTGGGACCCAGGGATCCCCATTTTGCACATAAGCCCCTCGAACTATCTAAATTACACATTGACGAAAAGAAAATAAAATACATTACACACAAATAAAAATCCCCAAAAAAATGATAAATGCTATGACTCAGTGGGGAACCTCCAGACTGTCTCCGAGCCATAGGGATGCTGAGGTGGCTCGAGTCGTGCTCCTCGTGCGGTACCGGTGGCTCGCCGGCTCGTGTCTCGCATACGCTCGGGTGTCCGCACCAATTCTCCCCGGGTGGGAGAAACTCGACCCTGTCGAGTAAGGGTCTGCATCGCTCCGGTATCACTCTAGAAGATCTGGATCAATCCGCTGCAACTCTCCATGTGTGATCCATGTGTCCTCAGTAGCGGGCCGTCCTCTCCATCGCACTAGGTAGCGCGGGTAAGATCCACTCCTGGTAACTGTCACTTGCTCGTCCAGTATACGATCTATATACTCACGCTGCCGTGAAAAAGGGGCTGGAGGTGGAAGTGGACACTCAGGTGTGGGTTAACTCTCAAGGGGAGGAGATGGCTCAAAAGGCTCACTAGGGATCACCGATGGGTCCCTATATGCAACAAGATCCGATACATTGAAGGTAGAGCTTATACCATATTCCTCGGGCAGGTCCACAACATACGCATTGGATCCAACGCGTTTCAACACTCTAAAGGGACCGGCTCCGCGAGCTTGCAACTTCTTAACGGTTCCAGAGGGAAACCGTTCAGGTCTTACCCTAATCATGACGTATTCGCCCTCGTGGAACTCTCGGTGGTGTCGGTGGGCATCGGCTAACTCCTTGTACCGTGCATTGCTGGCCTCAATGTGACGACGGATGTCGTCATGCAAACTCCTAACATGTCTAGCAAACGACTCGGCCAACTCTGACATTCTAGCATGGATAGGCATGGGGACAAGGTCAACGGGTTTCCTAGGCCTACGACCTGTGACAATTTCAAATGGACTCATGCCGGTAAACCTATTCACCGAATCATTGTATGCAAACTCAGCCATGGGTAAAATGAGATCCCAATCCCCAATGCGGTCTCTGACTAGACACCTCAAAAGATCTCCCAGACTCCTATTGACTACCTTGGTCTGGCCATCTGTCTGGGGATGATATGCAGTAGAAAACTTAAGGTGAGTACCCATCATATGCCATAGTGTCTTCCAAAAATAGGTGATGCGGGACGGGACCGAAACGGGCTAGAACCTACGAATGCAATGAAGTGCGGCCAGCACTCGCACGCCAAAGGCAGGCCGGGCAGCCGACCTCCGTAGCGTTCCTCCGGGTGGAGGCGTCTCTCAACAAGAAATCCAAGCCCACAGCCGTCCCTATGAGGGAAGCGTAGGGGTCTCAGCAGCTAAGGAACCGCCGTGCGCCTATGGGAATCTAGTCCGAGCTCGGCGCTCGACTAGGGCCACGGAATGGGGCTCTCAACTCACAGTCACACGGTGAATAAAAAGCTAGCTAGGATCCTAAACACTCACGCGGCATAATGGAAAGCATACTAGTAAAGTAAGTGCCAACAAGGGGGAGCGTCGCACGTACCTCCACGCCTTGGCGTGGGGAAGAAACCCCGGCCGAGACCAACAACTTCGATACACGAAGAATGAATTTACAACCCAATAAAGTGCCCACTCCTCGCAGGGAGATAACAGGCTACATGCAACAAATTCGGGGCTGCCGGGACACGGGCTGACGGGCAACACTCGGTGAAGGTGGGCCGCGAGGAGGTCCCGGGTAGCGTCGGCAGGATCGCAGCAACGCGCAGGTCCGCGGTAACGGGTCCCACGATCTCATCCGGACTCCAAATGATGCGCCGTCAGTGAGGGTGCGAAGCCGACAGGTGGGGGAACGTCCCGGCCAAAGGGCGCGCGCTGGAACTGCTTGTGGACGCCGGTGGAGGATCTGCAACCTGTGACAGGGTCGCTGCACGCAGAACTGCGCAGCTGAGGGAGAAAATGAAGAAAACGCTGCTCCGGAAGGCGAAGGAGGTCTCGCTTGTGGGAGGACGTCGAGGACACCCAGCAGCAGATCCCGACCGAAGGGCTCGGTCAGATCTGGTCGTGGCTGAGAGCAGCAAGCTCGGGAATCCGCAGGTGATCCTGGCACCGGGTGGACAGGGCAGACCAGCGCGACCTCACGGGAACGGATGCCACAAACAGCTCGGACGTCGGAACGAGGCGAGGTCGGTGGCGTTGGAAAGAGGACGAAGAGAGGTACGACCGGTGAAGACCCCGCGTCCAAACTCGCAGCTGTCAGCCCCGTGGAATTTTCGCAAGGGGGCGGACAGAACCTGGCTCGCAGGGAGAGGGTGTCCTGCGCGAGCTCACAAAGAAAAATGCCACGGGCGATGCCGATCTCCAAACGAGGCGAGACCACCTCGCACGCGTTGACGACTCGCAGACGAATCACCCAAAAATGGGTTGGTCACCCAAAGTCGCCAAGAACAGAAGAGGTCGTCGCAGCTCTTGGAGACAAGATCTGGTTGCACTGAACTTGAATCTGTGAGAAGGGATAGAAGAGAAAGTGGCCCTCGGCGTCTCACCGAGGGATGGGGAGTCACACCCCGAGCTTGCTCCCGTCGCAGGAGCAAGGAGGAACAGAGGAGGGGGGCGCAGCCACCTTCAGCCAATTTTCTTTTCAATTCATTCAATAATTTTTTCTCCAAAGAAAATACAAAGCTTTTATATGGGGAGGGGGAATGCTAGGGTTGAAACCCTAGCCACAAGGGAAAGGGGGGTGCGCAATGTGGCATGGGGGAAAGGGGGGGTGCGCACATTGGCTAGGGGGGGAAAGGGGGGACGCACCACTCCTAGATTCTAGGAGGGAATCGGGGAAGGGGGGGGGGGGCGGCCAAAGGAGGGAGGGTGTGATCGGATGGGGAAGGGCAAAGGGGGGGTGCGCACCCCACTCCTAGAAAGTAGGAGTGGGGGCGGCTGCCACCTCCTCCACTTGGAGGAGATAAAAGGGGCGCCCAAACCCTAGCCCACAAGGGGGGGCACAAATCCCCATGGGCCATCTCATGTGGGAAGGTGGTCAGCCCAAATGGGCCAAGAAGGTGGATCACAAGGTGGCCCACTCTCCCCTCTGCCTAACTAATAAGCCTAACATCACCCAATGGAAGCCCAATTGGCCCCAATTGGCCTACAAAGGTCCACAATAATAAATAAAGTGTCCATGCAGGGACTAAACCAAGGCCCGGCATGGCCTAAAGCATAAATAACTAAAGATAACTCTGCTCGTCCGCCAAGTGATCGCCGAGCCAAAGGGATGCCGGCGAGATCCGTGTACTCCGTCGTGAAGTGTGGCACGTGTCCTCACCAATTCTCCCCGGGTGGGAAGAACTCGACCTTGTCGAGTAAGGGTCATGATCGCTCAAGTGGTGCTCCAGCAAGTCGGGGTCGATCCTCTCTAGCTCTCTTCGTGTGATCCAGGTGTCGTCTGTTGCAGGGCGCCCTCTCCAACGCACTAGGAAGCGTTGGTAGGCTCCGCTCCTGGTAGTGGTCACCTGCTCATCCAGTATGCAATCTATATGCTCGCGTTTCTGTAATGGGGCTGGAGGAGGTGGGCGCTCAGAAGGTGTAACACTCTCAATAGGAGGGGAGGGCTCAAGAGGCTCACTGGGAATCACCGCGGGGTCCCGATATGCCACCAAATCTGAGACATTGAACGTCGAATAAATCCCATAGCCTTCTGGCAGCTCAATCTCATACGCATTCGACCCAATTTGCTTCAAGACTCGGAAGGGTCCAGCACCGCGGGCCTGGAGTTTCTTCACGGCCCCCGAAGGAAACCGTTCAAGTCTGACCCTGATCATGACGTGCTCTCCCTTACGGAACTCACGGGTGTGTCGATGCGCATCAGCTAACTCCTTATAACGTGCGTTGCTGGCCTCGAGGTGGTGATGATGCAGACTCCGAACTAGCTGTGTTGACTCATACCTATGTGAATGCAGTGGTGGTCCTGGACATCCAAACACAGACCTAGCATGCCTATGACTCCTACATGATTGGACAACACGGGGAGGACCTGGACAACCAAAGTTGTATTTATCATGCATGGGTGTCCTACTGAATGTGGTAGACTCATGGGGACTAGATTGCCCAAACTCACTCATGACATTACCCCTATATGATGAGGGACATGGAGAAATATGAGAGTGAGACATGTGTCCCTGGCCTCCTAAACTCTGGCGTCTGGGTGTATGCGAGGTGAGATGTTGACTAGCAGGCCTAGATGGTGTATGATAGTGGACCTTCTCGACAAGGTGGGGAAAAGAATATGGGTCGAGAGGCTCACTAGGGAGGGGATCGAATGGGTCAAAGAAATGATGAACCCTCTCGACAGGTCCCTTCACAATACTTGCCCATGTGCGACATTCGCCCAGGTGCAGAGGATCACCTTCAGGCGCTCTAATATATGGGGCAAGGGGCTCACAAGGGAGGCAAGGAAAGCTAGGTTCCTCCCTCGGGACCGTGACACCATAAGAGGGGACAAAATCAACCTCCACGGGTATGGGAAAGAATAAAAGGATCTCGGAGGTGATATGTCCTATGGTGTAGACCGAGGTAATAGACCCCAAAGCAGGGAGCGTGAAGCTATGACTATAGGGTTGGTCAGACCCTAAGGTCAACATATAAGTCAACTCCCATTGATAATCTAAACTCCTAAGGAAGTCCTTCACATTTTCAAGAAAGCAGAAGGACCGAAAAGTGGTGTGAAAAGAGTTAAGGGGTACTACCGGTAGAGCTGGTTCCATGGGTGGGTAACAAGGAATCGAAGCATCTAGAGTGGGACCCTTCCTTAACCAGCTAGCTAGAGGCTCTCCCATGACAAATTTGCCCTCAGGAGACAAGAAAGGCCCTAGATGAGGGTCGAAGGGTGAAGCACCTCCCTCAGGTGGGGAAAGGGAATCCTCTATGAAGTAGATGGGACCTTGGCTCTCGATCATGGGTGTTGGGCTAAGAGTGTCGACCCTAACCCCTGTAGGTTCTGGCACGAATTCGTCCTGGCTCGAGGGTGGGCCAGGGGAAGTCGGTGATCCCATAGGAGTGCCCATCCTTTCAAGTTTCTCCCTAAAGAGTTGCAGGAGTTCTGCGAGGGGGAGATCTCTCAAGTTAAGGGCATTCGGGGAGACTTGCTGGTAATCATGAGATTTAGTCTTGGGCCTAGACTCACACACAGGTGGCACCTTGCTCCTCCAACTATGATGTGCTCGGTTGGGGGTAAGAGGTGATGGGCGTTGCAGAGGTTGAGCCCTTATAGTGGCCTTAGACTGGCCGAGAGAGAAAGGAGGAGTGGTAGTGCTCCTCGAGCTATGGGTCTCCGAGTAGGAGGGGGAGCGTTGGGGAGTGTAGATCTTCCTAAGTTCTACCTTCATCTCCTCCCAAGAGTGTATGGGCTCTTGCCTCCAACCTGCCCTAAGACTCACTATGTGATTCCACGCTTCCATGGCTTGAGGTGAAAGTTGTCCCTCGGCAATGTTGACTCTCGCGGAACCATATATCCAATTCTTCTCAAAGTATTTTCCCATGGTAGCCTCCCACTTTAGATAGGCTCTAGGGCTCGATCCATCAAAGCGAAGGTCCGCATCTAGAATGATGTCCAGGAATAGAGGGTCGGTCGGACCCTTGTGGAGGGCCGAGTTGTATGGAGTTGACCAAGTAGGGATAGCCATAAAGATACACCTGAGGACTCTAAATACACATGCACGCCCTAGGACTATGGAAGGGACATGTAGGACAACTAAGGGATGGGACTAGACACGACTCAAAATGGAGATGGAAAAAAAGGGGAAGAATGAGGACTCAAATGCATCTAAAACAAACCTAATGACTCACATGCAACTTAGACAAATCTAATGCCTCAATTGCACCCTAGACAACCTAAAAACTCAAATGACCTAAGACCCCAATTTGTTAGAACAAACTGGTTCCCTAAGCTCTGATACCAATTTGATGCGGGACGGGACCGAAACGGGCTAGGACCTACGAATGCAATGAAGTGCGGCTAGCACTCGCACGCCAAAGGCAAGCCGGGCGGCTGACCTCCGTAGCGTTCCTCCGGGTGGAGGCGTCTCTCAACAAGAAACTCAAGCCCACAGCCGTCCCTATGAGGGAAGCGCGGGGATCTCAGCGGCTAAGGAACCGTCGTGCGCCTATGGGAATCTAGTCCGAGCTCGGCGCTCGACTAGGGCCACGGAATGGGTGCTCAACTCTCAATCACGCGGTGAATAACAAGCTAGCTAGGAACCTACACACACTCACGCGGCATGCTAGAAAGTATACTAGTAAAGCAAATGCCCACGAGGGGGAGCGTCGCACGTACCTCCACGCCTAGGCGTGGGGAAGAAACCCCGGCCGAGACCAACAACCCCGATACACGAAGAATGGATTTACAACCCAATAAAGTGCCCACTCCTCGCAGGGAGATAACAGGCTACATGCAACAAATTCGGGGCTGCCGGGACACGGGCTGACGGGCAGCACTCGGTGAAGGTTGGCCGTGAGGAGGTCCCGGGTAGCGTCGGCAGGATCGCAGCAACGCGCAAGTCCGCGGTAACGGGTCCCACGATCTCATCCGGACTCCAAATGACGCGCCGTCAGTGAGGGTGCGAAGCCGACAGGTGGGGGAATGTCCCGGCCAAAGGGCGCGCACTGTAACCGCTTGTGGACGCCGGTGGTGGATCTGCAACCTGTGACAGGGTCGCTGCACGCAGAACTGCGCAGCTGAGGGAGAAAATGAAGAAAACGCTGCTCCGGAAGGCGAAGGAGGTCCCGCTTGTGGGAGGACGTCGAGGACACCCGGAAGCAGATCCCGACCAAAGGGCTCAGTCAGATCTGGTCGTGGCTGAGAGCAGCAAGCTCGGGAATCCGCAGGTGATCCTGGCGCCGGGTGGACAGGGCAGACCAGCGCGACCTCACGGGAACGGATGCCACGAACAGCTCGGTCGTCGGAACGAGGCGAGGTCGGCGGCGTTGGAAAGAGGACGAAGAGAGGTACGACCGGTGAAGATCCCACGTCCAAACTCGCAGCTGTCAGTCCCATGGAATTTTCGCAAGGAGGCGGACAGAACCTGGCTCGCAGGGAGAGGGTGTCCTGCGCGAGCTCACGAAGAAAAATGCTACGGGCGATGCCGATCTCCAAACGAGGCGAGACCACCTCGCACGCGTTGACGACTCGCAGAAGAATCACCAAAAAATGGGTTGGTCACCCAAAGTCTCCACGAGCAGGGGGTGTCCGTCGTTGCCCTTGGAGGAGGGATCCGGGCTCACCGAACTTGAACTTGAGAAGGGATAGAAGAGAAAGTGACCCTCGGCGTCGCACCGAGGGATGGGGAGTCACACCCCGAGCTTGCTCCCGTCGCAGGAGCAAGGAGGAACAGAGGAGGGGGGCGCAGCCACCTTCAGCCAATTTTCTTTTCAATTCATTCAATAATTTTTTCTCCAAAGAAAATACAAAGCTTTTATATGGGGAGGGGGAATGCTAGGGTTGAAACCCTAGACACAAGGGAAAGGGGGGTGTGCAATGTGGCATGGGGGAAAGGGGGGGTGCGCACATTGGCTAGGGGGGGAAAGGGGGGACGCACCACTCCTAGATTCTAGGAGGGAATTGGGGAAGGGGGGGCGGCCAAAGGAGGGAGGGTGTGATCGGATGGGGAAGGGCAAAGGGGGGGTGCGCACCCCACTCCTAGAAAGTAGGAGTGGGGGCGGCTGCCACCTCCTCCACTTGGAGGAGATAAAAGGGGCGCCCAAACCCTAGCCCACAAGGGGGGGGGCACAAATCCCCATGGGCCATCTCATGTGGGAAGGTGGTCAGCCCAAATGGGCCAAGAAGGTGGATCACAAGGTGGCCCACTCTCCCCTCTGCCTAACTAATAAGCCTAACATCACCCAATGGAAGCCCAATTGGCCCCAATTGGCCTACAAAGGTCCACAATAATAAATAAAGTGTCCACGCAGGGACTAAACCAAGGCCCATCATGGCCTAAAGCATAAATAACTAAAGATAACTCTGCTCGTCCGCCAAGTGATCGCCGAGCCAAAGGGATGCCGGCGAGATCCGTGTACTCCGTCGTGAAGTGTGGCGCGTGTCCTCACCAATAGGAAGTGAATCTAACATCACGGTCAGACACTATAGTGCATGGCAACCCGAACTTGCACACCACATGCGTAAGGAAAAGGCGGGCTACCCTAGAAGCATCCGACGTCTTTGAGCACGGAATAAAGAGGGCCATCTTCGAGAAACGGTCAACCACCACATAGACCGAATCATGCTTCCTGGAGGTACGTGGCAATCCCAAAACAAAGTCCATGCTAACATCCTGCCACGGGGCATCAGGCACGGGGAGAGGCGTATAAAGGCCCGAGCTTTGCTTCTTCATCTTGGCCGTAGCACATGTACGGCACTGAGCCACGATGTTAGCAACATCGCGCTTCAAGCTCGGCCAATAAAATCGATGCTCTACTGTCTCGATAGTCTTGTTCCGACCAAAGTGGCCAGCTAGACCTCCCGCATGTAGTTCCCATACTAAAAAATCTTGAACCGAAGTTCGGGGAACACATAGCCTGCTACCTCGAAAGAGGTAACCCTCCTGAAGCACATACTCATCAAGGTCTCTCGAGGGTCTGGCCTGGAGGGTGGTAAAAATCTGACCGAAGTCGGGACAATCAACATAGGCCTCCTTCGTCTTCTCTAACCCTATGACCTCGGCACTCATGGTGGTAAGCAAACATGCTCGCCGACTCAAGGCATCATCCACCTTGTTCTCCACTCCAGCCTTATGTTTCAGCACAAAGGTGAACTGCTGGAGATACTCGACCCAACGACTATGACGCGAGTTAAGCTTCTTTTGCGAATAGAGGTACCTCAATGCCTCATGGTCGGAGTATAGGACAAACTCCTGATGTAAAAGATAGTGCCTCCAATGCCTAAGAGCCTGAACAACTGCGTAGAATTCTTTATCATACGTGGAATATCGCAGTTTCGCGTCATTCAGCTTCTCGCTAAAATATGCGATCGGGTGGGACTCCTGACTCAAAACTCCTCCAATCCCAACACCCGATGCATCACAAGAGACCTCAAACACCTTCGAGAAATCAGGAAATCGAAGGATAGGTGTCTGGGTCATGCGCTCCTTGATGTCCTTGAAGGCGGTAGATGCGGCCTTCGTCCATACAAATGTGCCCTTTCGGATACAATCCGTGATCGGGGCGGTGACGGAGCTAAATCCGCGGATGAAGCGATGATAGAACATCGCAAGGCCATGAAAGCTGCGGACATCATGAACCGTACGGGGTTCCGGCCACTCAACAATGGCCCGGACCTTCTCCGGATCGGCGGAGACCCCAGTACTAGACACGATAAAACCCAAGAAGGTAAGCTGAGGTGTCATGAAGGCACACTTCTGTGGATTCGCAAACAGCTGCTCTCACCGAAGAAGTAGACAGACATGCCGAAGGTGGTCTAAGTGGTCCCCTGTGGTGCAACTATAGATAAGGATATCATCAAAATACACCACTACAAAGACTCCAATGAAAGGTCGAAGGACCTGAGTCATGAGCCGCATGAAAGTGCTAGGGGCATTGGTCAACCCAAAAGGCATGACCAACCACTCATATAGACCATCCTTGGTCTTAAATGCAGTCTTCCACTCATCACCTGGCCTAATCCTCACCTGATGGTAGCCACTCTTAAGATCAATCTTCGAAAAGATAGTGGCACCTACCATCATGTCTGGCATGTCATCAAGGCGGGGAATAGGAAACCTGTACTTCATGGTGATTTTGTTGATGGCACGACTATCAATACACATTCTCCACGTGCCATCCTTCTTCGGGGCGAGTAATGCGGGCACAGCACATGGACTCATGCTGTCCCGAACAGACCCTCTCTGCACTAACTCGTCGACCTGCCGTTTAAGCTCGGCATGCTCCGTGGGACTCATGCGATAATGAGGAAGGTTGGGCAAAGAAGAGCCTGGAACAAGGTCGATGGCATGCTGAATATCCCGCATGGGTGGGAGTCCCTCGGGAAGCTCATCAGGGAATACATCAGCATACTCCTGCAGAATGGGAACAACCTCGGGTAGGAGCTCACCCTCGGAGTCCCGCTCCACCTCTCGGACCGTAATGGCAAACACCGGACAGCCCTGACTAAGCTCCTGCTCCATTTCCCGGGAGCTAATCATCATCAATCTCCTCGTCGAGGGCTCTCCTGGGCCAGAGGTAACAGTCATAGCCCGAGCTGGGGATGGGGTACTAGGCCCGGGAACGGAAGGCTTCGGAGTACTAGGGCCAGTAGGACCCCTGACTGATGGGCTCCTGGGCCGAACGGGTTGGAGGGTGACCCGCTGGCCAGCGTGGTTGAAGGTACATGTGTTCGACCGGCCATGGAGCGTGGCATCCCGGTCGAATAACCACGGCCTACCGAGAATGATACTACCCACTTCCATGGGTAGAACATCACACCAGATCTCGTCACGGTAGGAGTGGAGCTGCAGCGGGACCAAGCACCGCAGCCTGACCGAAATGGAAGTGGTATCCACCCATGATACCTGATAGGGACAAGGATGGTCTACGGGTGTGAGACCAAGATGGGCGACAGCGTTCGTGGAGATTGCATTTATACAACTCCCGCTATCGATGACCACCTTGCAAATTTGCTTTCCCAGCCTACAGAATACATGAAGGATAGTAGTCCGTCGCCAGTAATCACTGACCTGCGGCTGGGTGAGGATACATCTGACGACCCCCACGTGGGTATCGTCCGAATGCTGAGCATCCTGGGTCTCACCTCCCATCTCATAGTACTCGTCAGCTAGCTCTTCATCTGCCTCATAGCTGACTAACTTGAGGCCCGTAGGAGTGGTATCCTCGGCCTGTGTGTCCCCAATGTGAAGAGATGGGCGGGTGGGACACTGGTTGGTGAAATGGCCAAACCCATTGCAGCGATAACACTATTACCGTGATCCACTAGGCTCCCCAATCATAGGTCCTTTACCTTTATCCTCCCGACGGATAGGAGGCGTAGGCAACAAAGGACGTGCAGGAGGCGCGGGTGCCGGTGGACGGGCTATGGGTGGGGCCGTAAGATGCTGGGGATGAGGAAGGTCCCTCGGGGGTGGAGGACGGGGCCTAGGAGCAAACGGCTCGGGACGAGTGGGCTCCTGAGGTCGAGCCATAGGGGCCCTCGGATGCGTGCCAGAAGAGCCACGGGGCTCGACACTACGAAGGGGAAAAGAGCCCAACCGATGGGGTGACTCGAACTCGGCCTCGAACTGCTCCAATTCGAGAGCAATCTGATATGCCTGCTCCAAAGTGGTTGCATTGCGGTGAAAGAGTTCATATTGATAATTGGGCTGCAAACCTCTTCGAAAGCGGGATATAGTCATGGTGCTCTCCTCCGTGACCCCGCACCGCAAGTAATACTCATCGAACTCGGCGGTGTACTCGGTCACAGATCGGTTCCCTTGGGAGATGCTTTGCCACTTGTCTATAAGACGTTGGCGATATGAGGCAAGAAGGTATTTCTCCCTCAATTTGAGTTTCATATCATCCCAAGTACCGATTTGGGGTTGACGTCACTGGTTGAGCAGGCTTTCTACATTGATCCAATAAGTTTGGGCCTGCCCTTGCAGCTTCATCTTCGCGTATCGGACTCTTCGGTGGTCCGTCATCTCAAACCACTCGAAGTACCGGTCCATGCCGGCCTCCCAATCCAGATACACCTTAGGGTCCAAGGACCCTCTAAAGGTGGGAGGGTCCACACGCACTCCCCTAAGGATGCGGTCGTCATCATCATCATCACGATTCCGTCGTTGATTCTGACGACCAATTCTCCCGTGATCATTGTCGGAGGCATAATCATCCACTATAGGCGCCTGTTGCCTCCCGACATCCTCCACCTGAGCCCTTGGCACAGCGGGTTGCTGCACCGGCTCTTGTTGGCCGTTCGTCGGCGCGGGTTGCGCCGCTACTGGGCCCCTCTCTAGGACGACAATCCTCCCAACAAGGCCTTGAATGGACTGCTCCGAAACCCCGGCCCGATCCTCGAGGGCCTTCATCCGCCCTTCTAGACGCGTCCCTATGCCATCCATACGCGTACTAAGACCATCCATACGCGTATCTAAACGATCCATGATGGCCCGGAACATCTCGGCCGTGGAAGACTCATCGGAACTACGGGCTCGGGACTCCGTAATAGGTAGTGGTGGCGAATACTGGGTGCCTCGACGGGTAGGCATGCAAAGACATACGACCTAGAAGACACCGACTAATGCAAACACTCAATAGATGATGCACTTAGACCTAAACCAATATCCGGTACGGGGCGGAGTTAATCGATCCGAAGATCACTCCCGTAAGTGTGCGACCTCCCAATAGGCGTAGCCTAACGTTCGGACAACACCTTTTAAGATACCGAATTATCGGGATGCAATGCAATTTTAAAACACTCTTTTTTTTTGTTTTGAAAATAATGATAATCCTAGACTTGACTTAGACCATGATGCATGCAAGACTTATGCAATGACTACCCTAGACTCGACTCACTCTGATACCAAACTGATGCGGGACGGACACGGGAGGTGACTCTACGTGGGGTGGACCTCAGACTCTAGATGTGGACGCGACCAGCAACACACACCAGGGAGACACTAAGCCCGACACTACGAGCTCCTAGTAGCGAAATGTCACTAATAGAAGTGGAAGCTCACTCGTCGTCCCAAGCGAGGGAAAGCGCGGACCGTGCGCGGTTAAGGAACCGGCGGAGGTCAAGGGTAGTCCGACTCAACTTCCGGACTCGGATCGAGTCACGAGACGGGTCACTCTCACTCTCACAGTGGTGACATGGACACACGGGCTAGTACCTACACGCTCAGCAGCGGCCTAAGACCGTATACTAGCTAAGCAATGTAACGCCAAGGAGTTAAGACTTTTACCTCCACGCACCCGACGTGGCGAAGACACCCCGGTTGACTTACGGACCCCCGGTTAACATAATTCACAGCGGTACAAAGAGATTCGACCCACTCCACGCAGGGAGGTAAAAGGTCACACGTGGGCCCCGGGGATCACGCAAATCAGGTTGACGGGCAGCATCTTGATGTCGTCTCGACGCGCCGAACTCCGCGTTCTCGTGCTTTTCGGACGGCGCAATCAATGGGCTGTGGGGCCCATACGCTGTCTTGTCCTCCGGGTCTGGTGGGGTGGGTCCCACTGTAATGGGGACCCCTGGCAGCATGCTTCCCTGGACGGCGGTCAGCCGGCGACACTCACCGGAGGCCGGGTGCCCCGGTTCCCAAGTGGAGAGGATGCTGTCCACGAGCTGATGTTGCTGTTTCAGCAGCGTGCGCTCCGGAAAAAACGGCCGCTGCGATCAGCCCCGTCGCCGGAATGCGACGAAACCAGCGCCGTTGGAAAGAGGATTCGAAATCCTTCAATCTAGGGCCAGTGGACTCTTATGAACCTGTGCGGACCTGGGCTTTGAATATTTTTCATTTCTCTGCTCCACAGCTCCCAAAATCTCAGATCAGCATATCAGTTTCCTGTAAATGGCCGTTGACCGCCTACGTACAGTTCGATTCAGGCTTCGAGCTCTTCTCAGAAGTTGTAGGAAATCAAACCACGGAACGGGGACTATTTTTAGGATTTGATTTGGAGGGGGCTGCGATTTGTTATGATTTTTGGGGTGACTAGTGGTCGGATCTGGGAACAGGTGGACAGAACTGTAGATGGGTCTGAGAACAATTTTTAGAAAATATGAGATGGGTGAATCAAAAATTGAGAAACATTTTGGATGAAGGGGTGGATGGATGGAACCCCCAGTAAAATTGGAAGAACTAACAAAAATCAAAAAGTGGATCTAAGACATGAAACTCAGGGCGGAGGTGAACCTGGACAGAAATCTGGCAGAACCGAAATGGAAGAGTGGACGACAATAAAAAAATAGAAAACGTGATCTGAATGATGGCCTGATTTTTGTGGGTGGAGAAGAACATCCCAGAAACAACTCCTCCAAATTTGGTAGCCAAATGAGCTCGGGGAAGACCTGTGAATTTCGAACAAGCTGCTATGGTACTGCGCAGGCAGAACTCCGTTGATGGTGATGGTGGTGCGGTGGCGGCTTGTGGCGGCGGCGGCGATCATCGGAACTGATAAACGAGGCGTCACACCTCAGAATGGAAGCCTTCTCAGCATCCAAAGGGGAGAGAGGAGGGAGAGAGGGGTGCGCCCAAGGCTGCTCAAGGGGTTTTTCCAACTTTCAAATGGCATTAATTCAAGAAAATGGTAATTACATGCCTTATATATGACTCCCACCAAACTCATCCTCCACCGTTGGATCTAGGGGTTGGGGATGGATGGCTAGATGGAGTTTGATCAAAATACAACAAAATATTAAAAAAAAAGGGGAGGGGGGCGCACCTTGACCAAGGAGGGTCAAGGGGGGGACATGGTAGGTGGGGTTGGTGGCCTCCCATGTGGACTTTTCAAGTCCATTGTCCCCCTCCCTTGGCCCACCCTTCTAAAAGCCTCCATGGAGGGTTGACTGACCCCACAGGGGCCCTAGAGCTGAGGTGGCCCAATGGGAGTGGAGTGGGGGCCCGTGGGACCCAGGGATCCCCATTTTGCACATAAGCCCCTCGAACTATCTAAATTACACACTGACGAAAAGAAAATAAAATACATTACACACAAATAAAAATCCCCCAAAAAAATGATAAATGCTATGACTCAGTGGGGAACCTCCAGACTGTCTCCGAGCCATAGGGATGCTGAGGTGGCTCGAGTCGTGCTCCTCGTGCGGTACCGGTGACTCGCCGGCTCGTGTCTCGCATGCGCTCGGGTGTCCGCACCACATCGGTAAGACAGTCTACACTTTCGACCCTTGTCACCATCGGTAAGATCGGTCACTACCCTTTCCGGTTCTTGTCACCATCGGTAAGACCGTCTACACTTTCGACCCTTGTCACCATCGATGAGCCCGGTCGACTATCCTCTGACCTGGGCCTCCCGCCCTCATTGATCAACAAAGCATCATTGCATCGACATTTGACCTATGTCTATGGTTACAACATACTTCTCGTCATCATTGGCAAAGTTCACTAGGCACATTCGCCTACGCTACATGTGTCCCACCCTGGCAAAGGTCCTATTCCGAGAACGGCTACGTCGCGGTGGAGCGAACACCTCACCCCTTCCCTGAAGGCATGAGCGCTCTCCTGCGCCATCAGCAAGTATCCCCAGGTTCGGGTGGTCGGCCGAAAGAAAGAAAAAAGAGAGGGAAAGAAGTCGTGATTGAGACGACAAAGAGAAATGTTTTCATTTAATGAGAATTGGCGGAACACATTTTTTGCCCGGGGCATCCTCCGGGGATACATAAGCTCCGAAGACAAAAAGGAGCTGGACTGGATGCAAAAAGAAGAAAAGAAAGCAAGGTTATGGCAAAGGACGCCGGAAGATATCTGCCAACTCCAAGAGGCCCAGTGAGGAGTGTCGGGTCAGTTCCTGCAACCAGGCCTCGGTAGCTGTCAGCTGCAATAACCTCTCGTCCAATGAGGCAAGTTGTCCTTCGGCCAGATCAGCTTCTTCTGTTGTCTGGGTTTCGAGGCGCTCACCTTCCTGTAGTTTGGCTTCGACCTCAGCATGCTCAGCGCGCAACTCCACCGCCTGCGTCGTGAGGAGCCGTCGGCGTTCTAAGATATCGCCAGCAACGTTCCTCAGCTGTTCCATGGTCACCCTCAAAGAAGAAGCGGCAGTGCGGCAATCCCCTCTCTCCAGCTTCACATCCGTCAGCTGATCAGAAACCTCTCGACTGAGGAACTCCCGCCTGTTGGCGTGCTTTAATAGCATTACGACCCGCGGAGTCCAATCATCCATGGGGCAGCCGAACACTAATAGCGACCGGGAGAGGTGGTCTACCAAGCTTCTCAGCTGCACATAAGTTAGTCCCGGGGAAGCTGACATGGCCCGCTGGAGATTGTCCAGAGACTGCCTTACCATGTCATCAGAAAATTGTAGGCCTAATGGCGTAGTCTCAGGGAGCTGAAAGTCCACCCTGCTATCTATCTCGGCCCAGATGTCATCGGCCACCCCGAGAGACGTCGATGGCATGGTATGTATGGCGCCAACATATGGCCCAACAGTTGCGATTACAGCTGCTGAGGGGGTCTCCACGATAGTAATTCCCTTTCCTGCCCTTTAAGGTGAGGTTACAGCGGCCGTCTCAGCGGCTGAGGGTGCTTGTTCATCCTTAGCAGTCTCACCGGTCGTCAACGGAAGGGAGCTTTCTACAACCGATAAGGCTTTAGTAGCATTAGCCTCCTCTGTAATAATCTCTCCCGCTTCTATTTCTGGGGGAGCACTTGGCTTCAGCAGTAGCTCTTCGCCGGCAACCAGGGCTTGAGTCCCTGCAACCTCAATCAGGTCGCCGACTTCGGTAGTCACACCAGGCTCCTCTGAGGCCGCTGCAGCAGCATAGGTCCGTGGAAGCCGCAGGGCGATGGGCCGCACAATAGGTGGAAAAGCCGACTGGCTCGTATCCACGCCAGGAAGGGTTATGCGGATCATTACAGCTGGCGATACCACCTCAGCCTGCATTGCATATATGTACATCAGCCAGTTGGCTTGGAAATAAAAAGAAGTGCTGCAGGCGGGAATCGGAATGCTTCCTACCTCAACCGGCACTATATTTAGGCCCCCAAAAGTGGCCTCTGGAGATTCTAGCCCTTCTCCTGCAGTCGGGTGTGAGGCCCGTGCTCGGCTCCCAATAGCCTCGGAGGGCTAAATGTTAACAGATCACTCTCATAAGCTGAAGAAGCCCCGGTGTCCTCTGCCTCGGTGTCAACCGGCGGGAACCCCTCGTCATCGCCGGAGCCGCCGCCATAATCAACTTGCTCAGAGGAGGAGGATTCTTCTGCTTGTTCTCGAACCTCCAGTACCTGAGCAGGAACCGTGCTACTAGGAGGAGGCCCTCTAGCCGGAACCTCCTCAGCAGTCTCCGCCTCGGGAGCATCCATTGGCGGAATATCCAGGAGCTTGTCCCTTGGAAGCCCTTGCTCTCCAGTGGCAACCCCTGCCGTGGCACTGACCTCAGGGAGCAGTGTGGGCCGAATGTCGACTAGAGTTTAAAGATAATAAACAGTCAAGACCCGACTGAAACCATGATATGCCACTAAGCCCTACGGGCAAGCTGCAAATTACCTTCTATTTCTCGATGGGGTGTCGGTGAAGGCAAGTCGCCCTCAACAGAGGCCGAGGGGGCTTCCTCCTCTCTCTCCTCAGCAGCAGCTCCGGTTACCGCCTCTAACCCAACAACGGCGGAGGTAGTGCTAGCAAATACTAAAAGGAAGGATGATCAACCAGGGCGGCGGAAATAAACAAATAAGCCATGCAAGAATGAGAAGTCACCTTCGCCCTCAGGCCCTTGTGTCCAAGCGGCCTCAAATTCGGAGAATGACGGAACCCGAGGAAGGGGAACTGTGGAGTCCTCTTTAGCAGCCTTCCTCCGACGCGCCCAGGTAACGCGGGACTCTGCCCTCTTGGCCTTCTTGGCCCTACTAATGGCCTCCCTAACCTGGGACCTGGTTCGCTTTCGCGAATCCCCGGGGGGTAATGGTGTCGTAGTCGGAGCTGGCTCTGGAATATTAAAATATGAAGGCTTCTGCGCCTTAGATATCAACTCCCTACAGTGTCGGGTCACCTCCATAGAAAGGTGAGCTGCAAAAGCACATAGGTGAGAAGATGCACACTGGCTATAGAAGAAGTAGCTTCAAGGCTGAAGAAGAAATAAGCATCACCTGGCAGCCGTGTATATCGAGGACTAAGCGACCAGTACAGCAACATGGGCACCTTGTCCCGAGAAGCCGCCTCGCGGATGAGCCAGCACACATCACCAATCTTTTCACTTTTCTCCGCCAGTTGAGCCAAGTCTTCATGGCCACAGGATGACAAGTGATGATATAAGCCCAAGTGGTCGAATCCCCAGCCGTCGACATACTTGAAAGATATCAGAAGCTGATGGTCCCGGATGGCCTCTAATGGACTAGAAATTGAAAGCCCATGAGAATGAAGTAGGGCGAATATCCAGGGGGTGTTGGAATATAAGTCAGCCCGTCTGTCTTCCCTCCCAATGAAAGTCTGGTACGGATGAAAACGGTCAACTTCTGGGTGCCAGCTCGCCACTGTAGGAAGAGGTTCTTCCGCCGGAAGGGGGATCATCTGAAGAGCAACCCGGTCACTACTAACCCGGCACAACCCCCAGAGAGTCTTCATATAGTCATCCTTATGGATCTCTGGCATCTTCGGGTCGGCCTTGGATGACCTACCCTTCGCATCTTTCCTGGCCTCCAGATATGCCATCACCTCGGTGTTGGACCAGGACTTCAGCTTCTTCAAATAGGAGGGATCGATATCCAGAATGGGCTCCCGCTGGGAGTCTAAAAAGCGACGTTTGGCAACATGCCAACAGTCCTTCCGGGAGTTCCAATAGAAGCCCGTTCATGCATTCCACCACTTAATGAAGTTTGGAGTCACTCGGGGCAGATGAGCTGGGGTTGGTACCCTAAATGATACATCCTCCCGACGATGGAAATAGTCCCACCATGTACGGGCTTCGTCCGTAGTCGTCTGATCGGCCCGATGTCTGTTTGGAAGATTGAACCGGACTGAAGAAGAAGGAATTTGCTGGTCGTACCCAAAATTCCGACCGAAACGGAAGGGATAGTACGGCTCCAGCCACAGTAAGCCGCTCCTCCTGAAGACAAGAACACTGGGGCGAATAGATAGTGCCCAATCGACCAGTTCTGGCTCCAAAATGGGCCTTGTGCTCTTGGACCCGGTGACCTGATGAATGAATTCCTCTGTCTCAAACAACTGGCATTGCCGCATCCTGTTGACGAGAGGGCTGGAGCTGGCAGCCAGGCTCCAAAAATGCAGAACTCCTGGAGAATCTGTTGGAACTGTAGTCAGCTTCCCCTGAATAGCAAAAAGCTGATCCGCTAGTGAAGACGGTTCAGCACTAGCAAACTCGATCATCCGTGGCAAAGGACGATCTGACTGCATCGACCGGGGAGCTGCTTTAGGGAACAAGGTGCAGACCCAGACGTTGAAAAAGTGGATGGGACCAACTATCCGTGAATTCTTGGGGATGCGTGACTTATGCAAATCCCCCAGCATCTTATATATAAGGCACAGAGCCACTGGGCACAGAGACAACTTTGTCCCCCAGGCCATCAAACAGGCAGGGTAAATCGCTTCCGGCCTGATTACCATCTCGTCCCCTTGAGGAAGGGCGAATGAACAAAGCCAATATGTCAGGTACACAGCACAATGTGTAACTGCGTCAACTCCTGTGAGGTTCAGGCCCTCATGCCGCCCTCTCCCTGAGACAGCGGGATATGTCGCTTGGCATCGAGCCCTATTCTTCCGCATCACCGCTGTCGGAACCACCGTGGGGAAGTCCTCATAGTACTTCTCCCAACCAAAGAAATATTAAAGCCACGTGCCTATCCGCACGCTTCTCTTTTTGCCAGGCTTTCACGCTTCCTGCGAGTCAAGGGTCAGGCGCAGCAGGGTGCAGTATGCCTTCATCAAATAACGGTAGGCGAAGCCCGTGAAATATCTACCTTTGCCATATGTCTGGTCTTTCAGTCAGTCCGGAAAACAAACTTCTTCATACGGCTCCCCGTCTATGGGCAAGCCGCTCAGCTGAGAAAGACTCCAGAGGTCCAGTGAAGTCTCACCCTCTGCAGTGTAAAAAGTGTTGTATTCCAGGTAGAAAACTTCAATCATCCCGCAGCATAGACCTCGGGAGATCGGATACCTGTACCGGGAGGCATATACACTCTGATAAACACCGGCATGTACCAGAATGGGAGCATATTGCCGCAATACAAAATCTGTAAACTCGACGGCACCAGGTCTGAAGGCGTGGGTATCAGTGGCTTTGAGTTCTCCCAACCACCCTACTGAAATCTGATGCTTAAACCGGACCGCCAAGCAGTCTAAAA
This sequence comes from Amorphophallus konjac, assembly GCA_022559845.1. Lineage (NCBI taxonomy): Eukaryota > Viridiplantae > Streptophyta > Magnoliopsida > Alismatales > Araceae > Amorphophallus > Amorphophallus konjac. The sequence continues at coordinate 308,902,588 of CM040119.1, read as the reverse complement.
GGAAAGGCTCATCTCGGTATCCCCAGTGGAGCGGGACGAGGAATAAACCATATACGGGCTTCTCCTTGTCGATGCGCCTGGCAGTCTCATTCCAGCGGGCTGGTGTATACTGTGGTGCTCTTGTCAGCAACCCGGCCTCCGGAGATAACTCCTGCACTACAAGCACGGCCCCCCATTTCCTGGGCTCGCCCGGGATGTATATAGGCATACCATGAGTAACTGACTCAGTCAGACTATCTCTCTCTGCCACTAGAGCTCCTTCGGCCCGACGGACAAGGATTATGTCGCGCTTCCCGCCAAGGTTGAAGCGCTCAAGGAATGCCATCAAGTGCTTGTCTTTGGGATGGTCCAGCCTGACGCCGTCCCCTCGATCATACTTGAAGTGGTTGCCGTCAAGAATCAATAGGCGGCCAGTGTCGACAGTGTCGGTCTCCGAGTCCGAGGACTCAGCCACCACAGCTACATGTCGAAGCCCCCGATCAAGGGAATGGATGTTCCCCCATGTCATAGCGACCCGGGATGCGAAGGAAGAGGGTCCGGATGCCATATTATTTGTAAAACAAAGCCCAGAGGCGAACAAGCAGAGTCAGAAATCAGTTGATCGAACCAATATTTCTGACAAAATTCCGGCAGCATCTCCCCAGCTCGGGGGTTTGCCGAAAGAAAAATGGAAGCCGTCCACAGAGGGAGCAGCTCCTAAAAGTAGCCATAAGCATTAAGCTAAGGCCAAATGGGACACCCGAGGGATCTAGCTCCGAGGACAAGTCCTACAAGGAGCCTCCCGGGGCCCGGAAGATGGGTTTAAAACCCAAATGAAATAACACTCAACTCACCGGCTCGCTCAAAACACCAGAGCCCACTCGGCGCCGCGGTGGAGGGGAATGAGGAGAGAGAAAGAATTTTTGCAAATGAACAGAAGTGAAGAAAAAAACAAAGAAGGGAGGCTTATATAGGGGGGCTCCCCTTCGTTAAAATGGTGCGCCCCGGAGCGCGCCGTTTTAAACAAATGGCGCGCCGGGCACCCCTCGCCGTTTTAACCTGCAAAAGCCAAAGGCGCGCCGGATTTGGCCGCGCCGTTTTAACGGGCGTGCATTTTTAAGTGGCGCCGTTCAAGCTTCTTACGGCGCCGGATTAACATCCGAAGCCGGAATTAAATACCGTTTCGAGCTTCCGTCACCGAACGAAGCTCATCCGTAGGCCTTGCTGCACTCTTGCCTCACTTGCACCGCCTACGTTTGGGAGGCATTTGTTGGCACTCAAAATATAATCCTTCAGCGACCAAGCCGCAAAGACGAATGATACGGCCCACTAAAGCACAGGAGCCGATGAAGATCAACATATCGAAGATTTCTCAAGCTGCCAGAGCCTCGATTCATCCCGTATGAATACCGAGGACTTCACCTTAGGGGAGCAAAGATAAATCCACAACCAACTGGCAGCGCGATCAAGCCTGCCTAATGATACGGCATTGACCTCGTCATGCCGCTACCCTACATCCGTCGCCCGATCAAGGACGTCGGTCTACCTACAAGAGGCCGAAGGTTCTGTCAGCAGAAGACCCCGATCAGCCAATACGGGTTCGGCTTCTCGCCATAGTGGGCCCGTTAGTGGCCGATTGATCGCCATTCAAGGCAGCATTATCCAGGATGCAACACCATCCCGCAAGGAAGCTTCGAGCACGATTCCGTCTCAACCAGAAGCACAAATCACAGTGCCAAGGGCTGTACCAGCAGGACACCCGTGTGCTCGGACCAGACACACGCGAAGGTCTGATCAAGGCCATTCATCATATCGACAGCTTCGTCAACACCACGTCAAAGTTTCCAAGGGCCAGGGCGAAAGGAACAGTCAACGGGAGCTTCCGGAATCATCTCCGGACCCATCGACCGAGCCACGCTAAGCAAACAAGTTAAAACGGTGCGTGAAGGGATGTCGGCACCCCTTAATACGGCGCCCTCAACCAAGCGCGCTAATTCCCATCCTGGTGTGCCCCGGTGCCATCAAATTCGGCACGCCCCTTACCGGGGCGCCGGATTAAGAAGAGGCTATATGGCCTGCCTTCGAAAGAAAGAAACATAGAGAGAAAAGAAGAAAAAAAGGGGAGCTCTATTGATTCGAGAGAAAATCTTAGGGGCGAAGTAGGGCTTTCTACGGAGGGCCCTCGCCGTCGTCTTCCTCGTTTACCACTCGGAATACCTCCGGAGCCGGAGAAGAGAAGCCAAGGATCCGATCGGAAGAAAGGGTTAGGTGGGTCTCCGTGTTTCTTCCGGTCGATCCCTCTGTTCTTTTTCCATTCTCTTCCCCTGATACAATGTAAGTGAGAGAGGGGAGGGGCGATGATATGAGCCTGACCTCCCCTCTTCTCACCATCATCTCTGCCCCTTTGCTTCGTCTATAATGGGTTTTCTTCGTTAATGTAAACGGCGGCCGAGCGACAACGCCGGCGCCGGAGTCTATAGACTCTGTATATATATATATATATATATATATATATATATATATATATATATATATATATATATATATATATATATATATATATATATATATATATATATATATATATATCCGTGTCGCTTCACGGGATGAATGAAATGCTATTCTGGTTGATGCTCTATCCCTTCTCCATGCCTTCTCTAATCTCTCCTCAAATGTGCATTCGATGATTTCCCGGCATATGTACTCCCATATAATCGGTTTCCCGACGCTGGATGCCCCCTAGGCTACATGAATCATCCTCCCCCTCCCCGGGGCTTTTCTTTCTTGATTTTAGTATAATGGCCGAGCTCTGCACCGTATACGCCATGGATCCTATGATCGGAGATGCACCTCTGTGCGCATCTCTGTCTACCCCTATCTGGGGAGCACGTCCTCACCGCCGCTGTGCCTCTTCTCATAGGCCAAACCGGGGAGGGGGATTGCCTCTGTCTTTCTTTCCTCTTCTGCGGCGAGCCCCCGATTGGTTTGTTTCTGGGCGTGATATGTGTATATCTCTTCCCCGGACCCTCGTGCTAAACTCATAGCATGCCGGCATCAACTCACTTAGCTCGCGGGTTTCACCGTCTTGCGCTACTCTTTCCGCTCCGCTCGCATCCTCACAGGAGTATGCTCTGTAGCATCACTCCAGTGCCCGGGGAGAGGGGCATTCCCCCAATCTTCTACATCAGTCATTCGGCCGGCAGAGGGTTCGTCCATCGATGACGAATATCCCCATGGGCTATTGAGTGCATAGCAACGGGGCCATGCCCTACAGTTAAAGTCCACGGTCCTTAATGGACTTCGTGGTGGCCGCGGGTTGTGTCTCCCTTGTAGGCTAGCCCTCGAGAGTTCCTTCCTCTATCGGTCGTCCCGATTCGAGTGTCGTGGTGACTCGGGTCGCGTGCCCCTCGTAGGCTAGCCCTCGGGGTTTCTGCTCCCATATTGAGTCGCCTCATTCACTCACTGTCGCCCACGGACTCGGTGCCCCTAGCAGGCTAGCCCTCGGGGTTTTCCTCTCCGTTCGGGTTCTTGCCGGCCGCCGTTGTGCCACCCGGCCTTCAGGGGTTGCTCCGCTACGTGAGCACTCCCCGCTTCTCCCCGACAATCCTCTGGGACGGGGAGATGCTACCGAATTTCCAGCTTGAACGAGTCCAGACTCGGAGCAATCACCGCGCTCGAGTATAAACCTCGCGCGAGCCCGTGACTTGACTGTTGGACGGCCTGGGACCGATCCGATGAATAATCAACTCAATCGGCTTTCAAAATCTTCCAAAACATTTTAATAAATCCATAAATAAACCAACAAAACCTTTGTTTCTAAGAGATTGGGCTAAACCGGCGCCGTTCATATACGGCGCGCCTTAAAACGGAGCGCCCTTTTCGGCGCGCTCTTCCCGACGCGCCCCAATCAGGTCACGCCGTTTTAAGATCCTCCATTTACCTACGGTTTCTGGCGCCATTTTAAGCCATTTATCTACATTTCATGCCGCCGTTTCAAGCAGTTTAACCCCTTTCTTTGCGCACACTGCACCGATTTCATTCGAATCGTGTCGTTGTGTTGTTCCAGTCTCTTCCCCGCTCCTGTGATGATTCCTGATGCTAACCATAGAATGAAGCAACTCTTTGATCAATGAACTGAATAGATTAGCTTGTTCAATCTTGAACTGATATGCTTCGAATCTTCGCCGTCATGCCTTAGTCTAAGCATTCATGTCGCGTTAATGCATGCCTGAGTGTGCGCATCCTCGGTATATCAAATGACATTGCCGGAAGATCAGGTTATGCCCGATCGGAGGTCTTGTTACGCGTGAAGGTGGTCTCCGGGCCTAAGTCCTCCACTGTGTACCAGGGTCCACCCTAATAAATCGTGTGTAGTCAGTCATAGCATCTTGAATGATCACTCACATGCTCTGTATCCTTTATTCCGGCCTCGACAGCCCATTATCTCGGCAATTAATCAAAGGTGTTCCCTCCTCGTGGGGGATGTAATTAACGCCATAGCCTTTATGGTATGGCGGACTGCTGGTCCCGACCGAACCTCACATTCACCCGACACGGGTCAGAATGAGCGCATTATAAACTCGTCACTCACGTGACTGGCACGCCCGCGTCGTCAATCAGTCAGTTGACTACCGGTTAGTTAATTGGTTGATCGACTCGCGAAAGAAAGAAAAGGCACGCAAACAGCTACGAGAGCTAGAATTTGGAAGCAGGCCACGAAGGCCAAAGGTAAGCAGGCTGCATGAGCCAGAACTGGGAAGTAAGCTACAAGAGCCAAAGGGAAGCAGTCTACGAGAGCCAGAATTGGGGAGCTGGCCGTGTAGGCCGGATTGGGGAAGCAGGCTGTAAAAGCCAAGGGTACTGGGAAGCGGGCTGCAAGAGCCAAAATTACGGGGAGCAGGCCGCGAAGGCTGAATGGGGGAAGCAGGCTATAAGAGCCCAAATTAGGAAGCGGGCTACAGGAGCCGAAGTTATGGGAAGTAGGCCGTGCAGGCCGAATTCTGGGAAGCGGGCTGCCAGAGCCAAAGATATTGGAAAGTAGGCTGAAAAGCCAAGGGATATTGGGAGCGGGCTGACAAGCTGAGAGATGTTAGACGCATGCTATAAAGCCGAAAAGACATCAGAGAGCGCGGTGGGACGGATGGATTAATCCTGATAGTGAGCCCCGGCCGAAATGGCCCTACAGAGGGGCGTTGGGTAGCGGGACGTGAGAGTCGAAGAGAAGGGTCTCTTTTGTTCTCTGGCTGGGGAAGGATCCGAACCAAAGTGAAAGGTTTATTCTTTTATTCTCTAGCCAGGGAAGAATCCGAACCGAAGTGAGAGGTCTATTTTTTTAACTGGAAGCTGTCGGCTGGGGTGCCAATGATGAGATAGATGTCGGCTAGGAGCCGATGATGAGGTAGATGTCAGCTAGGAGCCGATGATGAGGTAGCTATCGGCTAGGAGCCGATGATGAGGTAGCTATCGGCTAGGAGCCGATGATTATATAGCTGTCGACCCGAAGGCCGATGATGAGGTAGCTGTCGGCTAGGAGCCGATGATGAGGTAGCTATCGGCTAGGAGCCGATGATTATATAGCTGTCGACCCGAAGGCCGATGATGAGGTAGCTGTCGACCCAAAGGCCGATGAAGGGGTAGTTGTCGGCTTGAAGTCCCGATGGCTGAAAGTTGGTCGGTTTAGCGCCCCGTCGGTGGAAGGTCTAGTCGGTTTAACGCCCCGTTGGCGGAAGGTCTAGTTGGTTTAATGCCCCGTCGGCAGAAGGTTTAGTCGGTTTAACACCCCGTCAGCGGAAGGTTTAGTCGGTTTAACGCCCCGTCGGCGGAGGGTCTAGTCAGTTTAACGCCCCATCGGCGGAAGGTCTAGTCGGTTTAACGCCCCGTCGGCGGAGAGTCTAGTCGGTTTAACGCCCCGATGGCTGAGTATCTGCCGGCTTGAAGCCCCGATGGATGAAAGTTGGTCAGTTTAGCGCCCCGTCGGGGGAAGGTCTAGTCGGTTTAACGCCCCGTCGGTGGAATGTCTAGTCGGTTTAACGCCCCGTCGGCGGAAGGTTTAGTCGGTTTAACGCCCCGTCGGTGGAGGGTCTAGTCAGTTTAACGCCCCATCGGCGGAAGGTCTAGTCGGTTTAACGCCCCGTCGGCGGAGGGTCTAGTCGGTTTAACGCCCCGATGGCTGAGTATATGTCGGCTTGAAGCCCCGATGGCTGAATATCCGTCGGCTTGACGCTCCGATGGCTAAATATCTATCGGCTTGAAGCCCTGATGGCTGAATATCTGTCGGCTTGAAGCCCCGATGGCTGAATATCTGTCGGCTTGAAGCCCCGATGGCTAAATATTTTCCGGTGTAATGCCCCGTCAGCGGAATGCTGATTGGTTTCTATTTGTTGGGTGGCTGGAGGTCGGAGGTTAAAGTTTATCTCATAACGATTTTTTTGAAGAGGCCGGTGCAAAGACCATGTTCGTCTCGTGGCCGTTCTTTCTCTTCTTCTCTTCTTCTTTTGTGTGAAGAGACAGGTGCAAAGACCAGGTTTGCCTCACGACTGCTCTTTTTCTTCTTCTCTTCTTCTTTTATGGAGAGGCGGGTGCAAAGACCGTGTCTGCCTCGTGACTCTCCTTTTTTTCTTCTTTTCTTCTTTTGTAGAGAGGCAAGTGCAGAGACCATGTTCGCCTCGTGACTCTTTCTCTTTTCTTCTTTTTTTTCTTTTGTATGAAGAGGCGGGTTCAAGGAACATGTTCGCCTCATGTCTCTTTTTTTTTCTTCTTCTTTCGTAGAGAGGCAGGTGTAGAGACCATGTTCGCCTCGTGACTGTTCTTTCTCTTCTTCTTTTATGGAGAGGCGGGTGCAGAGATCGTGTTCGCCCAGTGATTGTTCTTTCTCTTCTTCTCTTCTTCTTTTATGGAGAGGCGGGTGCAGAGACCGTGTTCGCCCGTGATTGTTCTTTCTCTTCTTCTTTTATGGAGAGGCAGGTGCAAAGACCGCGTCTGTCTCGTGACTCTCTTTTTTTTTCTTCTTCTGTAGAGAGGCAGGTGCAGAGACCATATTCACCTCATGACTCTTTCTCTTTCCTTTTTTTCTTTTGTGTGATGAGGCGGCCTCGAAGACTACGTCTGTCTCATGTGTCTTCTTTTGGTTCTGCTCTTCTTCTTTTGTGTGAAGAGACGGGCTCGAGGACCGTCTACCTCATGTGTCCCTTCTTCATTTTCTTCTCTTCTTTTGCGTAATGAGGCGGGCTCGAGGATCACGTCTTCCTCATGTGTCTTTTCTTCCTTTTCTTCTTTTCTTTTGTGTGATGAGACTGGCTCGAAGACCACGTCTACCTCGTGCGTGTCTTTTTCTTTATTCTGCTCTTCTTTTCTCATTAATGCTTCCACGCTAGAGTGTATTTCTCTTAATGTGCCCCCAGGTTGGGGTGTCGCTTCATTTGGTATGCATCCCCCCCCTGAGGGGTGTGTTTTGCCTCTTCGCTTCTGTGCCCCCAGGCGGGGTGTATTTTTCATAGCCTCTATGTCCCCATACCATGGTGTGTTTTTTAATGCCCCCGAGGCGGGGTGTAGCTCTCTTCAGATGCCCCCATGGTGGGGTATACTCTTCACGGCTTCTATGCCCCCAGGTGGGATATGCTTCTTCTTCAAATGCCCCCAAAGTGAGGTGTAGCTTTTGTTTCTTATACCCCCCCCCCATGGCGGGGGTGAATTCTGCCCCCTTTTTTTTTACCCCTGAAGGCGGAGGAGTGCTTCTCTTCATATGTCCCCGGCACGAGGGTGTATATTTTGCTTCTTATGCCCCCCTGAGGCCGGGGTGTATCTCTTTACTGCTTCTGTGCCCCCGAAGCAGGGTATGTTGTTTCTTCAAATGCCGCTTGGGCGCAGTATATCTTTCTTCTTATGCTCCCAGATCGGGATGTATGTCTCTTCGCTTGCCCCGGGTCGGGATAGATGCTTCTGCTGCTTATGCGCCAAAGGTGGAGTGTGTCTCTTTTGTGCCCCCAGAGCGGGGTAAGTGCATCTGCTTCTTATGCGCCAGGGGCGGAGTGTATCTCTTTTTCTTGTGCCCCCAGAGCGGGGTAGGTCCTCCGCATGTGTCCCCAGGTCGGGGTGTATTCTTTTGCTTCTTATGACCCCATGACGGGGTGATCTCTCTTCAGATACCCCTGAGTCGGGGCGTAGCTTTGTCTCCCATGGAGGGGGTATGTTGTTTCTTCAAAAGCCCCCAGATCAGGGTGTATTCTTCTCTTTCTTATACTCGCGAGGCGGGAGGGGTTCTCTTCATGTGCCCCCGTGGCGGGATGTGCTTCTTTCTTCAAGTGTCCCCAGGCCGGGGTGAATTCTTTTCTTCTTCCCAAACACACCGGGGGGAATGTTTGCTTCTTGTGCTCCCAAGGTGGGGTGTATTGCTGCTTTTGATGCCCCCAAGGTGGGGCGTATTGCTGCTTCTGATGCCCCAGAGCGAGGTATCCCTTTTTTTATATATGCCCCCGGCACGGGGTGTATTCTGCTTCTAGTGCCCCCAGAGTGGAGTGTATTGACGCTTTTGATGTGGGGTGTAGTTCTTGCTTTTTATGCACCCGAGGCGGGGTGAATTCTTCTTCTTTATTTACGTGCCCCCATATTGGGGTGTATTCCTCTCTTCATATGCTTCCCTAAGCCGGGGGATGTTGTTTGTTCTGCTTCAGATGTCCTCCCCGGGGGGGTGCATGTTGCTTCATGGACTCCGAGCCTGGGGTATGCTCCTTCAAAGGTCCCTAAGCCGGGGTGGATTCTCTTATCTTCTCATGCTCCCAAGGCGAGATGTAACTTCTTCAAGTACCCCTAAATCGGAGCGTATTCTTTATGGCTTCTATGTCCCCTAGCGGGGTATGCTTCTTCTTCAAATACCCCTAGGCCGGGGTGGACTTCTCTTCATATGCCCCTGAGTCGGGGCGTGTTCTTTATAGCTTCTAGGCCCTCGAGGAGAGATATACTTCTTCTTCAAATACCCCCGAGATGGGGGTGTGTTTCTTGGCTTCATATGCCCCAAACGTGGGGTATATCTTTTGTTTCTTATGCTCCCGAGCTGGGATGTAGCTTCTTGGCCTCATATGCTGCCGAGGCGAGGGGTATGTTGCTTCATGTGCCCCCGGGGGGATGCATTTTGCCTCTACTGCCCCGTGGCAGGGTATATCTCTTGGCTTCTTACGCCCCTAAGGTGGGGTGTGTTTTCTTCTTGTGCCCCCGGGGTGGGGTATATCTTTCGCTTCTTATGCCCCCCCCCTTGAGGCGGGGTGAAGTCTTTGCTTCAAATGCCCCTAAATCGGGGTATAGTTTTGTCTCATATGCCCCTGGATCAGGGGTGTATTTCTCTTCATGTGCCCCTGGGAATGGGGTGTATCTTTGTTGCTTGTTGTGCCCCCAGAGGGAGGTGCCTTTCTCTTCATGTGCGCCGGGCACCGGGTGTATCTTCTGCTTTTTTTTTTATATATGCTCCCGAGGGGGGGATTCTTCTTCTTCTGCCTCGACACGCTGGGGAATGTCTGCTTCTTGTGCCCCCAAAGTGGGGTGGATTCTCGACGGCTCTTGTGCCCCCGTTGGTGGGGTGTACGCTTCTTCTTCAGATTCCCCTAAGGTGGGGTGTATTCTTTGTTGCTTCATGGGCCCCCGAGTCGGGGTGGATTCTCTTCATGTGCCCCCATGGCGGGGTGTACTCTCTTTATGTGTCCCTAGGAGTGGGGTGTGGTTTGCTTCCTGTGCACCCAAGTAGGGTGTATCGCTGCTTGCAATGTCCCCCGAGACGGGGTATCCTTCTTCTTCAAATACTTCTAAGCCGGGGCGTACTCTTTATGGCTTCTATGCCCCCATAGCGGGGTGTGTTTCTTCTTAAAATACCCCTAAGATGGGGTGGACTCTTTTCTTCTTATACTCCCAAGACAGGATGTAGCTTCTTCAAATGCCCCTAAACTAGGGCGTGTTCTTATGCTTTTTGCGCCCCTCAGGGCGAGGTGCATTCATCTCCATATGCCCCTAGCATGGGGTGTGCTTTTGTTTCTTATGCCCTCAGGCCGGGGTACATTTCTTCTTCATATGCCTCTAAGCCAGGGTGAGTTTCTCTTTTTATGTGTCCCCAGGCCAGGGTGAATTCTCTTCTTCTTATGCCCCCATGGCGGGGTATGTCTTTTGCTTCATGTGCCCCTATATCGGGGTGTATTTCCCCTTCAAATGCCCCTAAGCCGAGGTGTAGCTCTATTTCTTCTTACGTCCCCAGGTCGGGGTGGATTCTTCTTCAAATGCCCCGAAGCCGGGGTGTAGCTTTTGCTTTGTGTGCCCCTCAGTCGGGGCGGATTCTCTTCATGTGCCCCTGAGAATGGGGTGTATTTCTTTTTTTACCTCCTATGCCCCCGTAGCAGGGTATATATCTTCTTCTCATCTCCCATGGCGGGGTATGTGCATGCTCTCTTTGGGAGTGGTGGCCGTGCTTGACCTCATTGCTATAAAGCATTCCCCACAGTAGGCAACCATTCACCAAGCTACAATTGTGGCTCGCTGGATCTTTTAACAACCACTCGGGGGTCATTTTGTGCCGGATGGAGGCAGTAGGAAGGAGGAACGAGCGGGGTCATTGCACCACGGACGTGGGTCCTCCTAGAGTCAGGCAGGATGCCGGGTTTCTTCTTGCTCTTTTGGTCGACAATGCTTGCCAGCTTTTTTTCTCTTTTTTTTCTCTTTCTTTTTTTTTCTTTTTTTTGTATGATTGACCAGGGTGGAGGTGCAGGAGAGCGCTCACCCCCTCAGGGAGGGGATGAGTGGTTCGCTCCACCGCATCAGCCCCACAATGGTAATCTTAATTCAGCACGGGTCTCAGCGGACGTGGCCATACAACCCTTTCTCGCCGGCTCTTTCTCTTCTATTTCTTCGCTACTTTCTTTTCTACTTTTCTTCTCTCTCTTTTTTTTTCTTTCCTTCTTTTCTTCTTTTCTTCTCTTTCTTCTTGAGGAAAGGGGGGGTTGATTTCCCCTCCCTTCTCTTCTCTTTCTCTTCTCCTTTTTTTTCATAACAGCTCTCCCATGATTCCTGGAAGCTGCATATGCTTCGAAGCAGCGTCCTCGAGGCCGCGAAGGTAGCTGCATCGAGTCTGGATTTTCTCCCCATAGACTGGCAAAGACAGCACCTGCCATTTATCAAAGCAGGCAAACATCGTTAATTAGGAGGCCATGAGGCCCTAAATCCCGGCGAAGAGATGAAGGGTAGTTTAGGTCCCACCGGACGTGCCAGACTTGTGGACGCACTAAGATTCGCTTATTCAGGTGGTTCATCTATTAAGTGCGTGGGCGTGCCAGTCACAAAGTGACAATTTATTCGGGCCCCGAAGAGCCCATGGTGCGCTCGATCTGACTTCGTCAGACGATTGTGTGGTTCGTGTCGGGACCAAAACCGGCCCCGCCATAAAGGTCACGGCGTCATTTACATCCCCCATACGAGAGAACACCCTTGATTAATCGTCGGGATTCAGGGCCTCATGGCCAGAAAATTAATTTGCATAAAAGGTCTATTAGGAGGTATTGAAATCCTTGCGCGAAGGCAGGAAGAAAACCATTCGAGATCATGTCGGTCATGTGCTGACCATTTAATGTTCGGACGAGTGTCCGTCTCGGGAAAAGCGCGATCGTCGCGGGAAGACCGGAGCATATGTATGCCAGGATATGGCAATTTATTGTTCAGAAGAACGAAAAAACGTTCGGCTAAACCTCGGTTAGAGCGGTCGGAAACCGGTAAATTTGTTGGCCCGGTGCAAGAGCAAGCTGCGACCATACTGCGGTGGACCCCCCGCGGTCGAAACAAGACTTGCATGAGCGTCATTAATATTTCCGGTGCCAAGGGGCGACGAGGGAATATCCCTTGAATCGGCTGAAAAGCCCTGTGTCTGGAGAAGCGGGCGTTCGACACATGTCGGTTATTCGGGAGACCGTTTAATAGTCGGACGGGAGTCCAGCTTGAGAATATTGTAATCGTCGCGGGAGGACCTGGAACATATGCATGCCGAGATACGGCAAGTTTATTATTCCGAGACACTGAAAACATTCGGTTGAATCTCGGTTGTTGTAGCCGAAAACCAGTGAATCTATTGGCCCAGTGCGAGATCGAGTCAGGACCATACCGGGGGCGCCTCCCGTGGTCTGAACGAGGCTTGCGCGGGCATCATTAATATTTCCGGTGCCGGAGGGCAACGGGGGAGAGTTCCGGGACTAGACTCCAGAACTGAAAACGTGTTCGAAAGGAGCGGGCTGTAGACCGAGGATATGAGCCAGACGATGACCATGATCGGGACAGGCTCGAGGTCTAAGTGTGGCCCGCGGAGGTCTTATTGATATTCCCATGGAAGGGTCCAGGGATGACAGGAGCCATCTCGTTCCGTTCAGATCTTGTTGGTCGCTCACGGACCATTTTACGTTCGGATAAAGGTCCATATCGAAGGTACGACGTAAACGGAGATAAAGCCGTTCAAATGTATGCCGAGTTTACGGCAATCTCAATGAAAGAGCGGGAGCAAATCCCAACAGGAAAGCGTCCGATTTGATGGGCTATCGGCCCAAAGCAATGTCGGGTTATGACCTTATCGAGATGGCTCCCAAGGTCCGAATTTGACTTGGAGGGGCAGCGTCAATATTCCCTTTATACCGGGTCTCGAGGAGAACGAGGCTGCGAAGCGGATCTCATCGTTTTATTATTATTTAGAATTTTACCATTATTATTTGTTGATTTATGTATATCTTTGAATGAGTTCGTTATTACTATTTATTTTTTTTTTCATGATTTATTCATTCATTATTGTTATTGTTAGGTTTGTTTTTATTGTTTGTTCGTTTTATTATCATTCATTTGCTTGTCGGGTTTCGTTAAGTTTGTTACTATTATTTATTTTGGTTATCATTTATTTATTTATCGTTCTTATTGAGTTTGTTATTATTATTCATTTATTTTTGTTATCGTTTATTTGTCTATTTATTATTATTTTTTTTAAGATTATTATTATTATTACTTATTCCTTTATTATTCTTATTTACTTATTCATTTTTTGAATTTGTTATTATTTATTATTATTATTATCATTATTGTTTATTATCATTTCTCCCTCTTCTTTTGAGTTTGCTGTTATTATCATTATTTTATTTTTTTGTATCATTATTTGTTTATTTATTACGTTTTCTTTTAGCTTATTATCTTTATTATTATCATTATTTCTGGTGTACCGCTGGGTCAGGGGAGCGTGTCGCTGAGGGCCAGGGGAGCGTGCCGCTGAGGGCCAAGGGAGTGTGCCGCTGAGGGCCGAAGGAGCGTGCCGCTGAGGGCCAAGGGCGTGTGCCGCTGAGGGCCAGGGGAGCATGCCGCTGAGGGCCAAGGGCGTGCCACTGGAGGCAGGTGGAGGTGAGTGTGCCGCTGGGGCACTTACGGAGAGTGCCGCTGGAAGGCGACAGGAGTGTACCGCTGAGGCGCTGAGGAAGTGTGCCGCCGAAGGGCTAAGGGAGGAAATACCGGTGAGGGCCCACTCTCCCTCTAGTTCTTTTAAGGCTTTTCTTTTCTTTTTTTTCGATTTTCATTAAGTTTGCATGGGTTTCTCCTTTTCTTCTCTTGATCAATTTCCATTCTTTCTCCCATGAGGACGAATGTCCAAGTTGTTTAGTTGTCATTTGATTTGGCTCTCTTTATGTTAATTACGATTCCCTTGCCTTAGTTGAAGCGTTCTACTGTTGTTCTCTTCGTTTGTCTATTGCCTTCTCTTGCCTTTTGATTCGTTATTGCCCCATTTGTTTGTTGCTTCCTTTTATCCTTTTAGTATGTTATTGTTTCTAACAAAAATTCGGCAGCATCTCCCCTTGACCCGAGCGTAAGGGAGATAAGGGAATGCGCCCACATGGAGTAACGGAACCCGACAACTGGAGGTGGGCGCCCGAGGGCAGCAACACCTTGATAAAACCTCGAAAAATATGGGGAAAACAACGAGCCGAAGATCTCTAAGACTGGACAGGGTGGGCTGGGGGTCAGTCAAGGCGTACCGGCCAAGGACAAACACAGGGCGCTTCAAAGGGGTGTACCGGGCTAGGGCAAGGCCAGGTGTGCCGCTGAAGGAAGGTGGAAGTGTACCGCTAGGGGGCTGATATGTGTGTGCCGGCCAAGGGCCGGAAGGGTGTGCCGCTGAGGGCCAGGAGGGTGTGCCGCTGGAGGAAGGTGCAGGCGCACCGGATAGGGCTCCAAAAGGGATTGGCCCGCTGACTAACGGGGTGAGGTGTTAGACCGGTCAAACCCACAGGGGCTTCCGGCAAGAGGGAGACAGGCTCAAGGGGCAGACACTGATGAAGGTACTGGGCTTCAGGGGAGGGGAGGTTCGTGACCTCAAACCATTCAAGATGGCACCACACACGGTGGAAACCGTTGGGACGAGGGATGAATGCAAATGTCGGAAAGACAATCGAACGCACTGTAGCCCAAAATAAAGAGACGAAGAGAAAACCCAAGAAGGGGGGATGATCTTCATTCATGGGGAACCAAGGGTCGTCGCCATCTGTACACATTACAAAACATGTCCGAGCCAAGGCTATAGGCAAGGAAGAAAACCAAAGAACAAAAGAACGGAGAGGGGGAAAACAAAGAACAAAAGAGGAGGAGGTGTTGGGGATCGATGCAGGGACGATCATCCACTGCTCTTTCCCCCACCTTCCCTTACTACATCGAGCCCTCTCTCTCTCTCTTCCTCTCTTCTCGTTGCTTGGTGGTTGTCGGAAGACCCCACGCCGGAGCCTTCTCCTTTCTCTTCTCTCTTCTTCTTCTTCTCGTATGCAACTCTCTCTGGTCATCTCTGCCTGTGGGTCTCCTCTCTGTCTGTCCCTCCTCTTTTCCTCTGTCGGAATGGGAGGGGATTTATACTCCCAACAGTGGGAGCCCTCGAGCACAGCAGTCAGAGGCGGGAAGCGACTGGCGATGGTGGGGTTTGACTTCCCCTGTCCTGGCTGTCAGGGGACTAGCCTGCGTGGCCCAACCGTTGGTTGACACCTCGGACAGCTCACTGCGCGCCAAGGATATGTAGGGCATGGGCTTCACGTCGTTTGGCCGTTGAAAAGCCTTCACGCTGTGCCGCTGACGGGCTCAAGAAGTGTGTCGCTGCAAGACACCGTAAGCGTGCCACTGAAGAGGGCAAAAGGCGTGTCGCTGAAGCGTGCCGCTGAAGGGGGCAAACAGCGTGCCGTTGAAGGCCCCCCTTGGGGGTGTGCCGTTGGAGACCCTGGGGGGGTGTGCCGTTGAAGGCCCCCCCTGGGGGTGTGCCATTGAAGACCCCTGGGGGGTGTGCCAGTGAAGGCCCCCCTGGGGTGTGTGCCGTTGAATCCCCACCTGGGGGGTGTGCCGTTGAAGGCTCCCCCTGGGGGGTGTGCCGTTGAAGGCCCCCTGGGGGGTGCGCCGTTGGAGACCCCTGGGGGGTGTGCCGCTGGAGGCACTCTGGGGTGTGCCGCTGGGGCTCCCAGGGGGGTGTGTCGCTGGAGGCGCCCTGGGGGTGTGCCACTGGGGCTCCCAAGGGGTGTGCCGCTGGGGCTGACTTGAGCCCGTTTTGAGCTCAAGTTATGGTTCGTTTGATTTCCTTCGGGAGCCACGGATTGTGAGCTTTCGGGGGTTGGTTTCTCTTGGCTGTCGTGACTCCGGAGATGGCTTCGCGGCAGTGTGCATATTTGGGGAGTCCGGATGACCAGTCTCTCCGGGGCCTCTTCACTTGGTGCTGTTTGCTGGTGATGGGCCGAGTAGGATATCTGGATGTGCAATTTTTGGTGTCCACAGGTGTTCTCAACGTCATCCGGACTTTCATCAATCACCTCCTTAAAGATATCAATGATATTGCATTCTTCTTCGTGGTCCGGGTATTGAGAAGCCTTAAAAACATTCAAAGCAACCTTCTCTCCTCTAAATGATATATCCATCATTCCCGTGGCACAATTTATATTGGCCTTTGCCGTAGCTAAAAATGGATGTCCCAAAATGATGGGTGTGTGCTTTAGATCCTGGGTCGAGGCCATATCCAAAATGAGAAAATCCACCGGGAAATCATATTCGTGTACCTTGACAATAACATCCTCCAACATACCCCTTGGAGTTTTCACCGATCTATCTGCCAATTGAAGGATTATTGAAGTGGGTTTTAACTCCCCCAGATCAAACTGCTCATAGATGAAGGTGGGCAAAACATTTACGCTAGCACCTAAGTCTAGCAATGCTCGATCAAAAGTGACTCCACCTATATCACATGAGATTAATGGGGCTCCGGGGTCCTTCAATTTCTTTGGTAAATGATTCATCAAAACAACGCTCACATCCTCAGACAAGCGGATCTTTTGAGTCACTGCCCTTGGCTCCCTCTTTGGAGTACAAAGCTCTTTCAAAAAGTTTGCATATGCCGGCACATGCTTGATTGCATCCAAGAGTGGAATATTAATATTCACCTGTTTAAACAATTCCACTAATTCTTCCTGTTGTACCGGTGGTTTCTTATGAGCTTTCGGTTTTAGAGCATCGGGAAAAGGGACCTTAGGCACATAGTCTTGGGGTCCTTCATCACCTTTTACCTTTCCTTTATCCAACCTCTTCTCTCCACCCTCCGGCTTCTTCATTTCTTTAACAATTACATGCTCCTCTTCCTCATCACTCTCCTCTTGGGCCTCTTGGCCTGAACTACTGCCAACTTCCTTAGTCCTATAAGGATTATCTAAAGCCTTCCCACTCCTAAGAGAAGTGATTGCCTTAGCATTCTCAAATTGGGGACCTGCAGGAGGAGGCGGCTGAGGTTGGTTTGGTTGAGGAAGAATAGGAACTCTTTGGGGGAAGCCCGGAGGTTGGTTCCTTAGGTTAGCCATAGGCTGGCTAGGAAGCTGTCTCACCTCTCTCCTTACATTACTTGCTGTTAATTGTCCTATCTGACCTTCCAACTTAGCAATGGATTGTTGCTGAGAAAGAATGAGTTGTTGGAGTTGGTCGAATTTTTTATCAAAATTGGGCTGCGGAGGTTGAGGAGGGGGTTGGAAAGGAACTTGATTGAATCGGTTAGAAGCATATTGATGGTATTGGCCCTGAGAAAGTTGAGCTTGCTGATACGGGGCCTGAGAATAATGTGATGGGTGTTGAGATTGTTGTGGAAAATGTGCATTGGATTGAGAAAAATTATGATGAGCTTGGTGAGTTGGGTGTTGAGTTTGGTGAAAAGGAGATTGATAATGTTGGTGAGATTGAACTGGAGCATGAAAGGGTTATTTTTGAAAAGAGGGATTAGATTGGGTAGATGAACCTTGCTGAGATTTTCAAGAAAAATTCGGGTGATTTCTCCAGCTTGGATTGTAAGTGTTAGGATCATAAGGAGGCTTAGAGACACCCTAAGCAGCAAAGATTTGTTCTTGGATGAATGGGGGAAGCTGGGCTGCAGTGGAACAATCAGTTATCGCATGATCAGGGCTAGAATAAAGAGCACAAATCTCTTCATGACTGGGAGCTGAGAATGGTTGAGGTTGAGGGGTTGAAGCAGAAGAAGATTCATGTCTAGATAACAGCTGATCTTGCTTCTGAGTTACAAGATCAACATTCTCTATCTTCTGCGCCACCAAATTCATTTTGTTCAATTTCTGAGTTAAGACGTTTATGTCCATCCTATTCTCACAGTCGCCTTGGCTCTTCACTTCATAAAGCCCACCCTTCATAGCTGGTCCAATCGTTCTCTCATAGGAGGAGAGCGAGACAGGACTAATTGAATTTTCACTAAACATTTCAAATAAATTATATGCCTCATCTTCACTCTTACTCATAAAAGTCCCCCCACAAGATGAATCCACCATTTGATGATAATTTTCAGTCAATCCCTCATAGAATGTCTGGATAATTTATCATCTTGATAATCCATAGTGAGGGCATTTCCTTAACAAATCTTTCAATCTATCCCATGTCTCATGGATTTATTCCCCAGGATTTTGTGTAAATCCAGTAATAGCTCTTCTCATGGTATTAGTTCTGCCCAAGTGTCAATTTATCTACCCAATGCTCCTAACCAATATTCGGCTTTGTCTTTAAGAGAGAATGGGAAAAGAGTCAACCTGAGAGCATCATCAGAAAAGTTTTGGATTTTAACAGTTGAGTAAATCTGGAGGAACTCATCAAGATGTCTGTAGGGATCTTCATTCGTATTGCCATAGAAAGATGGCAACATTTGAATGGTGCTTGATTTGATTTCATAATGGGCTGTTTGATTTTGAGGTGTTTGGGTATAAAATGAAGGTTGATATTGATTTGGTAAGAAATATTTGTTGTGTCCCTGTGATTTTGATGATAGCAAACACTATAAGTCATCATCTATTTGAATCTACATTTAACTGGTTGGGTTGCATATGTATGTCTCATAGAACATCTTATCTGAACTACATAACCAACGAACAGGCAGAGGCTATGTGCTGTGTGCATTGGTGCATTTCATTTATTGTTGATGCATTTCATGATTGCTATTGTTTGTTATCTGGATTGTTTGTTATCTGGATTTATTCATGTTAGCATGTTCAATGGGTCGACCCCTCAGTTCATTCATCAGGTTTATACAAGTCCATACATCGGACTGTTTGAGCACTTGTACAGCGTTTCATTCATTGGATGTCTATACATTGCACAACATCCTCCAAGTCTATACATCGCTCAATCCTTCAGCTTTCAACATCAAGTATGTACATTGGGCTCTTCATCAAAGTCCACGCAATGCATTCTTCATCCGATCGTCTTAGCAAGTCTGTACAGTCTAGTTCCAACGTCAAGTCTGTACAGCGTGAACAGTGCGTCTTCTTCTCCAACTCTATACATCGCTCGCTCTATCAGTCTTTCATCACAGAGTCTGTACACTGTCTCTTTGCTCAAGCATCACTTCGTGAAGTCTGTACAGCGTTCAAGTCTATACATTGGTTGCTTTGAATCTGGATGATCAAGTCTGCACATTGGGGGCTTTTCCTACGTTTGGCCAAGTCTATACACTCAAATCTTTCCCTACGATTTCTGGCCAAGTCTATTCATCACAAAGTCTGTACATTGGCTTCACGTTTTCAAAGTCTGTACAGTGGCTTCGAATCGACAAGTCTGTACATCGGCTTCACTCGTCAAGTCTATACATCCACAGTGGACTTTCAAGTCTATACATCCACAGTGGATCATCAAGTCCATACATCCACAGTGGAACTTCCAAGTCTGTACAACGCTGAAGCCTTCACAAGTCTGTACACTGCTTGAACAACAAAGTCTGTACATCGCTTCAAGCGCTTCAAGTCTATACAGCCTACCTTCACGTTCAGACTATATACATTGTTCCTCAAAGGCTAAGTGTATACATCCGTCAAACGCCTCAAAGTCTGTACACTGGTTTTCACGAGAAGTCTATACACTGGTCTTCACTTGATGTCTGTACATTGGCAGCAGAACTGCATCAAGTCTATACACTGCCTTTGTTTCAAAGTCGATACATTGTCTTTGTTTCAAAGTCTATACATTGGCTCATGGTCTTCAAGTCGATACAGAGTCTGCATCTTCTGAAGTCTGTACAGCCAGTCACTTGACAAAGTCTGTACAGTGTCTCATATTGGCAAAGTCTGTACATCATTTGTTCTGTGGATGCTTTGTCCTTTGAAGTCTATACACTCGATTGTTAGGCCTTCAACTCTATACATTCGAGTGTTAACCTTTAAGTCCATACACTGCTTTTGTGCATCGTTCAGAAAGCAAGTCTATACATCTGTTAGCTGCACATAAACTAAGTCCATACATTGTTGCATGAAGAGTCTACAGTGTGCATGGTTTAACAAGTCTGCACAATCATTGTCTGTTGGCATCACGAAGTCTATACACTCGTTCCTTCACGCCATCAAGTGTGTACACTGCCTTTCCAGGCATTCTTTCATCAAGTCTATACAGACTTAGCGAAAGCTCAGCAAGTCTGTACACTGGTTTGTCTGGCACGTTAACATGAAGTCTGTACACTAGTTTCTCTGGCACGTTAACACTAAGTCTATACACTCAGGTTGCTGAAGGGTTTCAAGTATGTACACTGCATGCTCACTCAACTAAGTCTATACACTCGTTCGCTAACATGAAGTCTATACATTCGTTTGATAAGCTTCAACTCTATACACTCGATATCAAGCTTCAAGTCTATACACTCTTACTTCACACGAAGTCTGTATACTCACTATTTCGTTAAGTCTATACACTCGTTGTTAGTAGCCTGAACTAACTAAGTCTATACAGCCGTCTATGTGTGCCTTGCTCGCTGAATGAAGTCTGAACATTGCCTTAAGCTGATACTGTCTTCGACTGATTAACTGACAGGTTATTCAACTGATTATCTGACAGGTTTAATGGATGAGGCCATCAAGACTTGCACGTGATCCTAGAGGCTGAAATGCTGACACGTGGACCACTGAAGCTTGGGCGGGAATCGAAAAGAGCATAAGCACTAGCTGCCTGCTGCTGGTATATATATGGAGTCTCCTCCATCGGCTGAGAGTGATCGAAGCATAGTGAGCCATCAAGAAAAGCTGAAGAGCAGTGAGTGCCTCCACGATACAGAGAGGCAGTGAGCAGAAGAAGAAGAAAAGAAGTGAGAAGAAGGAGAAGGCTGAAGCAGTGAGAAGAAGAAGAAGAAAGAAAGAAGAAGAAGAAGAAAAGAGAGTTCGTGCTGGGAGAAAGAGAGAAGCAGAAGAAGAAGTT
The DNA here is from genome assembly GCA_022559845.1 of Amorphophallus konjac. Lineage (NCBI taxonomy): Eukaryota > Viridiplantae > Streptophyta > Magnoliopsida > Alismatales > Araceae > Amorphophallus > Amorphophallus konjac. The sequence goes on along the minus strand of CM040119.1, from coordinate 308,881,882 downwards.
CCTGCTGGACTGTGGATCAAATCCAGGCCAGCCAGCTCTTGCGAGAGTCACATTTGATTTTATCTTTTCAGCTTTCTGTTGCTGCGTTTTTGTTTTTCCTTTGAACTATTCACTTGATGTTCTTCCGATCCTCTAGTGTGAGGTCGGGTTCCCTCCGGTGTGGAGGAAGAGAGACTTGCGTCTCTAGTTGCCTTTGACAGGGTGTCATCGGTTGTTTCCCTCCGGGTTGGAGGAAGGGAGATGTTTCTCCGGTTCTGGGCTTGTAGGTTTCGAGTCCAGGGGTCCCTCCGGTTGGGAGGAAGAGAGGTCCGAGACCTCTAGTTTGCAGGTGACTTGGGGTCACTTGTGCTGCCCTCTGGGTTTCAGAGGAAGAGAGACTTGGGTCTCTAGGTTCCCCTCTGGTTTGGAGGAAGGGAGGATTGGTCCTCCGGTTCTAGTCTTGTGGGTTGCAAGACTAGGTGTTCCCTCCGGTTTGGAGGAAGAGAGACTGTGTGTCTCTGGTTTCCAAGTGACTGGGAGTCACTTGGGGTGTCCCTCCGGTTGGGAGGAAGAGGGGAGGTTGTTCCCCTGGTCAAGCTGTGTGGCAGCTCTTGTTTGCAGACTGAGTCTGCTTTCTAGCATTGCTAGTGGAAGCCTCACTCCGGTTGGGAGTGAGGGGTGGACGTAGGTCTTTGGACCGAACCACCTAAAAATCTCTTGAGCAGTGGTTTGATTGTGTATTTGCTTCCTGTAGATGATTGATTAGGAGCGCTCCAAGTGTCTCTTCATTTGTTCAATTGAATTAGTTTCTATTCTGGTATTGTGTTTAGCTTTTGAGGTTTTAATTGGGCGATATTCTAGCAGGATACATTCACCCCCCCCCCTCTGTATCCAGGGCTTGCACCCTAACAATTGGTATCAGAGCGGTTCTCTGATTGATCAGATCCAACGATCTGCAGAGGATCCTGTTGTCCTTTGGTGCATTTCTATTTTTACTCTTTGCTGCATTAATCTGTTTGCCGAATTAAACAATGGGCTCTCCACCGGTCTTTAATGGTTCTAATTTTGACTCATGGGTTAGCAGTCTACATAGTTATGTGAATTTGATGAATCCGGATCTGTGGAAGTTAATTTCACATGGTCCTCATAGACTGCCAAAGGAAGAGTCCAAATGGACTAAGAGTGACAGATCAAGAAATGGAGAGAATCAAAAGGTTTTGAAATTAATGATAGAAGCTACTGACAAAGCTCTACATTCTTATTTTTATGACTGCAGGTCCGCTAAGGACATTCTGGATCAGCTGAAGCTAGCTCAGAGGATGAATGAGGATAGCTGCATGATGGCTGATAAGAGCAACCATAGCAGTGAACAAGATGAATTTGAAGATGCTAAAGAGGTAATCAATCCCTTTGATAGCTTCACTTTAGATGACTGGGAAGATGCCTATGCTAATCTGTTACACTCCCATGAAAAACTGAGGAAGAAGAATAAAAGTCTGATAAAGAAGATAACAAATCTAGGGGATTCAATTTCTGGAACTGAAAATCTTGAAAATCCTGAAATTCTGAAAACTGAAAATGAAATCCTCAGAAGACAAGTGTCCAAACTAGATGGAATCCAAACAGAACTTGATCATGTTAAATCTGAAAACACTAAACTCAGAAAACAATGTCAGGAGTCTGACCAAAAACTAATCAGTCTTGAGAATGAAAATAGATTGATCAATGAAGAGTTCAAGGCTGTTAGTGTTGCGAACCTAAAGTTTCAGGAAAACTTTAAAAACTGTAAATCAGAATATCCAAGTTTCCTTACTGATGTTTTGTTTGATGATGATAAACTTGAGCAGGAAAACACAAGTCTAAAGGAGGAAATTGAGAAACTGAAACAGTTGAACTCCACCATGTCAGAGAGATTGCTGACATTTGAAAAAGGTAAATGTGTGGTGTCTGATAATTCAGAAGAAGTTGAAAAGCTCAAAGCTGAAATTGAAAAACTTAAAAATGTCAATGCCACCTTAAGTGAAACTCTCAACAGGAGTGAGGAAGAAAAAGCTAATTCTGAATTGCTCATCATTACTCTTGAAAATGAAAGTCTAAATTTGAAAAAGACCTTGTTAAAATTTGTAAGTGGGCAGAAAAACCTAGACAAGCTACTAGGTGTAAAAATCAACACTAGGAAGGAAGGGCTGGACTACAACAATGCTAATAAGAAAGAGTTTCAGAGTAAGTTGATGACATCTTTTGTAAAAGCTTCAAATGTAGCCGCCACCTCAAAAGATAAACAGCCCATTGTTCAGAAAACTGAAGAACATAACAAAAATCAGAAAAAGATTCAAAAACTGAAAATAAATAAAAAGGGTTCATTAGGGCATGTTGATCAAAGTTCACACACACATTCACATGCATCTAAAAAGAAAATGTCATGCCATTATTGTCATAAATTTGGTCATCTGATGCATGAATGTAAATTGATGGAGAAGGATGATATGACTGCTAGGAACCTTCATGATAGAAATCCTTCATTTCAGAAAAAGAAAATTGAATGTTTTCACTGTGGTAAATTAGGACACACAATTGCACAATGTTGGTTTGCAAATGAGAAGAAAACATCTCATTCATATCATGGTAAATCTCCTGCAAGCCAATATGGTCCTAATAAGAACAAAGTTGTTTTTAAAGATAAGCTCATTACATGCTTTGAGTGTGGAAAGACAGGCCACAGGGCTATTGAATGCTGGCAGAGGGCTGATAGAAGAAATTCTAGTTCATGCTTTCACTGTGGCAAGATGGGCCACATTGCAGCCCAATGTTGGCATTCTCAGGGAAGGAAGTTTAACTATAAATCTGGTAAATTCCCTGTCAATAGAAACATTTCTGGTAGAAATGGATTTGTGTTTGAAAGGAAAATAATTCCATGTTTTGAATGTGGGAAGCCAGGTCACAAAACTGCTGATTGTTGGCTGACAAAGAATAAAAGACAAAATGCACATATGGATAACAGAAATCTTCATGCACATAGATTCCATGCTTACAGTAATGTGCACAATAGGGAGAACACAAGACCTGTTATCTCATGTCGTTATTGTGGAAAGTATGGTCATTCAATGAATAATTGCCATCTGATGAGATCTGATGACCTAAATGCTAAAAGGTTTTTTAGAACACCTGCCAAAGGTGTCACTATTAACCATGCAGGACCCAAGACTGTTTGGGTACCTGCCCATGCAAAATAGTATGCTAACTTGCAGGTGTGCCTTGGATGCTGAAGAATAAAAAGGGGGAAATAAACCAAGGCACCCAAGTTGATAAAGCCCCATTAAGGTAAATTCTCTGCACTTCTTGTTCTTAGAATAACTGCATAGCATGTTAAATCCGTCTTTGCATATCAACTCACCATCTGCATTGTTAGATTTAATTGTCTAAACTCTCTTCTTACATGATTTGCATATTTAATGATAAACTGAATTTGCATATGCTGCCATTGAAAAATCTGATGCACTATCATGCATGACCACCATGGTATATCAAATAGTAAGCTACTAAAAGGCAGGGAAATCTGCCTGGAGGTTCTTACTATGTGTGAGATGGTCTTCTAGACCAAGTTCTTCACCTAGTACCATGGGTCATATCTCTTTATAGGGCAGTCTGAATGAGCATAAACCTTGAAATCATGTTTCAATGCCTTAATTGCATATCATGCACTTAGTAAGGGGGAGTTAGTCTAGTCTCATGCATTGTCTTCATGTCATATAGGTTGATTCTGTGTTTTAAGATAGGGGGAGTAAATGCATAGCATATCACTCATTTTGAAAAATCAAAAAAAAAGGGGGGGTGATACATTGCATATAGACAGGGGGAGCATGCTTAATCTTTTCAGCTGTCTTTATCTGAACTCTACTTGTCCACCTATCTGATTCATATAGTCATATCTGTGTTACCAGTGATTTCAATGTCAAATGATCTCTCTTGACTTTTTTTGAAGTATTCATAATCTGAACTTATACCTTATTGATATCTATCTGCCTCTCCTAAATCTGTTGAAGGAGAGCTTCACTTCAATCCAGTCAAGTCTGAACTTCTTTGCTCAAGGGCAGATTCTTTGCTGAAATTTTTCAGAATCTATGCTGTCTGTTGAAATATCAGTCAGCTCTCTTGATTTACTAAGCTGAGATATGAAGTAAACCTTCAGTCTGAATACTACTTCATAAATGTTAAAACATCTTTAATGAGGAACCTTCCATTATACATGCTTAAAAATATTTGTTAAACTGGAATTGGTTTAAGTCTTATGTACTCCTGTTTGGACACAAGGAACTTGGAAATATCTGATTCAATCTCTAAATAAACTTTAACTGTCTGCTTCATGTAAATTCTTATAAGAGCTTCTGACATCTGAAAAGTTGATATCCTTGTCTATGTTGACTGAGATATATAGTGTATGTGATTTTTTCTTAAACACTTAACTTGTTCTGAATCATGGACAGAGCAATAACTGTGGTTACTGAGAAACCTGTCCAAAGGATTGTGTCATGAAGTACCATGGTTAACTCTGCTTAAAGAGATGATTGAAAATACTGTGAAAATTTGGCAGAGCAATGGCATTGTTGTATTGAGTAACTGGGGATTCTGACCTCTAATCAAGGTGTATCCTCATGCCAAAGATACTTCCAATGCTACCTCTGTTCTCCAAAATGGGAGAAGCAATACGGTTGTCACACTGAGTAACTGGGGATTCGGGCCTCTGATCAAGGTGTCTCCCCATCTCACAAGGTGTTGATAAACCAAAATTATTCATTTAAAAAGAAAATTATGAACAAGTGTAAATCAAATTCTGAAAGAACAATGTAAAATTCTATTGCATTCTCTTATGTATCTCTTAAAACTGTCATGGAAAGTAAACTAAGTAAGATGGAAGTTGGTTGAACTAGAATTTTATATGAGCTTTGTAAGACCCCAAATTCCTTAAAATTTTATTTAGAAAGTTATTTATAATTATTTGGATTTTATTTGAAGTTATTCGAAATTAATGAGAATTATCCAAATTAATTAGATTAATTAATTAATTAATAGAATAAGTCATTTTTCAACTATTTTATAAAAATCCCCAAAAATCACATCTTGTAGAATTAATTTTGTTTGGCAACTTTGTCTTCTACATTTAAGCCTAATAAAATCATTTATTACGCCGGAATTAGTGAACTTAGTCTTCCGAACTTAATATTTAATTAATTACGGAATAGTATAAGTAATAATTCGACTACCTCAGAAAAATCTGTAAAAATAGTAAATAGATTAAGATTGATGTAGATAACAACTTTTTCTTCTGGCTTTAAGCCATGGTAAATCCGTGGTAAGATCTATTTAGAGTTCAAACCTAAATGTGCACACTTTTGACTCATACCTAACCCTTAGATTAAAACGCGAAATTCGACCTGATTACTCAACCAAATGATCTGAAATCAGGGGCAAATGGAAGGCCACAATGTAAGGAACATTTACCCTCAATCAATTTGAGGTAAACTTAGCCCCAAAACGTGCTGCCGACATAGTTTGGTCAAGTCTAGGATTTCGGCGCCGTTTCTAAACACGCGGCTTGCAGCAGCGAATACTCACAATTCCGAAGGCTCCAGAAGCTCTATGAGCTATCAAAATGAAGCCCTACGAGTCTTCTTTCATTTGGCTGCTGTGGGGTTCGCTGAAATTTCGGATCTGAGGAGATCTAGTTCGATTTGTGGAGGTCGGTCAGTAGGCCGTTGGCTTCTCTTCATCATTCTTTGATCCATCGATTGAGGTAGGAATTCTCAACCAAATCTTGATCATGAGTATAGCAAATTTGTTTCTCTCATCGAGCTCTATCCATTGGTGGCAAAAGCCCCAATTTTCATTAGGTATCCGTGGAGAAATCGAGCTTTTGGTGAGGTGCTGTCCAAGTGTTCTTCATCCTAGGGTTTCGAGTTTTCTCTCTCCGATTTGAGGTAGGATCTAACAACCAAACTTTAATTAGTTCACATGAAGTAATCAGCATGTTATTATCTTTCATTTAACTTAGAAAGCCCCAAATTCCATTGAGCATGCATCATGAATTTCGAAGTTTTGTAAAAATATATCTAGAACATGTTTCATATAGAATTCCTTAAGCCAGAGCTTGATTACGGGCTCATTTTGAGTTATATAATTTGATCTTCATGTAGCATATAGTATATGGTTGGATTCATGATCGAGTTAGCTTTCTTTTGACACCAAAATCCCTAAATTTGGTTTTGTATATCGAGAGTATTTGTCAATTTAGTGGAGGTATGTCCTGAACTAGGTCTACTTGTGTTCTTCATAGAATAGGTTGTGATTCTTGTGATTTCTGATGAAATTAGTGTTTCCAAATTGTAGTTTTATGACCCTAGAATGTCCATTAACATTCCTAGATCATATGGTTTTAATTTCAACTCATTTGGACCCCATTTGGGTGAGATTTCACGTTTTCCGGAAGCAACAGCCGTTGCTGTTCTTGCAGGGGTCGACCCCAGGGGTCGACCCATGCACCTGGCTATCCAGGCAGCCCGAGGGTCGACCCCTGGGGTCGACCCATTCGGCCCAGACGTGAGGGTCGACCCCAGGGGTCGACCCATGCTGTTCCAGAACCCCGTTTTGCAGGGGTCGACCCCAAGGGTCGACCCGTACACCAGAAAACCCGTTTTCTTCGTTTTTCGAACCGAAAATGGATCCGAATCAATGGGGAATCAACCCATTTAACTTAGAACCATTGAAAGTATATTTTTGAAGAACTTTTGACCTATTCATGTACCCTCCTTGATTTCAAATTTGCATTGGTTCCTACTTGCAAACATAGCATAAGAACATGCCGTTCACCCTCATCATTACAACACTTACATTGATTAAATAGAAACTCACTTAATGAATGATTAATGGTGTAACTAAACCTCTGATAATGTATTCTATTTCACCGCTGTGAGAGCTTGTCCTTACCTTGACAACTTGTTCTAGCTTGTTGGCATTTTGGCTAATACAAATGATAATGGTTAATCATGATATCTTAACTTGGTGATTAGGATTAATATGTTGTTTAGCTTGATTGATAGCCGCTGTTCTACAGTAATGCAGCATGATTTACTCTTATTGTGACTTGATTTCAATCTCCTTGATGATTATACTTACCTTGAAATTCTGGAAATGAATCTCTTTCCTACTTGATATTGTTATTGCTACTTAGCTTGAACCTTGGAATTCTGGCCATAAACTGTGGAAGTCTAGATTCGTGGGATCTTTGATCCAAAAGAAATCAATGTCTGGCAAACAAATAAGGGCTCGGTCTGGTCCTGGGAAGAGCGCCCGAACACTACGTGTACCCCCGGGGAGGTGAATGACTAGGTGTGGCATTTGGCACCAGTACTTGACATGTGTTAAATCTAGGACTGTCCACTACTCACTACTCTCTCTACTACTCTCTATATTACTCGCTACTACGTTTCACTTTCCACTCTTTACTGTTCTATACTCTACTTGTGGTTACTCTACTTGTTGATTACTTGGACGTGGAAATGAAAATACATGCGTGCTTGACATGACTAGAATTGACTTGATATGGCCAACTTCTTATCGTTATCTCCTGTAGTAAATTCTTGTCTTACCATTCTATTCATTATATTTCTTGACCTTGCAAGATCTTTAAATTCCGTTTCGTGATATTATCGTTATCTTTATATTGTTTTATCATTTGTAGCATGACATTTTAAAATGTAATTAAACTGTTAATCACTTATACCCGTCTGTTATTTCCTACTGGGCGTCAGCTCATAGTTGTGTTTTTCCCCTTTCCAGGCTTTTCAGGTGACGCGCTTACCGATGGGGAAGGGCTGGAGTGATGTCTTGAGTGTATCAGTTCTAGTGGTGTTTTGGAGAGCATTTAGTTTCAGTTATGTCATTGAGTTTTAGTGGTTGATTATTCCAGTTGTATTAAGTTAAACTTGAGGTTATTGTATCAGTTGTGGTTTGTTAATGATCATTTAGTATTCCATCTTGTAGCACTTGTGTATCATTTTAGATTTAGTTCCCTCTCTTGCTAGCGTGTCCCTAACTGTACGTCCCGATACTTCCGCCTTGTTCGGGGCGTGACAGTTTAGTTGGTATCAGAGCCCTAGGTTTCACATTCCTAGGTTTCCTAAGTTGTAGTTTTTCTTGTATTGCATCCCAATAATTGGTATGTCAAAAGGTGTTGTCCGAACGTTAGGCTACGCCTATCGGGAAGGTCGCACACTTGCGCGAGTGGTCTTCGGACCGATTACCTCCGTCAGGTACCGAGTTTTGGTCGTGTCTAGGTGCGTTAGATCCCTAACCTTGTAAAAGTCTAGACCTGACCTGTGAGATTGGGTAGAACTTGGGTTAAATTCGTTTCTTAATCGTATAACTATTTATCTTGATTAAACCTAAGTAATCTATTTCTCGTGTAGATGGCAGCTGATCGTGCTGAATGGAGGAACCTGCAGCGTACGGTTCAAGGCCTTACTCAGGCCCTTCAGCAAGTAGCTCAGGCAGGAGCGGCACAGCATGACACCGGTGATCTATACCGGAACTTCCGCGGAATGAATCCGCCTAGATTCGCTGGTTCGACTGACCCTGACCAAGCCGAGCATTGGCTAGATGAGATGGGAAGAATCTTTGAAGTTATGCAATGCACCAACCAGGAGCGTGTCCTTTTGTCCACATTTCAACTGGAACATGATGCACGTACTTGGTGGGATTCTATCAAGGCAACTCTCGGTGATCGGCAAGTTATGTGGGAAGAGTTCGAAGAATTCTTCAACAGCAAGTATTTTTCTGATAGAGTGCAAGAGAAGAAAGCGGCAGAGTTCGCGGCCTTGAAACAGCGAGGTTCGTCCGTGGCAGAGTATGAGGCTCAATTTGCACGGCTTTCTCGATATGCTACACATCTCATTTCCACCGAGAAGATGAAGGCGAAGCGCTTTCTCAATGGATTGAAGCTTCATTATATCAACCAGTTGGCACCGATGGAGATTTCCACTTATTCCGAGATGGTAAGGAAAGCACAAGTTCTAGAGGATACTCTTGAGATGACGGAGAGAATCCGTGGGAAAGGCACCAAGAAAGAATTACCTACGGGTTCCGGGAGTGTCAAACCCGGGTATACCAAGAAGAGGCCTATTAGTGGACCTGGTTCGTAGAGCGGGTCCGGATCGTGGAAAGGCAAGATGCCAAGGCATGAAGACAAGAAGCCTGGCCCTATTGTTCCATTCAAGGGCGTGTGCAACTATTGTGATCGTCCGGGTCACAAGATAGAGGAGTGCTGGCGCAAGCAAGGCGCATGTTTGCGGTGTGGAAGCAAGGAGCACCGTATCCCCAATTGCCCTCTCATATCGGAGCAAGCTACACCGGCAAAACCTCTAGTCTTCAAGAAACCACAAGGCAAGCTTCAAGCTTTACATGCAGATGAAACTGGGATTTCTGATGATGGCGGACTCGTCGAAGGTACCCTTACTATAATCGATAAGCCCGCTTTTGCTCTCTTTGATACTGGTGCAACACATTCTTTTATTTCACGGAGATTTGCTAAGTCATTAGCTGTGGAACCTGTTTTGATGAATACTCCGTTAGAGATTTCAACCCCTATTGGCACTAGATCAACAATCCAGTATTTCTATCCTTCTAGTAAGGTTATGATTGGTGAACAGAACTTTCCAGCAGATTTGGTCTGCATGGATATGAAGGATTATGATGTAATCCTAGGAGCAGACTGGTTGGTCAAGTATGAGGCCAATGTTCACTGTAGTTCTAGCTCAGTGACTTTTACTGGACATTCTGGTTTATCTTTTACGGGAGTCAAGCACCATAACTCTGTACCGCTCATCTCGGCTCTTCGAGCTGATAAGCTTTTGAGGCATGGGTGTGAGGCTTTTCTAGCCTTTGTTTGTGCAACTCCTGAGCAGCAGATGGAGATCAAGGACATTCCTGTTGTCCGAGATTTTCCTGATGTCTTTCCAGAAGAACTACCAGGACTTCCGCCTGAGCGGGAAGTTATCTTTTCTATTGATCTTATTCCTGGCACAAACTATTTCTAAGGCTCCTTATCGTATGTCTCCTGCGGAACTAAGGGAACTGAAGCAGCAACTAATGGAATTACTCGAGAAGGGTTTTATTCGTCCTAGTACTTCTCCGTGGGGAGCCCCTGTGTTATTCGTCAGGAAGAAAGATGGTTCGATGAGGTTGTGCATTGATTATCGGCAAATAAACCAGCAGACTGTCAAGAACAAATATCCCTTGCCGAGGATTGACGAGTTATTTGACCAGATAGTGGGAGCTCAATATTTTTCTAAGATCGATCTTCGATCTGGATATCACCAGTTGCGGATTAAGGAAGAGGATATTTATAAAACGGCTTTCCGCAGCAGGTATGGTCATTTTGAATTTGTCGTTATGCCTTTTGGTCTAACGAATGCTCCAGCAGCTTTCATGCAGTTGATGAACGACATATTTCAGCCCTATCTTGATCAATGGGTCGTAGTCTTTATTGATGACATCCTGATTTATTCTAAGAATGAGGAGGAGCATGCTGAGCATCTGAGAATGGCATTGCAACTGTTGTAAGATCATCAGCTATATGCTAAGTTCAGTAAGTGTGAGTTCTGGCTACAAGAAGTGTCCTTTCTCGGACATATTATCACCAAGGAAGGTATTTCTGTTGATCCTTCGAAGATTGAGGCAGTGAAGAATTGGGAACAGCCTTCTAGTGCAACTGAAGTTAGAAGTTTCCTAGGCCTGGCAGGCTATTACCGAAGATTTATTCAAGATTTCTCCAAGATTGCAGTACCTATGACAAGATTAACCCGCAAGGAGAATAAGTTTGATTAGTCAGATGATTATCAGCGAAGCTTTCAGACTCTGAAGGAGTGTTTGACTACTGCACCTGTTTTGGCTTTACCTTCTGGTGAAGGAGGATTTGTTGTTTATACTGATGCTTCAGGTATTGGCTTAGGCTGTGTACTCATGCAGCATGGGAAGGTGATTGCCTATTCCTCTAGGCAGTTGAGGAAGCACGAAGATAATTATCCTGTTCATGATTTGGAACTTGCTGCAGTCGTGTTTGCTTTGAAGATATGGAGGCATTACTTGTATGAAGAAATCTTTACAGTGTTTTCGGATCATAAGAGTTTGAAGTATTTATTTTCTCAAAAGGAACTCAACATGAGGCAGCGGAGATGGTTGGAGTACTTGAAAGACTTCGACTTCTCGATTGAGTATCATCCTGGCAAAGGTAATGTTGTGGCAGATGCATTAAGCCGGAAGCCGGTAGCTAGACTGTCAAGTCTCATGTTACAAGAATGGAGATTGTTGGAACAATTATCTAGTCTGGATCTCAATATTGACAACGATCGGATCTTGATTGCTCAGATTCAACTTAAACCTGAATTATTGATAGAGATCAAGTCCTTACAAGATAATGATCCCGAGTTGGTAGAGATCAAGGGAAACTTGAGCAGTAGACCTGACTTCATGTTGGCCGATGATGGTAGATTATTATTTAAAGGCAGAACTTGTGTTCCGGATGAGACTACAATAAAGAACAAAATTCTTGAGGAAGCTCATAGATCCAGATATACCATTCATCCTGGAGGCACTAAGATGTACCGAGATTTGAAAAGGTCCTTTTGGTGGTCAAATATGAAAAGAGAAGTTGCAGATTTTGTGAGCAGATGTTTGGTATGTCAGCAAGTTAAGGCCGAACATTTCAGACCAGCAGGGAAATTGAAACCACTCGACATACCCCAATGGAAGTGGGAAAGCATTGGCATGGATTTCATTATGGGTCTACCTAGGACTCGTGGTGGATTTGATGCGATATGGGTGATTGTCGATCGTTTGACAAAGTCGGCTCATTTCTTACCAATTAAGTCCAAGTGGACGATTGATGTATTGGCTGCTTTGTATATAAAGGAAGTGGTGAGATTGCATGGTATTCCAGTGAATATAGTATCTGATCGAGACCCCAGATTTACTTCACATTTCTGGAAAGGACTGCAAGAGTCTTTGGGTACTCGTCTGAATTTCAGTACTGCTTTTCATCCACAGACAGATGGACAGACTGAAAGAACCAATCAGATAGTGGAAGATATGTTGCGAGCTTGCATGATTGATTTCGGTGGTAATTGGAGTGAGCATTTGGCATTAATTGAATTCGCCTACAATAACAGCTATCAGTCTAGTATTCAGATGGCTCCTTTTGCAGCACTATATGGTAGAAGTTGTCGTTCCCCGTTGTGTTGGGACGAGGTAGGTGAGAAACAGTGGCTTGGACCAGATCTTGTTTCGGAATCATCACAGAACATCCGTGTTATCCGAGACCGGTTACAAGTAGCCCAGTCAAGACATAAGAGTTATGCCGACAACAGAAGGAGAGCATTGGAATTTCAGGTTGGCGAGCATGTGTTCTTAAAGGTCTCTCCGACGAGAGGGATCCGAAGATTTGGCATTCATGGCAAGCTGAGTCCGAGGTACATTGGTCCATTCGAGATTCTAGATAGAGTGGGAGAGGTGGCATACAGACTGGCTTTACCACCGCATTTGTCTGGCGTACACAATATTTTCCATGTGTCTATGTTACGAAAATATGTGTACGATCCCACTCATATCATTCAGCAGGTGGATTTTGAACTGAAGGAAGATTTGACCTATGAGGAAAGACTTGTCAAGATTCTGGACCGGAAGCAACAACAACTCCGGAATCGTTCGATACCGATGGTCAAGATTCAGTGGAGTCGGCGTGGGACCGAAGAAGCTACATGGGAGTCTGAAGAGACTATGCGAAAGCGGTATCCCGATCTATTCTAGGTGAGCGATCTTTTTCTACTCTCAGTTTTAGTGCAGTGAATTTGGAGGACCAAATTCCTTTAAGTAGGGGAGGGTGTAAGACCCCAAATTCCTTAGAAATTTATTTAGAAAGTTATTTGTAATTATTTGGAATTTATTTGAAGTTATTCAAAATTAATGAGAATTATCCAAATTAATTAGATTAATTAATTAATTAATAGAATAAGTCATTTTTCAACTATTTTATAAAAATCCCCAAAAATCACATCTTGTAGAATTAATTTTGTTTGGCAACTTTGTCTTCTACATTTAAGCCTAATAAAATCATTTATTACGCCGGAATTAGTGAACTTAGTCTTCCGAACTTAATATTTAATTAATTACGGAATAGTATAAGTAATAATTCGACTACCTCAGAAAAATCTGTAAAAATAGTAAATAGATTAAGATTGATGTAGATAATAACTTTTCCTTCTGGCTTTAAGCCATGGTAAATCCGTGGTAAGATCTATTTAGAGTTCAAACCCAAATGTGCACACTTTTGACTCATACCTAACCCTTAGATTAAAACGCGAAATTCGACCTGATTACTCAACCAAATGATCTGAAATCAGGGGCAAATGGAAGGCCACAATGTAAGGAACATTTACCCTCAATCAATTTGAGGTAAACTTAGCCCCAAAACGTGCTGCCGACATAGTTTGGTCAAGTCTAGGATTTCGGCGCCGTTTCTAAACACGCGGCTTGCAGCAGCGAATACTCCCAATTCCGAAGGCTCCAGAAGCTCTATGAGCTATCAAAATGAAGCCCTACGAGTCTTCTTTCATTTGGCTGCTGTGGGGTTCGCTGAAATTTCGGATCTGAGGAGATCTAGTTCGATTTGTGGAGGTCGGTCAGTAGGCCGTTGGCTTCTCTTCATCATTCTTTGATCCATCGATTGAGGTAGGAATTCTCAACCAAATCTTGATCATGAGCATAGCAAATTTGTTCCTCTCATCGAGCTCTATCCATTGGTGGCAAAAGCCCCAATTTTCATTAGGTATCCGTGGAGAAATCGAGCTTTTGGTGAGGTGCTGTCCAAGTGTTCTTCATCCTAGGGTTTCGAGTTTTCTCTCTCCGATTTGAGGTAGGATCTAACAACCAAACTTTAATTAGTTCACATGAAGTAATCAGCATGTTATTATCTTTCATTTAACTTAGAAAGCCCCAAATTCCATTGAGCATGCATCATGAATTTCGAAGTTTTGTAAAAATATATCTAGAACATGTTTCATATAGAATTCCTTAAGCCAGAGCTTGATTACGGGCTCATTTTGAGTTATATAACTTGATCTTCATGTAGCATATAGTATATGGTTGGATTCATGATCGAGTTAGCTTTCTTTTGACACCAAAATCCCTAAATTTGGTTTTGTATATCGAGAGTATTTGTCAATTTAGTGGAGGTATGTCCTGAACTAGGTCTACTTGTGTTCTTCATAGAATAGGTTGTGATTCTTGTGATTTCTGATGAAATTAGTGTTTCCAAATTGTAGTTTTATGACCTTAGAATGTCCATTAACATTCCTAGATCATATGGTTTTAATTTCAACTCATTTGGACCCCATTTGGGTGAGATTTCACGTTTTCCGGAAGCAACAGCCGTTGCTGTTCTTGCAGGGGTCGACCCCAGGGGTCGACCCATGCACCTGGCTATCCAGGCAGCCCGAGGGTCGACCCCTGGGGTCGACCCATTCGGCCCAGACGCGAGGGTCGACCCCAGGGGTCGACCCATGCAGTTCCAGAACCCCGTTTTGCAGGGGTCGACCCCAAGGGTCGACCCGTACACCAGAAAACCCGTTTTCTTCGTTTTTCGAACCGAAAATGGATCCGAATCAATGGGGAATCAACCCATTTAACTTAGAACCATTGAAAGTATATTTTTGAAGAACTTTTGACCTATTCATGTACCCTCCTTGATTTCAAATTTGCATTGGTTCCTACTTGCAAACATAGCATAAGAACATGCCGTTCACCCTCATCATTACAACACTTACATTGATTAAATAGAAACTCACTTAATGAATGATTAATGGTGTAACTAAACCTCTGATAATGTATTCTATTTCACCGCTGTGAGAGCTTGTCCTTACCTTGACAACTTGTTCTAGCTTGTTGGCATTTTGGCTAATACAAATGATAATGGTTAATCATGATATCTTAACTTGGTGATTAGGATTAATATGTTGTTTAGCTTGATTGATAGCCGCTGTTCTACAGTAATGTAGCATGATTTACTCTTATTGTGACTTGATTTCAATCTCCTTGATGATTATACTTACCTTGAAATTCTGGAAATGAATCTCTTTCCTACTTGATATTGTTATTGCTACTTAGCTTGAACCTTGGAATTCTGGCCATAAACTGTGGAAGTCTAGATTCGTGGGATCTTTGATCCAAAAGAAATCAATGCCTGGCAAACAAATAAGGGCTCGGTCTGGTCCTGGGAAGAGCGCCCGAACACTACGTGTACCCCCGGGGAGGTGAATGACTAGGTGTGGCATTTGGCACCAGTACTTGACATGTGTTAAATCTAGGACTGTCCACTACTCACTACTCTCTCCACTACTCTCTATATTACTCGCTACTACGTTTCACTTTCCACTCTTTACTGTTCTATACTCTACTTGTAGTTACTCTACTTGTTGATTACTTGGACGTGGAAATGAAAATACATGCGTGCTTGACATGACTAGAATTGACTTGATATGGCCAACTTCTTATCGTTATCTCCTGTAGTAAATTCTTGTCTTACCATTCTATTCATTATATTTCTTGACCTTGCAAGATCTTTAAATTCCGTTTCGTGATATTATCGTTATCTTTATATTGTTTTATCATTTGTAGCATGACATTTTAAAATGTAATTAAACTGTTAATCACTTATACCCGTCTGTTATTTCCTACTGGGCGTCAGCTCATAGTTGTGTTTTTCCCCTTTCCAGGCTTTTCAGGTGACGCGCTTACCGATGGGGAAGGGCTGGAGTGATGTCTTGAGTGTATCAGTTCTAGTGGTGTTTTGGAGAGCATTTAGTTTCAGTTATGTCATTGAGTTTTAGTGGTTGATTATTCCAGTTGTATTAAGTTAAACTTGAGGTTATTGTATCAGTTGTGGTTTGTTAATGATCATTTAGTATTCCATCTTGTAGCACTTGTGTATCATTTTAGATTTAGTTCCCTCTCCTGCTAGCGTGTCCCTAACTGTACGTCCCGATACTTCCGCCTTGTTCGGGACGTGACAAGCTTGTAGTTCCTTTTTATTAAGAGCTGGTTCAGATATGAGTACAATTCTTTTTGAAAAACTTGTTTACATCATTCTTAAACCATATCTGAAAATCAAGGTTTCATAAGCTTTTATAATGGAGGACTCTAGAACTTAAAAATTCTGTTCTATGAAGTTAGTATCTTACTGAAAAGTTCAATATCTCAATTTTCACTAACTGTTGAATCTGCTCATCCTATGGCTCTTTATCACTGTGTTTTGATTCAGTGGTATTAGACTAGTTGTCATTTTTGAGAAGCACTTCTCTCAGTTTACCATGTGTACTTGCAGTTTTTGGATAACCAGAGTTCATCCTTGTGGATTTCTCTTGCATCATAGATCATAAGGGCAAGATTCTCTGGTCTGTTTGAGAGACTATTTTGCATAAGGGGACAATGTGCTAGATTGTCTGATCATGTTGTTTGTCTGCATTAGCTCTATATATTCTGCCATGTCAAAGGGGGAGTATTTGTTGCATATGCATCACCACATAAGTTGTTTGACAAAGGGGGAGAATTGATTTAATTGCTTCTGATATTGTGTTGCCCTCATCTGCTGAACTATGTTGAGTGTCTCATATGACATCTCTGGATTATTCTTTTTGCTAAAGTAAAAGGGGCAGATTAGTCAAAAAGGGGGAGCTTTTAATTCACTCTTTTTATACAGTCTTATTTTTTCCTCTTCAACTCATGTCTTTTTGCTGAAGTCAAAGGGGGAGAAATGTTTTTGATCAAGTCAGTATGACTCATAGTGTTGCCATCATCAAAAAGGGGGAGATTGTTGTGTCCCTGTGATTTTGATGATAGCAAACACTATAAGTCATCATCTATTTGAATCTGCATTTAACTGGTTGGGTTGCATATGTATGTCTCATAGAACATCTTATCTGAACTACATAACCAACGAACAGGCAGAGGCTATGTGCTGTGTGCATTGGTGCATTTCATTTATTGTTGATGCATTTCATGATTGCTATTGTTTGTTATCTGGATTTATTCATGTTAGCCTGTTCAATGGGTCGACCCCTCAGTTCATTCATCAGGTTTATACAAGTCCATACATCGGACTGTTTGAGCACTTGTACAGCGTTTCATTCATTGGATGTCTATACATTGCACAGCATCCTCCAAGTCTATACATCGCTCAATCCTTCAGCTTTCAACATCAAGTATGTACATTGGGCTCTTCATCAAAGTCCACGCAATGCATTCTTCATCCGATCGTCTTAGCAAGTCTGTACAGTCTAGTTCCAACGTCAAGTCTGTACAGCGTGAACAGTGCGTCTTCTTCTCCAACTCTATACATCGCTCGCTCTATCAGTCTTTCATCACAGAGTCTGTACACTGTCTCTTTGCTCAAGCATCACTTCGTGAAGTCTGTACAGCGTTCAAGTCTATACATTGGTTGCTTTGAATCTGGATGATCAAGTCTGCACATTGGGGGCTTTTCCTACGTTTGGCCAAGTCTATACACTCAAATCTTTCCCTACGATTTCTGGCCAAGTCTATTCATCACAAAGTCTGTACATTGGCTTCACGTTTTCAAAGTCTGTACAGTGGCTTCGAATCGGCAAGTCTGTCCATCGGCTTCACTCGTCAAGTCTATACATCCACAGTGGACTTTCAAGTCTATACATCCACAGTGGATCATCAAGTACATACATCCACAGTGAAACTTCCAAGTCTGTACAACGCTGAAGCCTTCACAAGTCTGTACACTGCTTGAACCACCAAGTCTGTACATCGCTTCAAGCGCTTCAAGTCTATACAGCCTGCCTTCACGTTCAGACTCTATACATTGTTCCTCAAAGGCTAAGTGTATACATCCGTCAAACGCCTCAAAGTCTGTACACTGGTTTTCACGAGAAGTCTATACACTGGTCTTCACTTGATGTCTGTACATTGGCAGCAGAACTGCATCAAGTCTATACACTGCCTTTGTTTCAAAGTCGATACATTGTCTTTGTTTCAAAGTCTATACATTGGCTCATGGTCTTCAAGTCGATACAGAGTCTTCATCTTCTGAAGTCTGTACAGCCAGTCACTTGACAAAGTCTGTACAGTGTCTCATATTGGCAAAGTCTGTACATCGTCTGTTCTGTCGATGCTTTGTCCTTTGAAGTCTATACACTCGATTGTTAGGCCTTCAACTCTATACATTCGAGTGTTAACCTTTAAGTCCATACACTACTTTTGTGCATCGTTCAGAAAGCAAGTCTATACATCTGTTAGCTGCACATAAACTAAGTCCATACATTGTTGCATGAAGAGTCTACAGTGTGCATGGTTTAACAAGTCTGCACAGTCATTGTCTGTTGGCATCACGAAGTCTATACACTCGTTCCTTCACGCCATCAAGTGTGTACACTTCCTTTCCAGGCATTCTTTCATCAAGTCTATACAGACTTAGCGAAAGCTCAGCAAGTCTGTACACTGGTTTATCTGGCACGTTAACATGAAGTCTGTACACTGGTTTCTCTGGCACGTTAACACTAAGTCTATACACTCAGGTTGTTGAAGGGTTTCAAGTATGTACACTGCATGCTCACTCAACTAAGTCTATACACTCGTTCGCTAACATGAAGTCTATACATTCGTTTGATAAGCTTCAACTCTATACACTCGATATCAAGCTTCAAGTCTATACACTCTTACTTCACACGAAGTCTGTACACTCACTATTTCGTTAAGTCTATACACTCGTTGTTAGCGGCCTGAAGTAACTAAGTCTATACAGCCGTCTATGTGTGCCTTGCTCGCTGAATGAAGTCTGAACATTGCCTTAAGCTGATACTGTCTTTGACTGATTAACTGACAGGTTATTCAACTGATTATCTGACAGGTTTAATGGATGAGGCCATCAAGACTTGCACGTGATCCTAGAGGCTAAAATGCTGACACGTGGACCACTGAAGCTTGGGCGGGAATCGAAAAGAGCATAAGCCCTAGCTGCCTGCTGCTGGTATATATATGGAGTCTCCTCCATCGGCTGAGAGTGATCGAAGCATAGTGAGCCATCAAGAAAAGCTGAAGAGCAGTGAGTGCCTCCACGATACAGAGAGGCAGTGAGCAGAAGAAGAAGAAAAGAAGTGAGAAGAAGGAGAAGGCTGAAGCAGTGAGAAGAAGAAGAAGAAAGAAAGAAGAAGAATAAGAAAAGAGAGTTCGTGCTGGGAGAAAGAGAGAAGCAGAAGAAGAAGTTCCTGCTGGGCCGTGGATCAAATCCAGGCCAGCCAGCTCCTGCGAGAGCCACATTTGATTTTATCTTTTCAGCTTTCTGTTGCTGCGTTTTTATTTTTCCTTTGAACTATTCACTTGCTGTTCTTCCGATCCTCTAGTGTGAGGTCGGGTTCCCTCCGGTGTGGAAGAAGAGAGACTTGCGTCTCTGGTTGCCTTTGACAGGGTGTCATCGGTTGTTTCCCTCCGGGTTGGAGGAAGGGAGATTTTTCTCCGGTTCTGGGCTTGTAGGTTTCGAGTCCAGGGGTCCCTCCGGTTGGGAGGAAGAGAGGTCCGAGACCTCTAGTTTGCAGGTGACTTGGGGTCACTTGTGCTGCCCTCTGGGTTTCAGAGGAAGAGAGACTTGGGTCTCTAGGTTCCCCTCCGGTTTGGAGGAAGGGAGGATTGGTCCTCCGGTTCTAGTCTTGTGGGTTGCAAGACAAGGTGTTCCCTCGGGTTTGGAGGAAGAGAGACTGTGTGTCTCTGGTTTCCAAGTGGCTGGGAGTCACTCGAGGTGTCCCTCCGGTTGGGAGGAAGAGGGGAGGTTGTTCCCCTGGTCAAGCTGTGTGGCAGCTCTTGTTTGCAGACTGAGTCTGCTTTCTAGCATTGCTAGTGGAAGCCTCACTCCGGTTGGGAGTGAGGGGTGGACGTAGGTCTTTGGACCGAACCACCTAAAAATCTCTTGAGCAGTGGTTTGATTGTGTATTTGCTTCCTGTAGATGATTGATTAGGAGCGCTCCAAGTGTCTCTTCATTTGTTCAATTGAATTAGTTTCTATTCTGGTATTGTGTTTAGCTTTTGAGGTTTTAATTGGGCGATATTCTAGCAGGATACATTCACCCCCCCCCCCCCTCTGTATCCAGGGCTTGCACCCTAACAATATTCCTTCATTTGCTAGGGAGCGACTTGTTGAATTTGTTGTTCATTTTGGTTGTGATCCGCCATGAGGTTAGGTTGATGGTGAGTTTTAAAATGCACTAACCTCTCAATCTCTCCTATGGGTCTTAGCAAAGGTGGGTGTAGGGATCTCCTACCTTGCATAAACTATGACAAAATGAGAGAGGTTTTTTTATGAAGATTTTTTTTATTTTTGTTATATTTTTTTTGACACAACCAAGACGAAGAGAGAGAAGATAATAATTTTTTATTATTATTATTATTTTAGTTTTATTTTTATGAAAACATAACCAAGTTATCACACAAATTACCCTAATGACCTAGATGTGCCCTAAACCTACGAATAGGGTTTCACAAAATGATTAAAATGAAACTTAAGTTCACCCTCAATATTTCCACCGGTCAGGTAAGGGGTGGGATAGTGGGAGGTTCTCCCTACTTTCGTAGGGACCTAATTATGCCAAACCACTAGCCCGCTTAAGGCGTTTACCGTCCGACCGTCTTACCTTAGGCACCGGTTTTCATAAGGGGGTAAGCCCAAATAACACAAGAATCACAATGTGATCCTAGGGCCAACATCTACTGAATTTTATTTATGACTTAGGTGAGGCAGAAATGGAGGAACTTGTAGTTTGTGGGCTAAGGAAGGGTGATGGAATCCCCACCTTATGTTATTTAGGGGTATTACCCTTAAAGTATTTTTGAAATGAAATGCATACCACAATATTCAAACAAGGTGTTCTTATGCAATATGAATGTCAGAAAGGGATAAGTAGAACGTCCCTTGTCCCTCGCAATCTCCAAAATTTAATACAGAAATTAAATAACAAAAAGGAAAAAATTCTATGCTAAATGATGCATGACCTAAAATATGAAAGCGTGATTTCTACTCTTGGAATGAGGCCTTTTATTTTGGTGCAAGTGTTAATTTTTTTTTAGTTAATGAACCTATCTAGCCAGTACAATTTTTTTGTTTTGATTATTAATTATTTTGAATTTTTCAATAAGAGATGAATGCAAGAAGTTATAAATAATAAAATAATAAAGACATGTAAATTTAGTACAAAATGGAGCTTAGAATGTTATTTTTGTGTGTTTTGATTTTTATAAAATTTTCAGGAATTTTTTTGTTTTTTTTTGAAGATTTTTCAGAAATCGGAAAAATAGAACATGTTCCTATGTTTCTGCCCTTTAGCGACGCTTTACTGCTACAGTTCTAGACTTTCAACGACGTTTCATTTTCTGAGAATTTCAGGTCCAAATTTTCAATGTCTTTGATTTTCTGATTTTTTTTTCTTTTTTCTGTAAAAATAAAAATAGAAAAATTAATATACAAATATACAAATCAAACACAAGAACATCCAACCATTAAAAATTATTTCCTCCCCGGCAACGGCGCCAAAAATTGATGCGCTCCGACAAATGTCGTTAAAAATACCGTGCTATAATTTAAAAATTTACCGAACTCACTCACTTAAAAATATTAAAATTCAACCAAAATGGTGAATACGAGTCGATCCCACGGAGAAGAAATATTTTCAATTAAGCATGGAGGAGAATTCTTGTATTTGAAAAATCAGAAGTTTTGAATGAGATTAAACTAATGGAAAGGAAACTTGCATGAAAACTAATTAAAGAATATGAGAGGGTTAAGGAGAGAAATTGGAAAGAGATAGAAAGAGAAGGACACAATTTACCAAACTCTGAATTTTATTGCTATGAAAGGTGACATATTCAACTCTAATAAAAATGAAAATATAATTTGCAAATAAGAGAGAAAAAAAGAATAAGAGCCAATCGGATGAAGTGTAGCCGCTGTCTTCGCCGTGTCGAGTCTTAGAATTTCACTCCGTCATGGAAGTAGACGCCGTCGAGAAGACGAGAGGAAGATGATCCACCTTGGGATGTGTGAAGAAGTAGGAAAGAGGGAGATAGAAATAAGAAGTGGGAAAAATACCAAGTTGAACACACTGAAATTATATTGAACACAGGGGTTGAAAAGAAGAAAAATAACTTAAAATTTAAAGCGAATTAGAAGAAATGGAATAAGAGAAAGTTGTAGAGGGCGAAGAGAGAAAGAAGTTTGGTGAAGAACTCAGAGACAGAAAATGAGAGGAAGAAGGTGAAAAATGTGAAAAACCGACATCTATGGGCGCATGTGAATAATGACTGGGTAGAAAATAGAACCTTCAAAAATTAATTATAACTTAAAAACGAGGAAGAGTTGGAGGAAGTGGTAGAAGAAGAAAAGTTAGATCTACAAGAGAGGAACACCTTGTATGAAGAACTCATAGAGAAAAGAAGTTTGGAAGGGTTTCAAAATGGAGAAATGGCAGAGACTATCATCTCAGATGAACATTGACCCCACAGAATAGCAAGTTGAAAATTGGGGAATAACTCAAAAACTGTGAAGATTTAGGAAAAGTGCTAGAAAGATAAAATGATGAACACTTAGAGATGGACAACTTTACTGGAGAAAGTAATTCGAAATAAAGAATACACATGCATGTAAAGGGGCTGTGAAGGGCTAAAAATGATTAAGAGTACAACAATATGAATATAAAACACTACAACAACCCAAAACCCACAAACACAAGCTCTCCAAAACACTCCTACATGACTCTCCAAAGTCAAAACAGAACTCTAAAAGACTCTCCCCAACCCAACTAACAGAACTTCAAATACTCTCACAACAACTTAAATAACCACGAACCCCAACATGAACATGCATAACTCTCAAAAACTCTCTCGAAAGGAACCCCCTTCTACATCAATAACAGGACCCCTTTTTATATGGCCACAATTACACTGTTGTTCTCTATATGAACACTCTTACAGCTTTTATTGAAATTAAGCCCACCACCTTCTTTTGTTGAAATTAAGCCACCAAACATTTTCTTCTTCTCACTTTTTTCTTTTTTTCTTTTCAAACGTCGACCGGTTGTCTCTCTCTATTTTTCTCCATGTTGCCCGTCTGCTTTCCTGCGTCGGCAGCCGCATTTGAAGAACTCATGCCCACTTTTCCTGTCAGCTACCTTGACAGCTTTGGCCATCCGCCATCCACGTTGCCTTGTGTGTTTGAAAGCTTTACCGACAGGTGGACCAAGTGTTGCATGCTTTCGGTGTTGTGTTTGATGCCTTAACTGTTACATGTTTTTGTCTTTGCATGTGGAGATGGAGCCCATGTGTTGCATGCATGCATTACCTTTCACATTGCATATTGTGAAGACTTGTTAACATGGCTCTTGTTGGTGTACGAAGCCAGCTACCTTGTGGAGCCCTCCATGTGTGAAGGGTGGCTTGCTACGTGATGCCCTTTTGCTTCTTCAATTCCTTTAAGACTATGTATGCGGCTATTCATTACATGGCCATTGTTGCCGACGTGTGAAGCTTCTTCAGCGTGAGCCATCCTGCATACTTTTGTGAAGTGAAGCCTTATCATATATCATATATATATCATATATATATATATCATATATATATATATCATAATATATCATATATATATATATATATATCATAATATATCATATATATATATATATCATATATATCTATATATGTATATATATATATCATATATATATATATATATCTAATATATATATCGCTATATATATCAAATATATATATATATATCATATATATTTATATATATACCTAATATATATATATGTATGTATACCTATCATATATATATAAACAATTATTTTATTTTTATTTTTTTCTTTTTTTATATTTGAACTCAGATTGGGCTTGTTCGGCTATAGGCTTTTGGGTGTGTGGGCTTTGGCCCATCTGTCTTCTTCTTATTGTGATATTTTCATTCTCCTTGTTGTGAATTTCTTTGTGCCTGTAAAATAGAATCAAAATTTAATAAAATCAGACAATTAAATATTTTGATCTGAAATTAAAATTAAGTGTGATAAATACATAGTGATGTATATTAAAGCTCATAAAAAATGTGTTGGAACATGAATTAACATGTAAAATTACACACTTATCACCTTACCAATGGTTCTTGACAATACATGACATATACCACCTGTTTTGGATTGTAGAGGAGCAGGGTTTTGATTCACCAGATGACTGCCATGAGTTTGATCCTGTAAGCAAGATAGTCAGGGTTAATACCATGCGTGTTCACATTAAAGAGGTTATGAAACCTCTTACCTCTTGTAAAACCAATTCAATCAAGCAAGAATCAAAACCATGTACCGTTTCCATTTGCCATCGCAATCATATTTAACATGAATATACACATTTATCAAGAACATGTGCAATCAACCATAAGGTTACTTATCATCACTCAATCACACATTAAGTTTAGTTATCATCAAAACCATAACGCCAACAATCATCAAAACCATAACTCAACACCTTGTGCTTCAGAAGGCTCTGCAATGTGATGTAGTTGGTGACAAATCGTGTGATGACATGTCTCAATAGTTCGCTGCCACAATGCTCTCTCATCCATACTAATACAAGTGTGTAGTTGTAGATATATTTCGTAATTTTTTGTGCCACCTCGACTACAGATTTGACTACACGAAGCTGGCCAATCTCCTTCAGCATTAGATCTACACAGTGTGCTGCACAGGGGGTCCAAAAAATGTGTCATCTACTCCTCATCAGCTCCTCTCTAGCCTTCTTATAGTTCGAGCCATTGTCTATCACCACTTGAACAATGTACTCTTCCCCGATCTCGGTCACTATTTGTTCCATCAATGACAAAATATATTGGTAACTGTGGACTTGGCCTGACGCATCCACTGATATGTGAAAGAAAACATGTCTGTCACAATAAACAAGAAAGTTGATCAAGCTACTTTTGGTGGTACCTGACCATCCATCACACATTAGTGTAACTCCGTACTTTGACCATTTTTGTTTGAATGAGTCAACATAACTCTTGATCTCAGTAACTTGTTCATCAAGATATATGCCGGCCAACTCTCTTGCTGTAGGTGGTTACACGTGTAACCCAAGAACTTGTGCTTCCTAAAATATTGGCTTGCAGTAAGGGCTGTTGGCCGCATTAAAAGGCAGACCCGCGTGGTGCCACCATTTTGCAACGGCCTGTACAAGTTTCTATTTAGGCCCCTTCTAGCCATATGCATCATCCACCCTCGTTTGCCTGCCATGCTCTCGGGATAGTGCACCGGGCTCCACATCTTCAATGTTGATCGATTGTGTCATTTTTCTTTGTGAACCCGAGTCACCAGTGAAAAAACTCCTCGTGCCCCGTGGTTGTCGAGTCGTTGATGAACCACGACTGCCTGATGCTCCGGTCCTTGCTGCCTCGCGGCTTCGCACTCTCATCTCCTCGAGATGTCTTGCCTCATCTCTACTCTGACGTACTACCTCACGAAAGTCCGCTTCATATGGATCATTCACCGTGACAAACACATTAGGCTGGTCAGTACGCGCTTGTTGGTCTTCGTCACTGGGTGTCCATGCACATTCATCCTCGTCGCTGCCGCTTGCTCTTCCGTTAACTGTCACTTCATCTCTTTTCTTCTTTTTTCCTTTTCTTGCATCTCAACTCTCTTCTCCCGTAGGTGCTTGGCCATTGCAAGTTTCACATCTCTAGGCACATGGGTACACCCAGCAACCTCAGAGTATCCTGCACCGGCTCCTCCTATCAAGTGCTTCTTCTACCTAGACACACCTCTTCCTCGGTGTTCTATTTTACAGTAGTTGCAACGCCAACGCCTACGGTTGCCATCCAACATAACTCCGTGTGACCATCCAATGTCATTTGGTCGTTCCCTAGGAGCCATAGCGTGCTTAACTGTATCGCTTAAATTTAAGAAATATAAATTTTAAATATCACTAAATTTGTTAATGAACTAATATAAAATAAAAATATCTTCATTTTATAGTAAATTAATTTTTACGTAGAGCTATCGAATATAATTTACAAACAAACCATGTATTAATTTCTCCAAAAAAAGAAATTTCATTATTCTACATCTACAAATAACAAATTGAAGGGATAAATGTAAATTCAATGTACAATATTTTTTACAAATAGCATTTAATAAAAATAATATTATTATTTCTACAACATTCAAAACTATATGTTAAAAAATATAAATTTTTTTCTACAACATGTTAAACTAAAAGCATTATTTAATACATTGAAATTACAATTTACATCTATAAATTTTATTATAACTAAATTTAAATTAAAATAATAAATTTAATTCTACAATATGTAAAAATGAATACATTATTTAATACATCTAAATTACATCTTAAATTTTTTTTACAAATTAAATTTTATATAGAATCATCTAATACAATTTAAAACCATTTGTAACATATTTATCACTAAATTTAAATTTAAATTTAAAACTTCTATAATTAAATGAATTACATAATACATCAAAAATAAATCTTAAAAAACTAACAAATTTTTACTTTTTCAACTATTAAAATTCAATTTTTTTAATTACAATTTTTTAATCCCACCTCCCCCACCCCCACCCCCACCGGCTGCAGTGGTGGCCCCCCCACCGACGGCAAACGCCTAGACGCTCCCCCCCCCCCTCCCTCCCTCCCCCCACCGCACCTCCCTCGGCCCAAACGGCCCCCCCTCCCTCCCCCACCTCCGGCGGCCCAGACGCCCCCCCCCTCCCTCACCCCCCCGGCCCAAACGCCCCCCCCCTCCCTCCCCCACCTCCGGGGGCCCAGACGGCCTCCCTCCCTCCCCCACCTCCGGTGGCCCAGACGCCCCCCCCCCCTCCCTCACCCCCCCAACCGGACCAGACGCCCCCCCTACGGCCAGATCCGCTCCGATCTACACTCCACCGCCCTTCATTTAACAAAAAAAAAAAATTTGAGCGCACCTACCTCCGATCGCCGGTGCTCGCTACCTAGAGCCGCCGTCCATCGCTACTGACCACCGTCGACCGTCTCGCGCGACCTCTGCAACGCCGCTGCACCGCTGCTTGCCGGTGGGGGGATGGATGCAGAAGCGGCCTATCCAAGCCCGTTAAATGGGCGAACCATCCCGACCCGCACGTACAAGACCGGGCCCACCTCGAACCGGTCCGATACGCGGCGAGACGCACTGGACCATGCCGTCCAGTGCGTCTCGGCCACGACCCCTAGCCCGTGCGACCCGCCGCCCGCCTGGGTCGGGTCAGATCGTGCGGGTCGGTGCGAGTCGGGGCGGGTCGACAAATCCTGCTTATAATCAAAGACTCTGTACCTTCTCTAACGAGAGTATTTTTATAAGTAAAAATGATAAAATTGGAGAGTCATTTAAAAGTGAAGCAGAGGATAATATCTCAAAAGAAATGCTCAAATTCATACGTCTACATGATGATGTCGTCTATGAAAAATCCTGACCTAATAAACACAAACTCTCTTTTGATGGCATAACTCGTGTAGTGACATTAAAAATGTGACTCAAAATCTCATGTCAGATACTACAGAGAAAGACTAGTGCTTGTAATCAAAGGCCCCGTGTCTTCTCCAATGAGGATCATTTTACACGTAAATAAATGAACAAAATTAGAGAGTTAACTAAATTTACAAGATAATATTTCAAGAGAGACACTTAAATTTAAATTTATATGCCTACAGAATGACGTCATTCGTGAAAAATCTTGGCCCAATAAGCACGAACCCTCTTTTAATGGGAGTGCTATTGTTGTAACTTAAAACATGACCCAAAGATCTTGTATCAAAAACTGCAAAAACAATAGTACTTATAAGCAAAATACTCGTGCCTTTTCCAATGGCACCCTTCTTACCAGTAAAAAATGACACCGAGTACGTAACGAGAGATAATATATCAAAAAGAGATAACCAAATTTGTACGTCTACACCTAGCTCGTCTGTCAGATCATGCACTTTTTTTACCCTTTATTCTACGCACCTCTGCGCTGAGGGGGGGAAGGCGGCACAGCGGAGTGGCCGAAGGTGCCGATCTTCCGGCCGATCCTGGGGGTCTGACCGAACTCGCTCTTGATGATGTAGTTTTTAGTTAGCTGTCTTTTTTTTTGGATTCTTTAGACTTTAACTATTATGTGTATCGACCTCTTGTCTCGTTTGCAGGATGTCTCCCCTCTCTGGAGCTTGCTCTTCTTTGTATCTCTCTCCTCGTCGCTTTATTTTCTGCATGTTATATATATAATTCACTTATCTGATGGTCAGGGTGATATGTCTTATCCCTTCCGCAATAAAAAGATAAACAGACTCCCTCATTTCCCCTTTGTAAATATTATCTTTCAGTAAAAAAAAAAACTCGCTCTGGATGAAGGAACGGTGGCCGAGCGTCATCTAGTCGATCATGTCGATGCAGTGTGTCGTGGCCTCGTCGTGCATGACGATATACCGTCATCTCCCATATATATACCTGATGCCGCCGCCTCCCATATATATATATATATATATATATATATATATATATATATATATATATATATAACAGAGCCATCAAGTACACCTCGCACATGATCAGTGATGCATTGCTCGGCACGTCTAGTTTGAAAATGTTAGAGCTCAGCCCGAAGTTAGAGCATATCTTAATGTTAACTTCTTTCTTATCTAGCTGCTTTTTTTTTGTCATAAAAAAATGATCAGACCGAAGTTAGATTAATACAGGTGTCGATGGGCCAGATTTTAACCGCGGGACAGTCTCGTTTGAAAATGTTAGAGCTCAGCCCAGTTGAGATTTGAGAAAGGAAAGGCCCGGTTAAGTCTGGCCCAACCTAAATTGTAAATGAAAATATTTTTTCTTACCAAAAAAATTGTAAATGAAAATATTTTTTATTTACTCCTATATATTTTGATATATATATATATATTCATACCTACAAAACCATCAGATATATATATGATATATATTTCATGCACCTATAGCAATATTCTCAATTTACAAGAGATTATATATGCTTCCTCTTAGTAAAATTATTATAGAATGTACAAATATAATTCACTTACCAAGCATAAATTTTACATATTATAACGAATGTAATTTGAACTTCTTTCCTTCATAATAATCCCATTCTAAAGCATGGGCTTATGCATGTGGATGATAGCATTTGTTGAATATGTATATGCACAGGACCTGCAGAGATGAAGGTACTCGAAGTTTAGGAAGTAAATTGCAAGCAGGCAAGCGCTCTCTCTCTCTCTCTCTCTCTCTCTCTCTCTCTCTCTCTCTCTCACACACACACACACACATTGTGTTCTTGGTGAGCTTTTGATGTTTAAATATCTTTCCTTGTTCTCGAGATCTATCACTTCTGTCTTACCTGGATATGATCATTATGCATGGGAGCCAACGTACGTAGTCTTGAGCCAGCAGACGTCGTCGTGGGTGTGGGGCACCAGGCGCACGTTGATCTTCCCGCCGACCACCCTTGGCGTGGCGTTGCAGGCGATACACGCAGGTTCTGCCGGCACAAGGCAGCCGGCGGAGAGCAGCAAGACCAGGGCGCCAAAAGCATGACGGAGCCGGTGAAGCTGGCCGCCACACTAGAAAGAGGAGGAAGAAGGGGAGAGACAGACAGACAGAGACAGACATAGAGAAGAACAGTTTTGGCCAGTTAAATTAATCACCTTCTTTGTTCCCTGGATTAATTATGTTTCAAACGTTATAAGATCATGTATTGGCCCAGTTAAACCACTACGTACAATGTATAAAAAGTAGATGAGTTGAAATTCTTTCGACCCTTTCGAATAATCCAGGGGGGGGAAAGTTACCTCAATTTTGTTTTCTTGTTATGTGATATGCCCCAAATACGTGAAATAGATCTTAATGTCCCTGAAATAATGTAGTGGATTAATGTATGTATATTTACATTTATTTTATAATATTGTTTCAACTATTATATTTTTAATTTATTTACATGGGATGGAATTTTGATGCTGTTTTTGCAGGAATTATATGGGGAAATATGCTAGTCCGGATATATAAACAAACCAATTATCAAACAAATATACTATAATAGCAAAAGATAAAAATGAGTTTAGAATCACCTGATTGAGAGAGAAACGTGTCTCGGATGACACTATCTTTGAAACGGAAGTGTTGACACCCGTTTTTACTCCGCAAGTTCCGTCATTTCTCTTATTCATCATTTTTGATATCCCGAATTACCCATTATTTTGGAGCCTTCCTTGATAGATTTCGAGCACATTTCGTCATTCCCTAGCCTTTGAGCCTTGGAGATCATGATTTCTTATAGCCCTGGAGTTTATCTTATCAACTTCCGGCTTCCAAGTCAGCTTGCGGCCCATTTAGGCTGGCTTCCATCAAGCATTCGGCTCTCTTTCACTGCGTAGTCTTAAAAATAGTCCTTTTTTATCCTCTTCTGGTCCTCTATTCATTAAGTGCCCTTCACCAAAGTTGTTCGTCTTTTAAATATCTACAATTCCTTCTTGTACGGCATTAGCCTGTTCTTCACCGATTTCAAATTATTCACATTTTTTCAGCAGACTGTATTGTTCACCTATGTCCCAATATTGTTTCTCTCTGTTCTCACCTTATTTTATCTCTTTTATGGTCATCTTTTCTTCTTGCTCTTTTCATGAAAGTTGTTCATCTTTCAGTTATCTACAATTTCTTCTTCTACCACTTTCGCTAGTTCTGCACCGTTTGGGAGATATGATCTGATTTCTAAAGTTATGCGAAGTCTGTCCAAACAGTCATGCAAACGACCATTTCTTATTGCTAACAGTCGTGCAAACGACCGTTTCTTCCTTAGCGGTCGGTCGACCGACCGCTAAGCAAACCGCTAAGAGTCCAGCCTGCGCTGGACTATGCCCTAAACTGCTCGATGGGCCTATCTTGCGGCGGCCATATCTTCTAGAATATAGCTCCAAATTGATCTCCGTTTGTTTCTATCTCCTTCCCTTTGGATTATCTCGAGTTTGATCTATAGAACTCGAATTTTCATTGGCTATATCTCTTAGAATCTTGGTCGAAAGATTGGGATTTAGGTGTCCTGATTCAACTCAAACTCTATTTTCCTACTCGCCGTGGCCTCCTTCCAAGAGCCATATCTTCTAGAATACTTATCCAAATGGGGTTCTATTTGTTTCTATCTCTTGTCCTTAGTATTATCTCGAGTTTGATCTATAGAAATCGATTTATCTTGGACTATATCTCCGGGAATCGTGAGAGGAAGTTGGGGCTTTTTTAAAAAATTCTATATAAACTGTCCAGTTCGCAGTGGCGACGGGGGGCTCTTCTTCAACTCGGGGCCAAGCCATGCTGCACTGCCGACTCAATCCTTCGACCCTGATTTGAAGAGAGAAGTATTAGCTTTCCATTATATCCTTTTGGACGTGAATTCATTGTCTATACTCTTAGTTCTCTTCATCTCAAAATCACAAATCATCACAAAACACTGCACTTTCTGCTACATATGCATTTTCCCCCTTTTACATCAACGTTTTCTCTCTATTCTCTCCATCAAATTTCATGATTTCAAATCCTATACATGCACAACACACACACCTATATTTTCCACCCTTCCACAGGGGTTAAAAATCTCCCCCCCGGTGAGTTTGTCCTCAATTTCTACCCATATTTTATCACTGCAGGATTGATACTACACTTCGATTTTCTAATGGATTTTCTCTTGTCTTGTGGCTTTGTTTTGCAGGAGAGCATCACTACAAGAAAAAGTGGCTATAGCGACCGCATTAGCGACCGCTTTAATCGGTCGCTAGTCGGTCCCAAATAGAGACCAATTCGGCGACCGAAATAATCGGTCGCACAGCTGAGACCTATTGGCGACCGAACTAAATTCGGTCGCCAATCGGTCGCTGATCCCGTTATACTCCCCCCCTGCGACCCCCGCCCGCCCGAGCCCCTCCCCGCCCGAGCCCTCCCTCCTGCCCTCCACCCTCCCGACCGAACTAAATTCGGTCGCCAATCGGTCGCTGATCCCGTTATACTCCCCCCTGCGACCCCCGCCCGCCCGAGCCCCTCCCCGCCCGAGCCCTCCCTCCCGCCCTCCACCCTCCCGCCCGAGCCCCCTTCCCCTGCGGCCCCCTCCCCCTGCGGCCCCCTCTCCGCCCTAGCCCCCCCTCCACCCTCCCGCCCGAGCCCCCGCCCGAGCCCCCTTCCCCTGCGGCCCCCTCCCCCTGCGGCCCCCTCTCCGCCCTAGCCCCCCTCCTCCGCCGGAGTCCCCCCTTCCCCTGCGGCCTCCCGCCCGAGCCCCCCTCCGCCGGAGCCCCCCCTCCCCCTGCGGCCTCCCGCCCGAGCCCCCCTCCTCCGCCCGAGCCCCCCTCCCCGTGCGGCCTCCCGCCCGAGGCCCCCTCCGCCGGAGCCCCCCTCCGCGCCGCTCGCTTCAACGTCAAGAACGTTGCTGTGAAGGATCTGAAGCGTGGTTTCGTGGCATCCAACTCCAAGGATGACCCCGCTAAGGAGGCCGCGAACTTCACCTCCCAGGTCATCATCATGAACCACCCGGGCCAGATCGGCAATGGCTACGCCCCGGTCCTTGACTGCCACACCTCACACATTGCCGTCAAGTTTGCGGAGATCCTGACAAAGATCGATAGGCGTTCTGGTAAGGAGCTGGAGAAGGAGCCCAAGTTCCTGAAGAATGGCGATGCTGGGTTTGTGAAGATGATCCCCACCAAGCCCATGGTGGTGGAGACTTTCTCCGAGTACCCCCCACTTGGTAGGTTTGCCGTGAGGGACATGAGGCAGACGGTCGCGGTCGGTGTCATCAAGGCCGTGGAGAAGAAGGATCCAAGCGGCGCCAAGGTGACCAAGGCTGCCCAGAAGAAGAAGTGAACCGAAACCGTATTACTGCTCTCTGCACCTACGGTGGTGGTGGTGGTTGTTGAGCCTACTTCCATTTTATGTCGTCGTCGTCGTCGTCGCAGTGTCAAGTGTGCTAGTTTTGCTTTTTGTGTGTTGTCCGTGGATTTTCTGTCCAGCATTTGGATGCAGAACTGGGTTCTAGACTGGCGGTGGCAGGGGTAAAAGAAGAGGGCTTTGATTGCTTGCCCCTGCGGCGTTCAGCCCTTACGCTTTGGCCACCACCTCTTCTCTTTCATTCGAGTCATTTTTCTGTTGTGCTTTTGTTGTTGATGCGGTCTGGAGACTTTTTACATCCATCAATGCCTTGTCTGATTTCTGTCTAGTGAATTTTGAGTGCTCAATGGTAAGTGATAACTGGCCATAAGTATAGTTTACTGTGGTTAAATAATTGAAATTAATAGGTATTCCTTTGTTCATCTTGCTGTTTTAAACGCTCGCCGAAGCGCCCTCAGGGTAACTTTATCTTCAACATCGTCACGCACTGGATGGTGATTCCCTGAATGTTTTTAAACTAACGGTGACAATTTTGAACAGGAAAGCCAGGCAAAGATCAAGCGATACATGTACGTGATGGGTTCTATGACCAATGAAGGTACTCTCATGGTGTTTTCTTCTTCCATATTGTCCATTATACATGTGAATATCAATATACTCATTCTGCTGTTTATATTTGACATAGCTTTTATTTCAATCTTGGGCGTAAGACTGGATGATGATGATAGTGCTATGGTGTCATGGTGTGTACCCATCATGCATTGTGATCAATGTCCATATAAGTAAACTAGCAGAGTACAGCCCACTTCAAGTGTTTCTGGCAGTACATTATGATTATTCCACCATTTACCTGTGAATATGTATTTGATCCCGGGCGCATGAATTATTTCTCTCCACTGTTTCATGCAAGCTTTGTAAATGGGGAAGGAGATCATGAGCTCATTAACCTGAGGTGGGAATTGCTTTTGGATGAAGTATGATCATTACATCGACCGTAGTCTTGAAGTCGGGAGTGTTTAACCTTTCCAAGTCTCTCATAATCCAACAGTCATTTACCTTTCCACTTATTTGATCCACAATCCCATTAAATTTGAGGAAGTGATCCTTGTTATGACTGAATTGAGACCGACTTAATTAGCGACCGATAAGGCGACCGATTATAATCGGTCTCTGGTAACGACTGATACTGCGACCGAATTATGTCGGTCGCTATATAGCGACTAGTATATAGCGACCGACATGTTCGGTCGCTAGATAGTCTCTGTTCGGTCGCAATGCAGATTTGCGACCGATCTACGACTGAATAGCGACCGCTAGGTCGGTCGCTATCCGCGATTTTTCTTGTAGTGCATGAACACAACGTGAGGCCCTCTTCCTCTAGATGGCTAGAAGGAGAGGAGGTTTGATTCCACAAGTTTCCCGCACCCGTCTCTTGAGCGCGGTCAAGTCTTCTTTCCAAGGTACACGGCGCCATCCTTTGATCTCTTCATCCTTTCGGCGTTGTTAAATCCTTGGTGGCGATCACGGTTAGTTCATCTATCCATTACCCCATTGTTCTTACTTCCATGATTGCTTCATATACATGCATTAGCATGTTAGTTTAAAAGGGGGCGGGGTAGAACACAATAAACAAATCAATAATTTTTTGGCGATCACGGTGGGATACCAATGTCCATCACGCTTGTTTTTATGCTCTTTTGTAGGTTGGGTGTGTGTATATTCATGTTTGGATAGTATTTCCTCCATTCTCCCATTGTTTTAGGTGTTTTAAGGCCTCTGGTTTCCTAGCAGTCGTTTGGTAGACCGCAAGGGGTTCAGAAACGGTCATTTGGTAGACCGCAAGGGGATTCTGGCAGTTCTACATGCATGCTCACGGGGCCCTGTTTGTCGAGGCATAACTTCTGATCCCGGAGTCCGATTGTCCTAATTTTTCTTCCATTGGATAGACCATTGTATTGTCTTTCCATCTATATATTATTTGCATTATTTGGGTCACATTTGCTTAGTCTAACATTGTAATACTTTTTGAGTTTTCTCCATAAAGTCTGCAAGCAGGCTCAGGGACAGGTTCACAGGTACATCTTTGCTCAGTGATTTGATTGCCTTCTCGATGTCTGATTGCACTGATTTTTATTCCATTGGGTAGTCCTTTGTATTATCTTTCCATCTATAGCTTATTTGCATTATTTGGGTCACGTTTGCTTAGTTAAAAATTATCATCATTTTAGCATTTTGTCCATAAAATCTGCATGTGGTCTACGCACAGGTTCACGGGGGTAACTTTGCTCAGTGATTTGATTGACCTCCCGGGGTCAGATTGATCTTTTCTTGGACCCGTTGTGTAGATCTTTGTATTGTCTTTCCATCCATATACTATTTATCTTATTTGGATCATGTTTGCATAGTTTAATTTTGTCTTGATTTTCTAGTTTTATGCTAGAAATTACATGCACCCTGGTGCACATAAGGTCATGCATTGCATATCATAGTCGCATTCCTACCTTGTTAAGTGATCCTCTTGCCTCCACATTCCTTGGGGTCGACTAGGTGATCTTATTCGGGACCTCCATAAGTCCCCGCAAGCCGTGGATTCTCTCACGGACGACGGGCCGATTGTATCTTTTCCACCCCTTAGGCTTGCATTTACATACGTGTGAGAGAATTGACCTTAGTCAACCTAAAGTCTGGACCTTATTCCCATAGGATTCCTATCTTGAGGGAATTGTTATTAACTGAAATCATTAAAAGGTCTATTAAAACTCCTAAAATATTTCTCATCATATCAACTTGTTTGACTTGGGTGAAAATTCTCACATTGCATTATTTGTTTTGTTTAGGCTTGTCCAGGCCCATTAGTGGTGTTAGTGTTGCATTTCTATCATCATCCACATGTTTTGTTGTTGTTAGGCCCATTTAGCTTAGCCCATTTTGTGTGTCCATTGTCTAGTCCATTGTCCCTTAGTCCATTGTCTATTGGTCCTTGCATTAGTGGGTCAGCCCCCTCTTGTCCTCAAGCCCATTAAGCCATTGCTTCCCCATTTGTATTGTCTTTGATATCCTTGTATTAAGTCTCCATTTTCCCTCATGGAGCATCATTCCAACCCCTTGAATCATTTTTTTTTCCAACCTTCTTCCTATTCCCGCGTAGAATCCTCTTCCCACGCAGGCCCATCTTCTCGTGGTCTCTTTGATCCATCCGAGGAACAGGCTAATCTCATGGCCCGCTTATCAAGCCTTGTCCGTCAAATGGACCCGGCCCAGGCCCAACGTCTCATTTCATCCCAGCTTAATGGACCTTCTTCTCATAATGGGCTCTCTTCCCTTCATGGGCCTCTTTCTTCTCCTTCATATGTCGCTGGCCCAATTTCTAATGGGCCTTATTCTCTTAATGGGCCTCATTCTTCCGCCCATGTTGCTGCTGGCCCATTCAACCCCTATGCTCATGCTTCTTCCAAGCCCGCATATCCTTCTATTTCCGGAATGGTCCCTTCTTCTCCTCAGCCCGGATCCTCTTATCCGGCCCATTACCATCATCCTGGTCCAAATTCACAACCTCTTGCTCAAGTTGGCCCATATTTTTCTCGATCTCTCCCTACCCAGGAGATGATTGCTCAAACCCAACACTAGCTTAATGAACTTCAACGTCGGATCGATCCTAAGACCTCCTTAAGTATTCCATTCGCATTTCAAGGTCTTCGGCTTCCGCCATCTTCACAAATTCTCGCATATCGCTATTATGGTGGAGTCGGTGACCCTTATGTGCACTTAAAGGAGTTTTTTTATGAGTCGGCCCAATTTCGACACGACCAACGCTTGATGGCCTATCTATTCAGTCTGTCTTTGGAAGGCCCAGCTTAGGATTGATTCTTCTCATTACCGCAAGAGTAGATTGTGAGTTTTCAAGCCGTTCAAGAGAAATTTATTCAGCAGTATCAGGACTAGGTTGGGCCCAAGTTCTCTGTTGTGGATTTGGCCCATGAGAAGATGAAGCTCGACGAGGATTTCTGCACCTTTGCCGACCGCTGGCGTCGCCTTGCCGCGCAAGTTCCGGGGCACATTCCGGAGCCGGAGCAAATCAAGATGTTGATATATAATGCAACGCCCGAGTATCACTTCATCTTGGCCCTCAACGACATCACCTCCTGGCAACAACTTTATAGCCGAGCCCGCTTCATCTGCCAACAAATCCAAGGTTCCCTTGACCCCGAGTCTTCTCCACCTTCTATGCCCACTTACACCCCGTCATCTACATCTACTTCCACCTCCACATATCAACCTTCACCCTCCACATATCAAACCTCCACATATCAAATCTCCGCGAGTCATCCTTCCACGAGTCTACCTTCCGCTTCTACATACCCATACACCTCCACATGTCAACCCTCCACGAGTCAGTCGTCCGCTTATTCGTACCCTCATGTGTCTCCGCCTCCATCTCCCCCGGTCAAGGGAACACCACATCCCGAGCAGGTGGATGCCGTCTATATACCCCCTCATCCCGCTCCACATATGCCTTCACCAAATCTCTCCACCACTAGCCAAGCACTCTTGCCTATGCAACCTTCACTTCTGTCTCTACAACCTTCTCCACCATTACATATCTCTCAGCATCCACCTTGCCCGAAGCAGGCTCCTCGTCCTCCGATGCCGAAGTGTTTCACCGATATCTTTCGGGCTTTGATGGCCACTCACGCATTGCCGCTCTCTCCAGTTGTGCCTTGCCGACCCGCGGTCGGGGATATGCTCCAGTTCTGTGATTTCCATCGCCAGCAGGGGCATTTGGTTGAGGATTCCCCGAGTTTCGGGAGTTTGTTTACGACTTGGAAGATCAGAAAAGGATTGATTGGGTCGCTATTCACAAAGTCATTCTATGTCACGCCCCGACGCGGAATATCGGGACGCACAGTCAGTAACGAGCTAGAAATAACATTTATTATAAACTAAACAATAAAAAATTTGCTAAGGAAGGAAAGAAACTCTATCGATTAAGGAAGGATTCTAAACTTTTATTACAATGATCATCACTGTTTAAACACGATCAAACATATCTTCCAAAACTAATTTAATACAACAACTGATTTACTACAGTAACAGAACACTAATACAACACTAAGGAAATAACTGGAAGTAACAACTATGCCAACTCGGCATCTAGGTACAAGTACACTCTAGAATCACTCATGTCCCTCCCCGTCTGTGTGAACGTCACCACCTGAATAACCTGAAAAGGGGGGAAAACAACACTATGAGCTGACGCTCAGTAGGTAATAACATGCAAGTTTACGTAGTTAATGACTTAATTACAAGTTGTATGCAATGATAAGCAAGGAAATAAATAACGAGATCAAGGACAATGTAATAAGATCTTGCAAGATCAAGAATTAAAAGATGATAATTAACAATAATGACAAGTACAAGAATTTTAATAAGAGCAATTGTAATAATAATTGGCCAACAAGCAAGTATTTTAAACATGAAATAATTCACGATCAAGTACAAGAAATAATAATAGATTGAATGTCATAGACGTCACACTAGTCAAGTACTCGGTGCAATGCCTCACCATGTCATTAACATCCCATGGGCTCACTAATTTTTCGGGCGCTCTCCCCAGGACCAGACCGGGCCCCTATGATGCGATGGCATTGATTTATTGGATCGAAGATCCCAAGTTGTCTAGACATTTTCTCAAGTAATCATGGCCAATGAATTTCAAGGAATAAACTAAATTGTAAAAAGTACAGATCTGACAAAACATCAGAATAACAAGAAGAGTAGAGAATTAAATTTAGGCATCATGTTTAACGACAATTAAGTCGTGGAATTCAAGAACGAATGGTAAGTAGGAAAATGCAATCATTAGAATACTCTTAATTCCATAGTTTAACATTGTATTCCGTTGGTTTAACAAGTTTTTAGGGTTGTTTTAGGATCTTTTAATATCAGGGAACTAGCTTACTTAAGCTAAAAATGTAATTTCCTATTAAGAAATTCGGGAGTGTTTTTAAGAATATGGTGGGGGTAAGTACATGTCATATTCTTGAAATACCTTAGTATGATTATCATCTCTTGTGATTCCGATTTCAAGGGTTTCTGGTCAATGTTTTTATCATACTGGAAATGACTTAATCTAATTGGATGCCAAAATGCCAAAAATGATTTATTTTGTATTATCTTAGTGAATTGCTAAGAATTTAGTTTAATTCATAGAAATAAATCCTAGCATGATGAAAATGTCTCTAACATGTTTAAAATAGCTCCAGCACATGATTCTACTGGTAAGATGATAGAAATATATATTTTCTTGCTGGAGTTAATTTTTAACACACTAAAAATACATTATTAGACGTTAAAACTAACACTTAATATGCTATAATGAGTTTTCTACATAAATTTTGGATAAGTGAATAAGAGTAAGTTATCATACTAATTATTCATTTTTCCTGATAACAATAAGATTTCTATCATGCTGAAAGTAATTTTCTACAATATTCTACCATCCATTTAATAGGAGAAATATGCTGAGAAATAGTTTAATGTACTAAAAATCATTTATATCATGCTGTTATCATCCTAATATGTTGGAAGAATTTTTGTCATGCTGTGAAGAACTTTATCATGCTGTAAGAAATAGTTTAACATGCTAACATAATTTCATATGTATTCATTTTCTATTATATAGATAAAAATATATTTTTATAAGCTAAAAATATCATTAATTCACAGAAAATAACTTTCAACATGTTGATAATATCAGAATATGTTTTTCATGAATTTCAGACATTTGGAATATTTTAGCATGCTAGATATATATTTTATATGCGTTTATTTTCTATTATATGAAGAAAAATAGATTTCTATAAGCTAAAAATATCATTAATTCACAGAAAATAACTTTCAACATGCTGATAATATCAGAATATGTTTTTCATGAATTTCAAACATTTTGAATATTTTAGCATGCTAGATATATATTTTATATGCGTTTATTTTCTATTATATGGAGAAAAATAGATTTCTATAAATTAAGTGTATAACATATTTAATTCTGTTATGGACGCGGCATATCGCACGACCGCGTTGAGAACGCGGTCCTGCTATGCACCATGTTCATAACAGAACCCTGATTTTACACGAGTTGGGTAAACCTTGCACTAAAAAGGCCATATCTTCCTTATTTCATGATAAAATTCAACAAACAAGATATCAATGGAAAGATAAGAGGAAGATGAACAAGATGACATGCTCAATTTTAAGTTTAGCCTGTGAATATCCACGTTAAATCATGCTTTAACATAAAGGGTACACTTAAAACCCTAACATGGACATGCTTACTAAATCGAGAAATTATCCTAGTATGATTGATAGCAATTAGGACTTTCTACGTTAAAAGGAAGCTAACATGATGAGGATTCCATTCATGTATAATAATTAAAGTTAGGTCTGTTAGAACCTACCTCAATCGAAGATCAAAACTCAGCAACAAGAACGCCCAACGATCCTTGATAGCCCTCAAAGATCCCTCGATAACTTCCTGAATACCCAATAGAAATTGGGGCTTTTACTACCAAATGAAAGATCTCGTCGAGCTGATCGAGATAGACTATCTATTTATGAATTTTGGTTAAGATTATCAACCTGATTTGGAGGGATAAAATCACGACCTAGAACGAAGGACGATCCTTGATAGTACTTCAAAGATGCCCCGAGATCTTCCTAGATACCCTATAAAAATTAGGGCTTTTACTACCAATGGAAAGATCTCATCGAGCTGAACAAGATGCTATATTTACTTTCCTAATTTGGTTGAGAACACTAACCTTAATCGACGGAAG
Organism: Amorphophallus konjac; assembly: GCA_022559845.1. Taxonomy (NCBI): domain Eukaryota; kingdom Viridiplantae; phylum Streptophyta; class Magnoliopsida; order Alismatales; family Araceae; genus Amorphophallus; species Amorphophallus konjac. The sequence goes on along the minus strand of CM040119.1, from coordinate 308,841,028 downwards.
AAGATGGAGCTAAGATGGACGTCGAGCTACCGACACCCTTCCACCAAATCGTCGATTTCTCCTAGATCTGGCCACCTCGTCGAAAACCCCAGCTACAAAAAGAAAATAGACATCCTCAGCTTTCTTTTAATAGCCTATACACCTTCTGGATCCTTCCGAGAAGAGAGTATTTCGCGTTGCAAGAGGCGTGTTTGAAACGCCGCCGAAATATTTGACTTGCCAAAAGCTCGATTAAAACTTCTACCACGGTTAATGTCCTATGAAATTAGTTGGGGGAATTTAATCTACCCATTAAGATCTTTCATTTGTCTCAAATATCACCTCATTAGGTTGAGAATTGAGCGCGAATTTAAGGTTTTAAGATGAGGTTTACTATTGCGTTCACTATTGGGTAGGTAAGTGTAAAAATCTGATTTAAACCTTTAATTTGACCAGGTTAATGATTTAATCAGGGTTAACCATAGAAGACAAAATTGCTAATCGAATGGTCTTTTTCCTAATTACCATTTTTTGGATTTTAATAAGGTTAACGAATTTCCACTTCACTATTCATTAAATAATAAAATAATCAAATTCGAAAACCCGATTTAATCCCTTAATTTGACCAGGTTAATGATTTTATTAGACTTAATCACAGAAGATAAATTTATTAATTGAGTTGTCTTTTACCTAACTATCATTTTTCGAGATTTTAATAAGGTTAACGAAATTTCACTTTCACTATTCATTCACTATTCATCAAATAATAAAATAATAGATTCGAAATTCAAATTTCAAATTCACCCATTTCATTTCTATTTCATTCCAAACCCTATTTCATTTAGGTTTCATTTCACCTAAAATTTCATTTTCATTTAGGTTTGCATTTCATGTTAATTTCATTTCATTTTCATTTAAAATTAAGGGTTTATTTCAATTTCTTTTCATTTATAAATTCAATTAAATCCTAATTAATTACCAAAAATTTTAATTTAATAGTAATAATTTAAATAAAAATTTGTTAATTAATTACGGGGTATTACATTCTACATCTTCACAGCAAGCAGCACCAACAAGAAGTGCCGCCCAGGCAGCCGTCTCTATTACTTCAAGACCAGGGGCACCCCTGTGATCCCTCGTCTAGTGTTCCACTCGCTCCGTCACCTACTCCAATACCTGTTCCATCACCATTACCTTCTCCATCTCCTACCCCGTCTCCACAACCTCCACAAACCCAAGCCTCTGCTCAGGCTAGTGATACCTCCACTTCCGCCGCCACTTCCACTACTTCCACTCCCAACGTCGCGCAACGTATTGTATCGATACGCCGACGATGGGCACCACGATCTTCCCCTTTACCTTCCCCTTTGCCTCCGTCACCACCTCCATCTCCTCCCTCGCCTCCATCTCTACCTCCTTTGTCATACCCCGAACCTGAGCAAGCTACCCCTACACTTGCACCTTTACCATCTCCTACACCTCCACCTTTGCCTTTGCCTCCACCTAAGCCTGTCATTGCCGCTACCCCTCCACCACTCGCATTGCCTTTACCCCCACTTACGCCTTCTAAACCTTTGCCTCCGCCTTCTAAACCTATTACCTCCACTTCTCCATCCACTTACCCCCCACGGAGCAGGTACGTGCTACCTTTGGTGCCCCTCGGGTCTGGTCCCCAGGGAGACGATGAGCCGAGTCAGGACGATTACTTGCCAGTTGTGCATTTCAAAGTTCAAGAGTTTATCCTCCAGATGCCGATACATGTCCTGGTCCCAGGTATCTCGAGGTTGATGTGCCACTATCTCCTATGCCGGTTACTAATAAGAGCTCTCATGCACTAGTGCCAGTCTCTTCACAAGTGAGGCCGGTGGCAATCTCATTGCTTGCCGGAGGTTCGATTATTGACGCTGTTATTTCTCCTCGCTTCGCCGCCATTCAAATTATTGGTCAGGAAGGGTCCTCTAGCCAGATTGTGCTAACTCATACGGCCGCCAAGCAGATTGTGCACTCTATATTCAAGGGGCAATTGACCGTATCTTCTATATTCTCCGAGGACATTCTGCACATCTTATGCAATCTCCCTTGGTTCATTAGCAAGCCGGCCACGTCAACGCCGCGCATTGATCCCCCTCAGTTCCGTCCTTTGTTTCTATCAAGGGAGTTGTGCTTCATGCCCGATTGCTAAGTGGAAATGCCGAATCTCATGCTGCTAGTGCCAAGTGACAAAACTTCGTGGTTTTCTGATATTGATTCATTTGAGGGGTCAGCTGTTCAAGAATGTCCGCATATGGTTAGTACCGGGTGTCTAGGGGCAACCGCCCTAAGGAGGATGTATGTTCATAATCGGGCTAGGCCATCTGTCAGATGGGCTCGTTATTTGAGAAGATATTTCAAGTCGAGAGGCCCAAAGGTCCAAGTCCGCGCCAGATGGGTCCATTACAAGCCAGTTTCAGCTAAGAAGAGGCGGCGGCGCTGGTTCAAGGGCTGTCGATTATGCACTCAGGGGTCCACTCCGTCTTCCCCATCTATTCATTCATCTTTCCTTCTGCTCAGCTCCCACCCTTGGGTGGTGTACCTTCCTTATTCCAATCCCACATCCATGATCTTCTCCTCTCTTCCCGGGTCTACAAACCCCCACTCTTCACATCCGGTTTCTCCAGATTCTCCTTATTCTTACTGTCTTAGGCCTCGGCCCATGTCATCCTTTCATCCCCATCTAGGGATTTCTTCTTCTGATCCTTCTCCTCCGGTATCTCCGGGTTCCGTCTCTAATTCTCCTTCCCCGACTCCATCGAGTTATTTTCATTCTCCTTCCCCGACTCTATCGGGTGATTTTCATTCGTCTTCCCCAACTTTGTCGGATGATTCTCCTTCTTATTCCCCGACCTTGTCGGGTGTCCATGATTCTCTTTCCCCGACTCTATCGGGTGATTCTCATTCTTCTTCCCCAACCCTGTCAGGTGTCTGTGATTCTCATTCCCCTTCTCTGACTGCGTCGGATGATTCTTCTTCTCATCTTTCCATTCTTTCCTCTTCACCCTTTCGGGGTCATTACCCTTTTTCTTGCTATTTTCGAGACTTTAGCCCGCCTTAATCCCAGCGGATCTCTGCTTATTCTGCATCTGGTTCCTTGTTATCAGGGTCTTTGCACCTTAACGAGGGAGTTCTAGTCCCCGTCTCTCTTCCTTTTTATCCCTCTTCATCCAGTATGATGTCCGATGCTCCTTCGTGCAGAGGAATCGCAAACTCCTTTGCTATCCTCTCCCTTTGTCCTGTCAAGCAAGGAATACAAAACTCGTGCTGCTCAAAGCTCGATGGTCAAGATCACTTTAGGACGCTGGTTTCCACGCTATGGATTTGCAAGGTATCTTTATTTTGTGCAAGAATGTGCTATCACTCTTATTGTTATTCATGCGCATGCTTATAATTCTGATTCCTCAACATGGTTAAGTGGCTTTTAGAGTTTGCTTAAATCAGTCAAGAAAGAGTTTGCTTCTGCAGCATCCTTAGGCTGGTGATAGCTCCACGCTGGGAGTTTAGTTTCTTTCCCCGATCGTTGAGGGTGATCTTAAGTATGGATTTTCACACACTTCACGGCAAGCCATAACTAATTTTCTTCTAAGACACACCGCTGCTGCTTTGGCCATACCATGGGTATGCACAAAGGTCTTTTCTCTTCTCTACTCGGCCAAGTGCAGGGGCAAGAGATAAATGGATGAGATGATCAACCTAGGCACTCCCTAATACGAGAGAGGTCTCAAATAGGGGTAGTATTGACCCTCAAAAGTGAGCTTTATTTCAATATCTAGCCAATAAGGGCTGTCAAAAAAATAAATGGATGAATCAATGGCAAAATTAGAAATCAAAGACATGGAAAGAGTGGTAGCATAGTTCCCCGCGGGACGTCATGAGCCCGGTCGCATGTGTGCCTGAAAAATATGGGTCTCAAAATCAAAGACACAAAGTCCCGGCACAACAGACTGTATCTTTGAGGGGTAGTGTCCTGGAAGGAATTCAAGTCCTGATGTCTCTCATCCTGCATAAAGTTTATCTCCAATTGTTCTTCTATTTCTCCCTCTTAGGCTGGGTTGTATCCCGAGTATGGCCTTAGTAGGGCCGCCGTTCTTTAGAGGCGGTTGGTTGTGGTGAGCCACCCTCATATGCACGCCCTGCTTAAGGGAAGCCTTTAATGAGAATAGTAGGAACGATGACCCCTAGTCAATAGTTTAAGCCGTCTCTAGGTGCTGCAGATAATTTTGTTCAAAATTCCAAAAAAATCAGATATGTCAAAATTCCAAAAAAATCGAATACTTCAAAATTCCCAAAAAACGAGATATTGTCAAAAACCTAAAAATCAAATATTTCAAAATTTTAGAAAAAAAATAGATATTGTTGAAAATCAAAAATAAAAACAAAAATTACAAAAATCAAAAATATTTGTCTTTCGTTCCTTTTTTCATGTGTTTTCTATCTATTTGTTTGAGAGCAGATACATGATCTATTTTGTTAAGTGTGCAGGTTGCAGGTACTCAAGCTTTCCTAGCTCCATATTTTGTTCTATCTGTCTCCTGTTCACGACTTCTGATATGTTCTCTCTTCTTCAATCTATATCTCTCGATCTGTTCTGAAGCTCGTGTCCTTCTCATCTCTCGCTTCGCTTCATCATATCTTTATGAGAAGGCATTGCCTCACGACTATGAACCTGGCGGTTCTACTTCGTTCTGATCTTGGGCTTTGATTGAAGGGCGTGTCTGTCATATTTTTTGTCCCACTGTGTCGCCATGCTATGTGTTGTTCATGTCTTTCGTCCTGCCGTGTCCTTGTCACGTGTTTATGTCCCTCCGTGTCGTCCCAAGCATGTTGTTTTGTCCCTCACCATGTGTTGTTAGTTGTCTTGCATATGTTGTTAGTCATCCCTCTATGTCCCATGTGCTGTCCCAACCGTGTGGTCATCCCTCATATTCTTATCCCAACCATGTGTTGTCCCACCGCGTTGTTATCTTGTCCCACCATATTCATCGTGCATACATGTGGTTTATTCATGCCATTACATATGTGTGCTTGTTTGTCTTTGTTATGTTATGTTGCATTATTTTCCATTCATTTGATCATTATGTTATGATGTGTTGTCTATCGTTCAGTTGATGGTTATGTTGTCTTCGTTCTGTTTATGCTTACTTATTTGTCATGTTTGTCTTATCGGAAAATCCATAAAAATCAGAAAAAGAAAAAAAAGAAAAATGTTGTATCGCTTGGTAGGTAAGTCAGGTATGGCTCTTTATCCCTGCTCACTATTGCATTACTATATAGTATCTACCTTATTATAGGCTCTCAAGGACCGGCTGGTTGGCCATGTGTTCTGGGATTTGATGTTCCCCTTTAACAAAAACGATCATGATCTAGGAGCATACGGTTAATCGTTGGATAGGCCGCTCTTTTGAATCAAGTGGGGGACGATGGACTCTGTCTCGCACGTCGTGGTTGCGGATGACTCTTGACCCCATCTTGGCTTAGTCCAGCAATAATATTTTTGAGTACTTTCTATTTTATCTTTCTTTGCATTCGTTTTGATGATTTCTTTATTTTAGCCCAACATGCATCATGTCATTTTGAGTATTCACGTATCGTGATCCTCTCAAGGTTTTCTCCTCAGTAATGGTTAATTGCTCTTCAATTCTCTTGGATAAGAGATCCTCATTCCACTCCAAATTTGAACGTTTTCTCTGATCTGCTCGCTTGGTCTGGTTAGCTGGCGTGATTCCTATCTGAATTTTATCTCAATTTCAATTCTCCTTTTCCAACTTTCAGTTGTGTTCCTTCTGATCCCCTCATTATCCGTGGATTGTGTCCTCGATGAGGTTGGTCGTATTTTCTTTTCCTTCCTTAGTTTAGTTCTCCAGGCATGTCTCATCCTTGTCAATCATTCCAGGTGGTTAGTTCGACATTTTCGGGAGAATTCCTGTCGCTTGTCGGGTGTGACGGGTGTCTTTTGCCTTGATGCCCGCTTTTCAGTTCTCTCCGCTTCATCTCTGCTTCATCTCCATTTCATGTCACTATCGCTTTCGCTTCATCTCCTTTCCATTTCACATTCACGTCGTTTTCGCTTGTTTCCTTGCAAAGCATACATCAAGGAGGGGCATCTGTTGACACCCGTTTTTAGCCCGCAAGTTGCGTCATTTCTCTTATTCATCATTTTTGATGTCCCAAATTATCCATTATTTTGAAACCTTTCTTGGATGGATTTTGAGACCATTTCGCCATTCCCTAGCCTTTGAGCCTTGGAGATCATGATTTCTTATAGCCCTGGAGTTTATCTTATCAACTTTCGGCTTCCAAGTCAGCTTGCGGCCTATTTAGGCTGGCTTCCATCAAGCGTTCGGCTCTCTTTCACTATGCAGTCTTGAAAATAGTCCTTTTTCATCCTCTTCTGGTCCTCTATTCATTCAGTGCCCTTCACCAAAGTTGTTCGTCTTTTAAAGATCTACATTTCCTTCTTCTACGGAATTAGCCAGTTTTGTAATGATTTCAAGTTATTCATGTTTTTTCAGCAGACTGCACTGTTCACCTGTGTCTCGATATTTTTTTCTCTCTATTCTCATCCCATTTTCTCCTTCTTCTGATCGTCTTTTCATCTTGCTCTCTTCATAAAAGTTGTTCATCTTTCAATTATCTATAATTTCTTCTTCTACCACTTTCACTAGTTCTGCAACGTTTGGGAGATATGATCCGATTTCCAAAGTCGCGCGAAGTCTGCCCAAATGGTCGTGCAAACGACCGTTTCTTATTGCTAACGGTCGTGTAAACGACCATTTCTTCCTTAGCCGTCGGTCAACCGACCGCTAAGCAAACCGCTAAGAGTCCAGCTTGCGCTGGACTCTGCCCCAAACTGCTCGATGGGCCTATCTTGCGGCGGCCATATCTTCTAGAATATAGCTCCAAATTGATCCCCATTTGTTTCTATCTCTTGCCCTTTGGATTATCTCGAGTTTGATCTATAGAACTCGGATTTTCATTGGATATATATCTTGGAATCTTGGTCGAAAGATTGGGATTTAAGTGTCCTAGTTCAACTCAAACTCTATTTTCCTACTCGCCGTGGCCTCCTTCCAAGAGCCATATCTTCTAGAATACTCATCCAAATCGAGTCCCGTTTATTTCTATCTCTTGTCCTTAGTATTATCTCAAGTTTGATCCATAGAAATTGATTTATCTTGTACTATATCTCCGAGAATCGTGAGAGGAAGTTGGGGCTTTTTCTAAAAACTCTATATAAACTGCCCCGTTCGCAGTGGCGACGGGGGGGCTCTTATTCAACTCGGGGCGAAGCCATGCTGCATTGTCAACTCAATCCTTTGACCCTGGCTTGAAGAGGGAAGTATTAGCTTTCCATTGCATCCTTTTGGGCTTGATTTCTTTGTCTATACTCTTAGTTCTCTTCCTCTCAAAATCATAAATCATCACAAAACACTGCACTTTCTGCTACATATGCATTTTCCCCCGTTTTATATCAACGTTTTCTCTCTATTCTCTCCATCAAATTTCATGATTTCAAATCATATGCATGCACAACACACACACCTATCTTTTTCACCCTTCCACAGGGGTTAAAAACCTCCCCCCGATGAGTTTGCCCTCAATTTCTACCCCTATTTTATCATTGTGGGATTGATACTACACTTCGGTTTTCTAATGGATTTTCTCTTGTCTTGTGGCTTTGTTTTGTAGGAGAGCATGAACACAACGTGAGGCCCTCTTCCCACTACAAGAAAAAGGTCTATTAGCGACGGAAATTTCTGACGAACTAATTTCTATCGCTAATCCGTCTGTAAGTTCAGACGGATGATTTCATCGCAAATTCTATCTGCATTTCGGACAGAATATTACCTGTCTGAATATCCGTCTCCATGTGTGACGGAATTGGCGACAGATATTCAGACGAATCATATTACGTCTGAAATTTGAGACGAATATTCAGACTCACAATTATACGTCTGAAATTTGAGACGGAAATACATTCCGTCCGAATTTTCGTCGCAAAATTTCATCCCCCACCCTCGATCCACACCCCCCATTTCCCCCCCCCCTTCCCTCTCACTCTTTCTCCTCTCCGTCGTTGCCGTGGGAGCCGCCGTCGTCCTCCCTCCCTCTCGTCGACGCCGCACGACGCTGCCGCCGTCTGCGCCGTCGCCGCCGGCCTCCGTCCCTCTTGTTGTGGCCGCCGCCTCCGACCTCCTCCCTCCCGCCCTCCTGGTCATGAGAGAAGCGCCGGTGTCGCCGGACTGCGCCGTCACCGTCCTCAGCCGACAATCTCTCCGGTAAGTCCCCTCCCTCGCCAACGCCAGTGCCGTTGTTCTTTTTCTTTTTTTTTAGGTTGGAGATCATCGGAGGGGTTCCAGTGGGGGGGGTTCAGGGAGGGTGGGGGGAAGGTGGAGGTCGTCGGTGGGAGTGGAGGGGAGGGTGGGGGGGAGGGGGAGCTTGGAGGGGGAGGGGGAGGGAGAGCTCGTCGGTGGGAGGGGGTTCAGGGAGGGTGGGGGGGGAGGGGGAGGTCGCCGGTGGAAGGGGAGGGGGGGTTCAGGGAGGGTGGGGGGGGAGGGGGACCTCGGAGGGGGAGGGGGAGCTCGGAGGTGGGAGGGGGTTCAGGGATGTCGTCGGAGGGGGAGGGGGGTTCAGGGAGGGTGGGGGGAGGGGGAGTTCGCCGGTGGGAGGGGGGGAGGGGGAGCTCGTGGGAGGGGGAGGGGGGGTTCAGGGAGGGGGAGCTCGTGGGAGGGGGAGGGGGGTTCAGGGAGGGTGGGGGGGAGGGGGAGTTCGCCGGTGGGAGGGGGGAGGGGGAGCTCGTGGGAGGGGGAGCTCGTGGGAGGGTGGGGGGGTTTGGGGAGGGGGAGGGTGGGTTCAGGGAGGGTGGGGGGGTTCAGGGAGGGGGAGCTCGTGGGAGGGGGAGGGGGGGTTCAGGGAGGGTGGGGGGTGGAGCTCGGTGGGGAGGGGGGGTTCAGGGAGGGTGGGGGGTGGAGCTCGGTGGGGGCGGTGGGATCGGCGTGGCGTCTGTGGAGCCGGCCGAACAGAGGGCGGCTGGGGCGAACAGGCCAAGCCTAGACGGGGCCAAGGGCGATGGGCGGTCGGGGACGGTGGCTGTAGTGAGGGCCTATTTTTTACAAGAGATTTCCAACTTGTATTCAACTTAATCGGACAGTTTATTAATATTGGTGCTCTTTAAGTTATACCATTGATTTCTTTTGTTGAGTCTTTCACAGTGGGAATAGTTTTTCTATCCACCTATATTTGTTAGGCATTTTAATTAAGAAATATATTTCACCAAGCAATATATATATATATATTTATATATATAAGGCTGGATGAAGGCAACGGCCGAAGGAGAAGATTTCTTAGAGTGGTCTCTAGGAGGATTTGAGAATTAAATCTTTATTTTATTATTAAAATGTTAGATAATATTTTTATTAGAGCTCCACTATCAATAAGAGTGTTTATTAGGGATTTTTTTAAAAAAAAAATTTTAGAAATGTTCTATGTGGAGATGACTACAATCGGATGGCAACATAACTCTGCACATTAAATGGTGTGCATGATCTACCCTAACCTCATATATAATCATGTGCAAACTGAAGTGTGGAGGGCTGAGAAAAACCCAAAAGGTTAAAGGATTTTTTAACATATGTACCCTTATAAACTTATATATTTAAATCCCGCATTTAGACGTTTTACTATAGGTATCCCTGATATATCTAAAATGTCTGAGATTATACCTATGTGGTTCTCATGCTGTTAACGATGGAAGAATATGTTCGTGTGAATATGTCGTAGAAATTATTAAGCCACCCACCTCATCCTCTCCTTGGTGGTGGCATCGGTGCGGTGAGAGATGCCCCCTCTCATGCCCAAGGTTCTCTGCCGCGACCCCCTTTTAAATTTGTCGCCTCTTTCCCTATCGTGAAGGGGGAGGACAAGGGAAGACATGCGAGGCTGAGGCCCGTGGTGGGCGCCATGGAGGGACAACGTATGCGACAGTTGATGTTCCTCTGGTTGGAAGTCCTAAGTGTATTCATTTATCTAATGTGAATTAATTCTTACAAGTCCTAGTGCCCTCCCACCACCTCTCGCTACAGGTATATCTATTTTAATTTTCAGTAACATGTTGCATTTATTTATGAAAATTAATGGTTTCCCACTTATATATTTCTTTGAATTTCCAGTAAAATATTCATTTATCTAATGTGAATTAATTCTTACAGGTCCTAGTGCCCTCCCACCACCTCCCGCTACAGGTATATCTATTTTAATTTTCAGTAACATGTTGCATTTACTTATGAAAATTAATACTTTCCCACTTATATATTTCTTTGAATTTCCAGCAAAATATTCATTTATCTAATGTGAATTAATTCTTACAGGTCCTAGTGCCCTCCCACCACCTCCCGCTACAGGTATATCTATTTTAATTTTCAGTAACATGTTGCATTTACTTATGAAAATTAATACTTTCCCACTTATATATTTCTTTGAATTTCCAGCAAAATATTCATTTCCAGCAAAATTTCCATTAGCTGATAACTGAGCAAGTCTATACATCCGTTAGCTCAGCTCGTGGCTTCTTCAATGTGCATACTTTCATACATACATATGTGCATCTTTCACTTCCAAGTCTGTACATCGCATGCCTGAGCATCCCTCTTCAATGTGCATACTTTCATATATGCATTTGTGCATCATTATAGAAAGTCTGTACATCGCCTTGTAGCATGCATGCATTCAAAGTCTATACACTCTTTACCATGCATTCAAGGTCTATACATTATGTCGCATATTTCTCATCAAAGTCTGTGCACTCTTCTCGCAAGTCTGTACATCGTCCCTTTGCATGCATTCAAAGTCTGTACACTCGGCTCTAGCAAGTCTGTACATCATCCTGTTACATGCATTCAAAGTATGTACATTCTGCACAAGGTTGCCTTGATGACTTAGCAAGTCTATACATTCTAGAACCAACTCAGTGCATCTTTTTGCATCGTTGTGCTTCACGCATACACATAGTCTGTGAAACTCTTGGTGCTGCAAGAACTCAAGTCTATACACTCTTCAGTAACAAGTTGATACATCTCTTGCTCCATGCACACAAAGTCTGTACATTCTCTGATGGCATGTCCGTGCATTCACTTATGAAAATTAATGCTTTCCCACTTATATATTTCTTTGAATTTCCAACAAAATATTCATTTATCTAATGTGAATTCATTCTTACAGGTCCTAGTGCCCTCCCACAACCTCCCGCTACAGGTATATCTATTTTAATTTTCAGTAACATGTTGCGTTTACTTATGAAAATTAATGATTTCCCACTTATATATTTCTTTGAATTTCTAGCAAAATATTTATTTATCTAATGTGAATTAATTCTTACAGGTCCTAGTGCCCTCCCACCACCTCCCACTACAGGTATATCTATTTTAATTTTCAGTAACATGTTGCATTTACTTATGAAAATTAATACTTACACACTTATATATTTCTTTGAATTTCTAGCAAAATATTCATTTATCTAATGTGAATTCATTCTTACAGGTCCTAGTGCCCTCCCACCACCTGTATAGACGCCACTCCCACCAGCTCTCGCTACAGGTATATCTATTTTAATTTTCAATAACATGTTGCATTTACTTATGAAAATTATTACTTACACACTTATATATTTCTTTGAATTTCTAGCAAAATATTCATTTATCTAATGTGAATTAATTCTTACAGGTCCTAGTGCCCTCCCACCAGCTCCCGCTACAGGTATATCTATTTTAATTTTCAGTAATATGTTGCATTTACTTATGAAAATTAATACTTACAGCCCTCCCACCACCTCTGACTTCTACACCCCCCCCACCACTCAACACCCAGTTGGCGATGCCAGCAGTCATCACGAGGGAGGCACTGTCCATGATGGACGTCGCCCCTGCTGGATCTCCGGGTATATTTATAAGGCTATTTTACATTCAATAATTATTAGCGGTAAGGTTCTAATATGAATACTTTGACATTTGCAATTGCAGGAAAAAATTAGAACCTTCCAATGCTGTCCATCATGCTATTAGCCTAGTAATGGCACATGTGCCCGGGCCACATTTGTCTTTCAAAGAATTTCTGATGGGCGTCCACGATTCATTGTTCGACATTTTCTTAGTAAGTAACTATGTCATTTAATTCAAGTCTTTTCCAAACTCAATTCACAGTAGTATATTAATTGTGAAGCTTAAATTATTTATAGCGGACTTATCGGTTCACGGGAGGACTTGATGCGGCACGATGTCGTTCTGCCTGGGAGTCTATTGTGAAGACAAATTATCGAAAGAGAGTATATGCGGCTCAGAGGAAGGCTAAAAAAATTGCTGGTGGGAGTGAAGACCGACAGCTGTGGAAGGATCACCATCCTCTATGGATGAGGAAGGAGGATTGGGACATACTATGTGACAAATTTGCCGGCCCCAAGTGGATAGAAAAATCCCAAAAAGTCAAATCAAATAGGGCGTCATAACCGGAGGCAAATTTGCATACATGTGGGTCCGTCTCTTTCGCGACTCATAAAAATAAAATGGTAAGTAATGTTTCAATTTATCTTCTTACATTTTATTAATATATATGACAATTTTTTACTGTGAATTATATAACAGGCTGTGGAGCTTAATCGAGCTCTGACGTTCCTCGAGGTGTTCGACAGAACACACAAAAAGAAGGCGACAGGTCAATTTGTGAGTGCGAGAGCTCGTTCAGTAGCGGTAAGTTTATCTACGTGTGCAACTTCTACCGTTCATTTAAATCAGATTGATTCATATGAAATTGACTAATTATTTTATTTTATTTGTAGGAAACATATAGCAGAGCTGTGACAGAGAAGTACGGGGAGGGAGAGGGGCAGCAGCCAGAGTTGGATCCAGCAGAATGGGTGGCCGCAGTTGGTGTATCGAAGAAGGGCCGGATATATGGTTTTGGGGGACTCTAGCGCGGTGATATCATCGTGTGCGAGTTCGAACTCTGCCCAAACCAGTACTTCTCTGCCTTCAGTATACCTCAATCTGCCCCCAGTACTTCTGCCAGTGACGTCAGAGACATCGTCCGATCGGAGATGTCTAGCCAGATTTCTGATTTGCAGCTGCAGATGCAACGGCAGTTCCGAGAGGAGATGTCTACCCAGCATGCAACCATGTTGCAGGCACTCATTATCCTGCTCTCCCAATCGGGAATTCTCCCTCATGCATCCACCACCACGGCACAAGCGGCACAGGTGATTCTTTTCTACGAGTCTTTTCCATGAGCTCAGTTTGGCAGAATTATTTAAAATTAAAGACGACATGGGTAATTCCGATCGTTCTAACACGACCTGGGAGGTAGACGTGACTTGTGAGAGTTGACGGATTCCAAATCGGACATCCGGTTTGAGCCCGACACTCAAAAGTGTATTTTGTAAATGCACTTGGTTTAAATTTAAAGAAGTAGGGGTTCGGGGGTCCAGAATGTGAAGTACTGATCCGATCGATATTCCGATCGTTCCAACACGACTTGGGAGGTAGACGGGACGCGTCAGAGCGGATGGATTCCAAATCGGACATCCGGTTTGAGCCCGACGCTAAAATAACTCAATTCAAAACTAAGTTAGTTTTCAAAACTAACTTAGTTTAGAATAATTCAAAAAAGTAGGGGTTCGGGGGTCCAGAATGTGAAATACTGATCCGATCGGCATTCTGATCGTTCCAACATGATCTGGGAGGTAGATGTGACTTGTGAGAGATGACGGATTCCAAATCGGACATCCGGTTTGAGCCCGACGCTCAAAAGTGTATTTTGTAAATGCACTTGGTTTAAAATTAAAGAAGTAGGGGTTCGGGAGTCCAGAATGTGAAATACTAATCCGATCGGCATTCCGATCGTTCCAACACGACCTGGGAGGTAGACGTGACGGGTCAGAGCTGACGGATTCCAAATCAGACATTCTATAAGTGCATTTTGTAAATGCACTTGGTTTTAAATTAAAGAAGTAGGGGTTCGGGGGTCCAGAATGTGAAATACTAATCCGATCGGCATTCCGATCATTCCAACACGACCTGGAAGGTAGACGTGACTTGTGAGAGCTGACGGATTCCAAATCGGACATCCGATTTGAGCCCGACGCTCAAAAGTGCATTTTATAAATGCACTTGGTTTAAAATTAAAGAAGTAGGGGTTCGGGGGTCCAGAATGTGAAATACTGATCCAATCGACATTCCGATCGTTCCAACACGACCTGGGAGGTAGACGTGACGCGTCCGAGCTGACGGATTCCAAATCGGACATCCGATTTGAGCCCGATGCTAAAATAACTCAATTCAAAACTAAGTTAGTTTTCAAAACTAACTTAGTTTAGAATAATTCAAAAAAGTAGGGGTTCGGGGGTCCAGAATGTGAAATACTGATCTGATCGGTATTCTGATTGTTCCAACACGATCTGGAAGGTAGACGTGACTTGTGAGAGCTGACAGATTCTAAATCAGACATCTGGTTTGAGCCCGACGCTCAAAAGTGTATTTTGTAAATGCACTTGGTTTAAAATTAAAGAAGTAGGGGTTCGAGGGTCCAGAATGTGAAATACTGATCCGATCGGCATACCGATCGTTCCAACACGACCTGGGAGGTAGACGTGACGCGTCAGAGCTGACGGATTCCAAATCGGACATCCGGTTTGAGCCCGACGCTCAAAGTGCATTTTGTAAATGCACTTGGTTTAAAATTAAAGAAGTAGGGGTTCGGGGGTCCAGAATGTGAAATAGTGATCCGATCAGTATTTCGATCGTTCCAACATGACCTGGGAGGTAGACGGGACGCATCGGAGCTGACGGATTCCAAATCGGACATCCGGTTTGAGCCCGACGCTCAAAAGTGCATTTTGTAAATGCACTTGGTTTAAAATTAAAGAAGTAGGGGTTCAGGGGTCCAGAATGTGAAATACTCATCCGATTGGCATTCCGATCATTCTAACACGACCTGGGAGGTAGACGGGACGCGTCAGAGCTGACGGATTCTAAATCGGACATCCGGTTTGAGCCCGACGCTTAAAAGTGCATTTTGTAAATGCACTTGGTTTAAAATTAAAGAAGTAGGGGTTCAGGGGTCCAGAATGTGAAATACTAATCCGATCGGCATTCCGATTGTTCCAACACGACCTGGGAGGTAGACGTGACGCGTCAGAGCTGACGGATTCTAAATCGGACATCCGGTTTGAGACTGACGCCAAAATAACTCAATTCAAAACTAAGTTAGTTTTCAAAACTAACTTAGTTTAGAATAATTCAAAAAAGTAGGGGTTCGGGGGTCCAGAATGTGAAATATTGATCCGATCGGCATTCTGATCATTCCAACACGACCTGGGAGGTAGACGTGACTTGTCAGAGATGATAGATTCCAAATCGGACATTCGGTTTAAGCTCGACGCTCAAAAGTGCATTTTTGTAAATGCACTTGGTTTAAATTTAAAGCAGTCGGGTCCGGGGGTCTACAATGGATATCTTTACAGTCATCGATTTGATATTATGTTTGATTTAAATTCATGTAATCTAATAAAATATTTAATTTATCTTTATATTAAATTTTTTTATCTATGTATGTTTTTTTTAATATAGGAGGATTCTTCTGCGAGCGGCAGCACAGGAGATGAGCACGGCGGGGGGATGAAGATATGGACGATCTGGAGGATATTTGTTGATTTTGTTGTATATTTTTTCTATGTGACGCTGATGAGTTTATTGTGATATTTGATGTAATTTTATTAAACATATTTTTTATTTTTGTTCGTGTGTATTTTTTGTTTTCGGTGATTTTGTAAACATGTTTTTAATAAAAATTCTTTATTTTTAAAAAAAGAGAAAAATTATTTTGGACGGATTTTGAGACGGATCCGTCTGAAATTTGCGACGGATATAAGGACAGAATTAAACGGAATTTTTCAGTCGCAAACATCAGACGGATTTTGAGACGGATCCGTCTGTAATTTGCGACGGATATCACGACGAAATTTAATTTGCATCAGAAAATTTGAGATGGATATTTAGACGGAATTATTCCGCCGTAAAATTCAGACGGATTTTAAGACGGAATATTCCGTCCGAAGTACCGCTGATATTTGCAACGGATTTTTATTCCGTCTGAAATTTAGGACGGAATTTAAGAAGGAATCAAATCCGTCGGTTATTTGTGACTAATTTTTTTAGACGGCCTTATTCCGTCGCAATTCCGTCGTAAATCCGTCGCAAAATCTATTAGCGACGGATTTTGCGACGGAATTGCGACGGAATGTGGCCGTCGCAAAAACCGCTTTTTCTTATAGTGATCCTCTAGACGGCTGGAAGGAGAGGAGGTTTGATTCCACAAGTTCCCTGCACCCGTCTCTTGAGCGCGGTCAAGTTTTCTTTCCAAGGTATACGGCGCCATCCTTTGATCTCTTCATCCTTTCGACGTTGTTAAATCCTTGGTGGTGATCACGGTTAGTTCATCTATCCATTACCCCCTTGTTCATACTTCCATGACTGCTTCATATACATGCATTAGCATGTTAGCTTAAAGGGGGCGGGGTAGAACACAATAAATAAATCTACAGGAAGATGCCCCCTCCTCGTAGCACAGGGTTCACCGGCGTTCCATCTTTGAGATATGACTCAACCCCGCGATTCCGCCGGCTTCTCTAGGTGCAAGACTAGACCAGCCCCAAATCTGATCACTATTGATGAAGCCCAGCAGAGAGTAAAAAGAGAATTCGCAGATGAAGAAAGCCAAAGAGAACAGAGTTCATAGTTTTTCTGTGTATCAGAAACCCAGAACTGAGCCCCTTATATAGAAGTCTCGGGCGATTGGGAAGGGACACAACTCTTGGCCAGCCCCAACAGACGCGACCCAACGGTAGGCCCAAATAAAATTCAAACCTAGTCGAAGCAGTGCGGCGTAGCCCAGCACAGCATGACACGGCGTGACGGGGCCCAACTCGACCCGGCCCAGCACAGCACGGCAGGACTCGACCTGACACGACGTGATGCGGCTCGGCTCGGCTCGGCTCGGCACGGCACATATAAATAAATAAATAAATAAATATTTTATTTACTTATATTTGATCAAACTATTTAATCTGAAACATAATTTGAGCTCACATCTAATGCACATTGGGTCCCAACCCAAGGGAGAGCTCTCTAATACAAAAAGGCAAGGAAGTCTTTTCAACTTCCAAATCAAATTCAAACCCAGTCGAAGCGGTGCGGCCCGGCCCGGCCCAACCCAGCACGACTCGACATGACTCGGCTCGGCTCGGCTCAGCTCGGCACGGCACAAACAAATAAATAAATATTTTATTTACTTATATTCGATCAAACCATTCAATTTGAAACACGATTCGAGTTCACATCTAATACCCCTTGGGTCCCGACCCAAGGGAGAGCTCTCTAATACAAAAAGTCAAGGAAGTCTTTTCAACTTCCAATATGGGATAAATCATCAATGAAGGAATTTGAATCAACAACGTGGCTTCATTTCCAACATTCCCCCATTGATTCAAATTCTAAAATTAACAAAGTAAACAAAATAAAATAAAGTTCTGGACAGAATTACTATGTCATGGGTGAATGTGTCTTCCAGACTGTAGTGGACTAGGCCTTGAACTAAGCCCTTTTAGTCAGACTGTTACTTAATACACAGCATAGTACATCAGTGATCAGATTCTTTATATGGTAGTGCTATAGGCTGTGCACTACTATCTCTTCTCATGAGTGCTCAAGAGAATACTCAATTCCCATAGATCGCGGCCCCACGATCACACTCACGTAGGTGGGTCTCCAATGGTATCTGCCACAGTCCTTACCCTGCCTTATAAGGCCTTGATCCCATTAAGAGCATAGCCCATCCTGGTGCCGTTACATTAGAGCACTAATCATCATTCACGGGGATAGATATACAAAGAAAGTAGTGCTCTCCAGTTACCCAATAGCTCGAACCTACTTCATAGGATCTCCAATCACATAGGTTGGATATCTGCTATGATAACTGACTGTGGGATTTCAACCTCATCCCCCTCGATGATTCAAGTACTAGCCTCCTCGCTTGTCCTTTTATGAAAGGATCTGCAAGATTGTCCAATGATTTTATGAATTCAAGTGAGATCACACCTTGTGATATTTTCTCTCTCACAGAGTTCCATCTAATACTCAGAAGTCTTCTCTTTTCATTAATTATAGTTTATTTTACTTTGTCTATCACAAAGCCAATCAGCTTCAGCACATGCAATATTTAATGCAATTAATTCAGCTTCTATAGTAAATCTAGCAATTATAGTTTGTTTTACAGATTTTCATGCCACAGTTGTCTCTCATAGGGTAAACACATAACTACTTGTAAAAATGGTATCATAAGAATTTGTGATCCAATTTGCATCACAATACCCTTCTAGGACAACAGGGAAGCTTGAAAAGGTTAATGCTAGATCCATTGTCCCTTTAAGATATTTAAAAATTCTTTCTAAAGTAAACCAATGTTCTTGACTAGGGTTACTAGTGAATCTGTTTAGTACCCCCACAGCATAAGTCAAGTCTAGTGCTATTTGTTAAATACATGAGACTACCTCGAATTTGTGCATATTTTTCTTGAGAAACAGGATTATTTAAATTTTTAGTTAAGTTTGTACTAGGAGTAAATGGTGTAGAAACAAGATTACAATCTAAATAATTGAACTATTCTAAAATTTTATACACATAATGTGATTGAGACATAGAGATGTCATTAGATATTCTAATGAGTTTAATTCCTAATATCACATCAGCAGGACCTAAATCTTTCATGTCAAATTGAGAATATAAAAAAGACTCCGTTTCATTAATAATTTCTATGTTGGTTCTAAATATCAAAATATCATCAACATAAAGACACAATATCACACAAGAAGGACCAACAACTTTACCGTAAACATATTTATCAGAATCATTCATAATAAAATCGTTTCCTAAGACAACCTTGTTGAATTTTTCATTCCATTGTTTAGGTGTTTGTTTTAAACCATACAATGATTTAATTAATTTACAAACTTTATTCTCCTGTCCATACACCACAAAATCTTCTGGTTGATCCATATAGATCTCCTCTTCTAAATCTCCATTAAGGAAAATAATTTTAACGTCCATTTAATGGACCTCGAGTCTATATATGGCAGCCAAGGCAATTAGCACACGTATGGTGGTAAATCTAGAAATAGGAAAGTATGTGTTAAAATAATCCATACATTTCTTTTGAGTGTAACCTTTTACTACTAATCTTGCCTTAAATTTATCAATAGAACCATCAAGTTTAAGTTTCTTTTTGAAGATCTATTTACATCTAATTGTTTTACACTAAGGGGGTAAATCACATAAAATCCAAGTATGATTATTCATGATTGAATCCATTTCGTTATTAATGACTTCTTTCCAAAAACTTGAATGAACAGAAGCCATTGCTTCTTGAAAAGTTTGAGGATCATCCTCAGCCAAATAAATTAGGAAATCATCACTATAATTCTTTTCTTTTCTTACTCTTTTAAGTCTTTCTACAACAAGTTTAGGTTCTATAATAGAAGTGTCATGTTGAGAGAGATTGTGAGATGATGTTTCTTCTTCAATATGTCTTGTGATATTATTTTTCATGGGAAAAATATTTTCATAATAAATAGCATTAGATGCTCTTATTTCAATAATAGTGTTGACACTTATTTCACTAATGTGAGATTTTATAACAAAGAACCTATTAGCAGCACTATTTTCAGCATATCCAATAAATAAGGCATCTACAAATTTAGGATCTATTTTCCTCTTCTTATTTTCAGGGATTTTAACTTTTACAAAATAGCCCCAGACTTTTAGATTGTTTAAGTTGGGTTTTCTCTTACACCATAGTTCATAGGGTGTAGTTTCAATGTTCTTACGAGGTATCATGTTTAAAATATGACATGTAGTTAATAAAGCTTCCCTCCACATATTATTGGGTAAACCAGAATAGGTTAACATTGAGTTTACTGCATATAATAATATTCTATTTTTTCTTTCAGCTATACCATTAGATTGAGCAGAATAAGGGACAGTTGTTTCATGTATGATACCACATTCATCATAAAATTGAGCAAAGTCATTAGAAGTGTATTCTCCTCCTCGGTTAGACCTAATCTTTTTGATAGTTTTCTCTATTTGATTTTCTGCTAAGTTTTTATAGATTTTAAATTTTTCTAAGACTTCATATTTGGATCTTAAAAAATATATATAGCAAAATCTAGAGTGATCATCTATAAAAGTTATAAAATATCTCTTGCCATTTCTAGTTAATACACCATTTGAATCACATGTATCAGTATGAATTAAATTTAAAAGATCACTACTTCTTTCAACAGATTTAAAGAGATGTCTATGGAGTTTTGCTTCAACACAAGTTTTACATCTAGACTTATCATTTATATTCATTCTTGGAATTAGGTTTAAGCCCATCATTCTTCTCATAGTCTTATGGTTCACATGGCATAGTCTAGAGTGCCATAAATCACTAGATTTTATTGATGACAGAAGTTGAGGAATTGAAACAAAAGTTGATATTATTGACAACTTTGGACAAATTACATTTAATTTGAACAATCCTTCACTAACATAACTCTTTCAATAAAATTTTTAAACTTAGTAATTACAACTTTTCCAGACTCAAATACTAACTTATAATTATTACTATTCAACAAGAATCCGCTAATTAGGTTCCTCCGGATGGTAGGCACGTGATGGACTCTTTGGAGAGATAGGACCTTCCCTGAAGTTAACTTCAAGTCGACTTGTCCTTCCCCCGCAACTCGAGCAGCACTGGAGTTCCCAAAGTCACGCTCTTGTTGGTGGCCTAATAGGTGGCAAAAAGCATGTCGATCAAAGTAAACATGAGTGTTAGCCTCCGTATCAATCCACCAATCATTAGAGAAATTAATTAAATTAATTTCAGGGATTAAGGTTACAAACCTATTGGAAGGCTCAGAAGAGGAAGCTCCAGAGGTTATCATGTTGACTTGAGGAGTTGAAGTTTGGTTGCGATCATGGCGTTGGAACCTGGGACGAGGTTTGCCACTATCCTTTCTGTCATAGCAGTTCTCGATAAAATGCCCTGGTTTTTCACACACATAGCAACACTTATGGTTAGATTGATTTTTGAAAATTTTGCCTTTAGCCTTATAGTTTTGATTCCTTTGATAATTAGTCTTCTTTTGATTATGGAATCTAGGATTAGAATTTTGGAACCTAGGATTATTACCATTTTTATTTCTATTGAGGTTTTCTGTCACGTTGACATTGGAGGAGTTTTTAGTTTCAATAAAATTTCCTTGTTCTTCCTCAATTCGAATGGAATATTGAAACTCATCCAGTGAGATCTTAGAATGTTTGTGTTGAAGGGATCTATCAAAGTTATGCCAAGAAGGTGGGAGTTTATCTATTAAGTATGACACTATTAAATTTCCATCCATATTTTGACCCCTTGTTTTCATTTCACATACTATGTTGAGAAATTCATGAGTTTGTGAAACTACGGACACGGCATCAGACATGGTAAAATGCAGAAACTTAGATGCAATAAAACGTTCAATTCCAGCATCTTTTTTACCATATTTATCTTCTAATACTTTCCATAGTTCACGTGCAGTAGGGATAGAACAATAAATGTCATACAATGTATCATGCAGCTCACTAAGAATTTGACCATGACATAAATAGTCCATTTCATCGGGGGTGTATGCAGGTTTGACAGAAATAGAGCCGACTATAGAAGATGCATTTTTGGTAGGAGTGGATGACTCATGTGTTTGGGCCGTATCAGAAGATGATGACATATCCTTTGATTTGCTTATAGCAGAGAAGAGACTAAGAGATGTCAGAAGAAATTTCATCTTTTGTTGCCATCTCTTAAAGTTTGTGCCCGAAAAATTTTCAGGCCTCAAGTCCTCCATACTAGACAGTGAATATCCAGACATAGAAATTGTCTTCCGTTCAAAAGGTACTAAAATTATATGGGGAAATATGCTAGTCTGGATACATAAACAAACTAATTATCAAACAAATCTACTATAATAGCAAAAGAGAAAAATGAATTTAGAATCGCCTGATTGGGAGAGAAACGTGTCTCGGATGACACTGTCTTTGAAACGGAAGATGTCCCCTCCTCATAGCACAGGGTCCACCGACGTTCCGTCCCTAAGATATGACTCAACCCCGCGATCCGCTGGCTTCTCTAGGTACAATGTTAGAGCAACCCCGAATCTGATCACTATTGATAAAGCCCAGACAGAGTTCGCAATTTTTTTGTGTATCAGAAACCCAGAACCGAGCCCCTTATATAAACCCAGTCGAGGCGGTGCAGCCCAACGTGGTGCACAAATAAATAAATAAATATTTTATTTATTTATATTCGATCAAACTATTCAATCTAAAACATGATTCGAGCTCACATCTAATGTTCTTTGGGTCTCGACCCAAAGGAGAGCTCTCCAATACAAAAAAAATCAAGAAAATCTTTTCAACTTTCAATATAAGATAAATGATCAAAGAAGAAATTTGAATCAACAACGTGACTTCATTTCCAACATTTTTCTCCTTCCAGGCAATCTCCGCGTCACGATGAGTAATAAGCCAGCGTTGGAAGGATGGGCAAAGGGACTTTTGGTCGCATGACCACGGAGGCTTGGCGTAGCACTCCACAAAGATCATAAAACATGATTCAAGACAAGTTTGGACTCCAATCATCAGGTAGAACAGATCTTTAACAAGGCATTTCTTGTGACAAAGCTAAAATCTCGTTTGAATCAAATTCCCAGCTTAGGGACAAGTTGTCCCCCCCCCCCCAATTAGAAAGGGGAGAAAGAGAGCTCAACACAATTTGCATCTTCATGCAAAGCAATGAAAGCACGAGGAAAGCTATGGTATCTATCACAGGGAGGTACCATGCTCCCTTGCCACGCGTCATCCATTTGTCCATGTCCGATGTGGTCTACAACTGGGTTGAGGGAGGGAGGGGAAAGATAGAAGATGGAAGGACAAGTGGGGCCTGCATTTATATGGATCAATAGATGGCACATAGTCATATAAATGGACCAAATTCGATTAGAGTAGACTAACATCATATCGTCAAAATTTTACAAATATTATACTCTGATAATATCTTATTATTTTTACAAATACAGATATATCCGTTACAAGTGTATATATATTCACAAATTTCCGTATGTCTACAAAATATGTGTTCACATCTAAATTCAAGGGAAGATGAGATTGGTGAAAAGTGAAAAAAAATTCCCATCGATTCTTTTATTTCTAAAATAATTTTTATTTTGCAAAAATATCTTTACAATTTTGACAATAAAGTGAAACTCACAAACTCGATAATACGGATAACGAGCTAAATTCATACCAAAATCATAACTTACACAATGAGTTATTAATAAAAGATTCGGATTAGATATAAATTTGAGTTTATTAAATTCATATCCGACCTGAATAAAAAATAAATATTTAAAAATACTCAAATTCAAATCTATATTTATTTATTTAAATATTATCTGACCCATCACGGATCGGATGGTGCAAATAATCAAATTTATAGATATTTTTGACATCCCAATAATACATGGCAAGGGAGGAGCATGGTACCTCCACATGGTACTGTAGCTTTCCTCGTAAAAGCATTAGAATGAAATCTGTGAACAGGAACAAATGTTATCATGGTTGCTTGGGAGAAACAGAGCACACACACACACGCTTGTTTCACTACCTCAACAACAGTTTTCAGGCTAGCATGAATAAATGAGGAAATTAAAAGCAACATATATTACACGTTCAAGCGAATTAGACCCGACGAGATTACAGAACACACTGATGTACTAACAACAGCACTACCAACTCTTTTGGTGCCCAATAATCTACCCTTGGTTTCAATGTCTCCAACATTACCATTGTGCTTGCTAACAGGTATCTAACCGGGTGTACAATTTACTTGCCTTTCACCTGTCAGTGTTAATTTTCTCGGTAATGCTTTTCGTCCTGTCCAAGGAAAGGAATGGATTTCAGAGCCCTTCATATGTCCGAATGCTACTCACAGCAAATTGGCTCATGTTCTATTTGAAGCTTTTCCCAGAGACACAACATCAACCTTGGTCCTTGATAGTGTGCAAGAACATAATCTCCTTCACAGCCGGCATTATGAAACCGATCATCGTTAGCATAATTGACTTCTTGGCCAGTTCTCTTAAACTCTTGAATCCAGATGCCCATTGCAACGTCCTCTAGTTTGAACAGCTGGAACAGATGGCCCAATGGTCAGTAACAGCAGTATGGTTGCACCCGCAACACTTGAAAAGTAAAAGACAAGTTTTCATTCTTCAATGGTCAAACCGTCTCAACATTTTGACTTTCATGTCAATCTCCATTGTACAAAAGCCATCAGAAGCTAGGCATAATGTCATATAGATTCCATTTGTGACCTAAAATATGAGGCCACTCAAAAAAAGAATGCACTGCAGGGACAAAAATGTAGCCACGGTTCACTTGCTCCACAGATGATATACACAATAGAGATTAAAACAAGGGTTTTTTGCATATAAACCATCCTTCCGAGTGAAATTGCAAAAATATCATGACGGGAAACACATTTATTCACATATCATTAATTTTATCAAAATGTTGCAAAGGTGCTGTCACAGTAACCCATGATTACCTTCTGTGTATTTGACTATAGTTACTATACAACATAGTGATAAAAAGATGTAAATGCCCATGGGGGAGTTGGAAACAGGGCAGACAATGATCACCTTCACGGTGGCCCACCAACACAGACGGGGTTGGACGCACTCACGGGTCATCTGAACTCCAGATCTGAAAGGGAGAGGGCCTGGTGGAGGTCTCTCTCTCTCTCTCTCTCTCTCTTTTGTTAGGGGTGCTTTGATCTGCAGGTAAGCAGAGTCAGTGATGGACTCTACATTGGAGTCTATCTGAGACTAGGGGTAGGCATTAGGAGGCAGTCCTAATGGGATTAGGAGACTGTTGGGAGTCTTCTATAAATATAGTTGTAATCCCAGAGGTGGAGAGATCGGACGGCGTTGGGTGCTCAGGAGCCACAAAGAGGAAGGTGTTGTTCTTTTCATAGTGAAAAATGCAGTTCCTCCAAATCTCTCTCTTGTTGTTTATTGTGGTGTGCTTATGTGTGTGATCGTTGTCTCGCCGGTGTCCCGATCCTAACAAACTGGTATCAGAGCCAGGTGCGGAACTGAAAGGTGACGTTCACAGGGTGCACCGACACCAAGGAGAACATAGAGAGGTTATGGTGCTGTTTACGGCGCCAATGAAGTTGTTGACGTGACAGCGGCGGCACTAGAGCGGCTTGCCACAGGCGCTGCGGTGAGGCAACAGGTGCTGCGTGAACGGCACCGGTGGTGCGGCGGTGGACACGAGGCGGTTCGAACCAGCGGTGGCCAGGAGGGTTGGCAGTGCTGTGCAGGCCGTGGCAGTGCTGTGCAGTGCTGCAGCGGCGGCTGCAGGTGGGCCCAGGACGGCCGACGGTGGGTGCAGGAGGCCCGGCAGTGCTGTGGCGGCCGGGAGCAGTGCAGCAGCGAGGAGACTGGCGGTTGCAGCAGGCTTGGCAGCGGCGCAGGGCGGGGAGGCGGCGGCGGGCAGCAGAGGGGAGGCTGTGGCAACGTGCACAGGGCAGCAGACAACAGGTCGCCAGCTCCGCTGTGGCATCCGTGAACGGCGGCGACGGTGGCGGCAGCTGTTGCCGGAGAGGTGACCGGTGGTGCTGGTGGTCACCGGAGAAGCAGCCGGCGGCAGCGGCGGTTCCGAGAGAGGACTGACTGGGTGGTGGCTAGGGTTTCCCCCTTTCCAACGTGAACTGGAAGAGAAGAGGGGAAGGAGAGAGAGAAAAACTTTCCTATTTAAATAAGGTTTCTTAAAGTCCTTATTAAAGTGGGGTTTGGGTTATTGGATCCTAGTTATTGGGTCCAAATCCAGTTATTGTGACCGGGTACACTTGTTGGGTCTGGGTCTAACTAGAGTTTGGGCCTGGAAACGGTCCGTCTATACCCGTTTGGAAGATCCATCTCACTAGATTGACAGATGAGTGATCTGACGGTCAAGATTATTTTGCTCAGATTAGACGCAATCAGAGGCCGAATTGGGCGATCCAAAAGTCCATTCCTAGGTTTTCAGGCACTCTAGACGTGTTGGACAATGTGGATTAGGTAAATTTTGCTCTGATTGGGAGGTTTGTGCAAGAGGGTGTGAAGATTGACAAGGATCAGGGTGATCGAATAGATCACGACTGATTAGGGAGCATCGATGGACACTGGGAGAACAAATCAAAAGATAGCAAGGAAGGTTGCGAACTTCTCCATGGAACCTTTCAACGGCTACAATGATTTTACGCTATGGCAGTAGGGTGTGAAGAACATCTTGACGCGAGAATGATTGGTGAAAGCTCTCAACGACAAGATTGAGAAACCAGAAAACTATCAGCTGAGAGATGGCAGGAGATGCAAGACTTGGCAAATAGCAAAATACAACTATTCCTGGCGGATAACACACTCCGGGAGGTGATCGGCTTGGATGATCCGACATCAGTCTAGAAAAGTTGGAAAGTAGGTACAAATCCAAGTCATTGACAAACCAATTGTTTCTCAAAAAGAAACTATATGGCTTGAAGATGGAGGGAACACGACTGGAGGCTCATCTGAACGAGTACAACAAGATTTTGATGGAGGTGCTACCCTTGGACGTAAAGATTGATGAAGAGGATAAAACATTTCTCTTGTTAGCATCATTGTCTGCACAAGATGATCACATTGTGCCTACACTCTATTTGGGAAAGATACTCTTAAGTTAGATGATGCAATCACTTCGTTGCTCGTGAACAAGTCATGGCGGAAGAGCGGTGGCGATCGAGCATCAGGTGAGGGTCATCTTTTGGTTGCAAGTGGAGGTTGAGGGAGATTGGATGAGAGGCAAGGTCCTAGAAAAAGTAGGGGTCGTTCCAAGTCACGGGTTCCTCGGATGTGTTAATATTATGACCAAGAAGGCCATATAAAGAGAGATTATCTAATGCGAAAGGAGGATGTGAAGCTGCGAAAGGGGAAGGAGAAGAAAGAGACATCATCTGTCGGGACAATTGCGGAAGACATCGAGAGAGAAATGATCTTCTGCATGACATCTGCAGGTGAGGGAGATTCAAGTTGGATTTTAAATTCTGGTTGCTCGTTTCATATGTGTTCGGATATCAAGCAGCTTAGCACATATCAGGCATGTAATGGTGGCTTTGTCTAGTTGGCAAACAACATGGAGTGCACAGTTGCCGGAGTGAGATCGGTGCAAATTCGCATGTTTGATGGAGTGGTGCATACATTGACGGAGGTCCGACATATGCCAAATCTGAAGAAAAACTTGATTTCACTGGGAGTTTTGGATTCAAGAGATTACCGATGCACTCTTGAAGGTGGAGCTCTCAGAGTATGTAGAGGAGCACAGATTATACTACGAGGACAGATGATGAATGGTGTGTACAGGCTTGTAGGGAGGGTCGACACAGGCGTGACTCGAGCAAGTGTGTCCCAGGCGAGTAGTACGGGAGGACTCAATCTGCTGATGGTGGAGCATGGAGGAAGCGGGTCACTTTCACTTCAGATATCGATGGTGGTCGTGGTCTCCCATGTCGGCTAAGAGAGGAGGTGCAACATCAAGGCATGCGATATTGTGCTATTGGAGGCACCCAATTGGGGTGCACGCATTTGGGTATAGGATGCGCGGTTGATGGACAGGTTGTGGATTCGGCACTGGGTTGATCGATCTCCAAATGGATTGCGGATTCAAGCCAACATGGAGATTTCCTAGGGATGCCTTGATCCGCAAGTAAGTGGAGTGGGCATTGGACTCTACATTGGAGTCTGTCTGGGACTTTGCATAGGCATTAGGAAGCAGTCCTAATAAGATTAGGAGACTGTTGGAAGTCTTCTATAAACATGGTTGTAATCCCAGAGGTGGAGAGACCAGAAGGCGTCTGGTGTTCGAGAGCCACTAGGGGGAAGGTGGTGTTCTTTTCATAGTGAAAAGTGTAGTTCCTTCAAATCTATCTCTTGCACTTTCTCATGGTGTGTGCTTGTATGTGATCGTTGTCTCGCTGGTTCCAGATCCTAACATCTCTCTCTCTCTCTCTCTCTCTTTGTGCGTGTGTGCGCTTGTGCGTGTGTGCACACACAACCCAACGCTGGGTGGGAGTTGTTGGCACCGGAAGGGGAAACCCACTCAGCCTCTCTCCCTCTATGTGTGTGTGCGCACATGCAACCCCCAGTTGGGTGGGACTTGCTAGCAATGGAAGGGGAAATCCTCTCTCTCCCCCCCCCCCCCCCAGTGGGGAGGGGGTAGGGTTGCCAACAGTGGCGTGCAATGATATTGTGCTATTGGAGGCACCCAATTGGGGTGCAGGCATTTGGGTATAGGATGCGGGGTTGGTGGACAGGTTGTGGATTCGGCCCTGGGTTGATCGATCTCCAAATGGTTTGCGGATTCAAACCAACGTGGAGATTTGTTAGGGATGCCTTGATCCGCAAGTGGAGTGGGCATTGGACTCTACATTGGAGTCTATCCGGGACTTTGCATAGGCATTAGGAAGCAGTCCTAATGAGATTAGGAGACTGTTGGAAGTCTTCTATAAACATGGTTGTAATCCCAGAGGTGGAGAGACCAGAAGGCATCTGGTGTCCGGGAGCCACTAGGGGGAAGGTGTTGTTCTTTTCATAGTGAAAAGTATAGTTCCTTCAAATCTATCTCTTGCACTTTCCCATGTTGTGTGCTTCTATGTGATCGTTGTCTCGCTGGCTCCCGATCCTAACATCTGTGTGTGTGTGTGTGTGTGTGTGTGTGTGTGTGTGTGTGTGTGAAACTCCCCCGTTGGGTGGGTGTTGCCGACGCTGGAGAGCGAAACCCTCTCCATCTCTCCCTCTATGCAACCCCCATCTGCTACGTAGGGGTTGCCAGTGTCGGAGGGGAAAGTGCCTCCGGCGATTCCTTCTCTCTCTCTCTTGTCGTTCGTTAGTGCCCTCCCTCTCCTTGCTCTTCTAGAGCGTGTGTGTGAAACTCCCCCGTTGGGTGGGCGTTGCCGACGCTGGAGGGCGAAACCCTCTCCATCTCTCCCTCTCTGCAACCCCCATCCGCTGCGTAGGGGTTGCCAGTGTCGGAGGGGAAAGTGCCTCCGGCGATTCCTTCTCTCTCTCTCTCTTGTCGTGCGTTAGTGCCCTCCCTCTCCTTGCTCTTCTAGAGCACTCTCTACTAGCCCCTCTCTCTCTCTCTCTCTGCACTTTCTCGCAGGATGCAGGTGCCAGCACGGGTTTCTCCCTGGTGGATGGGGTCTCCTGTAAGGTGGGGATGGGAGGGTTGTGAGAAGGGTAGTTTGATCATAGAAAACTGAGGGTATAATGGAATATGTAACGAATATTCGCTCTACTATAGACGGAAGTTAACCACAATGGCACGTTTGCATCATTTTGACAAAATTAATGATATGCGAATAAATATGTTTGTTGGCATGATAATTTTGCAATTTCACTTGTAAGGATGGCTTATATAAAACAAACAGAGTTACTCCATGAACAACCCATGAGATTGCTAGACAAAATCTCAACTGGGGTCATTCCTTAATTAAACTAGCCAAGCACAAACAAAATTTTAAGCTTAACTCATACATAAGTCAAGTTCAAGCAGCCGCTTGTTTGAGCTCAGAAACAGCTCACTTAATATTTTCTTATTCAGAATCATACTAGCAATTTTCGAGCTAAAAATTCAATAGATAAGCTAATAAAACTCTTTGGACTCTTTTCTCACACTTTTTTGGCTAAGTAGCTCCATGGAGCTGAAGCCACTTGGCCAAGGTCCCACCAGCTGGTTACTGGTTAGGCATGGGTTGCAAAGACATTCCTCAGTTCTAGGAATGGCCTTTGTTCAAAAGAGCCGGCAAATTTATCCTGGCACTAAATGGAGCATAGGGCTGCAAACGAACCAATACACCTGATGAGTAGCTCAAAATCGATTAACTATTACTTGATTTCGGCTCATTTATTGAGTTAAATGAGCCAAGTTCAAAGAAAATTTTAAGCTCGATTTATAAACGAACTGAGTATGATCATAGATATACTCGGCTCGTTTAAGCTTGTGAACAAACTCGCTTAACATTTTTAACTATTTAAAAATATAAATATAATTTTTAATATGTATAGATATATATAAGCACTAAATTTTTATATATCTTTTTAACTGCCGAGTCATTTGGTGTGTAGTGTGTTCAAGCATGAGTTCTGAAAACGTAGAGTGGGTGAATTTGTCCCATATTGGGAGTTCTAAAAGTTGCAAGATGACCACTTCAGTTAAGGGCAACTCCAGTGGCTCAGCTGCACAGAGTTATTCCCATATCAGGAATTTTAAAAGTGGGACGAGGTGGCTTCATTAAAAGCCCAGCTGTTCCATCATTTAGAGCATTTTTAGCTGGGTTTGAACAAGTCCAATATAAAATTTTAAATATTTAAAAGTTTTAGGGCCACAGCTTTGGGCTTGTTAAGCTCGTGAATTGGACTCGAGCTCACGAGCACTTAATCGAGCCAATCTCTAACATCGGTCTTGAGTGCTCGAATGGACTCGAGCTGAGTTCAAGGTTGGTTTTGGCTGACCGAGCCAGGCTCTAGCAAGGAGATACTCGGCAAACCTCAGCTCGTTTGCACCCCTAATGGAGCATGCAGCACAGCTGCATGGGCAACTATGCATGCTCCTAAGTCCCACATAGAGACTATAAGAAAAGAGGAAGCAGGGCCAACTTCATTAAGGTGCCCTTCCCCTCGTTTATTCTCTAAAAGCACCATGCCATCTCGTTCAGCATGAGGGCTCGAGCCACTCGGCCCTTTTATGAGTAGGGCTCAATTGGGCAAAACTCCTTAATGGGTCAATTCACATAATGAATATAAAACTTCAAAGCTAGAAAGGTTCGCGTCAAATTTTAGGTATGTTAAATGGGCTCTTTTGTTAAACGAGTTGGTCTTGAACTTGTTCAACATTTAGCCAAGCCAAATTCGAGTGGCTATCTCAAATACCAAGTTTGAGCTCGATTTGAAATGATGGAGCCCAACTCCAAACAGGGTAATACTTGGATCAGCTCAGCTCATTTATATGCAGAATGTAAGCCATACTAGACTAGGATTTTGATCAAGTTCATTAAGGGAAAGCACACATTTTCATTGTACTAAGGACAAAGGCATTCCAGGAAATGCCACAACGGGTCTTACTTGGAGATTCAGTTCTTGGTGACCACGAACTACAAATTTTGCGATGTCGCGGGAGATTAAGTATCCTGGACCATGTGCCCATGGTGGATATGAAGCATGTGGCCACTCCTGTAGAGAAAAAGGCAGCAAAAATCAAATCCTAGTGACATAAAATAGCATATAGCCAAGGAATATTGAGATGCTTGGAATGTTGGTACCTCTGCACTGATAAACCATTTGCTATCCTTATCCCTGTGAGGTGAAGAGTCAAAGGAAATGAGACCATACAAAAGACCAGAAGAGTGACTCTTCTTCAGAATAGAGATGACTTCATCGATCCTGACAAAAGCATCGTCATCTGTCTTCATTATGTATTTAGCAGGGAGAATTTTGGTCTGCAAAATTCAGAGCATATTATTATAATCAACATATTGACATAAAAAATTATTTAAATTTATTTACTCATTGAAACAGGCTATCAGGAATTAACTCTTAAAAGGAAATTTATGTAAATCATTGTAGGCAAACATCCCCAGCCTTCCATGTTTTTTTATTTTTTTCCAAGGCATTTAAATGATGGGTGAAACTTCACTCGCACCTCAGATTCTGAAGACTCACTTATCCTGGAGGCCCAACTATGAAGGTGATTCCTCTTGTAATGACCTTGTTTTCCTGGTTTCAACTAGTTTAGTAGATATTTGAGTTTTGCTCCTGATGTTTTCCACAAACTGTGTATGGCCCTTCGTGTATAACAAGGGTTATAGCTTAATGAGTTTACGGCTTGGTTATGAAACCATTAACTCTGATGGTGATGTATTTTACCTTTGTTTAATTAATTGTGACATTGTTACACCTTCAAAAGCTAAACCCCACTTTGCCAGTGCTTATCTCTTCCCAACAAGGAAGGCAGTTTCGGTGTTGGTGTCGCTTTCAGCCGAGTCCGAAACCAAATAAAATATTATTTTTTTGCCAACTGAAGGAGTTTCGATTTCGGCCGAAACTGCCATCCATGCTTCCCAAGGAGGCCCCACCAATGGAGCTTAGCTATGTGAAGGCAACCTTCCAAAGACCCCTTGACTACGAATGGAAGAGGCTGCCTAATAGTGAGAATAGTAGCTCCATCCTTATCATTGTCCTTAAAATGAAAAATCTATCCTTAACCTTAACCCTATCCTTATATATCCCTGCATCTTTATCCTTATCCTAAAAAATTATCGAAAACAGATACATAAAGGTTAAATTATCGGATAACATTACATTGTGATCAAGTATGGATTCACCAGTGAATATAAAGCAGCTGTTTCCAGAAAATCAGATTAGATTCTCAAAAGCTTCAATCTCAGTGCAAGTCATACTTAAATTTATAAAAAAATATCCTTATCTAAGTGTACTAGAAATTTAATTACTGGAGAATCTATGACCATATTGAGTATATATTCAATGTACACGTCCATTCAGAGCAAATAAATTAACAGGGTCAAGAGATCCACATCCATAGAAGTCCAGTGTTTTGTGTACTTTGAAAGGTCAACTTATCGATAATGAAGTGAAAGGCAAATAGAAACAAGTGACTTGAATGTTTTCCTTCACAAAACTGGTGTACATACCCCAAAGATGCAAATAGCAATTGTTTTCAAAGTGATCAAGCTGTAGTAATCAACAAATGGCATAAGCTGCATATCACCATATGTCTGTGCTTCCTTCCACAACTCTCGATTTACTTGCTTATTCTTGTCCTGCAGATTGAAGATCAATGAGCTGATAGGAAACAACAAAGTTCATACATTTTTGTGGATCAGGAAATACTGAAGACAGAATGGGAGCAGCATTAAAACGGAGTTTTCATAGGATTTTAAGCAATCATGACTGGACCTGAAGTCCCAAAAAGACATCTCAAAATAAAACATTAGAATACATGCAACTGCTCTCTGTGCAAACATCCATTGGAATTTCAGGACAAGTAAACAATAAGTAGTTGTAAAATGTTCATATTGTAAAACATGACCTGATGAGATCACATATGTGAAATATTCCAAATATATTCATCCATTTTCGCCCCAAATAGTATACAATGAAATTTGAAGTTAGCATCAGAGTTTGCAAGGAATAAATTGTGTGGTACATAAAATTGGAAAATAAAATGTTTACATGATGCCACCTCATGATGGTAATGGTGTTTTGTAAAGGAATACGAGATAACATATTTTGACTATTCATCATCATCCTCATTAGAGCCTTATCCCAATTATTTGGGGTCGGCTACATGAATCTTGTTCAACCAAAGATTTCTATTAAGTGCTATATTCATATTTAAACCCAAGAAACTAATGTCCTTCCTAATAACATTGCACCATCTCATTTTAGGCCTTCCCCGAGCTCTTTTACTAGCATCCACCAAGATTCGGTCACATCTTTTAACCGGCACTGAATTAGGGCGACGAAGCAAATGTCCAAACCACCTGAGTCTATTTTCTCTCATTTTACTATCAATTAGGGCTATCCCCAAGTCCTTATGGATGCGCTCATTCTTAATCTTGTCTTTCTTAGTCTTGCCACACATCTATCTCAGCATCCTCATCTCTGCTACACATATTTTGTGAATGTGTTCCTTTCACAAATATATATATTCCTTAGCTATAATTTGGCTGTGCATCCAAAATCCGAGGCACTTCCACTTGCCCTTAAAGGCTTAAACATAAAACCCAATACTTATTTTGAACGGTTCTTATGGCATGAAAATGGAAGATGTAGACTGTAGAAGATGGCATGATGCCAGCTAGGGGAGAGTCTGCAAAAACATGGAGAATAGGGATCTAGGAATAATGCATATCCAAGATTTCAACTTTGTGTCTATTTTGCAGATGGTTGTGTAAACTGGGGATGGAGGAGGAGGGCTAGTAGTTGGAAATTACTAAGCAAGATTAGTAGAACTTGGGGCATTGCACCCAGTTTGTCATCCAATATGTTATGTCTATTGAAAGGTATCATATCTGCAACAGATGTGATATTCTCAGACATTTCTCTCCTTTTGAGGCCTGAGGGATGGGTGGAATGCTCTTTTCTTGCAAGAAGAAAGGCCGCAGCACACGTTGGCAGAACAGTTCCCAGATCTTCACAGTATTACTTATGATCTGGGTGCCTTGGTAGTTGGTAGTAGGTACTAAGGTATATGACATGAGGGATAGAGGAGCTGTATGTATACCTGCATTTCGAAGAAATCTTCATAAAAAGGGGATTGCACAGCTAGGGGATTCACTGTAATTAATATAAGGGTTTACTCTGCATCAGAAGGTGGCAGCATGTGGAAATCAAAATGGGAGGGGTGAAAAGGAAGCGAGGTCCAGCTATAGGGTGATAGCAAATGGCTTGAGGATGCATATGAGGGCCACTGAAGGTTAAACTTTTTCCTGGAGAATTTATCATACAAGACTCCAACATGTGATCTATTGAACCAGTATTTGGATAAGATTAAAACATTTGTTCCTTATCTGGTGCTCAAGAAGAGTTCCTGGATCATCTATGAGCAGACTGTTCTCTCTCTCAGGCTTAATGGGGTACCATTTTCCAAAATCTGTGGCTGATTTAGACCAAGGAATTAACCAGGTCAGCTGATCCAGGGATGGTTTTCATCCAAACTACCCAACTTAACCCACCTTAGCGAACCCTTGGCCGGATTGGCTGATCTGGCCAAGCATCAGCCCTGATCAATTAGATAGTCAACCCTTGGCCATAGCTGATCTGCCCAAGTATCAGCCCTAATTAACTGGACACATCCCTTTCCAATGACTAGTGTTCCAGTTGTTGGCCTTCTAGGCCAACTGTTACTGGTGCTAGGAGGGGCAAGAAGGGCTATAAATAGCCCTCATCAGGCCGCACCCAAGCCCTCATTTGGCCCCTCTCAAGCCTTCATTTGCTCCCCTCTCACTCTTTCTCACTCTTCTATTGCAGCACATCTGAAAACATAAATAAAAATCTACAATGGCCGGTGAGAGACAAAGAAACCCTAGGAAAACCCTGTTCTGGGACTTGAAGCATTGCAGAATATCAGCAAATATTGCTTCCACAACTCTCTAAAGAAGGCCAAATTGCTGGAGAGTATAGAAGACCATTGAGAAAAAATGGAAAAGGTAATGAAAGCCTGTAAGACCATCAAATTTTGTCAAACTGGAATCATCTTCCCTGATAGGCTGTGGAGGTAACACCAACCAGCAGTTTGCAATGTGGCAGATAGGTGGGTAAGTTTTTGCTACGGTCTTTGTTCTCCCTAATCACTAGTAGCAGTAGATTATTCCAGACTTCTATCCCAAAAAATAGAGACAGACAGTAAGATACGTGAGGGTCAACAAGATGTAAAGATGCTTCATCATTTCAAAGTTTTATTATTTAGGTTTAAAATAGTGATCTTATGCTCAATTTGTACAGTTCTTCATTAAATGTTTAATTCTCTATTTTAAGATTTATTTTTCATAGTTTTTGAATCTAGACTAGGGCACGGCTAGAGCTAGGGCTGATTTAAGCCAGCCTTAGTTCAGCCAGGATTAGCCCTAGAGGCCAGGATCAGCTAGATGATCAAGATAGGCCTAGGGCTGGCCAATCTTGATCCCACTTAGTTGAACTGTGACTAGGACAGCTAGAAAAGATGTTGAAAGCTTGTTATGGGGATCAAGAACACCATTCAGTGCTAGAAGAGATAAGAAAGTTTTGTGGCTGGTTTTACGTGCTACAATGTGTGGCATTCCAAGACAAAGGAAAAACTGGATATTTAATAGAAAGATTAGATATCAGGACTAGTTAGTGGCCTTTCTTTGCAGTACAGTCACAGGAAATGCTTCAGTTTCAGGGGGTGTTAATGTTCAGAATTCAAGCATATTGTGAATCCTTGTATGTAGTTAGCAATACACCACCTTCTTGTGACCATTTCTATGGAGTGCTTTTGTAGTAAATGAATGGCCTTTTCATATGGTACATTTTTTGGGAGATGTATATGGTGTTTCTTGGGGGGAAGAACTTACAAGACCAGTGAAGAAACGTACAGCAACATCTCCAGAACGTACAGCCTTATACTGCATCCAGGACCTCCGAATCGCCATTCTCCTTTCAAAATTATTCCCCGTTGAGAACACACCAACAAGTAAGAAAAGCCTTTTCTTTCGAACTGAAGGTGCTTTGAGGTCGTCAATGTCACCAACTGAATCAGTGTCTTCTGAAACAGGCAATCCATTTGCAAGAGATGACAGGAGGTCCAAATCACCAGCCACTCTGACCCCATTTACTAACCATGGTTCTAGCCCCTGTACTTACAGAATGAAGGTGAAAGCAGATCAGTTAGTCCAAATAGAAACCTGACATTGTGCATTCAGCCATCCCTGGAACTCCAATCCTCCAAATCCTAGACTAGGTCATAGTTACAAGTTACAAGTTACAAGTTACAAATTTGCAAGTGCAAACAACCCTTACCTCCCTGTACGTGAAAGATGTTTCATGCTTCCCATTGACTGTCATATGGAAACCTTCGAGACCAGCCCATAGTGTGGCAGTAAACGGATTCCCTTCGACAAATGGAAAGTTGACATTTATGGGAGAACCTCCTTTTGACATGCCAAGTGACTTATTCTCATTGACGTCACTGTCATTACCACTCACACTGACATTGCCGACAGCCCCACGGGCATGCTCATTGCAACGAACGAGCCCATCAACTGTGAAGTAGCAACAAATAAAACTCAACATCCAACTGAAATTCTCTTTGGAAAATCCCATTTGCCGAGATAATCTAAACTGTCACACACACACGACCTACTCAGATGATTTCTTAGTAACACGACCAAAGGGCCCAATCAAACCAATCAATCGATAAGTTCTACTATATCCAATCGAGCGATCAAGTTCATATGGAGCAATTAAACAAGAAATGAGATTTCTTTACCTGTGAGATTAGTTTTAAGACCGACAGAAGGGCACCTCTCTTCTACTCCCCACCCATCCTTTGTCCTCCAAGTGTTCTGAACAATGACAGGTCTTTCTTCTCCTCCGCCCAAGCTCACACTGTAGTGCAGCACCACAGGGGCCTCCTCCCCTGGAAGCCTCGACCCAACAAGCTCAATCTGGAAGCTGCCGCTCGCACTGGGCACGCCCACCACTGTGATGGCAGAGTCCTGGACGAGCCCACACGGGATCTCGAGCACGGCGCCGCTCTGGTTCCCCGAGACGGAGAACGGGCAATTCTGGTGCTCCACCGCCGGCTCGTCGGCCGCGGCCTTCTTCTCCGCATCCACGGCTGCCACCAGCTCCTTCCAAGCGGCAGCAGCCTCCCTGACCCCGTTGGCGGTGTCGGGCAACGCGTCCGACCGGGGGAGGAGGGCGCGCATCTGGGCCCAGGCCAGCTTGGCTTCCCGGGCAGCCGCCTCCACCTCTCCACCGAAAGTTGCATTCTTGTGAGATGGAAAGAGATCATCGAGGCCTTGGTAGTGGACGTAGAGGTGGGGCTTCCTGAAGTGAGCCGTAGGGGTGGTGGCGGGCAGGTGGCGGCGTCCGTCCTCCTCCTCTCCCCCCTCGTCCAGCTTCTCGCCGTAGGAAGAAGAGGCCACCCTGGTGATGGCGGCGGCGGCGGCGGCGGCGATGGTGGTGGTGAGGAGGGTGTAGGCGGTGTAGCTGAGGAAGAGGAGGAGGGCGAGGAGCGTGATCAGGATCCCGCCGGTCCACCTCTTCATGCTCCTCCTCGGCCTCCGCCGCCGCTGCCGGTGGCATGTAGAGGGTCCGTGAAAAAGGGGACCTTCCTATCGCCACTCGGGTCTCAGCAACCCTTCCTGCCGCCGCACCCGCCGCCGACGCCGGTGCCAGTGCCGGTGGAGGTGTGGTGGCGTCGCCCACGGCTGCGTGGGGGTGTCTGAAAAAGACCATGGCTCCTGCCCGAAGAGGTGGTAGGTCCTTTTGTTGGTCACTCTTTCTTTTTCGACAGGTAATTTTTTAAAAAAATCAAGGTGGGTAAAGCCGTGTTAAAATTCGGGATATTTGAGGAATTAAATTATAAAAAAGATTCTTTTGATAAAAATCTCTAAATAAAACACCTTTACTTCTTTAGCACGATTCTCTTGCAGTGGGAAATATAAATTTGCCTGGCCTTGTGGGAAATGAGAGATAGCTTTCCATGTTAATGTTAAAGTACTGTTGATTCTGTAAATAGAATAGCTTCAAAGGGTTCCGTAGTTTGTCATGAGTAAGTGGGGGGGAATCACCAAATGGTGCTATTACTTCCAATTGAAAAGTATATTTCTGTTGAATATCAAATTAATATGATCTCCACTAAATTAGAATTGATCAAATTATTTTGATGACATGTGTAGTAATATATCTCTATTTTTCATATTAATTTAAAACCCAAAAAGAAGACTTAAACATTTTTTTGTCCATGTTTGTACAGTAGTTATCGGTGAAGTTTGAAAAAAGAGATGGAACAGATGCATTCACACCATCCGAATAGAAGAAGGGAGCTTTACTCCACCATAGACCATACTAGCATTGTTGTTTTCACAAAGAAAAACAG
Organism: Amorphophallus konjac; assembly: GCA_022559845.1. Taxonomy (NCBI): domain Eukaryota; kingdom Viridiplantae; phylum Streptophyta; class Magnoliopsida; order Alismatales; family Araceae; genus Amorphophallus; species Amorphophallus konjac. Next base: position 308,802,176 of record CM040119.1, on the reverse strand, counting down.
AAAGAAAAAAAAGGCTTTTTTTGCCATTGACATCGTTGTGGAAATTTCCCCTTTTTATTTTTTTTTTAAAAAGGCCTTTTTTGGATCTACAGTACTGTAACCAAAGAAACATGGATAGGAGATGTATGGGGTTTTTGCACATAAAATAAATGTTAAAGTGAGAAGTATACATATATAATTACTATATGTATATTTGTATATATATCATTAAAAACATCAATATTGTGCAAAGGGACCAATGAATGATATTTTTGTTTTATTTGAAGTGATTTTTTTGCACATAAAAAAGTGTAAAGAGACCATTTTGTGGTCTTTTTTTTTTTGCATAATATCAACACGTTTAGTAATATGTGTGCAAACTCAAACGTAACAATGACAAATTTGTAACTTTTGATCTACCTATATTATAAAAACAAGAAATCTCAAAATGTATGAGAAGCGTTATGACATAAGCCATCTGATGGGAACAGTAGAAAAACTGCATGTCTCCAAAAGTCTGAAATTATCTTTGGACGTTAAAAAAAGAAACTCTGGTGTCTAACCGACTAAAGGTCCAAAATTAGTGAACACTTTTGAGTGCTTAGCTTTTACGAACAACCAAATCCCCCCTATTAACTTTGTTCCCGGCAAAATCATGACAAATTAATATGTTTGTGTCACAAAAACATCTCTCTCAACTTGGAAAACATCTTTCTTCCAATTCCCAGTGTTCTTCTCTGTTTCTCATCTATTTTGAAATCTGAGCCTCAAGAACGGTACTCTGGTTTCTGCCGGTGATCCCTTGTTCTTGCTTGCAACTTGTTCGCCATGGAGCTCGGAGCGACCAATCCAGCAACTTAATCTATCACACCGACGGGGGCGGGGAAGTGGGAGGGGGAGGGAGAGGTCGGCGCCGGTGGGGACAAACAGAGGGAGGGTAGAGCGCAGGGGAGAGAGAAAGAGGGAGGTAGAGCGCGCGAGGAAAGGGAGGGAGATCTTCTTTTTGAAAAAAAGAGGTCGACAGTTATTTTTATTTTGAGGTAATTTTTCAAAGATTGAAATTTCTCCCTAAAAATTAGGGGAGAGTTACCAAACACGTCCCTAGAGTTATTTGTTTCTATTTTTAAATTTGAGAGAAAAAAAGTTAAAAAGGAGTAACCAAACACTCCATAAATCATCTGACGAGAACAGTAGACAAATTACGTGTCTCTAAAAATTTCAACTTTAATGGGATCGATTATTAGACCGATTCACTGTTGATCCTACCAACTGATCCGATCCAATTTTGATAACATAGCTTTGGACATCTCAAAAGAAACTCTCGTGTCTAACAGGCTAAAGGCCCAAAATTTGTTAACACTTTTGAGTGCTTAGCTTTTACGAACAACCAAATCCCCCCTATTAACTTCGTTCCCGACAAAATCATGACAAATTAATATGCTTGTGTCACAAAAAACCATCTCTCTCAACTTGGAAAATATCGTGAGACAGATGGGATCTTGCCGGTTTCTGAATGGGTTATTAATTTTATAAAAGCAGCAATGCACTTGCTATTAATTAATTTTAGTCAACTGTGAGAGAGAGAGAGAGAGATCACGTCTCCGTATTGAGAGCTAATTTAGACATGAGCAATACTTGTTGTACATTGTCTGTGAGTGGAACTTGTCCCCATCCCATTCCATTGGTCCTCACCAATGGAATGAAACTGTGTTGGAGTTAACGCACACCAAGATGTACAACAAATATTACTTGTGTCACAAGTATCTAAGGACAATGAGTAAAAAAATTTAAAAATAAAAATAAAAAATTTAAAGATGCTACGCATCCAAAGTATGTAGCACAACTGGGTGTACAGCAAATCAAACTCAAGGACAATATCATTGCACATTATTGGGCTTGCACCTGGCCTGGCTTCAGCCCATATTCGAGTGTTTGGGCTTGTGGCATGGCCTGGCTCCAGCCCGTATTCGATGATGGCCTGGTCCATATTTCAGCCCAACCTATTTTTTTTTTCAAAGATTAGAAAATTGGGTTGGACTGAGTTGGGCCACGGGTTGGCTCGCTCAAATCTCACCATTACACACTACGACAGGCCGGTCGAGATGAATCACGTGGGTGCAAGCACAAGCCCATTTGCGCGCCCGCAAAGACGGATGGATGCAGCATGTTAAGGTCCTCAGAGGGATCTACAGCATCTGTCATCAAGCCATCACACCAATTCACAACAATCTTACCTGCATGAGCTTGCCCAAGATGAAGTAACAAGCAAGCATGGTTTCTGTGGCTCCAATCCTCTTAACCATAGATCGAATTGTTTCTACTTCAGGAGCAAACCTAAAATTATGACTCTTATTCTATTACTCTTATTCTTAATACAAGAGTAATCATTGAGAAATGTCTCTGATTGAAATTTTTATTCAAATAAATAAGTTTTTGGCTTTGGCATAATAATCTAAAAAAAAATAGATGGAAATAAATTGCGTCCAATAGGACTTGAACCTATACCAAAGGTTTAGAAGACCTCTGTCCTATCCATTAGACAATGGACGCTGCTTATTTTTCATTCCTGTTTTCTTTTTTTCTTTTATCCGGATAAAAATAAAACAAGAATTGGATTGCATGCGGAAGATTTTGGCAAATAAGAATGCACATTTGAATCAATGATGGATGTATAAAAGTGATATGGAGCGGGTAGCGGGAATCGAACCCGCATCGTTAGCTTGGAAGGCTAGGGGTTATAGTCGACGTTGGTTGATCATTTTTAACGTCTCTAATTCAGAACCGAACATGAGATTTTTTTTTCATTTGGCTCCTTTATGGAAGATCAATGTGTTCCCAGATCTAAGGCATACAAGAAGAAAAAATATAAAAAATTTATGCTGTATGAAAAGGGAGTCATCATAAATCTGAAAAATTAGATCCATAACATCCATGTCAGCTTTTCTTACTCGCTTTATGGATGATCCTTCTAGAAGAGGAAAATTCTACCAAATCCGTCTAGCTAGTTACTTCGTTCTTTATTTCGATTCGCGGAATCCTGAGGAAAAAAAAGAATTTTGTTTCCACCGAGCTGAAACAATATGTCGATGACTCTAGTAAACCAAAGCTACCATTTTCTAACTGTTTGGCTTCAATCCCCCTTTTAATACAAAAATTGAAGATTTAGTTACGATTAGAAATAAACATTTTATCTTCATCCATGGATCCCTTTACTCATACTCTTTCAATTGGAAGAGTTGAATCAACTCAAAAAAAAAATTATGCTTCACGATTCCATATGATCCAATGTTTTTTAGTCAATTAAAAAATGACTGGCCTTTGGATACAAATCACGAGAATTTATATTTTTCCTCAAATGTAACATTAAGAGGTAAAGGATTAACTTTTTTAAGAAATAAAGTTTCTTTTTGGAATATTACCTGAAAGACCCTTTAACTATTTAAGTTGTTAATAGGACAAATCTCTAAGGAACTTCACCAATGCCCCTCATTTGCTCCGATCACCTTTCGGAGGGTCAAAAGTTGGGAACATGGCCACACCAAGTGACAGGGGATCCCCAACAACTTTGAAAAAAAGGATTTTTAGTTTTTAGCCTCTAAAAATTTTAAAATTAAGAAGAAAAAAACTCTAATCTATCTATTTAGTCAACAATCTACAAAATCTTCATACCCTTAATAAAAAAATCCCTAGAGTTAATAAATGTCAAAATACATCATCTCATTTTTGAGAATATTATATCTCCACATTTCCGTTAACTTTTTCTTTTCCACTTTACCCTCCCTATCTCTCTTGCCTTCCATCTCTCTCTCTCTCTATCCCTCTATCCCCCCAAGCTCCCACCCCCCCTCCGGCAGCCTCTGTCCCCCCTCTCTCGTTTTCCTCCCCCTCTCTTCCCCCCCGAACTCAACGCCCCCCTCTAGTGGCCATGTCCCCCCTCTCTCATTCTCCCTTACCCCTCTCTCTCACCGACTTCGTGTCCTCCCTTCCTCCTCCGCCACAGGCAAGCAACTCCCCATTGCCGCAGCCTGGTGGAAGACCATCTAGAGCTACTATTTCCTATCCAACTAGCTGCAACCTATCATCGCCTTGGGAAGGCAGATCCTCAATGAGTTTGTGTCGCTCGATCACCTCTGACCAGCTCCTGTCGCTTGCGACGCAGGGCGGCCAGCAAAGGACTGTCAACATGGTGTTGACGACGGAGGATGTGGCGGTGGAGGTCTTCTGTAGAAGCCAGTGCAACACTCATGACACCTCCTTGTGCTCCAAGAAGGATCGGTTTGCCTACATCTAGGTGGGCATCAGCCAGCTAGTGTCCCTCCGGCAGCCCTGTCTGACGCGGTCGGCGTCGGAGGAAGGATCGACGGCAACTCGGGGGATGCGAACAGGACTGGATAACCACTGTCTAGCATAGCTCGGCCTCACACCGGACGGTCTCTTACCGGGCGACACTCTATTCTCACAAAGGAGATGGAGGGAAGGGAGGGTGGCAAGAGGAGAAACTCTTATCACGTAGGATTCTTTTCATTCAATCTTCATATGAAAACAACACACTCTAGCCCCCTTTATATAGGAAAAGGCTATAACAATCATACCCTTAATCTTCACCTAATAGCATTTATGTCCTAGCCTAATAAAACAAAACTCAACAACCTACTTTTGACTTGGAAAAAATAAAATAAGATATGCTGACTTGGGTGGTTTAATAATACAAATACCACCATAAAAATAAAAATACACATAATATCAAAATACATACAAATACGTACTCAGGACGTCGAGTCTTCAAATGAGTCTCCGAGCCACAAGCTCGGTGTGGTCGGGGCGGTGCGGCATCGGCTCCGAGTAGTTGGTCCGGTAGTGGGCCTGGTAGTGGGCCCGGTGTCCCCACCAACTCTCCCGGGGTGGCTGGAACTTGACTCCGTCGAGTAAGGTGAGACACTACTCTGGTAGTGCTCCAGCAGGTCTGGATCGAGGCACTGGAGATCTTCCCGGCTGATCCAGGAATCATCAGAAGGTAGTCAGTCCCGCCAGCGGACAAGGTAGCGCTGGTACACCCGGCTCCGTATAGCTGTCACATGCTCATCCAGTATCCTCTCAAATTACTCGCGCGGTGCTCTCGAGGCTATGGGACGCACAGGGGTGGGCTCACTCTCAATGGGGAGAGAAGGCTCAAAAGGGTCACTAGGAATCATCGTGCATTCCTTGTAGGCCACTAGGTCTGCTACATTAAAAGTAGAGCTAATCCCATATTCGAGAGGTAAGTCCACAACATAAGCATTGGAGCCAATCTTCCATAGAATTGGGAAGAGACCATCACTACAGGCTTGTAACTTTTTAATGGCTCTCGAGGGGAGTCGTTCGGGTCGAACCCGTACCATAACCATGTCACCTTCTTGAAATTCATGGTGATGCCTATGTGAATTAGCCAATCGTTTATAGGTCTCATTACTGAGGTTTATTTGCTTGCTAATGGACTCATGCAGACTTTTGACATGCTATGCAAATTCCTCAGCAGACTTGGATGTTCTAGACTCGAGGGGAAGGGGAATGAGATCCACATGTTTCCTAGGTTTGTATCCATGCACGACCTCAAATGGACTCATACCTATGGACCTATTGACAGAGCTATTGTATGCAAATTCGGCTCTGAGAAAAAGAAGATCTCAAGTGCCAGAATGATCCCCTACAAGACACCTCAATAGATTCTCTAAACTCCTATTGATGACCTCGGTTTGCCCATCGGTTTGGGGGTGATTGGCAGTGAAAATTTCAGCTTAGTGCCAACTAGGTGCCACAGTGTTTTTCAAAAGTAACTAGTGAACTGGACATCTCGGTCAGACACTATGGTTTGAGGGAGACCATACAGACGCACGACTTCATCAAAGAATAGGTGGGCTACTCTAGATGCATCCGATGTTTTGGAACATGTAATGAAATGGGTCATCTTAGAGAATCTATCAACGACCACGAAAATGGAGTCGTGTTTGTGAGCAGTACGAGACAATCTAAGGATGAAATCCATGCTCACATCAACCCATAGCCTATCAGGAATGGGGAGAGGAGTGTAGAGGCCATTGTTCTGTTTGACCTGTTTGGCCATTGTGCATGTCATACACTGGGCTACAATCTTGGCCACATCTTTCTTCAGGTCATGCCAATAAAAATACTCCTCCACAGAATGGATAGTCTTGTTTCGTCCAAAATGACCAGCAAGACCTCCAGTATGCATTTCCCAAATTAGGAAGTCACGTATAGAAGTCTTCGGGACACAGAGTTACTGTCCTCGAAAAAGAAAACCATCTTGGAGTAGATAGTTAGCAAATGTTGTCGAGGTTCCAACAGACAAGGCATAGTAGGTAGGGCCAAATCTGGACACTCTCCATAGAGTTCCTTCATGCGGTCAAAGCCAGTGATCTCTACCCGAACAGTGGAGAGAAGGGAGACCCTTCGACTCAAGGCGTCGGCCACCTTATTTTCTTTTTCAGCCTTATGTTTCAGGATAAATGTGAAAGACTGGAGGAATTCTACCCACCGACCATGTCTCAAGTTTAAGCCCTTCTGAGAGCTAAGAAATTTTAGAGCCTCGTGGTTCGAGTATAAGATAAACTCTTGAGGTAAGAGATAATGTCTCCAGTGTTTGAGAGCTTGGAGCACGGCATAGAACTCCTTATCGTAGGTGGAGTAACAAAGCTTTGCATCAGAAAGCTTCTCACTGAAGTAAGCCACAGGGTGGCTCTCCTGGCTAAGCACTCCTCATATTCCTATGCCAGATGCATCACATGATAACTCAAAGACTTTGGAAAAGTCTGGCAGGCGGAGGACAGGGGCTTTGGTCATGAGCTCCTTTATGACACGAAAAGCTTGGGAGGCGGCTTTAGTCCACTCAAAATTTCCTTTACAGATGTAATCCGTAATAGGTGCCATAATGGTGCTGAAACCCTGAATGAAGCGTCTGTAGAAAGTGGCTAGTCCATGGAAACTACGAACGTCATAGACGTTCTGGGGCTCAGGCCAGTCTACTAAGGCTTGGAGCTTAGATTGGTCCACAGACACTCCTTGACTCGAAACCACAAAGCCAAGGAAAGTGACCCGGTTTGTCATGAATTCACACTTCTTAAGATTGGCATATAGGGTTTCTCTCCTCAAAGTCTCACAGACTTCCCTCACATGTTGGATATGGTCTTGAAGGTTGTGGCTATAGATGAGAATGTCATCAAAGTAGACGACAACAAAAGGACCAATGAGAGGGCGAAGGACTTCCGTCATAAGCCTCATGAAAGTGCTGGGGGCATTAGATAGCCCAAATGACATGATGAGCCATTCATACAGACCTTCTTTTGTTTCGAAGGTTGTCTTCAACTCATCCCCTAGTCGGATTCGAACCTGGTGGTAGCCACTTTTCAAATCAATCTTGGAGAAGATGGTGGCTCCACTCATCATGTCAAGCATGTCATCAATACGGGGAATGGGAAATCTATACTTGATAGTGATTTTGTTGATGGCGCGGCTGTCAACACACATCCGCCAAGTGCCATCTTTCTTGGGTGTAAGCAAGGCTGGGACAGCACAGGGGCTCTCGCTCACCCTGAGAAAAACCTTTTGAATAAGGTTCTCGACAATCCTTTGGAGCTCAGCATGCTCCTTGGGGTTCAGTCGGTAATGGGGAAGGTTGGATAGGGTGGACCCGGGGACAAGGTCAATGGCGTGTTGCACATCACGCATGGCAGGGAGTGTAGAGGGCAAGTCCTCAGGGAAGATGTCTTGGAAGTCCTACAGAATTGCCTAGACTTTAGGTGGGACTGAGACTTGAGACTCCTCGGGAGTGATGGTGATGACAACAGCCCAAACAGGGGCACCCTCAGCAACCTCTCTTCTTAGCTCTCGGACACTCATGAAGTTAAGGCGCCTAACTAGGTCGTGACCAATCTTAGGGGCATTGGGAACGGGTGTGATAGATGCATCAGAAGAGGAAATGAGAAGTTTCCCTTCATTGGGAGTTCAAGGACTCTCTTGAACCTTGGGGGTTCCAGTGGGGTGGAGCTCTTTCCCGAGGCCACCTTTGGAGGTGCCGGGTACAACTGAATCTTCTTCCCATTGTGGGAGAAGAAACAGTGGTTGGATCGACCGAATGTAGTAAGGTCTACATCATAGATCCACGGTCGTCCTAGGATGATGCTACCGACCTTCATAGGCACTACATCGCATAAGATCTGTCCTTGGTATGACTGGAATTGGATGGGAATGACACATGTAGTGGTGACTGGGATAGAAGTGTCGTCAACCCAAGCCACGTTGTATGGCCTAGGATGAGGGTGCGTAGGTAGACCTAGACGGGAGACAAAGTCTGAAGATACTGTATTGATACAGCTCCCGTTGTCAAAGATCACCTTGCAGGGTTGGGAATTCACCATGATGTAGGTTTGGAAGATGGAGGTTCGACGCCAGTTGTCCTCCTAGTAGTGCGTTAAGATGCAACGAACTACACCCAATCTTCTCTGGCTGGAACTCTCGGTAATATCTCCCACTTGCATGTACTCGACATGCGTGCTATCAAATCCTACATCCATTTCCTCAAATTGGGCGATGAGATCAAGATCGGCCATATATCTCTCAATGTCTTCTCCTTCCTGAGGTGGAGGCTCCATAGGCTAGGGGTTGGTGATGACCAAGGCTCGGGTGGGGCAATTGGTGGCAACATGCCCTAGGTTATGGCACCTAAAGCAGCGAATTCCCGAGATAGGGACTGGTTGGGACGTGCTAGGGATGACTCCCTTTCCCTTGTCATCCCTCCTATCAGTTGGCAGAGTGTACTCTAGCCTGGGAACAGCATCGGGTGCAGGTAAGGGGTTCCTTGTGAAAGGAACAGTAGGGGTAACGGCCTGAAGTGGGGTAGCAGTAGGGACATAGGAAGTGGAGGGGCCAGGCCTCTCAGAGTAGCGGACATGGGGTTTCGTGGTTCAGGTTGGCGGTAGGTGGGAACCCGAGGTGGGACCACCCTTTGAAACCGCTCGACATCTTAAGCAACTTGATATGCATGCTTGAGGGTGTTAACCTCTCGTAGGAACAACTCCCGCTGTATGCTATCGTGTAGGCCAGCCCTAAATCGTGAGAGGGTGACAGATGCATCCTCCATGACTCGACTCCGAAGGAAGAATTTATCAAATTTGGCGATGTACTCGTCCACAGACTTTCCATCTTGTGTGAGTTTCTGCCATTGGTCTAAAAGACGCTGATGGTAGGAGGGTGGTCGAAACTTCTCCCTTAGTTTCTCCTTCATTTCTTCCAACGTGTTTATAGGCTCCTCTCGTCTCCTTGCTAGGAGATTTTCAATGTTGCACCAATAGGTCTTGACTTGACCTAGGAGCTTCATTTTGGCAAACCTCACCCTTGTGACAGGGGTCATGCGGTGATGTCAGTCAAAGTATTGATCCATCCCGGTGTAACGCCCGAAAAATTTGAAATAGAAATGAATACATTTAGGATTCGAAAAGAAGACATTTAACTTATATTCTAATTCTATTTAAATTAATAATTTAAAATAAATAAACATCACTTAGAGAAGATGTCAAATTATATTTTTATTAAATTAGGGAATTTAATATTACATATTATTACACTATATCTTTATTTTGAAGAAATAAGGATATATATTATTTTGAAGAAATAAGGATATATATAGATAAGATTTTAAAGAATAAACATAATTGAGGAGGTGAGATAAGGTATATAGATAATTTTGGTTAGTGTAAGGTGGGTGGAAAAGCTCCAAAACAATATCACGACCGTTGAATAGGTCGTTGTTCATAAATGTACGACATGAACAGTGTTATTATTCAATTAAAGTAAATATCCTAGGTACATGATATATGGATAAAGTTTAAAAGGGAATATATATAATTTCGGTCCTTAGAGGGTGAGAGGGAAAGGGCTTCAAAAGAAGCCACGACCAAATTGTGGTCGTTGTTCGTTAAACCACGGCATGTATCCTAATCATGAATAGTGCCACTTTTTATTTAAAAAAAATTTTGAGAAATAAATTATATAAAAAATAAGAGAAAAATATAAGGATCTTAGCCATGAAATTTCATAAACTGGTTCCATCAATTTTTAAAGATAAAAATCTTTGAAGTTAAATGCAGAGTTTTCGGGTTGAATTTTATTCTAGCATATTTTAATAAAATAAATTATGAAAATTATCAAAAAAATCTAGGGATCATAAAAATATGTAATTTACTATTTTTATTAACATGATTCATTAGATATAAAATTTCTAAATGTTGTATCCTTGTTAACACTATGATGGTGCACCCCTGTCATTTAGCATACACGACCCTCTCCATGTTGTGACTTTTTCCAGACAAACAATTAGTTGGCATCCCATTATCATGTGTCCTTTTCGACACATACAACCCCTTTTTTGTTGGCATCGCACTATAGCATGGCTATGGGACCCTGTGATTTAGGATCTGGTTCCCCTCCTGTCTACCTTCCAAAAACCCCTATATTACATCATTCTATTGAGGCAGATCCACGTTAGTGCGAAGGCTTGCTGCAGAGAAGGGGGAACATTATTTGAAGTTGTAGAGGTTGCAGAGGAGGAAAGAAAGCTGCCCTTTTCTTTTACCTGTACCTAGTTATCATCTCAGAAAGGTAGGTGTTCTCAGGCTTTTAACCAAACATTAGCAAATCTAAGATAGCTAATCTAGGAAAAAAATGTAGTATTAGCTCATCTCCATGCGATAAACCATGTTTACAGTAATTTCTATCATGCTTTCACATATATCAAGTAAATGTTAGCTAATCTGTTAGAATATGTTAGCTAATCAGTTAGATTACCTAATCTAATCACATGATAAACTAAATTTCCACGTTACTTGTTTTACAGACATATTTTACGCTAAATGACTACACCATATTCTATATAGACCATGTTTAAGTAAATGGGTTGGTAGGTGTTCTCAGGCTTCTAACCAAACATTAAACTACCTAATCTAATCACATGATAAACTAAATCTTCACGCTGCTTATTTTACAGACATGTTTTACGCTAAATGCCTACACCATATTCTATATAGACCATGTTTAAGTAAATGGGTTGGTAGGTGTTCTCAGGCTTCTAACCAAACATTAGACTACCTAATCTAATCACATGATAAACTAAATCTTCACGTTACTTGTTTTACAGACATGTTTTACGCTAAATGCCTACACCATATTCTATATAGACCATGTTTAAGTAAATGGGTTGGTAGGTGTTCTCAGGCTTCTAACCAAACATTAGATTACCTAATCTAATCACATGATAAACTAAATCTTCACGTTACTTATTTTACAGACATGTTTTACGCTAAATGCCTACACCATATTCTATATAGACCATGTTTAAGTAAATGGGTTGGTAGGTGTTCTCAGGCTTTTAACCAAACATTAGCTAATCTAAGATAGCTAATCTAGGATGAAAAAAAAAGAGTATTAGCCTCATCCCCATGCGATATATTGTGTTTACACAGCAAGTTTATCATGTTTTTACGTAATCTATTAGCTTTTTACGTAATCTATTAGCTTATCAATCTCTTAACTTTATCATATTTTTACGTAATCTATTAGCTTTTTACGTAATCTATTAGCTTTATCAATCTCTTAGCTTTATCATGTTTTTACGTAATCTATTAGCTAATCTGTTAAATAATATGTTAGCATACCTAGTTAATCTGTTAGCCTAATCTAATTACATGTTAGGCTAAACCTCCATGTTACTTGATTTACCGACCTGTTTAACGCTAAATAACTACACCATGTTATATATATATATATATATATATATATATATATCAGGGAAACTAAAGCATGAAACAAATGACCATGATGGGGGCATCAAAGGCTAATGGGTTGTATTAGTGTGTATTGGCTTATAATTGTGTGTTTTTTGATTTTTTTTCATTTGGGCTCCTTTGTAAGGCTTTTAATAAGCCATTAGGCCATATTCCAGGAAGAGTCCATTACTAGGTTTCTTTTATTAGGTCCATTAAGGGGGGTTAGTTCATATTGGACTTAAGGCCTTCATTATGGACCTTAAAGTCACTTAAGGCCCAAGTGGGCTTTTCCCTCTCATGGGCCATCTAGGTGGGAGAGTCCATAGGCTAATCATGGGTTAATGGGCTTGTTGGATGGTCTTGGATCAGCTTGGTCCAAGAGAGGCCCATGAAGGGGGCGCCCCTTATTTTGTCCCTATTAGGCTAGTTAGGTGAAGTTTGAATAGATTATGTGTAATGTGTTTTGACCACATGGGAGAAATACTTTCTCCTATCCCCTTAGTGCCCCTTCTAACCCTAGATCTGAGGGCATTTTTTGTCATTTTCCATTTTATATAAATACTTATATTTCCACATTTTAGAGAATTAATGGAGAAGAAAAATTGTTGAATGCCCAAGAGCAAACCTGCGCCCCCCTCTCTCTCTCTCTGGTTTCTCTCTTCTTCTTCCAATCTCCAGGGTATAGAACCCTTCTACCTTCTCCTTAGCCCCTTCGGATTCCATCTCTGCTGCTGCCGCCGCCGTCGTGCCGCCATCGAGCCGCCGAGAAGCAAGTTCTGAAGTGCTATCTAAGGTTCTATTTTGTTGGACAGAGGGTTACTCTGAGAATTTTAGCTCTAAACTCCTACATCTTCTGGAGCTAAGATTTTCAGGGTGCGTTCTAGAGGTCATCACCACATCCCAGAAAAATTGAAAAAAATTGCAGCCCCCTTTTTTTATTTTTTTATTTTCGTGCTTCCTAATCCACCAATTCTGCCTGCAGTCTGTCCAGTTTCACAGCAGCCCTGAGTTTTGCCCTTTTGTTCCCCTTCTTGATTTTTGCTTGAATCCTCAATTTTACTGGAGGTTCTGTCCACCATCCCCATCCTTCACAAATTTTCGTCGAATTTCTGAAGCCCTCTACCTATTTTTAAAAATCGTGTCTTTCTCCCAAATTCAGTTCTGTTCCTGCTGTCCAGATCCGACCACCTGGTACTAGCAAATACTTTTCCCAGTCAAATCGCCACCAAACCTTTCATAAAAATTATCCCCGTTTTCATCTCTTCGCCCTCTACCACTTTCATGAAGAGCTCAACGGCTGACTCGGAGGTCTACAATGCGGTCAACACCAACTCTCAGGAAAAAGTACTTCTATCTTGAGATATCGGGTTCTGTCAACCAGCATATTGGAAATTCGGCTAAGATCAGATCTAGGATATCCATTTTTTTCTCTCAGACCATAGATCGAATAATTTTGAGTTAGCTTTCCAACGGCGCTAGTCTCGCGTCGATTCGACGTTGGGGCCGATTACAGCATCAGTTTTCGTCGATACGCGCAGGTCTGAAACAGATCTCAGATCCGTGGACAGCAAGTTCCACACGCGGAGGTCGGAGCCGATTCACCTTCCACGAGGTGAACCAACGCGTCGCCTTCCCAAGGAGCGCCCCTCCGGAAGTCCCCGTCACAGCGGTGCCGCTATGGGCCCATACGGCCCCACTGACCAGCACATGGGTCCCATGATCGTGAGTACGTGTGCCGCCGAAGCTACACAAGAAGCTGCCCGTCAACCCGAACCCGCTACTCCCGGGCCTCGCTGTGTCGCCCTTTATCTCCCTGCGTGGAGTGGGCAGTAAATCATTGCTGTAATTTAATTAATTATTGTTCCGGGAGTACGAGATCGACCGGGATCGTCTTCCCCACGCCAGACGCGTGGAGATATCGTGTTCGCTCCATTACTCGGCATTTGGTATTCTTGTATATGCTTTTATATGCCGCTGCTAGAGAGCATGTGTTTGGGCCATTAGCTCGATATATTTATTTCACCGTTGCTGCGAGAGAGAGCGAGACCGTCCCATGACTCGATCTGGGCACGAATTTGTGAGTTGACCACCCTAGCTCATTGCCAATTTCTCAACCGTGCACGTCCGTACGCTTCCCTCGTTAGGGGCGATCGCGAGCTTGCTTAGAGTCCAAGGGTCGCATATCCAATTGGGGTCGAGTCGCGTGTCCGTCCCACATCAGTTTGGTATCAGAGCGAGTTTGAGTCTAGGGTGTCTAAAAATAAAAAAAAAGTGTCATTTACGTCTAGTCATTGTCTTAGTCGGTCTAGGTTGTACTTGCATCCCATTAATCGGTATATCAAAAGGTATTGTCCGAACGTTAGGCTACGCCTATCGGGAAGGCCGCACACTTGCGTGAGTGATCTTCGGATCGATTAACTCAGCCACGTACCGAGTCTTGGTTAAGTCTAAGTGCATCATCTTTGCTTTAGTCCGTGTTTGCATTAGTCGGTGTCTCCGTGTGTCTTTGCATGCCCACCCGTCGAGGCACCCAATACTCACCCCCACCACCACCTATGGCGGATCCCCGAGCCCCTAGTCTCCATGCGTCGTCGGTGGCCGAAATGTTCCAAGCCCTTATGGGGGAAATGCGAGGGTTGAATACACGCATGGACGTGTTAAGTACTCGAATGGATAGAATGGACGGGTTGAGTACGCGGATGGATGGCCTAGGCACCCATCTGGAAGAAAGGATGAAGGTCTTAGAGGATAAGGCCGTCGAGTCGGACCAGTCCGTTTAGGGCCTGGTAGGGAGAGTTGCCACATTAGAGAGAGCCCCAGCCGAGGCATCCCCGAGAGCCCCAGTTGAGGCACCTCCCCCGCCTACACATGGTCAACAGGACCCGGTTCAGCAACCTGCTGCTCTGCGGGTTCAAGGGATAGATGTTAGGAGGCGTCAATTCCCCGAGGTGCTAGACTATGAGTCCGAGGATGAAAATAGGGGATATGGACGTGACCGTCGTGTTCAACGACGAAATCGTGATGAGGATGAGCGGGCCCTCAGGACTGTTCGTGCCGACCCTCCCACTTTTGACGGGTCCTTAGACCCAAAGGTATATCTTGATTGGGAAGCCGGTATGGACCGATATTTTGAGTGGTTTGAGATGTCGGACCAACGGAAGGTCAAGTTTGTCAAGATGAAATTGGTAGGGCAAGCTCAAACCTTTTGGAGAAACATGGAGAACCTGCTATTTCACCGTTGTGGACGCACTTCTCGATCGATCAGCTATCATTGCTCGTTTGTTGGTTTATTAGGTGCGTGGGCGTGCCAATCACCGAAGTGATAATTTATTCGGGCCCCGAAGAGCCCATGGTGCGCTCGATCTGACTAATCAGACGATTGTGTGGTTCGTGTCGGGACCAGATCCCATCGTGCCGTAAAGGCTACGGCGTCATTTACATCCCCCATACAAGGGAACACCCTTGATTAATTGCCGAAATTAGGGGCCCTACGGCTGAAAGAACTAATACTAACTACGCGAGAAAGGGGCAGGAATAAATCACACTAAGGTCCGCATCGGGATACGAGCCACGTGCTATGTTGGTCACTCGTGGATCTTTTTCATGTTCGGACAAAGGTCTGTAATAGAATGGCGGTGAAAGCCGGGATAAATCCGTCCAAATGTCTGCCGAACACACGACAATTTTAGTAGTAGCTCGGAAGGGATCCGGCATGAGAAACGGGTTCGGTTCAATCGGGATGTCGGCCCATGACGCGGTCGGGTCGTGGCCATTTCGGGATGACTCCCAAGACTCGGGCCCGGCCTGCAAGGGCGACATTGTTGTTCCTTCAGCACCGGGTCACGGGAGAGACGGGGCTGCAATATATATATATATATATATATATATATATTTACCATCTTCTTTATCTGGGATTCTTAGCCATACGATTTTTTGTGCTGTTTATTTCCCTTTATGTATTTGTTCTGGATGATTTCCCCATTTTGCTTATTATTATTATTATATTTTATTTTTTTACTATTATTATCACTATTTCATTTTTTTTGTTTATTTCATATATACATATGTTCAGGTTTATTTATTTATCATAATTTTTTTAATTTATTATTATCATCATCATTATATGTATTTTTTTTTTTGGAGAGAGTGTGGGCCGCTGGAGGGCTAAAAAGAGCTGAAGGGGCGTGCCGGCGAAGACTGCAGGCAGTGTGCCGGCGAAGGCGGCACAGAGCGTGCCGGCGAAGGCCATAGGCAGTGTGCCGACGAAGGAGATGGGTTGAAGTGCGCCTGGGAAGCCAAGGAGGGGCGTGCCGGTGAAGGAGCCGGAGGAGCGTACCGGCGAAGGAGCTTGAGGTGTGCCGGCGAAAGGCCTGGCCGAGTGTGCCGGCGAAGGGGTCACGGGAGCGTGCCGACGAAGGTTGGGGTCAGTGTGCCGGAGAAGGGTGAGGTTGGAAGCGTACCGGGGAAGGCCAAGGCAGGGAGGGGTATCAGATGAGGATGAGGATGGGGCCCACTCCTTTTCCATTCTTATATCCTTTCCTTTTCTTTTCTCTCTTGATTTTATTCAGTTTGCATGGGTTTCTTCTTTCTTTCTCTTGACTATCTTGTCATTCTTTCTTCCCTTAAGATGGATGTTCAAGTTGCTTAGTTGTCATTTGGTCTGACCTTCTCTGTGTTGATTACAGTTCCCTTGCCTTGGTTGAGATACTCACTGCCAATCTTTCCATTTGTTTGTTGCTTTCTTTTGCCTTTTAAACACGTTATTATTTCTGCCAAAAATTCGGCAGCATCTCCCCTTGACCCGAGCGTAAGGGAGATAAAGGGAACGCGCCCACAGGGAGTGGCGGAACCCGTCAACTGGAGGTGGGCGCCCGAAAGCGGCAACACCTTTGACAAAACCTCAGAAAATCCGAAAGCAACGATGGATAGGGGGGAAACCTCTCTAGAACTGGTCAGGGGCGTGCCGGGATAGGGAGACCAAGGATGTGCCAGTGAAGGCCACTAGGACCATGCCGGGGAAGGCCCGAAGGGGGCGTACCGGCGAAGGCCATCATAGGCGTGCCGGGGGAGGGCAGCCAGGGCCGTGTCGACGAAGGGTATTGAAGGGTGCACCGGCGAGGGCCCAATGGGGGTGTGCTGGCGAAGGGTTGGTTAGCTGTGCCGGCGAAGGGTGTTGAAGGGTGCACCGGCGAGGGCCCAATGGGGGTGTGTCGGCGAAGGGTTGATTAGCTGTGCCGGCGAAGGGTTCAAAGAAAGCGTACCGGGGAGGACACCAAAGGGCGTGCCGTTGGAGAGCTAGACAGAGGGCCAACTGAGTGGAATGGAACCTGAGGGGAAAAGACAGGGGATCTTGCGTTGGCTCATCCAAACAGGGGCGTTGGTTAGTAGCGGGGAGATTGTTCTGAGGAAGGGAGAAAGGCCAAAGGGGATGTTGGGCTTGGGCGCTCAGAGAGACGGGAAGGTCACCTCCTTGACCAAGACGGGGAATGAGAATAGGAGGGCCGCTGACCATGACTAAGAGGCTACCGATAGTGAGTCTCGTGGGGGGAACCAACCTCAAGGGTAGGAAATCATTGGCATGAAGGGGGAAAAATCACCGAAGGGAGGAGGAAGAAGGCGATCAAATACATATAAAGACCCAAACGGACGGAGACAATAAGAAACCCAAAAGGGGAAGCTTCATTCATAAAAGTAGCCAAACCCGGCCATATACATTTCAAAGCACCGGAGTTGAAGATACAAGTGGTGGGAGAAGGAAGGAAAGGAAGGAGGAGAAAAGATGGGGGGAGCTGGGGTCGAGCAGGGGCGACGGCTCCCTACCCTTCCCCCTTCCCCCTCATACATCACACTCTCTCGCTCTCCCTCCCTTACTCTCTATTCTGGGCGATCGGCGAAAGGGGGAAACCCCACGGTGGAGCTCTCCCCTCTTCTTCTTCCTCCGGAGGTGGTGGCTCTCTCCAGCGGTGTGTGTGTGTCTCTGGTTGTCTGTGTGTCTTCTTCGTTCTCTCCCTCTGTGTCTTGTTCGCCGAAAGAGACGGCTTTTATACCTCCATGGGCGGGAGCCCTTGAGCACAAACAACGGAGGCGGGAAGTGATGGGTCATGATGGGGTTTGACTTCCCCGTCCTTTGGTGGTAGAGGAATAGCCTACGTGCCCCAATCTTCGACCGACACCTCGGATAGCCCACTGTGCGCCAAGGATCCCTAGGGCATGGGCACGAGATTTTGTCTGCTGGTCGTGCCGCTGGAGAGCCAGGGTGGCTTACCACTGATAGCCATAACAAGCGTGTCGCTGAAGGGCCAAAAGGCGTGCCGCTGAAGGGCCAGGGTGGCTTGCCGCTGATAGGTGCAACAAGCGTGCCGCTGAGAGGGCTTGAGGGCGTGCCGCTGAAGCGCCACAAGGGCATGCCGCTGAAGGGGCACGAGGGTGTGCCGGCGAAGGGGCGCGAGGGCGTGCCGACGAAGGGGCGCGAGGGAGTGTGCGGGTGTGCTGCTGAAGAGCCCAAGGGCGTGCCGCTGAAGGGGCCTGAGGGCGTGCCGCTGAAGGCCACTAGGGGCGTGCCGCTGAAGGGCCCAAGGGCGTGCCGCTGAAGGGTTTGTTGGTCTCTTCTTCCCTTCATCAGTGCCGACAGGGTGTTAGGAACTGACGTGGTACGTTGGTCTCTTCTTCTCTTCATCAGTGCCGACAGGGTGCCGGGAACTGACGTGGTTTGTTGGTCTCTTCTTCTCTTCATCAGTGCCGATAGGGCGTCGGGAACTAACGTGGTTTGTTGGTCTCTTCTTCTCTTCATCAGTGCCGACAGGGCGTCGGGAACTGGCGTGGTATGTTGGTCTCTTCTTCTCTTCATCAGTGCCGACAGGTTGCCGAGAACTGACGTGGTTTGTTGATCTATTCTTCTCTTCATCAGTGCCGACAGGGTGCCAGGAACTGACGTGGTTTGTTGATCCCTTCTTCTCTTCATCAGTGTCGACAGGGTGCCGGGAACTGACGTGGTTTGTTGGTCTCTTCTTCTCTTCATCAGTGCCGACAGGGCGTCGGGAACTGACGTAGTTTGTTGGTCTCTTCTTCTCTTCATCAGTGCCGACAGGGCGTCGAGAACTGACGTGGTATGTTGGTCTCTTCTTCTCTTTATCAGTGCCGACAGGGCGTCGGGAACTGACGTGGTATGTTGGTCTCTTCTTCTCTTCATCAGTGCCGACAGGGCGTCGGGAACTGACGTGGTGTGTTGGTCTCTTCTTCTCTTTATCAGTGCCGACAGGGCGTCGAGAACTGACGTGGTATGTTGGTCTCTTCTTCTCTTCATCAGTGTTGACAGGGTGCCGGGAACTAACATGGTTTGTTGGTCTCTTCTTCTCTTCATCAGTGCCGACAGGGTGCCGGGAACTGACGTGGTTTGTTGATCTCTTCTTCTCTTCATCAGTGCCGACAGGGTGCCGGGAACTGACGTGATTTCTTCGTCTCTTCTTCTCTTCATCAGTGCCGACAGGGCGTCGGGAACAGACGTGGTATGTTGATCTCTTCTTCTCTTCATCAGTGCCGACAGGGCGTCGGGAACTGACATGGTATGTTGATCTCTTCTTCTCTTCATCAGTGCGATAGGGCGTCGGGAACTGACGTGGTATGTTGGTCTCTTCTTCTCTTCATCAGTGCCGATAGGGTGCCAGGAACTGATGTGGTTTGTTGGTCTCTTCTTCTCTTCATCTGTGCCGACAGGGTGCCTGGAACTAACGTGGTTAGTTGATCTCTTCTTCTCTTGATCAGTGCCAATGGGGTGTCGGGAACTGACGTGGTTTGTTGGTCTCTTCTTCTCTTTTCTTTTTTTTAACCCACATTACCGGTACAAGCGCCCTTTCGGGTTTTCGTCAGCACCAGCCCCCTTTTGCTTTTGCCCACGTGCCCTCTCGGGTTTTCACGTGGCGGGGTACCCGATTTTACCTGCAGCGCCCTTTGCGGGTTTTCGCCACAGCTGGGTTGTTGCCATTTTTGCCCTTGTCCCTGTGTAGGGGCAAGTCCGGCGGGGCACCTCTATTTTAAACCCCTTTCTCTTTTTCTTTTCCTTCTTTTTTTTTCTTCTTTTTTTTTGACGAGCAAATGATATGTAAGTGTTGGCTAGGGCCTGAAGCCTTGTGTCGAAAGATAAGGTTCATTCGTTGGCAAGAAGATAATGCTAACGCAATGGGAGAATTTCTGCCGATTCGGACGTAGGGTCCATAATGGCAATGTTGTGTGAGAGCGGGTGGCTAAGGCCTGAAGCCTTGCACCGGAGATGGACTTATTCGTTGGCAATGGACTAATGCTAACGCAAGGGTAGAGATTCTGCCAATTCGGGCGTAAGGCCCGCAATGGCGATTTTGTATGAGAGAAGGTGGCTAGGGCACGAAGCCCTGCACTACAAAAGGACGTATTTGCTGGCAAGGAATTAATGCCAACGCAGGGGTGGAGCCGTCTTTGCCCGTGTTGATGCCCGTCGATACATAGGGGCGTGCGGATGGAGGAAATATGTATATACATATATATATATATATATATATATATATATATATATATATATATTATTGTTCTCTCCTCTTTCTCTTTCTTTCTCTCTTTTTTTTCTATTCTTCTCCCTTTTTTTTATTTATCTTCTTCTCTCTCTTTTTTTCTTTTTTTTTCTTTCCCCCCTTTTTTTCTCTTCTTTTTTTGTCGAAATATCCCCCCCGTCTCTCTCTCTTTTTTCTTTTTTTCTCTTTTTTATTCCCTTTTTCCCTTCCCATTTTCTTCTCTCTTCCTCCCTTTCTTTCTTCTCTCTTTTTTTTTCTCTTTTTTCCCCTCTTTTCTTTTCTCTTTTATTTCTTTTTGTATAAAAGGGGCGGGGGTGGCGAGCCATCCCCCTCCTTTGAACTCTTTCTTTCCCTCTCTTTCTCTCTCTTCAGTGGCCGAACGGGCGAGCCATTCCCCCTCCCTCTTCTTCCTCTTCTCCGTCCGTCGAACGCCGTGACCGCCGTCGTCGTCATTGCCGTGGTGAGGGCACCGCCGTGGAGGCACTCCCCCTCCCTCTCTCTTCTCCTCTTCCTTCTCCTCCTTCTCCTCCTTTTTCTTCTCTTTTTTCTTCTTTTTTCTTCTCCCTCGTCTTCCTCTCCGTTCGGGGCACGGCGGAGCCCTAGGCTTCCCCCCTCCTCTTTCACTTCCTCTTCTCCTTCTTCATTTTTCCCTTCTCCCCTCTTTCTCCCCTTTCTCCTTCCCCGCCTCCGGCGTCGTGGATGGCCGCCGGTCGTGTCGTGCAGGCACGCGACTGTTGTGCCATTGGGAATGGGCCTGGGCGTGTCGGGGAGCATCGTGGAGGCACGTCGGGTTGGCGTGGTGCCGGGTATGCCGGGGAAGGCCCCCCTAGGGTGAACCGGATAAGGAAGCATGAGGGTGTGTCGGCGGAGGCGCCAAGGGGCGTGCCGGGGAAGACTGCCATAGTTGTGCCGATGAAGGACCCACATGCGGGTGCCGCGGAAGGGTTCCCCATGGGCGTGCCGGCGAAGGCCTCTAAGAGGCGTGCCGTGTAAGACCGCGGGGGGTGTGCCGGTGAAGGCCACCACAGGGCGTCCCCTAGGGTGTGCCGGCGGAGGGGCTTGCGGACTGTGCCGGGGAAGACCCTGAGGGCGTACCAGGGAAGCATCATAGGGTGGTGCCGGGGAAGGCCTGCGGGCTGTGCCGGGGAAGACCCTGAGGGCGTACCGGGGAAGCCCCCCCCCCACAGGGTGTACCGGCGAGAGGGAGAGGCATACACCCGCAGCTGAGGACTTCTGGTGTTGCCCCACGGGGCCCACCGTCACTTTGTTGGGGCCGTCACTCCTTGTGGATGCGCACCCGTGTTTTCCCTTACGCCTCTGGCCTAGGGGAAACTCTGACGAAATTTCGTCAGAAGTTGGTAGCATCTTATTCATTTTACTTGTAGTAGAGCCCTTTTATAGCCTTCATTTCTCTTCGCACATGGCTTGTTCTGATCTTTTGTTTGTTGTATCTTGCGGATAGATGGCTGCCCCAAGTGGTTCTTCCGTTCCTACTACCACTGCCGGTGCCGGCCTTGTTCCACCGCCACCGGTGCCAGCCGTCACGTGGCTCAATGTAGAGGAGCTGGATAGGGAGCACGCTGAAGTAGCGGCACTAGCCGAGTCCTCGGGCTCTGAGACCGAGACAATGGACTATCACCGGCTTTCTCGGGTCGAGAACCGTTTTACCTTCGACCGGACCGGTGAATATCGGAAGGACTTCCCGAAGGATAAGCATCTCATCCGATTTTTGAAGTACTTCCGCTCCCGGGAGAGGCGGGAGTTACGAGCTGTGCGGGAGGTCGAACAAGTGATCCTGCAGGCTCGTGATAGTTTGTTGTACAGCATCCTGAGAAGCATCCCGATGTATTTGGTGGGGGAGGCCCGGGAGTGGAAGCCTGTCCTGAGGATCGAAGGAGTGTTGCCGACCGAAGACAGATTGGTGCGAGCACCTTAATTCACCCCGGTGAAGTGGGACATGTCTGTTGGGCGGGTGCAGGGCGAGCCGCCCCATTTTGGTTTATTCTTGGCTCCCCTGAAATGGGGCTATAGGGAGGAGCCGTTCATCCTGGATTGCCTGGCCATCCGATTCAAGCACGAGTTGGCGCTGGGCTGGTTCGGGGAGCTGAAGCTTCAAGATGCTCACAGCTTCAGGGAAGGGGCGGTAGAATTCACAGAGTATGTGCTGTTCAACTACGCCCCGCTGCTGGTCCGGGCTGACATCTACCACATCGTCTACGCCTCCCGCTACGGCTACCCCATCTCCAAGGGCCTCTGTTGTGGCATGATAGAGGTGTTCAGTGCTGAGACCAACACTTTCTATATAGCAGAAGGCGAGACTTCACTTGATTTGTGGAGTCTCAGTCAGCTCATCGGCTTGCCCATTGACGGGGAGCCTTATGAAGAAGTATGCCTCCCGGATCTGATCAAAGATGAAACTAACGAGGACGGCTATTATTCCCTTGGCTATTCATACCGGTATCTCATGAAGGCATATCGGGAACTGTACCAGCTGGCACACGGCGGGAAGCAGCCTCCCTGTGGGGACTGGAAGAAGGTCCGTATGACTCTGTGGCTGCAATATTTTTATAACGGGCTGAAGCAGTATGAGGAGTTTACATGCGTCGACACCGCCGTCGCTCGCAAGAAGCACGCCAAGCCTAAAATTGATGTGAAGATCCCCTCCAGAGGACGCCAGAGTGGCCCCAACCCGATGGGGGTTGACCCTCTAACACATTACGCCGCGTTCCTGACGTACTGGCTGTGCTCGTTTGCCATGCCGTACGGGGACGAGACCGTCATTCGGCCGGACGCCATCTACCCAGCGTGTCAAATGGCGTGGGGAATCAAGTTGTCCTTGTGCCCGGCTACTCTTTGCTTGATATACAAAGCGCTGGGGGACGTCAACACTCATCAATTCCTGAGGCAAGCCCGATACGTGTGCCCGTTGCATTTCTTCAATGTGTGGGTCTGTTCGCTATTTCTAGAGTTCGCCCCCCGCACTTTGCAAGACTGGGGGCTGGTGCCGCGGATGCTAGAATTTGAAAGCGTGGAGCCGGGCTCTACCTCCCAGCGAATGTATGATATTCGGGGCCGACTGACGATGGTTCCACGGGACGCGGCCGGCACCATCCACTTCTGGACGTTGGCCGTACATTCGAGCCCTCTAGTGAATAATAAGAGGGAATGCAAAGATGATCAGGTGGAGAAGTACGTCCACCCCATCAGCCAGGAGAATGTGGTCCGCCCGTTGCTGGAACCCGAGCTCAGGGACTGGGCGTTATCCATTCGCCCGAGCGTGCTGGCGTTCAGGAAGGGGGATAATTTGATGCTAGAACCATACTACCCCTTCCGGTTCATTCGAAACTTCAGATATGATCAGTATATCCCTATCTATAGTGCACAGTTCGGCCTGCCTTCACGAAGTCTCTGGGGGAGTTCGACTGTCGAGCATGCCAGAAGCTGGTGGGACTTCTTCCATCGGGCGGACTCTGCGACTTTCAGGGTGCCAGCCCCCGGCCGTATTCCTCGGGTGACCCCAGAGTACATAAAATGGTGGAATGCCCGGACAGCCTTTTATCGATTGCACAAGACCGATTGCTGGGACGGGGCAGAGAGGAAGTTTTTGAGCAAGCAGTCAGTGCCAGTGCTTGACATTGACTCGGAGCACCTCCTTCAGCTCAAGAATAGGCAGGATAAGGAGGTGGCGGCTGTTGACACCTTGAAAATGAACAGGGGTGGAAGTGTAACCGAAAAGAAGGTCAGATCAACAGTGAAAGACCACTGATGAAGCTCGTCAACCATCTACCCGGTTGAAGTCTCCGCCGACCGAGCTGATGTCCGGTGCCATCGTCAATCAAACGGCGGCACTAATAAAGCAGCAGGCATTCGACTGATAAGACCTCCTAGCATACTCAAAGATGAAGCCGGAACCGGCAAGCGAAGATTGTCAAGGCTCCTACAAAGTCAGAACAGAAGAAGAATCCTCTCCACAGATTATACACCCGGCCGAAGTCTTTTTCAGACTAAAGCTGATGTCCGGTCTTGTCACCATTAGGATGACAATGCTGATGAAGTGATACCCGGTTTTGTCACCATTCAGATGGCAATACTGATAAAACCCCTGTTCATTCACTGATGGAACCTCAAGATGATCTCAACAAAGTTATGTCACTATTAAAGGGGCCTCCTTCGGTTCTTATGAAAGTCAATTCAAAAGTCTTAGAAACCAAGGCAAGTGTGAGGCCTAAAAGCACTAAATGGGCCGGCCGATTGGGCTTCTGAGAATGGCGCCGGGAACCTCAACGAGGGGCCGCTGGACGCGCCGGGAGCTGTGGCAAGCAAACTAGCCACGCCGATTACCCTCCACCGAAAGCACAGAAGGATGAGACCTATATAAACACACCCCCTTTGAAAGAAAAGGAGGTCGGAAGTCAGTCAGTAGTCGGCGGGCGATCGATCAAAGAGAGAAGAAACCCACAGAGAGAGAGAGAGCTCCTCGGCTGAAAAAAGAAAGAGAGAAAAGACCGATCCCAAGGGAAGAAGCTCCAGGTGGGCATCCTGGGAGGGAGAGGAGTCAATGCTCCGCCCTCCCCCTTGTTTTCTTTTCTTCTATTTCATATAATCGTTTCAAGTCTTATCTTGATTCATGCAATGTAGCCGAGACATCTCGGCATCTGTTTGTCCCCCTTTCCCTCACTCTCTCCCTGTAATCGGTTTGAGTATTGGAATGGTGTATCGTCTGGGTTTTCTCACCATGTGTCTTCCCTGATGGACATCATCAAACGAATGGATATATATGCATGATGGGCTATAGCTTAAGCCTGATTTTTGCTTCCTCTGAAGCCATATTGCCATTCCCCGTGTTATCTGTAAACCAGTAGCATGATGATCCGATTTGTCTGTTTCTTTTCTCTGCTTCGTAGCACCATTAGTGCTCACCTCAGAGCCTGGGACAGACTATCCCTTGGCTGCTGGGATGAAGCCATGCTGTGCAATGATCGAAGCTTGAGAAACTCCGGGGTTCTAAGCGTACGTGCTTCCTCCGTTGATGTCATCGAAGCCGCCTCTGGGGCCAGAGACAGCCATCTCTTGGCTCCCAGGGCGACGAATGACCATATCAAGCATGTCCCCAAGCTCTGCGTGACAATGGCGATGGACAGGGACATTCAGACTCCGGCTTCCCAGATGCCTCTCGAACCCTAATACTCCTCTGAATTCTAGACCTAATCCAACTCAGAGTGGATGCCTTGAGCAGTCTAGAGCCCATAGAATCCGTCAGTTCCTGCCCAAACCACCATTAAAACCAAAAACAGAGTACCGTAAACCTCTGTTCGTATCCCGGCGCCCTCACAGCTCTCGGCCCCGCAAACAGTAAAGCTGATGAACAGCCCTCGGCGCAAGCCTTCTTGCGCCGAGATCCCATCTCCCGGGCGCGCCGGGAGCCACCCGTTTCATTTCTCCTCATCGCGCCGGGGCCTACTCGTCTTGGCGCCGAGAAGCCCTCCTCTTGGCCAATCTGTAAACCCATGCCAGAAACCCCTTGGCCAACCTATAATCCCACGCCGAGAGCCATCTTCTTGCCAATGAAAATCATGCCGAGAACCCCTCCTTTGTCCACCCCTTTGGCCTCTTCGTCCACTTATCCTGGGGCGTTTTGAGTCATCACATGCACTTCAGGGGCGACAATTAGTGGGAACGACTCCCCTTTTTCACGTGGTTTCCCGAACTCGATCGGCTTTTATAACCCTAAGGACCAAGGAAGCTCTGCCACTGCACAAGCTTCTGCGGTCTCAAAAGGAATATCAGGATAGTGCTGCAAGCACATACAGGCATTAGGGGCCCTATACCCCTCTGTTTTTGGCTTTCACCCCGGCACTCCGTGGGTGATCGTCTATCATTCTCTGAAAAACATCAAGTCCAGGGGAGGTGCTGTCAAAATTCTCCCAGGATGACAGAGATGACATGAAACATATCCCCGGGACCTTATCTATCAATGGTGAAAGAGGCTCCCTATACTTCATTGTTTCCCTCCCGAACTTTTCCATGTTCCTGGCCCTCCTTGGGAACCTGTACCGAAGCAGGTTGAAGTCCAGTGAATTGAGCCATTTTGACTCCTCAGGGTCCATTTGCTTCAACCTGATCATCATGAAACCCAAAACAGAGTACCGTAAGCTCTGTTCTGATCCCGGCGCCCTCATAGCTCTCGGCCCCGCACACAGTAGACGGGATGAACAGCTCTCGGCGCCATCCTTCAGGCGCCGAGACCTGTTTTGGCCTTCTGGCCTTCGCGCCGGGAGCCTTGCAACTTGGTCGCGCCGGGAAGCCAACTACCCTTCGCGCCGGGAACCTGGCACTTTGGCCGCGCCGGGAGGCCCCCTCCCCTTTGGCTTAGCTGCGCCGAGAACCCCCCTTCTAGCACTTCTTCCTCGCGCCGGGAAGCCTGCGTCGAAGAGCTCCCCTTTGGCTTCTCTTTGTCGCGCCGGGAACCCAAGCCCTCTCGTCTTGGCGCCGGGAACCCCCGGCCTTCTTGTTATTGGCACCGGAAGCCCTGGCCTTCCCATTTTGGGTCGTGCCGAGAGCCTGTGCCCATTCAGAGTGTGCCGAGAGCCCAATCTACCACCCAATGAATTCCAACACCCAGAACGAACCCACAAAGGGATATCCGTGGATCACCCGATATGTCCCGGGGATAAAATTGAAGGGGAGTCATAATCCCTATGTTCCACCTAACTGTAACGGATTTACGAATAACCCTTTTGCTCAGGGGGGATTCTGCCACTGCATGAATTCTGCTAGCTTTCCAAAGGGAAAATCATACATTGCCCTATAGCCCATATATGTACGGGTTGGGAGGTTCGGCCTCTCTATCTCTCGGCTTTCATCCCGGCACTCCGTGGGTGATAGCCTATTTCCCCCCTGGGCATAATCCAGATAAAGGGGAAATGCTGCTGAACTATCGGTCAATGCTTTAAACCCCCATCATGGTCATGGCTCAGTTTGCCTGTGATCGAAATCCTCCTTCTTCCCTTTCACTCGGTCTTCGAACCGCTGACTTAACGATATCGTCTGCTTCTACAGTTAATGTTGTTATCTTGCCCGCCCGTCTGGCTCTAATATGAAGTTCCACTTGCACACATGAACATATGTTCGCCTTACGAGGCCTCCTATTTTAGCGTTTAATCAAGGGTTGTCCTTCCTTAGAAGGACGTAATTAACGTCATAACGTTCATGGTATGACGGACTTCTAGTCCAGACACGATCACTCACAATCGACTGACCATGTCAGATCGAGCGCACAATAAAATTGTCACTTCGGTGACTGGCACGCCAATGAACCAATAAATAAATAAATCAATAAATGATAAATCAATCCAAATAAATAAATAAATAAATATAAATAAAAATCCCGCGTCCACAAGTCTGGCACGCCCGGTGGGACCCAGTCTCCCTTCATCTTTACGCTAAGGTAGGAGGCCCGGCGGGCCCCCCTGAAACTTCTGATTCTGTGTACTTTCCTTATTTCCAGGAATCTACAATGACAGCTGGAATCATGTCCATTTGCTTCGACCAGCAGCCGATTGACATGCATGTGCGCGAAGGCTACCTGGCGGTACCCCTCGCGTTCGGATCACTGCCGCCTGCCGTTGGGCTGCCCAACTGCTTGGGCGTCGTCTTCACTGACCTTCTACAGGTCGACGACAATGAGCAAGGCACTGCTGCAAGTGCCCCGGTGAAGATCCCCGACCAGAAGAACATCCTACCGGAGAACACGGCCCCCACGGCCGTCGCCTGCTATGTCCATCACGTCCAGAAAAGGGACATGGTCCCCGCTGCTGCTCAGAAGGGGAGGAGGACCAACCGGAGGAGCCGGTATGTCACTGCTGACCGTTGTCTTTCCAACTCCAGAAAGACCATGATGATCGGAGGGATCCGGACGAACCTCAACGGCCGTCCGAGGGAGGTCAACCCGGACGTGATCGTCCCGATGGTGCCCACTGCCAACAGATTCCAAACTCTGGCCACCAGGCAAGCCAATTGGGAGGCTAATGAAAAGAAGCCGCTGGCGCCCAAGCCAGCAAAATACAAACAGGTCTGGCGGCCGAAAAAGATCCAAAGCTGGGCCCCAGCTCAGGACAGGGAGAACCTTACTGATATCACTATTGCCCGCCTCAGAGCAGGGGGCAGAAGGGAAGTGAAGAAAGATGAAAGAAATGCTACTACTGTCTACCCCAGGACCCGGGGGAGGAGAGATGAGGTTGAGGGTCAGGAAAGAAATATGGCTGCTATTCGCCCCATGATGAGGAGCAGAAAATACCATACAAGGGAAAGCTTCACTACTACCCATCCCATGGCCAGGGGCAGAAGATGGGAAAGGAAGATCTATGATGCTGCTGCCGACTGCTTCCAAGTTGGCGATGTGAGCGAACCAGTCGCTGTGGTCACTGCAAGGAGACCAAGAGCCTGTGCCAGACAGGCTGATATCTGCAGATACTCCAAAGCCGAGCATTTGAATGCTCGGGTGGCAAGACTGGCTTATCAGCAAAAGAGCCAGGACAGACTGATGCTCCAATCTGAGCCGCAAAGGCGCGACCCAGAGGAGACAAAGCAAGTAGTCCAAGACTACTTCCACTACCTAGGGAGCTCTGCCCTAGGTCAACAAAGACTATCCCGTGCCTTGGGCACCAGGGATGATGAAGAAGAAGAAACCTTCCAAGAAATGATGATCGGAGCCTCCTCCTCCGATTCGAATGACTATGAAGAAGGCCTCAGGGCCAGATATAATGAAGAGGACCTGCACGGGGAAGAAGACAAAGAAAGAATATCGGTCTTTGACCGGCTCAGATATCCTAGCCAAATAAAAAGAAAGGTCTACAAGCGAAAAGGAAAGATGCAAATCTTCGCCTGCAACATGGCTGGACTGGCCAGGGGGCAAGATATACTACCAACTCAGCCAGATGAATTGCTCAGGCTGGCAACTAGACCTGGTCCTGTCACAAGAAGAGGCCAGGCCGCAAAGGATAAAATGAAAATTGATGATGAAGCCCGCAGGATTACCACTATGACAGTTAATGTGGTAACAACAGAAGATGGAGATAACCCCTTCGTTGATGATGCTGAAGGGACTTCTGAAGATATACAAATCCCATCAACCATGGATCCCATGATCCAGATGATGTTCAGAAGATACCAACAGGAGATCAATGCTCTCCGAAGACAGCTCAATGAGAGACAGGAAGCTACATCAGTCTCAAAGCAAGCTGAACCTGTGGGGCAGACATCCAGCTCAGCAGAGACGGCTATTCCAGCTAACCCCCTCCTAGCTGATAAGGGCAAAGCACCAAGCCAACCTATTCCACAGCAGACAGTGACTCAGCCCTCCGTGTCCCAGACACAGCCTACCGCGCCCATCTTGCGCGCCACTGTGATGACAACTCCTCACAGCCAGCAACAAGCCCACTTCTTTCCAGAAGATATAGATCCAGCTGTAGCCCACAAGCAGATGATTGAAAGAATTGTGGAAATGAAGCTTTCAGAAAAGACTGGAGATGATACTAGTGCCTATGATGTGTACAGGGTACCATATCCTCCCCAGTACGCTGCCAAAAGACTGCCTCCAGGCATCAGTAAGCCGCCAAAGTTTGAGAAATTCAATGGCCAGGGCTCCCCCAGGGAGCATATAGCCTACTATACTACAATTATGGGCGACCTAGCAGTCGATGAAGCTTATCTGCTCAAGTTCTTTGGCTCATCCCTCACTGGGTTGGCCTTTGAATGGTACTCAAGCCTGCCAGCTGGGTCAGTGGCTGATTGGCCTGATATGCAGAGAAAATTCCGCGACAGATTTCATGTCACGGAAAGGGAAATCACGATAGCAGAACTATATGCAACCCGGCAGAAACAAGATGAGACTGCACTGGACTACATCAAAAGGTGGAGGAACTTAGCCATGAGATGCCGAAGGCCTCCTCATCAGGAAGATGCGGTGCAGATATGCAAGCAGAGCCTCAGGAGGGAGGTGCTAGAAAAGATGATCGGTGCAGATGTCAGAACATTTGACCGATTGAACAATATAGTGGCCGAGGTCGAGACGTTCTTGTCCAAGCGTCCGACCGCCAATGCTCCCACTATGCTGAAGGGAAAATCCAATGAGCGACGGCCATCACACTCCGAGGCCAACACCGTCGATTTTAGAACCTTCGAGCAGCAGAAGGGGAAGAAAGGGGCAGATGAAGCTCCCCCGCTGGCAGATACAGTAGAAAGGAAGGATAAAGTCTCTCTGAGAGACAAGATGAGAAAAGCATATTCCTTCCCGAAAGATAAGACGGCCGCACTATTCAACTGGGCATATAAGTTCAATAAGGTAACATTGCCTGAACCCAAAAGGCCAGCAGATGCAGCAAAGAAAGATGATCCGCTGTTCTGTCCATTTCACCGCGCGCTGGGGCACGCAATTGAAGATTGTTATGTCTTCAAAGATATCATGGAAGGAATGGTCAAGAAAGGTGAGCTGCAGCTGGGAGATTATCAGGTAAAGCCGCCCCATCCACATGAGCCTCCACCCTGGAGAATGGCTGCCAATATGATCTCAGTCTACCAACAGCTGCCCAAGGAGGCCGTTGAAGAATGCACCAAGAATACCTATGAAGCTTGCTTCCTCACCCCGCAGAAAGATCAGGAAGGATGGCAGATGATACCCATAAAAAGCAGAAAGAAGACTCCTGCAGCCAGTACCAGTGGAGCAGTTATTCGGGGTGTTACACCAAGGCCTGAGCCGCCTCCGATAAAGTCAATATGGCATACAACTGAGACTGGACCAGTCATCTGGATCCCTACTCACAACCGGAGGAGACAAACTCCCCTCCCTACACATAAAGAAGTAAGCCCTGCAGCCAGGCGTCTGCAGTAATATATTAATGAGCTCGATGAGTACGAGCAGAAGAAGCCCAAGCATCTGCTGATGAAAGACTGTATACTCTGGGAACAGCTCGAAGAATTGAAAATTAAAGAGCAGCCAGAGGCAGAACAAGAAAAAGCTGAAAATGAGCCCTTCTGGGGGCAGGAGCCAGCAAAGCCAAATTCCCAAAAGAAGAAGAAACGGCTCAAATCCAAGAAAGGAAAGAAGGTCACGACAGTACAATGTAACACTCTGTCAGTACTCTTCTCCTTGCCCGGGGAGGATGATGAGCCGGAAGCATCCAACGCTCCGCTAGAAGCTAACCATGCCGAAGCCTCTACCTCGGCCCATGCAACACGTTCTGGGAGAAGATGGGGGCGCCCACCACCAGCCAACCATAATATCATGTTCAGAGGGGAGCAACCCTATCAAATCCCGGAACCAGAGATAAGAGGTGTCCAGGTTCCTCCCCCTGCCAGTCTCTACCAGGACAAAAAGAAGGCAGATGAAGCCCCTTCATTCCTGGAGTTCCTGTCCAGCTTAGAAAATGAGCAACCGGCTCATACTGCTCCAGATAAAAGCAATAAATGCCAGCAGACAGCGGCTGGAAAGCAGAAACAGCATGAAGAAGATGAAGAAGGTAACCCTCTAGCAAAACCAGGGGCAGTCGCTACAGAAGAAGCCTTCCGGGAGACCGATGAAGAAGATAAAATTGAAAGTGGGCAGCAAAGGCCACAGGCACCACATGAACCTCCAAGACCCCGATGGGCAGAGGAGATGAGACTATCTAATGTCCGGGTGGGCAGTCGAGTCATAAAAAATACTGAAGAAGCTCCCTACCAGATTCTCCATCTGGGAAATTCTCTCTCTGAGCGAAGAAGCTCACAAAGCAATCGTGGATGCCCTGCAGTCCCCGGCACAATGTGAAGCACTCCTGGCAGAAGTGAATGCTGGGCCATCAGTCACGTTCACGGAGGATGATATGCTAATCCCAAATTCCGGCCATAATAGACCGCTGTATATGAGGGGTTCCCTGAACTGTCAGCCGATAAGCAGAATACTAATAGATCCAGGGGCTGCTGTGAATATTCTCCCATACCGCATCTATCAGAAATATTACTTTGATCTGTAGCTCACCAAGGTCAGAGATATGAAGATTGCAGGATTCAACCAAAAATGTGAAACACCTCTCGGGGTAGCTGATTTCAACCTCACGCTGGGCGACCTCACTACCGTGGTACGATTCTATGTAATCGACTCCAACACCACGTATAAGGCCCTGCTGGGAAGACCGTGGCTGCACGAATATCAGATAGTGCCATCCACGCTACACCAATGCATAAAATACTGCCATGAAGGAAAAGAAGAAAGGGTGTTTGCAGACCTACATCCCTTCGAAGTGTTCGAGTGCCATATGCTCGATGCATCCTATTACACCGAGGTGTCACAAAGGGATAAAGGAAAAGAAACTGTGGTCAGCCAAGAA
Source organism: Amorphophallus konjac (assembly GCA_022559845.1). Taxonomy (NCBI): domain Eukaryota; kingdom Viridiplantae; phylum Streptophyta; class Magnoliopsida; order Alismatales; family Araceae; genus Amorphophallus; species Amorphophallus konjac. Next base: position 308,769,482 of record CM040119.1, on the reverse strand, counting down.
AAGCCGGCGACGAAAGCAAGAAATTGGTCTCCGCCGCCACCAAGGGGGCTACATTAAAAAGCATGGGGTGTCTCACATCTCTTATGCTGGTGATTTTGCTCGGATCACTCCTCCTGGCATACACCCAGATGATACTGAAGAAAAGATGAAAGAAAAATACACACAGGTGGAAGTTCCTCAGGGTCTAGTCAAGCCCATAGCCAGCACAGAATACCAGACAGTGCTGCCCCTAAAGACTATGGAAATCCCTCGCTTCGGTGAACCCCCTATCATATTCTACACCGGGGAGGCAGTCGAAGAAGATGATCAAGATTGCATGGCCCCTGAAGAAGCTGCAAACCTGATGGTACCAATTACGGGCCTGGATTATACTGCCCAACGGGTTTCACAAATGTTCTCCAAGATGCAAATGCCATCGATACAGCCTGCTGCTCAGAAGAAAGCATTCAAGGAGTTATGGGATCCGCCTCGAGATAGCAAGGAGCTGAGGAAGATCACACAGCACCCGGGACTGGGTTATACCCTGCAAGAATACTATGAAGCCGAGGTGGATGTCATCTCAGCCTTCTACCCGAATGAAGATTCCCCATAAGTAGGGTATGATCAATACCCCTTTGAAGATGAAGAGATTATGTATCAATCCATAACAGACAATGAAGCCCAAGACAACCAGCCGGAGGCAAGGATGTCTGATGAGACCAAGAAGGGTTGGTGCTGGGAGAATCCATCTTGCAAAGAGGATCTGTTCCAGGCCGAAGCACAATTTGACACGGGAACCCCGGATGAAGACCAAGTAGCCAGAGAGCTGCAAGAGTGCCTGGAGTTTGGGCGCATTCTAGAAGAGTTCCGAGCTCTACATAATGATAACCTCTCAGGGGAGCCCACATTAGAAGAGCCTCTAAGCATGGAAGATTCCACTTCGAAGTTTTCCGCTGAGCCAGTCACGTCCTCGGGGCAGACTGAACAGAATCCGGCCGTATTGGCCTTACACGATGCACCAGCATCTGCGGATGACCAATCTGATGAAATAGAAAATCATGAGAGCGAAGAAGATTATATCCCGGGAGGCTTTATTGATTTGCAAGAAGCCCCACCCGAAGTTGAAGACGGAGGCCAAGCCACCGTCGATGAGCTGATAGAAGTGAATCTGGGGTCAGCAGATGAGCCAAGGCCTACATTCCTCAGTGCACTGCTGGAGCCAGCTGTCAAAGAACAGTATATTCAGTTTCTGAAAGAATTCCGAGACTGCTTCGCGTGGACATATGATGAAATGCCAGGACTGAGTTCCGATGTGGCACAGCACCGATTGGCGATAAACCCAGAGGCAAGCCCTGTGAAGCAGCCTTCCAGGAGAATGCGCCCCGAACTGATAAATCAAATCAACAAAGAGGTCGACAAGCTGATCGATGTGGGCTTTGTTGAAGAGAACCAATATACTACATGGCTGGCCAATATAGTGCCCGTGAAGAAGAAAAATGGGCAGATCAGAATATGTGTAGATTTCAGGGACCTGAATAAGGCTTGCCCGAAAGATGATTTCCCAGTGCCAATCACTGAAGTAATGATCGATGCAACCACTGGCCATGAAGCCCTGTCATTCATGGATGGGTCATCCGGATACAACCAGATCTGGATTGCTGAAGAAGACAGAGTGCATACTGCATTCCGCACCCCGAAGGGGATATTTCACTACAAAAGGATGCCGTTCGGCCTCAAGAATGCCGGCGCTACTTACCAAAGAGCTATGACAAAGATCTTTGATGATTTGCTCTTCAAGAAGGTAGAGTGCTACATTGATGACCTGGTGGTGAAAACCAGCAGAAAAGAAGACCATTTGCAAGATCTGAGAGTAGTGTTCCAGAGGCTGAGCAAATATGAGCTCAAAATGAACCCTATGAAATGTGCCTTCGGCGTGTCCAGTGGAAAATTCCTTGGGTTCATCGTCCGTCATAGGGGCATTGAGATCGACCCATCCAAGATTAAAGCTATCCAGGAGCTCCCTCCACCAAGGAATCTCCACGAGCTGAGATCTCTACAAGGGCGTTTGGCCTACATCCGGCGATTCATATCAAATCTGTCGGGGAGATGCCACCCTTTTCACAAGCTCATGATGAAAGATGTACCGTTCCTCTGGGACGATGGCTGTCAGGAAGCCTTTGAGAAGCTGAAAGAATATCTCAAGACCCCTCCAGTGCTGGGGGCACCTATTAAGGGCAAGCCCCTGATACTATACATTGCAGCCACGCACTGTTCCCTGGGGGCAATGCTAGCACAGATAAATGAAGAAGGCAAAGAGCAGGCTCTATACTACCTGAGTCGGAGGCTGATTAGAACTGAAGAAAGCTACACCTATATAGAAAAGACATGCTTGGCACTAGTCTTTGCCGTTAAAAAGCTCCGGCACTATATGCTGTCACACGAAATCAGATTGATATCTGCAGCAGATCCGCTCAAATACATATTGACTCAGCCAGTACTGAAAGGCCGGTTGGGCAAATGGGCAGTAATTCTGATGGAATTCGATATCACATATATACCCCAGAGGGCAATAAAAGGACAGGCCGTGGCCGATTTCTTCGCAGAGCACCCTGTGCCAGAGAATGATATGTTGGGGACTGAGTTACCCGATGATGAGACATTAGAAGCCTGCCAGGCTCAGTCGACTATGTGGCAGCTATTCTTTGATGGAGCATCTAGAACAGAGACGGACTCCGATGGAAAGACCAGAATACGGGCCGGAGCCGGTATTGTGCTAAGATCGCCAGAGGGGGAGGTTGTGCATACTTCCTGTTCTATAAACAAGCCCTGCACTAATAATGAAGCCGAGTATGAAGCTCTGATAATCGGGTTGCACATCAGCCTCAACATGGGCATCCAGATGCTTCAGGTATTCGGGGATTCAATGTTGATAATAAAGCAAATCCAAGGTGAGTTCGAAGTGCGAAAGCCGGAGTTGAACCCCTACCACCAAAAAGCTGTGCGCCTCATGCGAAATTCTATCATATTGAGCTCAAGCATGTGGGCCGTGCACATAATGCCCAGGCTGATGCATTGGCAAAGCTAGCCAGCTCAATAGCAGTCCCACCGGATGAGACACTGAACATTGTTGTTATAAATCGGCGGCAAGTCCCCAGCATGCTAGAAGGCTGCCCCGAAGAAAATGAAGTCGCCACGATCAGTACAGAACAGGCATCTGATTGGAGACAGCACCTGCTACAATGGTTTTTACACCAACAGCTGCCACAGAAAAGAGAAGAAAAGATGAAACTTCTAAGGATCAAAGATTCTTATGAATTCAGAAATGGAACTCTGTTCCGAATAATGGCAGATGCACGCAAGAAGATTTTGCTCCGCTGCCTGTCCACTGAGGAAGCTTGGCAAGCAATGAAAGAAATACATGCTGGGACGGCAGGTGCTCACCAAGCTGGCCCTAAGATGAAGATAGAAATCAAGAAGCTGGGCTACTATTGGCCCACTATGTTTGAAGATTGCTGCAAGTTTGCGAAGTCATGTCAGAAATGCCAGGAGCATGCTGTTGTGCCTAGAAGGCCACCTGCCGTTCTGCACCCTACAGTCCCTAGCTGGCCGTTTGCACAATGGGGAACCGATGTAGTCGGCCCACTACCGACCTCCTCAGCCGGACATAAGTACATACTGGCAATAACAGATTACTTCTCTCGATGGGCGGAAGCTATAGCATTACGAGAAGTGACTGGTGAGCTGGTTGCCAGATTCATCAAACAGAACATTATCTTCCGGTTTGGGATCCCCAGCCGAATAATATCTGATAATGGAAGTCATTTCAAAAATCAAAAGATCTATCGGCTTGCCGAGAAGTATAAGATCGAGTGGAGGACTTCCACTCCTTACAATCCACAGGCAAATGGATTGGCAGAAGCCTTCAACAAAACGTTATGCACCTTGTTGGCTAAAGTCGTCAGTTCTAATAAGAAGGACTGGGAAGAAAAGATGTATGAAGCTCTATGGGCATACCGCACTGTCTTCAAGACACCTACAGGGTGCTCGCCATACTCACTGGTATACGGCTCAGAGGCAGTAGTTCCACTGGAGCTGGAAGTCCCGTCACTCAGGGTGGCAGTCCAATATGACCTGGCCCGTGGCGAACAAACCAATGCAGAAAGAAGATTACAAGAATTGGCTGAATTGGAAGGGAAGCGCCTCCAAGCTCAGAAGAATATCCAGATGTACCAGGCCCGCATGGCCACTGCATTCAACAAACTCGTAAAAGGACGAGAATTTAAGAAAGGTGACCTCGTCATGGTCAAGAAAAGAGAAGTTATGGCGTCCAACCCAAAAGGAAAGCTGAATCCTAATTGGGAAGGTCCTTATGTGATATATAGGGTCTACGAAGGAGGGGCCTACATGGTTGTTAACCATCGAGGGGAAATCCAATTCTCACCACTCAACGGTAGACACCTAAAGCTGTATCATGCTGCCCAACCAATATTCCCCGAGTAATCAGGCTAAAAGTCACCCATTTCCTTGGTCTAGCGACACTCTGTCCTAACCAAGCTACCCTTCTTCCTTGGTCTAGCGGCACTCCGCCCTAACCGAGCTACCCTTTTTCTTGGTCTAGCGGCACTCCGCCCTAACCAAGCTACCCTTTTCCTTGGTCTAGCGGCACTCCGTCCTAACCAAGCTACCCTTTTCCTTGGTCTAGCGGCACTCCGCCCTAACCAAGCTACCCTTCTTCCTTGGTCTAGCGGCACTCTGCCCTAACCGAGCTACCCTTTTCCTTGGTCTAGCGGCACTCCGCCCTAACCAAGCTACCCTTCTTCCTTGGTCTAGCGGCACTCCGCCCTAGCCGAGCCATCCCTTATCATGATCTAATGACAGTCCGACTTGTTACCTTCCCAAAAAGAGGGGAAGAGAGAATAAAAGAATGAAAATAAATAAAAATGGGGTTAAAAATAGAGATACCCTGCCGGTCTTGTTCAGGTTTTCCGAGCAAGGGTAAAAATGGCTAAAACCCAGCTGTGGTGAAAACCCGAAAGGGCACTGCAGGTAAAATCGGGTACCCCGCCACGTGAAAACCCGGAAGGGCGCGTGGGCAAAAGCAAGAGGGGGCTGTCTCTAGTGAAAACCCGAAAGGGCACTTGGGCCAGTAATATGGTGATCCTAAAGAAACCTCACCTCTCGTCATAAACTTCTCGTCGATCGGCCGGCACCTTGTCCGATCAACGGTCAAATCCACCCAGTACAGACCCTACGTCTGTCCTGATAAAAGCCCTCATACCTTGTCCCAGGTCCCACCGTGATGAAACCTGCTACTGATCAATGGGCACACTCACCCGATCAGCAATGAAACCTGTCCGGCTTAGACCTTACGTCTATGCCAATAAAACCTATGAAATCCTTTGCACCGATATAAACCCAATATCGATGATGAAACATGCTGTTGATCGATTGGTACACTACCCGATCAATGATGAAACCTGTCAGGCTTAGACCTTACGTCTATCCCGATGAAACCCCTGAAACCTTTGCATTGGTATAAACCTAATACCGATGATGAAACCTGCTGTTGATTGATTGGCACACTGCCCGATCAGCGATGAAACATATCCAGTTTAGACCCTACGTCTATCCTGATGAAACCCATGAAATCCTTGCATTGGTATAAACCCAATACCGATGATGAAACCAGCTGTTGATCGATTGGCGCACTGCCCGGTCAATGATGAAACCTATCCGGCTTAGACCTTACGTCTATCCCGATGAAACCTATGAAATCTTTGCATTGGTATAAACCCAATACTGATGATGAAACCTGCTGTTGGTCGATTGGCACCCTGCCCGATCAGCAATAAAACCAGCCCAGGGTAGACCTTACGTCTATTCTGATGAAGATTCATAAGATCCTTGCATTGGTGTAAACTCAATACCGATGATGAAACCCACCTTTGATCAATGGGCACCCTGCCCGATCAACAAAGAAACCCGTCCTATCAAATTTGCATATCCCTTTACGTCCCGCCGTGATGAAACCTACCATTGGTCGATCGGCACCCTGCCCGATCAATGATAAAACCAGCCCAGTGTAGACCTTACGTCTACCCTGATGAAACCTATAAAATCCTTGCGTCGGTATATACCCAATACCGATGATAAGAGCATGCACTAATGAAGCAGCGCGTCGCCTGATCCGTGCTGAAGTCCCGATTCAGGAAACATATGTATATATAAAAAAATGGGGTTAAAAATAGAGATACCCCGCCAGACTTGTTCGGACATCCCGGATAAGGGTAAAAATGGCAAAAAACCCAGCTGTGGTGAAAACACGAAAGGGCACCGCAGGCAAAATCAGGTACCCCGCCACGTGAAAACCCGAAAGGGCGCGTGGGCAAAAGCAAGAGGGGGCTGGCTCCTGTGAAAACCCGAAAGGGCACTTGGGTCAGTAATGTGGTAATTTAAAAGTTCCATGCCAACCGGCACGCTACCTTTACCTCCCTTCTATTGATGAAGCCTTCCGTCGGTCAACTGGTTCCACGCCCCACCGATGATAAAACCTTTCCAGGATAGACCTTACGCCTGTCCTGATGAAATCTACACACCCTCTTTCAAACGTCCCACCGACGATGAAACCCATCACCATTTTACTAAAGCCTATCCAGTTCAGACCTTACGTCTGTCCTGATAAAACCTACGCATTTCTTGGCAAAGCCCCACCTGCGATAAAACCTATTGGAATAGACCTTACGTCTGTCCTGATGAGACCTACACCTTCACACACTTCCCACCGTTGGTCGATTGGCACCTCGCCCGATCAATGATGAAACCCTATCCAGTCTAGACCTTTCGTCTATTCTGATGAAACTTATAAAATCTTTGCATTGGTATAGACCCAATACCGATGATGAAACCAGCTGTTGATCGACGGGCACCCTGCCCGATCAATGATGAAACCATGCAGTTTAGACCTTTCGTCTATTCTGATGAAAATTATGAAATCTCCTTGCATCGATATAAACCCAATATCGATGATGAAATCAATTGTTGATCGACCGGCACCTCGCCCGATCAATGATGAAACCCTACCCAGTTTAGACCTTTCGTTTATTCTGATGAAACTTATAAAACCCTTTGCATCGATATAAACCCAATATCGATGATGAAACCAACTATTGATCGACTGGCATTTCGCCCGATCAAGGATGAAACCCTATCCAGTTCAGACCCTACGTCTGTCTGATGAAAACTATGCCCCCTTCAAATGTCCCACCTGCCATAACCTCTACCCAGTCTCGACTTTCCGTCTATTCTGATGAAACCCCTTCTTTCACATTCCTGCAAATTGTCTCCCTCATAGCACATATTGCCAAGAGGGACGTTTGCTGATACCAACACAATCCGGTTTAAGCACCTCTTCGGATGCCCGTCACGCGGTGGAGCGAGTTCCCCATCCTTTCTCTGAAGGGGTGGACGCTCTCCTGCTAGATACGAGCCATTCACATGAGGGGTTGCTAAAACCACTACCCCACTTCCCCGAAGTGATGAAACCACATGGTAAACAAGATGGATACACATGAAGCCAAAAGATTTCTTTTCATTACGAAGTGAGTACATAAGGGGCCCCGAGGGGACGCTGTGTCACAAAAAAAAGGGGAGAGAAAGAGATGGGAAGAGAAGAAAGAAAAGAAAAGAAAGTGAAGATAATTCATGGCCGCCGAAAGATATCTTCAAAGGCCAGAAGACCAACATAGGGGGCGGCTCCTAACTCATGAAGGTGCGCTTCCTCCTCCTGAAGCCTCATGGACAGGTCCTGGAAAGACATCACCCTACCCTCCAGTAAAGCCACCTCCTCGGTGGACTGTGGCCGAATAGAAGATAATTGCTGCAGCTCGGCCCGAAGTTCAGTGAGTTCCGCCTCCAAAATGGCTACCCGTTTCTGGATAGCCTCCTCCCGCTGAATAATGCTCTGTAGCTCGGCCTGGCGTTCATCAAGTGTCAGCGTCAGCTTTTCCACCTCGGATTTGCATTCTGACCTCTGCAACTTCAACGCCGTCAGCCTGTCAACCATGGTCCGTGCTAGGAAGTCTCTCCGATGCACGAATTTCAACAAAAGCAAGACCCGCTGAGCCCATGTGTCCAAAGGGCAGCCCATGGCTTGCAGGCCAGCGGTGAGGCGATTGGCGATTTCCTTCAGCTGTAGATATGTCAAGCCAGGCTGAGACTCTACTAGCTGGCGTAACATGTCCAGATGCTGCCAGACGAAGCTGTCAGGAGAAGTAAAGCCAAAGGAAGCAGATGCGATGACTTCAAAGGTCACCTCTCCGTCAATATCTGCCCATAGTCCAATGCCCGCTTGGGAGGACGAAGAAGGCAAATCTGTCGAAAGAGCTAGCCGGCATTTCTCTGTACTCCCCTGCTGGGCTGAAGACTCCTCCTCTGCTGCTGCCTCGGGAGCTACACCTTGAACATCCGCGGGAGGAGAATCAATGAATAATGGGGTTATCTCTGCAATGGAGGCTGCACCTTCAGCTGCTCTTTCTGGTGATGGGGACAGAGGTGCCTTAAACTGTGCAGGCAGGAATTCGGACTCTGTAGCCACTATGGCAGGAATTGCTAACTCGGGCGCAATTGACATTACTGCGGCCGGTATGAAAGCGGAGCTCCTGGCCAGATCTGCTTCGGCTCTAAGATCTGAAGCCCTGGCAGGGATGACACTTTCTTCTGCAGCCCCCAAGTCTAATGATGCCAAGTCTGTCGAGGACTGTATCCGCACTGGCACAGGGCGAATGATCTCAGGAGCCCCCGTGCAAGTTAAAGGCAGAAAAGGAACAATAGCCCAATCTACAAGGGAAATGTCCATGAAGGATGTGGAGGTGGCCAGGGTAGCAGCGACAATACTCTGAGACCAAAGCAAAGCGACCTTCAGCACTAAATAAAAGAAACAAATGAAGCAGCATACATGAAGAACAACCCACCTTTGAAGCAGGGTCCGCACCCTCGAAATGGGGCGAAAGAGAAGAAAGCTCCGTGGCCGAAATGGCGAGTGGTGGAGTTATGTCAATCTCAGTATCGAGCCCGGCAAACTCCTCCTGAAATTCTTCCTCAGAGGATAACACCGATAGTTTGGCGGGTCGAAGAGACGGAACACCTTTCGCAAGTGCAGGAGGGGCTTCTGACTTGGAAATACCTTCCCCTTCGCTGCCGCTGAAATCTACTTCCTCCTCATGGGAGACGACCGGGGAGCTGCCCGAAGATATTTCCACACTAGCTATATGCTGGGCCGGCACCTCTAAAGCATGGCGGGATGTAGATCGAGTGATTATGCGTCTGGCCGGAATAGTACTCTGCTTTGGCCGAGTCTTGTGACCCTCCTGTGGTCGAGGCAGCTCTTCCGTCATCATCATGGCCTCGGCTTGCTCCCCGACTGCCACTGCTACAAGAAAAGAAAACTTCTGAGAAGTATAGCAAAGAAAACAACGGAAGTATGAAACAAATGGAAAAAGCACATTTACCCTCCTCCTCGCCAGCCGGGGTGGGAGAAGGCAGTCTTGTGTCCGTCTCCACAGGCGCTTCAACCTGCTCCTGGGCTGTATCAGATAAAAAGAAGCTCAGCCTCAAAGAACTCCCTAGGAGATTGGTCAAGACGACAAAGGAAGTTCCAGCTACAAGCTATCACCGTCACCTTCGGCAGATGCCTGTGCGGCCTCCCTCTGAGATGCGAATGCGTCAAATGAAGGGATATCCGGAAGAGGGGTTCCAGCTTCCTTCGCAGTCGAAACCGACTTCCGGGTCCGAGCAACCTTGGCCTTCTTGGCCTTGGCGACTGCAACCTTCACCACAGAAGGCTTCCTCTTCTTGCCCGGAGGCAGGGGAGTGGTCGTAGGTGCTGCTTCAGGAATTTCAAAGTGGGCAGGTTTCTCAGCTTGAGCAATTATCTTCCTGTAAAGCCCCTGCCGCTTTATGTCTGGTCTATCTGTGCGAGACACGAGAAAGACAGTCATAGTCAACATATGCAAAACATGACAATAAGAAGAAAGAAGCCATGATCAAACAAACAAGGAGCACACCTGCTGGGCCGTCGTAAAATGTGGAAAGCGGCCAATACATATAAGCTACCTCCTTTGATCGGGAGGCGGCCTCCTTCACAAGCCAGCATACATCGCCAATAGTCTGACACTTCTCCGTCAGGGCGGCCAAGTCCTTATGGCCATGGAAATCAAGGCAATGAAATAGGCCGAGGTAATCTATGCACCAGGCGTCAACATAATGGAAAGAAACAAAAAGCTGCTTATTTAGAATGACAGCTACCGGGCTCTCCACTGTCAGCCCGTGGACATTTAACAGTACAAAAAGCCAGGAGGTGTGCTGATAATATGACTGGGTGCGGTCCTCCCTCCGCACAAAGGCCCTGTAAGGATGAAACCTGTCTGCCGGACCCCTCCAAGAAGTAGCCTTCGAGAGTGGTTCCTCCGGGGGGAATGGATACTGCACCTCCAAATGAGTGTCCCCTATGTGGCCCAGCTGTCTCAAGTCTTTGGTGAAAGTGTCTACATCAACTTCAGAAAAGACAGGAGTGGGTAGTTCCGCACCCGCCTCCTTCAAAGACCGACGGGCAGCGATATAAGCTTCTGCCTCCCTCTGGTGCTGGGAATAAAGCCTCCTCAGATGGACCTCGTCAATGTCAAATACAGGCCCTGATTGCCGCTTCAAAAAGGAGCGCTCGGCCACATCCCAGAAAGCGCCTCTGCCATCTTTATAAAAATTGGTGCGTGTGTTCCACCACTTGATATAGTCTGATGAGACCCGAGGGAGACGATTGGAGACAGTCGGGACCCTGAAAGTTGTGTCTTCCCGACGATGAAAGAAATCCCACCATATCCGACCGTCGCCGGCAATACTAGACCCGTGCTTGGCCCGGCTCTCCAGAGGAAACTGAGCAGCCGATGGAGGGATATGCTGGTCGTAACCAAAATTTCTGCCAAAGCGGAAGGGATAATAGGGCTCCAAAATGAGCAGGCCCCCCTTCCTGAAAACTAATACACTGGGCCGTATGGCCATGGCCCACCTCACCAATTCTGGTTCTAAAAGAGGCCGGGTGGCGGCGACCCCCGAAACAGGATGGACATAAGCCTCCACCTCCTCCATTTTGCACTCCCTCTGAGGGTCCACCAAGGGAGCTGAACCTGCTGCCAAGCTCCAAAAGTGAATGCTGCCAGGTGCGTCTACAGGCACTCTTATTAGCCTACCCCTCATCTTGAACAGCTGTTCTGAGAAAGGACCAGGTTCAGCGCTAGCAAACTCAATCATACGAGGGAGCAGTGTGTCTGACTGCAAAGTTCTCGGGGCCAGCTCAGGGAAAATGCTGCAAACCCAGGCATTGAAGAAATGAAAGGGACCCACGGTCCTCGAAGAGCGGGGGGTCCGATGTCTATGCAAGTCCCCCAAGGATTTGTAAACTAAACACAGAGCCACTGGGCACAGAGACAATCGCATCCCCCAAGCCATCTGGCAGGCCGGATATATAGCCTCTGGTCTAATAATCGTCTCGTCCCCTTGAGGGAGAGCGAAAGTGCATAGCCAGAAAGTCAAATAGGCTGCACAATGGGTGATGGGATCAACCCCTGCTGGGTTCGGGCCATCCGCGTCTGTCCGGCGCAATGAAGCTGGCAGTGCTGACTTGTAACGGGGGGCCCTGACCTGTTTACCGGAAGTCAGCCCTACGGAAGGAAAGTCTGCGTACCTCAAGGGACCCCCGAAGAAATATTGTATCCACTGCCCCACACGGACTCTCAGTCGGCTGCTCTTTTCCCGGGCTTGATAGCCTTTGGAGGACCCCCTACTGTAGGCCAAACAGATGGACCGGTAAGCTTTCATCAGATACCGGTATGCATAACCGAAAGAATAGCTGCCCTCTCCATTAGAGGCGTCCTTGATGGAATCGTCCAGGCAGACCTCCTCATATGGCTCCCCGTCCATGGGTAGGCCAGAAAGCTGCGATAAACTCCAGAGGTCGAGGGATGTCTCGCCTTCCGCTGTATAGAATGTATTGAACTGCGGGCAGAACACTTCAAGCATGCCGCAACACAATCCCCGAGAGACGGGATAGCGGAACCTGGAGGCAAATACACTGTGGTATACCCCAGCTCTAACCAATAGAGGGGCATACTCCTTCAAAACATATTCTGTGAACTCCACTGCTCCAACCCTAAAAAGATGGGCGTCTGTCAACTTGGCATCTCCAAACCAGCCGGCAGCCAGCTGATATTTAAACTGAACGGCCAGGCAGTTAAGAACAAATGGCTCGTCTCTATAACCCCACTTCGCAGGAGCCAAAAAGAGTCCGAATGAGGTCTTCTCTCGGTGGACACGGCCGGTGGTATGGTCCCACCTTGCAGGGGTGAACTCTGGGGCCCGGGTCAGCATCTTCTTCTCGGGTTCTAAATCGGAGATGCCCAGCACAGCATTCCAGTCCCTCTGTTCACCTGGGAGATATATGGCTCGGGCTCGATAGACAGAGCCCTTCATGCTGTCTCTATCGGCAAGTATTGCCGCTTCCACGGAACGGGCAATAAGAACATCCCGCATTCCGCGTATGGTGAAAGTCCGAACAAACGGCAGCAAATGACGATCCTTCGGCAAGTCCGGGCGGTAGTCAGCAGCTCTCCTGAATTCAGCACCTTCCAGGGAAGAATAAACTTCAGCGGTCGATACGGTGTCAGTTTCAGAATCGGAAGATTCGTCGACACTAGCAATCTGGTCATAGCCAAAGCTCAGGCTGTATACGTTCAACCAGTTGACTTTGGCCCGAGATATGTCCGGCTGAGCCGACGAACTTGTTCCAACAGCTCCGGAAGATGCAACAGCAGAACTGGAAGCCATGTCAGCACCTGCGGTCAGAGAAAGACAAGGAAGGAAACATCAGAAAGATGAATGGGCACGAAACAATAAGATAAACAAATTCTCAACAAATTTCGGCAGCATCTCCTCTTGTCCGAGGTATGCCCAAGAAGAATAGGGAGTCACCCACCAAGAGGGAGTGATCCCGAGCATAAAATGGGACTCAATCCCATATATATAGCGGACCTACCCCGAAAAATCGGCAAAAAGGGGGGGGGGGGAAATGACGCTCCCGGGGGGGAAAGCTCACAGCTCACCGCCACCGCCGAAATGAAGAGAGAGAAGAGGAAGTGAGAAGTGAGGGTAAAAACCCTCTCGGAGGGGTTAAAAAGAGGAAGAGAGGGGCTTCCCGGCGTGAAACAATGCGCGCCGAGAACCCTCCCTCTAACGAATGGAAATGCGCGCCGACAACCAGCCTAGTGCGCGCCGAGAAGAAGCTGCCGTGGACGCTCGCGCCGAAGGTTCCCGCGCCGACAACCAGGCCGATGGGCGCGCCGAGAAGCATCTGACGCTCGCCCCGACAAGCTCAAAGATGCCCGTGCCGACATCTGTCACGCCGGGAGGGTCACGCCGAGAAGCTTACGGCCCTCGTGCGAAGGGTTCCAAATTGATGACAATGAAGCTAGAAAATATAGAGATGAAAACATGAAAATGAAAGATGGATATGCAGAATGTTACTACAGCAACATGATCAAGCTGAAGGACAATGTCAAGGATAAAACTGAGGAATATACCCTCGAATGATGAAAGACACCTGCAGACCCCGTGTCGCTTATTCTGCGCTTACGCTGCCCGCAGTTGGGGGGCATTTGTTGACACCTTAAAAATGAACAGGGGTGGAAGCATAACTGAAAAGAAGATCAGACCAACAGTGGAAGACCACTGATGAAGCTCGACAGCCGTTTACCCGGTTGAAGTCTCCGCCAGCCGAGCTGATGTCCGGTGCCATCGTCAGTCAAACGGCAGCACTGATAAAGCAGCAGTCATTCGACTGATAAGACCTCCAAGCACACTCTGATGAGAAGCCGGAGCCGACAAATGAAGATTGCGAAGGCTTTTGCAAAGTCAGGACAAATGAAGAATCCTCTCCACAGATTACACACCCGGCCGAAGTCTGTCAGACTGAAGCTGATGTCCGGTCTTGTCACCGTTCGGATGACAATGCCGATGAAACATACCCGGTTTTGTCGTCATTCAGACGGCAATACTGATTAAACCCCAGTTTGTTCACTGATTGAGCCTCAAGATGATCTCAACAAAGCTGTGTCACTACTAAAGGGGGCCTTATTCGGTTCTGATGAAGATTAATTCAAAAAATATATATAAAGAGAAGCCTAAGGCACGTATGAGGCCTAAAGGCACTAGATGGGCCGGCCATTTGGGCTTCTGATAATGGCGCCGGGAACCCCCACAGGGGGCTACTTGTCGCGCCAGGAGATGTCTCGAATGGAACAAGTCGCACCGACTGCCCTCCACCGAGAAGACAGAGGGATGAGAGCTATAAAAGCAAACCCTCTTTGAAATGGGGAGGGGATCGGAAGCCAGGCGATCGATCGAAAAGAAAGAAAAGAGAAGAAACCAGAGAGAGAGAGAGCCTCCTCTGCCAAAAAGAAAGAAAGAGAGAAGAGACCGATCCCAAGGGAAGAAGCTCCAGGTGGGCATCCGAGGAGGGAGAGGAGTCAATGCTCCGCCCTCCCCCTTGTTTTCTTTTCTTCTATTTCATGTAATCATTTCAAGTCTTATCTTGATTCATGCAATGTAGCCGAGACATCTCGGCATCTGTTTGTCCCCCTTTCCCTCACTCTCTCCCTGTAATCGGTTTGAGTATTGGAATGGTGTATCGTCTGGGTTTTCTCACCATGTGTCTTCCCTGATGGACATCATCAAACGAATGGATATATATGCATGATGGGCTATAGCTTAAGCCTGATTTTTGCTTCCTCTGAAGCCCTATTGCCATTCCCCGTGTTATCTGTAAACCAGTAGCATGATGATCCGATTTGTCTGTTTCTTTTCTCTGCTTCGTAGCACCATTAGTGCTCACCTCAGAGCCCGGGACAGACTATCCCTTGGCTGCTGGGATGAAGCCGTGCTGTGCAATGATCGAAGCTTGAGAAACTCCGGGGTTCTAAGCGTACGTGCTTCCTCCGTTGATGTCATCGAAGCCGCCTCTGGGGCCAGAGACAGCCATCTCTTGGCTCCCAGGGCGACGAATGACCATATCAAGCATGTCCCCAAGCTCTGCGTGACAATGGCGATGGACAGGGGCATTCAGACTCCGGCTTCCCAGATGCCTCTCGAACCCTAATACTCCTCTGAATTCTAGACCTAATCCAACTCAGAGTGGATGCCTTGAGCAGTCTAGAGCCCATAGAATCCGTCAGTTTCTGCCCAAACCACCATTAAAACCAAAAACAGAGTACCGTAAACCTCTGTTCGTATCCCGGCGCCCTCACAGCTCTCGGCCCCGCAAACAGTAAAGCTGATGAACAGCCCTCGGCGCAAGCCTTCTTGCGCCGAGATCCCATCTCCCGGGCGCGCCGGGAGCCACCCGTTTCATTTCTCCTCATCGCGCCGGGGCCTACTCGTCTTGGCGCCGAGAAGCCCTCCTCTTGGCCAATCTGTAAACCCATGCCAGAAACCCCTTGGCCAACCTATAATCCCACGCCGAGAGCCATCTTCTTGCCAATGAAAATCATGCCGAGAACCCCTCCTTTGTCCACCCCTTTGGCCTCTTCGTCCACTTATCCTGGGGCGTTTTGAGTCATCACATGCACTTCAGGGGCGACAATTAGTGGGAACGACTCCCCTTTTTCACGTGGTTTCCCGAACTCGATCGGCTTTTATAACCCTAAGGACCAAGGAAGCTCTGCCACTGCACAAGCTTCTGCGGTCTCAAAAGGAATATCAGGATAGTGCTGCAAGCACATACAGGCATTAGGGGCCCTATACCCCTCTGTTTTTGGCTTTCACCCCGGCACTCCGTGGGTGATCGTCTATCATTCTCTGAAAAACATCAAGTCCAGGGGAGGTGCTGTCAAAATTCTCCCAGGATGACAGAGATGACATGAAACATATCCCCGGGACCTTATCTATCAATGGTGACAGAGGCTCCCTATACTTCATTGTTTCCCTCCCGAACTTTTCCATGTTCCTGGCCCTCCTTGGGAACCTGTACCGAAGCAGGTTGAAGTCCAGTGAATTGAGCCATTTTGACTCCTCAGGGTCCATTTGCTTCAACCTGATCATCATGAAACCCAAAACAGAGTACCGTAAGCTCTGTTCTGATCCCGGCGCCCTCATAGCTCTCGGCCCCGCGCACAGTAGACGGGATGAACAGCTCTCGGCGCCATCCTTCAGGCGCCGAGACCTGTTTTGGCCTTCTGGCCTTCGCGCCGGGAGCCTTGCAACTTGGTCGCGCCGGGAAGCCAACTACCCTTCGCGCCGGGAACCTGGCACTTTGGCCGCGCCGGGAGGCCCCCTCCCCTTTGGCTTAGCTGCGCCGAGAACCCCCCTTCTAGCACTTCTTCCTCGCGCCGGGAAGCCTGCGCCGAAGAGCTCCCCTTTGGCTTCTCTTTGTCGCGCCGGGAACCCAAGCCCTCTCGTCTTGGCGCCGGGAACCCCCGGCCTTCTTGTTATTGGCGCCGGAAGCCCTGGCCTTCCCATTTTGGGTCGTGCCGAGAGCCTGTGCCCATTCAGAGTGTGCCGAGAGCCCAATCTACCACCCAATGAATTCCAACACCCAGAACGAACCCACAAAGGGATATCCGTGGATCACCCGATATGTCCCGGGGATAAAATTGAAGGGGAGTCATAATCCCTATGTTCCACCTAACTGCAACGGATTTACGAATAACCCTTTTGCTCGGGGGGATTCTGCCACTGCATGAATTCCGCTAGCTTTCCAAAGGGAAAATCATACATTGCCCTATAGCCCATATATGTACGGGTTGGGAGGTTCGGCCTCTCTATCTCTCGGCTTTCATCCCGGCACTCCGTGGGTGATAGCCTATTTCCCCCCTGGGCATAATCCAGATAAAGGGGAAATGCTGCTGAACTATCGGTCGATGCTTTAAACCCCCATCATGGTCACGGCTCAGTTTGCCTGTGATCGAAATCCTCCTTCTTCCCTTTCACTCAGTCTTCGAACCGCTGACTTAACGATATCGTCTGCTTCTACAGTTAATGTTGTTATCTTGCCCGCCCGTCTGGCTCTGATATGAAGTTCCACTTGCACACATGAACATATGTTCACCTTACGAGGCCTCCTATTTTAGCGTTTAATCAAGGGTTGTCCTTCCTTAGAAGGACGTAATTAACGTCATAACGTCCATGGTATGACGGACTTCTAGTCCAGACACGATCACTCACAATCGACTGACCATGTCAGATCGAGCGCACAATAAAATTGTCACTTCGGTGACTGGCACGCCAATGAACCAATAAATAAATAAATCAATAAATGATAAATCAATCCAAATAAATAAATAAATAAATAAATATAAATAAAAATCCCGCGTCCACAGCGGCGTATCTAGCCGCTCGTCGGGAGGCTCTGGAAGCGAGGCCAACACCGCAGGCAAAGCAACCCCCAGTGGCCAAAGATGATTTTAAGAAGACCCTGATGGACCTTTGCCGGATTGGGAGCGACCGCCTGGAGCTTATCAATTATCCGCTCCCTATGGAGGAAGAGGGCACTCCCGCAAAGAGCTGGCGTCCGGAGAGGGACCCGATCTGCCCGTACCGCACATTCATGAGGTGGGAGGAGAGGAAGCCCGAAAATTATAAGGACACCACATGGCTATATGTCCTCCTCCGAGTGAATGGGTTGAAGATCGAGGATCAGACGGCCACCATCCTGGGCAAGCGCCTGCAGGTCTCGTATTATTATGCCCACAGGTGGGGCATGGACCACTTCAATCTTTTCTGTCACCTTTCGTCGAAGAAGCATGCAGACCTGGCTGCCCTCACTGACCGCTGCCAGAAGATCGAAGACGTGTGCTGGCTAGTTCGGGAGGCGGCACGTCGGGACAAGGAGCCGCCGCTGAGCTATTGGCTGATAACACTTCGGCTGTATACCGGCCCTCATGGTATTTAATCTTCCCTCTTCCTTTTATTTTCATCCCTTGTCATCGCGACCTTTGCAGGGTATCAGATGCTGATCATAGATATACATTTGTTCTTTTTAACAGACCATCCTGACAGCACACAGATGGCGACGTACCGGAATTTTCTTCGGCTTGTCCAGAAGCCCGCCTATTTTGACGCCGCGTTACCGGCCCCGACCACGACCCCCTTGCCCAAGGCAGCGAAGAGGTCCCAGGCTAAATCACCTGTGAAGAAGGCGGTGGATGTTGTCAAGGTGGCCAAGCAGCGAGAGGCGAAGCGGCGGAAAACGGAGGCCGCTAAGGCTTAGGCGACTGCTCCTCCGGTGCCACAAATTCCATCTTTTGAGGAGTTTGAGGTCGCCCGGACCGAGCCGAGTCAGCCCGCCGGTTAGAATCTCCAGCCATCAGTGTCCTTTTAAGGTCTGTTTTCATTCCGAGGCAAGGCCTTGACACATGAATGTCTCTTCTCCTTTTTGTCTCAACTGCTGTGGAAGAGCCTACACCCACGCCCATCCCTGGCGTGGAGGAGCCTGCTCCTGCGCCCATCCCCGATGTGGCAGAGCAAGCACCCGTGCGCATTCCTGATGTAGGAGAGGCCATGGTTGTAGCAGGGGAGACTTCAGCGCCGACTCCGACTCCCCCTCTACATATCAAGGAGAGATCCCGGGCAAAGTTGCCCGTTAAGAAAGCGTTGGCCGCCGCCAAAGCGACTGGGCGGCAAGAGACGAAGCGAAGGAGGGCGGAGGCCACCCCGACTCCGGCGGCTGTCTCTCCGGTGGCCCCCATTTTATCTTTTGAAGAGTTTAAAGTTGCCCGGGACGAACCGAGCCGCCTTGTCGGTGAGACTTGTTGACCGCTGATATTCTTTGGGATTTATTTACTTCTCGGGGGTAGGGCTTTCATGCGTACATGACATGTGTACTTCTTCCTTTCAGTCGGTAGGGAGGAGCCATCACCTGTGCCGATCCTGGGCGAAAGCGAGGCTGCAGCTCCTAGGGCACCATCGCCTGTCAAGGAGACCCTTGAGCCGCCTCGTGTTGTAGAAGCCAGAGGGGGTATTTACCTTTGTCTACTTAATTGACTTCTTTCATTCTTAAGGACTCATCGGCTCCGGTATGATCCACTCTTTCTTTTATGTGGCAAGCGCCGATGCAGCAATTATCGGGCCATCAAGGCCCCGTCTACATCTCCCAGCGACGCGCACGTACGCGAGGAAGAGGTTGAAATCCGGCGTACTACCCTTGCCCAGCCCGCGTGAGGATGCACCGATTATCGACCTTGAAGCGGGGGCCCCCTTGCCAGCGAGGGGAGAACCTGTGGCGGTCAAGTCTTCGTCGAGCAAAGAGGTAGATTATGACTACTCCTCCGACGAAGTGGCTTTTGGCAAGGGTGTATCTGAGGTATCTGGGCCTCCCAAGCCGATCTTTAAGGCCCCCTTACTTGCTAGCTCTTTAAGCCTAATAGGGAAGGCTGCTGTAAGTGTGAGCTTGTTTGGGCAGGACTTCCTTCGTGGTCACCCACTGACTTTGTTCTTGTTATTCCCGGATTTCCAGGAACCAACTGAGCCAGAGGCTGTGGAGGGAGCTGCTCCAGCCGCGTCGGTCGATCGCCCGACGGGAGTCGATGCGGGCCTGGATAAGCTAGCCCTCTTGTTCGAGGCCCTACAGCAAGAGACGATCGCGAAGACTTCAAGTGCTCCCGGGCCGGCGGATGAGCCTCTGGAGGAGGGAGAGATTACGCCCGAGGGTAGCATGGTCCCGGTGGCCGAGGTAAGCACGTAGGCCTCATGACTCTTCCCTGCCTTTTCATCCCGCATGATTCGTTTTAGGTAGCGGATGGCTAACTCTACTTCACATGGTTAGGTAATGCCGATGCCAGGGAAGACGTCTGCCCGTGTCCGCAAGGCCGTCACTAAACGGAGGTTGACTATCGGTCTGATAGCGGTGGAGGGGCTGGCTTCAGTCTTGGGCCCGAGGGCGGAGATTCTCGCAGCACTCGCGCAAGCGGGAGGCAGACCCCGGCTGATGGTTCCTCTTTCGCCTCTCCCGAAGATCCCGGCTCAGATGGAGGACCCACTCTTGAAGAAGATATTCGCAGGACTTCGTGTGCACCTGGAGGGGTCCCAGACGCAAGAGAGAGGTCTACTGGTGATGGCTTCAGGGCCAGCTTTGCTCAAAGCCCCTCCTTTGGTCCAATCCGAGACACTCGCATTCCCGTCCCACGAAGTAGCGACGGAGACGGCCCTGATGGAGAGGGAGAAAGTGGAGCAACCCTGCGCGATGGAGGTGCCGAGTGACTCGGCGGTCATCTCGCCCACTCCTCTAGCGGTGGCTGGCCAGGAGCTATCTACCGAGCTGCGGCGACCAAGTGGCCTGGCCTTCGTTCTTCCGTCTTCTTCGGTCGGGGTGGACGCAGACCTATGGGCGGCGGTGGACAGCACCGTGGAATTCACTCCTTCGGCCATGCCTTCGGTCATCCATACTTCGTCGGATGCGCTGGTCCGACAAATGCTGGTAACGTTGCGGACAATACTCCTTGCCGACCTTTCCTTGTCATACCGAGAGGTGCACAGCATAGTGACACAGCTGACTGGGGCACTGCAAGTGCTGGGCTGCCCGCTGGAGGAATGGTCGCAGTGAATCTTGTTGTTGCTAAAATATGTTAGACGTCGCGAGTTCCTCGAGACCCAGGCCCCCGACAAGCGCGCCGCTCTCGATGCCCAGGCAGATGAATATTTGCAAACCCTAGAGGCATGGCGCAATAATGAAGAGCAGCATGGGAAGGCCCTGGAGGAAGGCCAGGGCGATGTTTGCTCCCTCAGGAACTAGATCGCGAAGCTGGAGGGCTACCTTGCCGCAGCCAGGTCTGACCTTGCCAGAGCTGAAGGAGTAGTCGAGAGGGAGAGCGAAGCACTTGCCGTTGCCCAGGCCGAGACGACGTCCGTAGAGACCGAGCTCACCCGCCTCGAAGAACGGAGGGGCCGACTGCGGGACATGACAAACTTCCCTTGCACCGGAATTCTTCCTCTTGAAGACATCTTCAGGGGCATCGACTGAGCGTCGCACCCCTTAACTCTTTTCTTTTCTTTGCCTTCTCTCTTTTTGAAATGTAACACAGGGGTATGCCCCGAAGCACATGTAGTTTAATCTTCCCTGAATAGAACAGAACACTTACTGTTTCACATGTCCTTTCAGTGTGCATGGCATTCGCCCTAGGGGGATCTTTTTTCTTTTCTCTTCTCTTTTTGTATATATTACTTTCTTCTCCTTCTCCCCTTTTTTCTCTTCTTCCTTTTTTATAGTGCCGGAACACGTTGGCAGAGTGTAAGTCTTCGCGGTGATCCGCTCCTGGGGAACCAGGCAGGAACCCATGTCAGGGCACGGGAGAGTGCTCGCCCTCCCAGGGGAAGGACGAGGGGACCACTCCAGCATGCCAAATGGGTGGATTACCGGTCTCGCCCAACGTCGGAACTGTGCACTGGCCTCAGGCGGGGAGCCTTGGTCAGAGATTGGGTCTTTCGTCGCTCGGAGGGGCGGCGAAAGGGAATTTGCTTAACCAATGACCCGGATGGGAGGTCCAAATCAAAGGGATATTCACCGTCCGAAGGGACAGGGAGAAAAGTTTGCTCAGTCAGTGATCTGGACAGGAGGTCCAAATCAAAGGGATATTCACTGCCCGGAGAGGACGGAGAGAAGAGTTTATTTAGTCGATGGCCTGGATGGGAGGTCCAAGTCAAAGGGAATGTTCACCGCCCGAAGGGGACGGAGAGAAGAGTTTGTTTAGTCACTGACCTGGACGGGAGATCCAAGCCAAAGGGAATATTCACCGCTCGAAGGAGACGGAGAGAAGAGTTTGTTTAGTCAATGACCTGGACGGGAGGTCCAAGTCAAAGGGAATATTCACCGCCCGAAGGGGACAGAGAGAAGGGTTTGTTTAGTCGATGACCTGGACGGGAGGTCCAAGTCAAGGGAATATCCACCGCCCGAAGGGGACGGAGAGAAGGGTTTGTTTAGTCGATGACCTGGACGGGAGGTCCAAGTCAAAGGGAATATTAGCCGCCCGAAGGAGACGGAGAGAAGAGTTTGTTTAATCGATGACCTAGACGGGAGGTCCAAGTCAAGGGAATATTCACCGCCCAAAGGAGACGGAGAGAAGAGTTTGTTTAGTCAATGACCTGGACGGAAGGTCCAAGTCAAAGGGAATATTCGCCGCCCGAAGGAGGCAGAGAGAAGAGTTTGTTTAATCGATGACCTGGACGGGAGGTCCAAGTCAAGGGAATATTCACTGCCCGAAGGGGGGCGGATAGAAGGGTTTGTTTACTTCTTGGTATCCCTGCTGACACGGGGCGATGGTTCGAAATGGGGGACCGTCTCCCCTTTTTCCCTTTTCTTTTTTTCTCTTCTTTTTTTTTACCATATGTTTATCATCAGCATTGCCTCTCTTTCTTCATTCTTTTCTTTATCTCTCCCCTTTTTCTTCCTTTTCTCTTCTCTTTCCTCTCTCTCTTTATTCCCTCTTTTCTTCTCTTCTTTCTTTTCTCTTCTTTTTCTTCCCTCTTTTTCCTCTTCTTCCCCTTTTTTTATCATCATGCCTTCTTTTATCTTCTTTTCTCTCTTTTTTCTTTCTTTTTCTTTCTTTTTTCCCCTTTTTTATTCTCTTCTTTCTTTCCTTTCTTTTTTTAGAAAACATGAATAGTGATCAAACCATTCGGACCGCAATTGTGCAAATCCACCCAACATAGGGTGAGGGATAATATTATTTATTGAATGGGGGTACTGGAGCGTGATACAATCTCAAGTGTCTTCCATTAAGAGGCGGGAATTGAACTTCCCCACGGTGGTTGACAATTACATAAGCTCCGCCTTCGTAGACTTTTTGGACTACGTAGGGTCCGAGCCAATTTTCATTCAGCTTACCCTTGGGGTTGGCGGCCATGACATCTCTTCTCTTGACCATGACAAGGTCACCTTTCTTGAATTCGCGTTCCTTGATGAGCTTGTCAAAGGCACGCGCTATTCGGGCCTGGTAGACCTGAATGTTCTGTTGGGCCTGAAGCCGCTTTCCTTCCAAACTAGAGAGCTCTTCGAGTCTTCGCTCGACGTTGGTCTGCCCTTATAGACAAGCCCGTGCTGGATGGCGACCCTGAGGGAAGGTATCCCCAATTCAATGGGGACAATTGCCTCCGAGCCGTATACTAGAGAGAAAGGCGAACAGCCTGTTGGGGTCTTGTATACGGTCCGGTACGCCCACAGCGTCTCGTACATCTTCTCTTCCTAGTCCCTTTTGTTAGAGCTAACAATCTTGGGCAGGAGAGTGCAGAGTGTTTTATTAAAAGCTTTAGCTAGCCCATTAGCCTATGGATTGTAAGGAGTCGATGTCCTCCAGTCAATTTTGTACTTTTCCGCCAGTCGGTAGACCTTCTGGTTGCGGAAGTGGCTGCCGTTGTCTGAGACAATCCGGTCGGGCGTGTGATGCGTACCGACTAGTGTCGTTAAGAAAGCCGTGCCACAATTTCAAAATGTTCACACTCACTCACTTTAAAAGATTGAAAAATCAAATTATATAGTGGTAAGCGGAGTCGATCCCACGAGGAGGAAAAATCCTTATTTTATCAAGTTGGAAAAACACCTTATGCTTTGAAAATCAAATTTTGAGTTAGATTGAAACTAAGGAAAATAAAGTGTACGAAAACTAATTAAAGAATGTGAGAGGGTTTAAGAAAAGAATTTGGAAGAGATAGAGAGACAAACATAATTTCACAAATGATGAATTTCATTAAGATGATAGTGAAAGGTCACACTATGAAGCTAAAAATTATAACATAGGAAGAGAAAAGATAAGAAAATATAGCCAATGCATGAAGAATAATGCCGCCTCCTTGCCAATCCTTGGATGAAGATCGCCTCGCCTTGGATGCCGACGCTGTGAGAAGACTAATGGATGAAGATCCGCCTTGAGATATGAGAGGAAAAAGGGAAAGATAGAAGGAAGAAAAATTTTACTGTGACAACATGTGTGTGGTGTATTTTGAAAAGAGAGAAAGAGAGATAGAAGAAGAAGACTCGATGGAGATAAACAGTGAAAAGAAATAGAACTAAAAACAGAGGTAGATTGAGAGAAGAATAACTTTAAAATCAGAGGGCCTCTTTGATAGGAGAATACGGAGGGTTACCCCACCGTATTCTCTCCTATTCAATTTGGTAGAGCATTTTAGGTATTCTCCCTAACCTTCTCGGTCTCCGTGTTAACTCTGGTTAACCTATTCTACCGAGCCGGTCGAATACGCTTAACCCGTGTGCTGCAAAAGGTAACTCAATTGCTTCATCCTCCTCCTCCTCCGAACCCTACCTCTGCGTCTCCCATGTCGCCCTCCTCCGCCTGCTACACATACGACCATCATCCGGCCTGCAACGCCTGCTCCGCCGTCGGCTACCTCTTCCCTCCTCGACGCCTTGGCCTTCGCTACCCCGATCTAGCCGTGTTGCCCTCCCCGCCATGCTACTCGTCTGTTGCAGGCTCCGCCCCCACGCTCTGCTGCTTCCACGATTGAGCCGGTCAACGACCGCCATTACTACTCGGGCACTGCCTCGGTTCGCAAACCCTCTGTAATCTTGCGTCCAATCACCTCTGTAATCTTCTGAAATCGCCCGGATCGTGTGGCTGGGGTAGGCGTCCTTCCACTTTTTCTGCTCCCCGTACCCACCTTTTACGGAGAGGGTTTGAATCGACCCCTGTATGACCGACGCTTGTGAGCCTACAGTGTTCTTCGGTGCTGCCCTATTTTAACTCCTCGGCTTCTCCGGCGTCAAAGGACTGTGTCTCTTCTGCCTCTTCCTCGGCCCCTTGCCGCCACTGGTTCCTTCTTCTGGGAATCTTTTTTACTCATTCTGCACTGCTTTGTCTCTTCTTGTTGTGTTGTGCTTTTTACAACCCGTTCACTATTTCTGGAGGACATGGGCTGTAGTTTCATATTCCATTCTTCTTGCTGTGATTCACCTCTGCATATGATGTTCCATTGTACCACGCTCTGGTACGCATACTCCCCTGCGCTGATTCACCTGTGCATCTGATTTTGAAAAGCTGCAAGTAAGACCTCGGTATGATCTCCGGTAATCGTAATCTGCCATGTAATATCATATGCCTTTCTTCTTGCTGTGCTTTCCCTCTCCTAGTGAAGATGGTTCCATTTTACCATGATCTGGTTCGGATACTACCTTGTGCTGGTTCACCTATGCAACAGATTTTCAATAACCCGCAACTAGAACCTCGGTATGATCCCTCAAATCATTGTGGATAATGGCCTTCAACTCCTGGTTACTCCTTTTTTGATTGATTTACTCAAGTTGGTTGTGGAACTACCATGTGGTTTTTTGTGTCCTCAGATTCCGCTCCTACCACCTTCTCTTCCTTTATATGATTTTATGCGTCTTTTCCCAGAGGTCAACTCCAACATGGCTTATCCATGCATTGATAATAGTGCTTTATGGTTTTGGGTGAGGAGTACCGATAGTATTTTCCATGGAACGGCATTAGGCAAATATCAATTTAGCTTGAATAGGGCATTTGTGTTGAAGGCTATACACTCTGACTTGTAATACATTCACTGCTTTATAATTGAAACTCCCAGATCCATGGCCATTCTTGTTTATTCTTTATACAACATTCTATTCGAACAACTTTACCAATCTAGGACCTTAAAAATATCAGCGTGCTTCTTAAGTGCAGCTTTAGATTACCTTATTCATGCCAATTTCATACGTTTGCCCCTGTGCTAGGAAAAGGCTTACTTCACAGATGTTTGATATCTTATAATCACTATGATATAGTACATTCTGGTAACACAATGACAAGATTAGAGAGTGTAGATATAAGGTTGTTTGGATATGCCCAACATGGTTCAGATCATGCTCCATTGAGAAGGATAACTCCCAGTTAAGTGTATTGTGGAAGATTAAACTCATGATAGTAGATCCAGATTTTTCAGAGAAAATGTCTTCACTGATGTCGCATGTATTGTACATTGTTTTGACATCTTTATTTTTGTACTTATGTTCCTTCATTGTTTCTTAGTTTTGTGCTTATCATTAGTTTGCATTAGTTCATGTGATACCCTTGGATATTGGCATGCGCGTTTGTTTTTAAACCTATTGAGCCTTTGTATCTATCGGCCAATCAACTACTGTTGACGATTAGGATTTTTCATACTAAGGTCAGCCCTGTACTTGTTTACTGCTTACAGTTAATGTTGTAGTTTGTAGTTTGTTGCTTACTTGGGTTGTAGTTTGCTTACAAAAATATTGAGGCTCACATTAGGTTGGTGACTGTTTCTGTTGTTGCCAAATCTTTCTGATATAAATCCGAGCAGACCCAGGTTAACAGAATACATTTTCTAATGTGCTTGATTGGTGTCTTGCATTTCTTTTGTATTTTAGTGGCAATGATTTTTTCCTTTTTGTTTATGTACAGCTGTTTTTTTTCTTATCTTGGCTGCTTTTTCATATAGGCAGACAGTTTATAGCTATTTTCTGATTTTATAAGATATGTGCCTGTTTATTTGAGGGTCAGATAAGTACGTCTGTTGCTTACAATATATAAATTAAAACTCATTAATATGTTCACATTCTCATATCTAATTTTGAATGTTTTTTTTGTCTCGATGGGTACTTAACCAGCTTAAAGTGGAAGAGGACATCTCGGATGGCTACCTCTGGTAAGTTCCGTCAGCAACCCATTACACAAATGCTATTTCATACTTCTTATTCTTGTAATTCATGTAAATTGTCCACCCTGGTGTGAAACTAAAGTACTTTTTATGATTTATTTACTAATATTAGGGTCAATTCCAAATGAATCTGCTTCCACTAGAGTTAAGGCCCGTGTGCAGAATTGGACTACGGCTCAGGATAGGGTTCTCCTTCAATTATTGATTGAGCAATATGATAAGAATAATTGTAATTCTGGTATGTTCAAGCCTCATTGTTGGGCTGAGATAGTCCCGATGTTTAATCGATCGTGTAACCTGAACTACGACCGTCACCAATTAAATAATCGTTGGAAGACAATTAGAAAGATTTATGGTATTGTTGATGAGTTGCGGAACAAATCTAGATGGGGGTGGGACAGTGTGAACAATGTGCCTGTTCCCGGATATGAAGGGGCATGGGATGAATTAATTCAGGTACTTTATGACTTGTGCGAATAATTATCCAGTTTACATTCCTCGGCTATTTGTTTTCACTGAGTGACATCTCCAAATCCTACTTTATTTCAGAGTCGACCAGAGTTCAGGTTAATTAGAGGTAAACCATTTATCTTCCTACGTGAGATGGACTATCTTTGTGGAAAAGTTGTGCAAGGGGGTGGGACGCCGACTCCTCACGGCCCCGACAAGTCACGCAACCTACGGAAGTGCATGCAAATGATTTCTTGACCGCTTTAGGTGGTGCATTTTGTTAGTTAGGTGCGATTGATAAACACAGATCCAAAGGGGGGGGGGGTGAATGGATCTTTCAAAGAAATCTACCCAATTTAAAATTCGCAAGAGATGATAACAACAAAATCAATGGACAATTGATCAAACATAAGATATGCAAACTCAATTAAACTCTAGGATATAGATAATCAATTAAATCACGATCCTAGCATGCATCTAGCGGAAGCAGACAATCAAACAAACCACTGCACAAGGATTTTTAGGTGGTTCGGTCCAAAGACCTACGTCCACCCCTCACTCCCAACCTGAGTGAGACTTCCACTAGTAACACTAGCACAGCAGACTCAGTCTGCAACAAATGCTGCCAAACAGCTTGACCAGGGGAACAGTCTCCCCTCTTCCTCCCAACCGGAGGGACACCCCAAGTGACTCCCAGCCACTTGGAAACCAGAGATACACGGTCTCTCTTCCTCCAGACCCGGAGGGAACCCCTGGACTTGCTACCCACAAGCCCAGAACCGGAGACAAGTCTCCCTTCCTCCTAACCGGAGGGTACCCACAAGTAGCACTCAGCTACTTGCAACCGGAGATCAGATCTCCCTTCTCCTGACCCACCAGGAGGAACCCGACCTCACACTAGAGGATCGGAAGAACAGCAAGTGAATAGTTCAAAAGGAAAAACAAAAACGCAGCAACAGAAAGCTGAAAAGATAAAATCAAATGTGGCTCTCGCAGGAGCTGGCTGGCCTGGATTTGATCCACGGTCCAGCAGGAACTTCTTCTTATGCTTCTCTCTTTCTCCCAGCACGAACTCTCTGTTCTTCTTCTTCTTTCTTTCTTTCTTTCTTCTTCTTCTTCTCACTGGTTCTGCCTTCTCCTTCTTCTCACTTCTTTTCTTCTTCTTCTCTATTCTCTATATCGTGGAGGCACTCTCTGCATTTCAGCTTTTCTCGATGGCTCTCTTCCTTTCGATCTACCTCAGCCGATGGAGGAGTCTCCATATATATACCAGCAGCAGGCAGCTAGGGCTTATGCTCTTTTCGATTCCCGCCCAAGCTTCAGTGGTCCACGTGTCAGCATTTCAGCCTCTAGGATCACGTGCAAGTCTTGATGGCCTCATCCATTAAACCTGTTAGATAATTAGTTGAATAACAGTATCAGATGATGTATAGACTTGAAGGTTAAACTGAGTGTCCAAACTTCGTGAGGACATCAGCCCAAGGCGTCAACGCTTCCATCGTGCAGCGTCGCCTCAGCTCCTCAAGCGAGATGCTCACGCCCTTGGCAACTGGCCAATGTGTCAACGCATCCTGTGTCAGCGTCAACGCAGTGAACAAGACAAAAGGTGAAAGACGCACTGTTCACGCTGTAGAGACTTGAGCGTTGTATAGACTTGGAACGGCTTCAGGGCAACAATGTACAGACTTTGAAATAAGGAGTGTACAGACTTGAAAGTTCAAGGTCACGATGTATAGACTTTGCCCAAGGAACTGAATGTATAGACTTCAAAAGAAGCAGTCCAATGTACAGACTTGGTTGCAAGCTGAACAGTAGGATGTACAGACTTGCTGAAACAGTCCGATGTACAGACTTCAAGAACTCTAGACAACGGACGCTGTACAGACTTCAGCTAAGTTGGCCACAGGCCGATGTGTAGACTTGGCCAATGTGCAGACTTTGGCTTGGAACGAAGGTAAAGATGAGGCTGTATAGACTTGGCCAGAACGTAGGGAAAAGCACCAATGTGCAGACATGAACATCCAGCAGTGTATGGACTTTGAAACAGCAAATGAATAAGTATGTACACTGAGGGAGTGTATAGACTTGGAATCCAAAGGCAGTGTACAGACTTGGTAAGTCTGAGCCAATGTACAGACATCAAGTAAAGACCAGTGTATAGACTTCTCGTGAAAACCAGTGTACAGACTTTGAGGCAAGAAGGAACGAGTGTATAGACTTCGTGATGCCAACAGACAATGACTGTGCAGACATGTTAAACCATGCACACTGTATAGACTCTTCATGCAACAATGTATGGACTTAGTTTATGTGCAGCTAACAGATGTATAGACTTGCTTTCTGAACGATGCACAAAAGCAGTGTATAGACTTGATGCAGTTCTGCTGCCAATGTACATACTTTGTTTCCCAAATGCGATGTAGAGACTTTGTGAGAGGCACACAATGCAAAGACTCTATACAGACTTAATGGCATGCAGCAATACACTGGACGATGTATAGACTTTCACACAAAAAGTAGACAAAGCAGCATGGCGTCAACCCAGCTGTTCCACTGCGTCAACGCAGCAAGTAAACCAGCAACTACTATGTCAACGCAGTGCCCTTGTAGCGTCGACGCAGCTAGTGAACAGACAGCCAATGCGTCAACCCAATCTCCAACTGCGTCAACGCACTGCATGAACAATTAGCCACTACGTTAACCCAATCTAGCCATATTCATGAATTAGCTATTCAAGCAAACAATAACATATTTAAGCAGTCAAACAGTCATCTAAATTAATTAGCACACCTCAGTGTGACTCATGGCACACCTCAGTGTGACTCATGGTGTGTCATCATGGCACACCTCAGTGTGACTCATGGTGTGTCAGCCATCATCAAAACCACACAGGGGCACAACAATCTCCCCCTTTTTGATGATGGCAACACTATGAGTTACACTGACTCAGATTAGATTCTTCTCCCCCTTTGCCTTCAGCAAAAAGACATGAGTGGAGGAGGTAAGAATGAGACTGTATAAAAGGAGTGAATTAAAAGCTCCCCCTTTTGACTAATCTGCCCCTTTTACTTTAGCAAAACGAATACACCAGAGATGTCATATGAGACACTCAACATAGTTCAGCAGATGAGGACAACACAATATCAGAAGCAATTAAATCAATTCTCCCCCTTTGTTAAACAACTTATGCAGTGATGCATATGCAACAAATACTCCCCCTTTGACATGGCAGAAGATATAGAGCTAATGCAGACAAACAACATGGTCAGACAATCTAGCACATTGTCCCCTTATGCAAATAGTCTCTCAAACAGACCAGAGAATCTTGCCCTTATGATCTATGATGCAAGAGAAATCCACAAGAATGAACTCTGGTTATCCAAAAACTGCAAGTACACATGGTAAACTGAGAGAAGTGCTTCTCAAAAATGACAACCAGTCTAATACCACTGAATCAAAACACAGTGATAAAGAGCCATAGGATGAGCAGATTCATCAGTTAGTGAAAATTGAGATATTGAACTTTTCAGCAAGATACTAACTTCATATAACCGAATTTTTAAGTTCTAGAGTCCTCCATTATAAAAGCTTATGAAACCTTGATTTTCAGATATGGTTTAAGAATGATGTAAACAGGTTTTTCAAAAAGAATTGTACTCATATCTGAACCAGCTCTTAATAAAAAGGAACTACAAGCTCATATAAAATTCTAGTTTAACCAACTTCCATCTTACTTAGTTTACTTTCCATGACAGTTTTAGGAGATACATAAGACAATGCAACAGAATTTTACATTGTTCTTTCAGAATTTGATTTACACTTGTTCATAATTTTCTTTTTAAATGAACAATTTTGGTTTATCAACACCTTTTGACATGGGGAGACACCTTGATCAGAGGCCCGAAACCCTAGTTTTTCAGTGTGACAACCGTATTGCTTCTCCCATTTTGGAGAACAGAGGTAGCATTGGAAGTATCTTTGGCATGAGGATACACCTTGATTAGAGGCCAGAATCCCCAGTTACTCAATACAACAATGCCATTGCTCTGCCAAATTTTCACAGTATTTTTAATCATCTCTTTAAGCAGAGTTAACCATGGTACTTCATGACACAATCCTTTGGACAGGTTTCTCAGTAACCACAGTTATTGCTCTGTCCATGATTCAGAACAAGTTAAGTGTTTAAGAAAAATCACATACACTATATATCTCAGTCAACATAGACAATGATATCAACTTTTCAGATGTCAGAAGCTCTTACATGAATTTTCATGAAGCAGACAGTTAAAGTTTATTAAGAGATTGAATCAGATATTTCCAAGTTCCTTGTGTCCAAACAGGAGTACATAAGACTTAAACCAGTTCCAGTTAACAAATGTTCTTAAGCATGTATAATGGAAGGTTCCTCATTGAAGATGTTTTAACTTTTATGAAGTAGTATTCAGGCTGAAGATTTACTTCATATCTCAGCTTAGTAATTCAAGTGAGAATATTCAACAGACAACATGGATTCTGAAAAATTGTAGCAAAGGAGCTGCTCTTGAGCATAGAAGTTCAAGGATGACTGAAAAGAAGTGAAGCTCTCCTTCAGCAGATTTAGGAGAGACAGACAGATGCCTATAAAGTATGAATTCAAATTTTGAACAACTTCAGAAGCAGTCAAGAAAGATCTTTTGATACCACTTTCGTGATGGAATCACTGACACTATAGAATTGACAATGTGAAACAAGTAGGTGGATAGGAAGAGTTCAGATAAAACCACAACTGAACGGTTTAAGCATGCTCCCCCTATCTATATGCAGTGAGATTTCCCTTCCTTTTTTTGATTTTTCAAAGAAGTGATATGCTATGCAATGATTCCCTCTAACTAAAAAATACTGAATCATCCTATATGTCATGCAGACAATGTAGATGATGAATGACTATGCAACAACAGATTTAACATGCTATGCAGTAAATCTAAAAACAGTTGAGTGATTTCAGATGTATGAGTAATGCTCCCCCTAAATGTATGCATTCAATCTATCTTTTTGGCATTTTCAATGATAGTGTGTCAAGTGCATGATTAGGCAATACTCATATATGCACTCAGCTCAAAGTACAAACAAGAAAGCCCACAAAGCTCAATGCAAGAGTCAAACCAAACAAAAAACATGTATGCATGAAACTATGACTTATCAGATCAACCATAAATTTCATTTGAACAGATTTGAGAAATTTACCTGAATGGGGTTTTATCAACTTGGGTGCCTTAGTTTATTTCCCCCTTTTTATTCTTCAGCTTCCAAGGCACACCTGCAAGTTAGCACACTATCTTGCATGGGCAGGTACCCAAACAGTCTTGGGTCATGCATGGTTAATAGTGACACCTTTGGTAGGTGTTCCAAACAACCTTTTCGCATTTAGGTCATCAGATCTCATCAGATGGTAATTATTCATTGAATGACCTAATACACCACAATAATAGCAAGAGGCAGTAGATTTCAGATTTGTTTTATGCACATTCTGATTAGCATGAGTTCTATGTGCATTTGCATGAAATTTTCTGTTAACAGAATTAAGATTCTGCTTACCAACATAAGCCAGCCAACAGTCAGCAGCTCTATGGCCTGGCTTCCCACATTTAAAACATGCAAGTGTTTTCCTTTCAAAAACAAATTCATTTCTATCAGAAATATTTCTATTGACAGGGAATTTACCAGATTTATTGTTAAACTTCCTTCCCTGAGCATGCCAACATTGGGCTGCAATGTGGCCCATCTTGCCACAGTGAAAGCATGAACTAGAATTTCTTCCACCAACCCTCAGCCAGCATTCAATGGCCCTGTGGCCTGTCTTTCCACACTCAAAGCATGTAATGAGCTTATCTTTAAAAATAAATTTATTCTTATTAGGACCATGTTGGCTTGCAGGAGATTTACCATGATATGAATGAGATGTTTTCTTATCATTTGCAAACCAGCATTGTGCAACTGTGTGTCCTAATTTATCACAGTGAAAATATTCAATTTTCTTTTTCTGGAATGAAGGATTTCTATCATGAAGGTTCCTAGCAGTCATATCATCCTGTTCCATCAATTTACATTCATGCATCAAGTGACCAAACCTATGACAGTAATGGCATAAAATTTTCTTTTTATTTGCATGAATGTGTTTGTTCAATTTAGGCACAACATTCTCAGTTTTATCATGAGAGTTCCTTGAATCTTTGTTCTGAACATGAACAGTCTTTTTCTATTTTTGAACTTGTTTCTCAGACTTAGGGCTGTCAGTGGAATTTTGATTCTTCTTAGCACTAAATTCAAAAATAGGCACGTTCGATGTGCTGCCAGACTTAGAGCTACTCACGAATGAAGTTTGAAGCTTACTTTCAAAGCCCTTTTTATTTATTGGTTTGTAGCCCAAACCCTCTCTTCGGAGATTCACTTTAGATCCAAGAATTTTATCAAGATTTTCTTTTCCACTGACAAATTTCTCAAGATATTTCCTCAATTCTGTAACTTCTGATCCAAGCTTTGATACATGGATTTCATATTCATCAGCTTTCTTTTTATAGCAAACATCATCTTCTTCCAACATTTGATTAACAGTCCTAAGACTTTCAATTTCCTGTTCAGCTTTCATTAGCTCATCAGAGCTATCCAGGCTAACACTCTTCCCTTTTTCAAGAGTGATAAGTCTCTCAGACATAGCTGTATTTAACTGTTTTAGCTTGCAGATCTCCTGTCTCATTTTACCATTTTGTTCCAGGATTTCATCATCAAATTTCAAAACACTTAAGGAGGTCTGACATTCACTAAACACTTCTTGTTCATATTCAGATTGAAGATTTTCAAGCCTTTTCTGAAGTTCTGAGTTGTTGTGTATGTGATTTTGATGATTACAAAATGCCTTTGTTGCTTAGCCTTGTGTGTGAATGCTCTTCACTTGAATTGGTTGTGGAAATGATCATAAACTATTTCTATTGGGATATCATCATGTGGATGCATTGTAATTCTACAAGGCTTATCATCATGTCAATGCATCTATGACTCTTTGAGGTTCATACGTGCTTTGAGGTTAGCACATTACATATACAATCCATCTACACTTGGTGCGGTTGCTCTATCTTCAATGTGAAAGGCCTTTGTGAAACTCACACTCGAGCATCATGTCTTATTGAGCCTCATAGTATGAATGTGGACTTTGGTAATGCTAAATGAATGATTGAGATGTAAATATCATTACTTGCCCCCAAGGTAATGATGTGTGGTTTGAAAGCTTGGATGATGATCAAATTGAATGTGACTCAATATTATTCTATGTGGCTTGGCTCCTTACTCTTTGAATTCCACATGCATACCATCAGTCAATGGAGAATGAGATTTTGAATTTCATGACTATGTGTATGAATGATTCAACCAATCAACAAGAAATGTGAATTCAGGTAAAACAATGAGGTAAGTGTTGTTATGTGGATTTAAATGGATATCTCGTTCATCATTCACTCTTGGAATAGGTTCAACGAAGTAATTTACTGTGAACATGGTCATAGTGTTAATGCTTGATGTAAAGATCTTAATTGTCAACTAACACCTTGCATTATCATATTTTTCAGGATGAAAAATCATGGTTGATCTTCATGGGATTATGGTAACATTTAATCAATTGTTTCCATTTGGTTTGATGGAGGTTTTAGTTATTTTTCAAACTTAAACTGTCTTACAGTCTTCACCATTTTTAATCCCACCGTTGGATCTCCCCATAAAAATTATATGTTGTAGCTCTGTGAGTCCTCTTTCCAACGCCTCCAGTCTCGCTTCGATCGGAGTTCGGAGCTAGGAGAAATAATTCCTGCCGCCGGAGCGCGCAGTGCTGTTTTTTCTGTAACCTGCCTGAAAGGGTCGACCCCAGGGGTCGACCCCTGCAACACAAGGTGCTGTTTTGTGTTTTCCAGCAACCTGTTGCCCGAGGGTCGACCCCAAGGGTCGACCCCTTCCGGACGGGACTTCCGAAAGTGTTTAAAATCCATTGAAAACTCTTTCAAACATTACCATACTACCCCCTATTAGTTTCTATTGTTATTAAGGTGTTTTTAACATGTATTAGGAGGGTTTTATGAGTCTTTTCCCCACCCCTTAAGTTGCTTATATAAGAGTTACGAATTTGGGAGTTCATTAACCCTAATGCTCATTTTGTTAATTCGTATAGGTGAAGAAAAGGGGAAAACGTGGTGGAGCTCTTCCAAGGAGGATATCATCTACATCCGTGAAGATCTGGAGCTCGTGGAAGAAGAAGAAAAGGAGCGGATCGAAGAGAGGATCAAGAGGACGTAAGAATCGTCGTCATCCGGCTACCCTCCAACTCGTGGTTCAAGGAACATCATCAACCGGCCTTGAAAAATAAAGGGGGATCACTTCTATGTCTTCTATCAGTTCTTTGTGATATGTTCTATGATCTATATTTTTGTTTGAGATTAGCTTAAAGATTGAACTCATTATGTCTATCTACTCTTTCAGGTGAAGAGAGGAGATTGGAACAAGGAAAAGAGAAGCGGCTAGAGGAGAGGAAGAAGATGATGTCAAGATTATGATCATCCCTCAATGAGCAAGGAGAATTAGATTTTGATGAAGAAGGGGGAGCCTTATACTTGATGCATTCTTCTAGTTTACATCTATAGAATTTGTGTGGAAAGTCATAGCATATATTTGTGATTGTTACATATACATTTGACAGAATATTTTGTGTGGGTGTTCGGAGAAAGGGGTCTCCGAGTGTGTGTGTGGTCTCTTGTATGTCGATCTGTGCGGAGTATATCCGCGTGTGTTGTTGGGAGTTTTCTCCCGTGTGGTTGTGTAGGCCTTGTCCTACGTGTGTGTAGACAGAGTTGTGTCTCCGTGTGAAGTATACAGTTCGGGGTGTGTTCCCTAACGTGTGTGTGTGTGTGTGCTGCTGTGGCAGTAGTTTGAGGTGAGGCCTCGTGTGTGGTTTGCTGCGAAAGCAGTGTGTGTGTGTTGGGGTTCTTCCCCGTGTTGCTACACTTTGTAGCGTGTAGTGAAGCCTCACCGATTTGGTGAGGGGTGGACGTAGGGAGCCCGTCGTGGTCCCGAACCACCTTAAAAATCCCCGTGTTTTGTGGTTTGATTTGTGTGATTGTGTGTTCTCTACTATCTAGTTATGTAATCGTGTGAGCTCGGTGAGATTGAGTGAATTAAGTTTAAAGTTGTTTAGATTAATTTCCTCAATCCTATCAATCTTGTAAATTCCGCTGTGTGGTAGTTTGTGTTTTTAATTGGACATAGTTGTTAGCAGAAGGATCTATTCACCCCCCCTCTAGATCCGTGTTCCTGCACTACGGGACCCAACAATTGGTATCAGAGCGAGGCTCTGTTGTCCCTAGATCTTGCGATCTACAGAGTGATCCCAGTGCATTCCACAATCATGAATTTTTCTACTGAGCATATATCAATGAACTGTTTGCCAATCTTCACTGGTTTGAATTTTGATTCATGGCTAGGCAAACTGTGTATGGTGATCAATTCTATTAATCCTAGTCTTTGGAAATTGATTTATCATGGTCCACACATATTACCTTTAGATGAGACCAAGTGGTCTAATCAGGATAAAATGATGCATCATGATAATGTTACTGCTTTGAGTTTATTGAAAGCTTCTGTAAGTAGTAACAAGTATCCATTTGCATCTTCTTGTAGGACGGCGAAGGAGCTAATGGACCGGCTGATCAAAGCTCAAGAGAAGGAAAGACAAAAATGTCTCATGACCGATGATGCTGATCAACAAAGTGACAAAAATGCAGAAGAGGTAAATTCTGATTCTGAAGAATTTACTCTTGACGATCTTGTTGAAGCTTATGATGAGTTGGCAAAACAATATAAGAAAGTCAAGTCAGAAAATAGAAAATTGAAAAAGAAATCTGAAAACTTGGTCCATGAAAATGGTTCTTGTAATAAATGTTCTGAGCTTGTTAACTTCAATGATCTTTTAGAGCATGATGTTGAATGTCACAAAGAAACCATTGCTTGTTTGAGAAATGAAAATATTGCCCTCAAAAATACAATTGATCAATTGGAGAAAACTGAAAAAGATCTAAGAAATAAAATAGAGTCAAACTCTATTGATCATGATATTTGCAATGAATTGATTATGAATGATAAACTTGCAAATGAAAATGAAGAACTCAAAAAGGAGAATAGTGCTATGCTAATTCAGATCTCCCTGCTTGAAAGTAGATTGAAAAATCTTGAAAAACTTGAAAAGGGGAAATCTGTGATTGTTGATGAATTTGACAAGATGATTGTGTTAGAACAAAAGATGGAAAGCTACCAAACCATCAATGCTCAATTGAATGAAAAAGTCATTTCTTGTGAAAATGAGATCATTTCCTATGAATTACATATTTCATCACTTGAAAAAGAAATTCTTGATCTGAATACTTCTTTATCTAAGTTTGTGAATGGGGAAGAAAATCTGAACAAGATATTGGGGACTAAAGTGAATTTCCAAAGAGAAGGGCTGTGCTATAATCCTGTGAACAAAAAGAACTTTGAAAACAAAGTCTACACATCTTTTATCCATGGTTCTAATATAGCCAGCACATCAAATGGGTCTCCAAATCAATCTGTTCCTCAAACAACAAAGCAATCAAATGAAAGTCTGAAAAAGAAACAAAACTTGCATCAAAAGACTAAAAATGTTGTTGGTGTCACGATGAATGCCATGAAAAATCATGTTACACACACACATGCATCCATAAAGAAAATCTCATGTTTTTATTATGGTGAACTTGGTCATATGATGCATGATTACTTTTTGATGAAATCTGAAGATCTAGAAGCATGCAAGAAAATGAATGGCTTCACAAAGCCAAGAAAGTTTTTGAACACAAAAAGAACTCTTGATAACTCTTATGCACATGTAAGAAGAACATTTGAAAGATTTGATCAATTGAACTGTCTTCATTGTGGAAGGTTTGGTCATAGGATGAACAATTGCTTTAGTTTGAAAAATGATAACATCTCTACAAACCAACAAAAATTCCATGCTCATTCTTACAAGAAAAATCTGAAGTCTTTTGGTTCTTGTCATTATTGTGGTAAGTTTGGACATACCATGCATAATTGCTCTTTGATGCACT
Organism: Amorphophallus konjac; assembly: GCA_022559845.1. Lineage (NCBI taxonomy): Eukaryota > Viridiplantae > Streptophyta > Magnoliopsida > Alismatales > Araceae > Amorphophallus > Amorphophallus konjac. The sequence continues at coordinate 308,731,197 of CM040119.1, read as the reverse complement.
TTGATGATATGCATGCCCAAAAACTGTGGAAGGCACCCACTAGAGGTGCAACTAACCATCCGGGACCCAAGAAGGTTTGGGTACCCAAAACAACCAAATGAGAACTTTGTTGCAGGATTGCCATGTGACCAAGAGGAAGGCTTTAAGTCGACTTGGCCAGTTCTGGGGTGATGCCTTGGTTAACATAGGCTTGTCCTTGATTTCACACTGATTTGTAAGTTGGTTGTTCATGTTTGTGCACATCGATTGTGTGGATTCTAAGTTCATGTTGCTGGAATTTAAGTCTCTAATATGCAGGTTTGAAGAGGTTGTCTTGTGTGTTTTATGTGCATCAACCTTGTCTACACATGTGCTTAGACTTGACTCTTTACACTCCTGGGCTACACTTGAAATTTCTGAACTGAACTTTGAACTCATGTCAGCTTGAGTGAACAACTTGTATTGAACTGAGATTGATATGAAATTGAGTTTATGATATTGCAGGATGAGAAAGAGAGAGTCATATGTGATGAAAAGTCTTGAAGTTAGTTTCTTCATATGCATTGGCTAAATATTGATATGAATTGAGCTCTTTACAGTGCAGGTTTGATAATGACCATCAACCCCTGAAATCATGGTAAGAATTCAAATGTTTGAATGTATCACCATGTGCCTAGATGGAGTTTAATTCATGTTTGGCTTTTCTAGGCTCAGATTAACTGTCTTAGGCAGTTTTGCTTGTTCCTAAGTTAGTGTCGAAAGGCCCATCTTGAGGACCGATTGGTTTGAACTTTTAACCCCATTACCCTAGAGGGGTTTTGGAAGGGTTTTGGCATGGGGTTCTTAATCTTGTCATATCCTTATGTGCTGCCTTATATGAAATGCGAATTTGGGGTCTCAATGGAACTCCTTTGGCTAATATCGATATATTTCCTGCAGGAGAGAAAGAAAGGAGCTTATTGATGATGAAGATGACAACAAGCGAAATAGAGCAAAGAATCTGAAAATGTCAATAAAGGTAACTCAAGACAAAGGTGAGGAAATAAAGTGTTTGTTTGAAGCTCTTTAATCTTGATGTTAATGCCATATCTTGACAGACAGTGATTTTGAAATCGTGAATACTCTTTGGTTGCTTTTGACCATGTGAAAAATGAATGTTTGGCTGAATGACATTGGAACATCTGAGCAGTATATATGAGAGTGTAGCCATTGAATGCCTTTTGCTAAACCCCCGATGTCATATGGGAATGCATTGTATTTTTCTGATCATCAATTCAATGATTACATGGTATATAAAATGGTGACATGTGGAAGGACAGGTCAAGCATGTCTGAAAGCTATCACCATGCGTGAGAACATTCCTCCGCCCGGTACCATGAATCATCTATGCACATGGCATCCAACTTAAATGAATTTTCTGAAATCATGCATTGATTATGGGGGAGTTTTACATGCTGAAATTTTTGAGATTGATGTTTTCCATTCTCTCAGCATGTTGATGTTGTTCTGTGGCTGAACTTTTTGAGGACTGAAGTTGATCAATGTTCCATGGTCCCTACCAATATGCCACTCATCTTTTGGTTAAAAGCAAAACTGTTTTCAAGAAAAGTTCACATGTGATGATTTTGATGTTCTGAATAAATTTTCTGAATTCTCTTTTCAGAATAAAGTGGTGTCCTCATATTTCAACATTTGGTAATGCATGTCATGCATTAGTTGCATTAGGTGCATATAGAGTGTCATGTGAAATCTGGAATCGTGCATCACATTGCATATTTGCAAATCACTCTCTACATATCATTCACATAGTGCCTTTGGAAGATGAAGCTCATCGTGTGTCTTGTTGCATAGTTGGCATTTCTAGCATGCATATAGTGGATATTTTGAAATGCATCATATTGAACATTTCATGTTGCATAAATGCCAAAAAGAATACTTCCAACATTGGTCATCATATCTTTGGAGCCAACATTTCAAGCATTGAGATTGCATACCTTTTCATTTTACATTGCATATGCATATCTCCATTGTATGCTTGCATGTTATTATATGCTATTCAACCCCTTCCTTTGAAACTTCTAAGACCAAACACTCCATTGTTAAATAATGTTGCATCTGAGTCTTAACAAGTGTGTTTCATGTCAAACTCTTAAGGGGAGCATTTCATGCTTATTGCATTTACATAGGGGGAGCTACACTATCCTGTTTTAAGTTAAATTTTCTCCATACATGTTAAATCAAATTCGTACACTGCATGCACTTTAATGTGAAATTGAGTGTTATTCATAAGGATATAGGAATTTCATTTCAACACTCTAAAGTAATTCAACTTGCTGCATGGATGATAAGAGACAGTTGAGGAAAAAGCTGCCTGTCTCCACATACAAAAAAAATTGGTTGGAATGAAAGGCAGAGCAATGCTAAGTCTCACTGAGTAAACTGGGCACATGTCACCTGAGACGTGATGTGGTTCATTTCTGAAAAGTGTTGACTAAAGTATCTCTGTTCAAATGAGGTGACAAGGTTCAGTATTCTGAGTAACCGGGGATTCTGGCATGAGCTCCATGTGTCTCCTCGCGTAAAAAGGAATTATGTTGAACCTGATCCTTCTTAGAAAAATTCAGATTGTCAGTATGAAAATTTCTGATGATATATTCGATTGAGGTAGAGCGAAGCCTCCAATACGCTGTTCTCTAGATTGAAATGCAGTTTGTACACTTACTATTGTGTTTACTTGAAAATCTGGTTATCCATATGGCTAAACTTCATTCTCATGTTACTCACTTGCACATGGTAATTTGATTTGATATGTATTCTGAAAATTTGATTGATTGCAATGACCTGTTGTACGTCTTCTCCTATTTATCTGCACAATCCTCTAGGTGTAATCATGAGCATTCTGAACTTAATGACTCACTTGCACTTTTCCTATACCTATCTCCTTACTGTATATCAATTGGTATCACTTCTTGTGAAGGAGTTATGTTGCATGTATCTATAGATATCTGCTTGATTACATTGTATGCATGTCATGTCTCATCATTTTCATACATCATGTATCATGCATCTCACAAGAAAACTAAAAATCAAAAATTTGAAAATCAAAAATAGTCTTCAAATGTGTCTATGTCTAAGGGGGAGCTTTGCATTTCCACTTTCAACAATTGGCATCAGATAATTGGTATAAGAGTTTCATTTCAACATTTGGTATCCCACAGTTTTGCAATTCGTTTATGCATATTGTGCTCATTGGTTCTCTTCATACTCGGTTGTCCATAGCTTCTTGCCATTCTGGATTCCCCATCATGATCCCCATTTCTGATTATGTCAAAGGGGGAGAGAGCATTATAGCATAATATTTTGTCATCATCAAAATGGGGGAGATTGTTGTGTATGTGATTTTGATGATTACAAAATGCCTTTGTTGCTTAGCCTTGTGTGTGAATGCTCTTCACTTGAATTGGTTGTGGAAATGATCATAAACTATTTCTATTGGGATATCATCATGTGGATGCATTGTAATTCTACAAGGCTTATCATCATGTCAATGCATCTATGACTCTTTGAGGTTCATACGTGCTTTGAGGTTAGCACATTACATATACAATCCATCTACACTTGGTGCGGTTGCTCTATCTTCAATGTGAAAGGCCTTTGTGAAACTCACACTCGAGCATCATGTCTTATTGAGCCTCATAGTATGAATGTGGACTTTGGTAATGCTAAATGAATGATTGAGATGTAAATATCATTACTTGCCCCCAAGGTAATGATGTGTGGTTTGAAAGCTTGGATGATGATCAAATTGAATGTGACTCAATATTATTCTATGTGGCTTGGCTCCTTACTCTTTGAATTCCACATGCATACCATCAGTCAATGGAGAATGAGATTTTGAATTTCATGACTATGTGTATGAATGATTCAACCAATCAACAAGAAATGTGAATTCAGGTAAAACAATGAGGTAAGTGTTGTTATGTGGATTTAAATGGATATCTCGTTCATCATTCACTCTTGGAATAGGTTCAACGAAGTAATTTACTGTGAACATGGTCATAGTGTTAATGCTTGATGTAAAGATCTTAATTGTCAACTAACACCTTGCATTATCATGTTTTTCAGGATGAAAAATCATGGTTGATCTTCATGGGATTATGGTAACATTTAATCAATTGTTTCCATTTGGTTTGATGGAGGTTTTAGTTATTTTTCAAACTTAAACTGTCTTACAGTCTTCACCATTTTTAATCCCACCGTTGGATCTCCCCATAAAAATTATATGTTGTAGCTCTGTGAGTCCTCTTTCCAACGCCTCCAGTCTCGCTTCGATCGGAGTTCGGAGCTAGGAGAAATAATTCCTGCCGCCGGAGCGCGCAGTGCTGTTTTTATGTAACCTGCCTGAAAGGGTCGACCCCAGGGGTCGACCCCTGCAACACAAGGTGCTGTTTTGTGTTTTCCAGCAACCTGTTGCCCGAGGGTCGACCCCAAGGGTCGACCCCTTCCGGACGGGACTTCCGAAAGTGTTTAAAATCCATTGAAAACTCTTTCAAACATTACCATACTACCCCCTATTAGTTTCTATTGTTATTAAGGTGTTTTTAACATGTATTAGGAGGGTTTTATGAGTCTTTTCCCCACCCCTTAAGTTGCTTATATAAGAGTTACGAATTTGGGAGTTCATTAACCCTAATGCTCATTTTGTTCATTCGTATAGGTGAAGAAAAGGGGAAAACGTGGTGGAGCTCTTCCAAGGAGGATATCATCTACATCCGTGAAGATCTGGAGCTCGTGGAAGAAGAAGAAAAGGAGCGGATCGAAGAGAGGATCAAGAGGACGTAAGAATCGTCGTCATCCGGCTACCCTCCAACTCGTGGTTCAAGGAACATCATCAACCGGCCTTGGAAAACAAAGGGGGATCACTTCTATGTCTTCTATCAGTTCTTTGTGATATGTTCTATGATCTATATTTTTGTTTGAGATTAGCTTAAAGATTGAACTCATTATGTCTATCTACTCTTTCAGGTGAAGAGAGGAGATTGGAACAAGGAAAAGAGAAGCGGCTAGAGGAGAGGAAGAAGATGATGTCAAGATTATGATCATCCCTCAATGAGCAAGGAGAATTAGATTTTGATGAAGAAGGGGGAGCCTTATACTTGATGCATTCTTCTAGTTTACATCTATAGAATTTGTGTGGAAAGTCATAGCATATATTTGTGATTGTTACATATACATTTGACAGAATATTTTGTGTGGGTGTTCGGAGAAAGGGGTCTCCGAGTGTGTGTGTGGTCTCTTGTGTGTCGATCTGTGCGGAGTATATCCGCGTGTGTTGTTGGGAGTTTTCTCCCGTGTGGTTGTGTAGGCCTTGTCCTACGTGTGTGTGGACAGAGTTGTGTCTCCGTGTGAAGTATACAGTTCGGGGTGTGTTCCCTAACGTGTGTGTGTGTGTGTGTGCTGCTGTGGCAGTAGTTTGAGGCGAGGCCTCGTGTGTGGTTTGCTGCGAAAGCAGCGTGTGTGTGTTGGGGTTCTTCCCCGTGTTGCTACACTTTGTAGCGTGTAGTGAAGCCTCACCGATTTGGTGAGGGGTGGACGTAGGGAGCCCGTCGTGGTCCCGAACCACCTTAAAAATCCCCGTGTTTTGTGGTTTGATTTGTGTGATTGTGTGTTCTCTACTATCTAGTTATGTAATCGTGTGAGCTCGGTGAGATTGAGTGAATTAAGTTTAAAGTTGTTTAGATTAATTTCCTCAATCCTATCAATCTTGTAAATTCCGCTGTGTGGTAGTTTGTGTTTTTAATTGGACATAGTTGTTAGCAGAAGGATCTATTCACCCCCCCTCTAGATCCGTGTTCCTGCACTACGGGACCCAACATGAGTTTTCTATTCTGACAGTCTCCAAAGTTTCAGAAATCAATCTATTTTCATTTTCAAGGCTCACTGATTTAGATCCAGATTCCTCAGTTTGTTTTTTGAGTCTAGCATTTTCAGATTTCAGATATTCCAGATCTGAAGTAATAGAATCAAGATCAGTCAGCTGTCTTCTATATATCTGATTTTCAGTTTTCAGAGTATCACTGTCCTCACCAATAAGTTTTGAATTCTTAAACCTATCTAACCATTTTTTCATAGATCTATTTTTCTTGCTCAATTTATTGCTAGATCTTAACAGCTTGGAATAAGCATCTACCCAATCATCTAAGGTATAGTCCGCAAAGGGATTTACCTGAACTTCGTTCTCTTCTTTATCACTGTGGCTGCTGCTATGGTCGCTCCCATCAGCCATCATGCAGTTTTCCTTCCCTGTTCTGCAAGTTAGTTTCATCTTGTCCAGAATATCCCTAGCAGACCTGCAATCATGAAGGCAAAACTGTAAGGCCTTGTTAATGGATGCTTTTATCAGATTTATAGCTTTCTGATTTTCTCTATGCATTGATCTATGACGATCAGTCCATTTGGACTCTTTTCGTTGTAACCTATGAGGACCATGAGTAATTAACTTCCACAAATCGGGATTATCTAGATTGACGTAGTTACGCAAACTACTGAACCATGAATCAAAGTTAGACCCATTGAAAACCAGTGGAAGAGCCATTTGTAGGCTATGATCAATTAGACAAAAATCAAGGAGCAGCAAACCGGAATAAGCACCGAGAAGCATGGGGATCACTGCAGATCGTTGGATCTTGAAGCAGTAACCGCTCTGATACCAATTGTTAGTTAGGTGCGATTGATAAACACAGATCCAAAGGGGGGGTGAATGGATCTTTCAAAGAAATCTACCCAATTTAAAATTCGCAAGAGATGATAACAACAAAATTAGTGGACAATTGATCAAACGTAAGATATGCAAACTCAATTAAACTCTAGGATATAGATAATCAATTAAATCACGGTCCTAGCATGCATCTAGCGGAAGCAGGCAATCAAACAAACCACTGCACAAGGATTTTTAGGTGGTTCGGTCCAAAGACCTACGTCCACCCCTCACTCCCAACCTGAGTGAGGCTTCCACTAGTAACACTAGCACAGCAGACTCAGTCTGCAACAAATGCTGCCAAACAGCTTGACCAGGGGAACAGCCTCCCCTCTTCCTCCCAACCGGAGGGACACCCCAAGTGACTCCCAACCACTTGGAAACCAGAGACACACGGTCTCTCTTCCTTCAGACCAGGAGGGAACCCCTGGACTTGCTACCCACAAGCCCAGAACCGGAGACAAGTCTCCCTTCCTCCTAACCGGAGGGTACCCACAAGTAGCACTCAGCTACTTGCAACCGGAGATCAGATCTCCCTTCTCCTGACCCACCAGGAGGAACCCAACCTCACACTAGAGGATCGGAAGAACAGCAAGTGAATAGTTCAAAAGGAAAAACAAAAACGCAGCAACAGAAAGCTGAAAAGATAAAATCAAATGTGGCTCTCGCAGGAGCTGGCTGGCCTGGATTTGATCCACGGTCCAGCAGGAACTTCTTCTTCTGCTTCTCTCTTTCTCCCAGCACGAACTCTCTGTTCTTCTTCTTCTTCTTTCTTTCTTTCTTCTTCTTCTTCTCACTGCTTCTGCCTTCTCCTTCTTCTCACTTCTTTTCTTCTTCTTCTCTATTCTCTATATCATGGAGGCACTCTCTGCATTTCAGCTTTTCTCGATGGCTCTCTTCCTTTCGATCTACCTCAGCCGATGGAGGAGTCTCCATATATATACCAGCAGCAGGCAGCTAGGGCTTATGCTCTTTTCGATTCCCGCCCAAGCTTCAGTGGTCCACGTGTCAGCATTTCAGCCTCTAGGATCACGTGCAAGTCTTGATGGCCTCATCCATTAAACCTGTCAGATAATCAGTTGAATAACAGTATCAGATGATGTATAGACTTGAAGGTTAAACTGAGTGTCCAGACTTTGTGAGGACATCAGCCCAAGGCGTCAACGCTTCCATCGTGCAGCGTCGCCTCAGCTCCTCAAGCAAGATGCTCACGCCCTTGGCAACTGGCCAATGCGTCAACGCATCTTGTGTCAGCGTCGACGCAGTGAACAAGACAGAAGGCGAAAGACGCACTGTTCACGCTGTAGAGACTTGAGTGTTGTATAGACTTGGAACGGCTTCAGGGCAACAATGTACAGACTTTGAAATAAGGAGTGTACATACTTGAAAGTTCAAGGCCACGATGTATAGACTTTGCCCAAGGAACCGAATGTATAGACTTCAAAAGAAGCAGTCCAATGTACAGACTTGGTTGCAAGCTGAACAGTAGGATGTACAGACTTGCTGAAACAGTCCGATGTACAGACTTCAAGAACTCTAGACAACGGACGCTGTACAGACTTCAGCTAAGTTGGCCACAGGCCGATGTGTAGACTTGGCCAATGTGCAGACTTTGGCTTGGAACGAAGGTAAAGATGAGGCTGTATAGACTTGGCCAGAACGTAGGGAAAAGCACCAATGTGCAGACATGAACATCCAGCAGTGTATGGACTTTGAAACAGCAAATGAATAAGTATGTACACTGAGGGAGTGTATAGACTTGGAACCCAAAGGTAGTGTACAGACTTGGTAAGTCTGAGCCAATGTACATACATCAAGTAAAGACCAGTGTATAGACTTCTCGTGAAAACCAGTGTACAGACTTTGAGGCATGAAGGAACGAGTGTATAGACTTCGTGATGCCAACAGACAATTACTGTGCAGACATGTTAAACCATGCACACTGTATAGACTCTTCATGCAACAATGTATGGACTTAGTTTATGTGCAGCTAACAGATGTATAGACTTGCTTTCTGAACGATGCACAAAAGCAGTGTATAGACTTGATGCAGTTCTGCTGCCAATGTACATACTTTGTTTCCCAAATGCGATGTAGAGACTTTGTGAGAGGAACACGATGCAAAGACTCTATACAGACTTAATGGCATGCAGCAATACACTGGACGATGTATAGACTTTCACACAAAAAGTAGACAAAGCAGCATGGCGTCAACCCAGCTGTTCCACTGCGTCAACGCAGCAAGTAAACTAGCAACTACTGCGTCAACGCAGTGTCCTTGTAGCGTCGACGCAAACAGACAGCCAATGCGTCAACCCAATCTCCAACTGCGTCAACGCACTGCATGAATAATTAGCCACTACGTTAACCCAATCTAGCCATATTCATGAATTAGCTATTCAAGCAAACAATCAGATATTTAAGCAGTCAAACAGTCATCTAAATTAATTAGCACACCTCAGTGTGACTCATGACACACCTCAGTGTGACTCATGGTGTGTCATCATGGCACACCTCAGTGTGACTCATGGTATGTCAGCCATCATCAAAACCACACATGGGCACAACACATTTGATGTTGGTGGGCTTGATAATATTACTGACACTTTGAATGTGTCTCAATACGCACAACCTTCAAGACCTACATTTAACACACCTCCTTTGAGTAGGGGTGTGGAGGGTGAAGGAACTTCTACACCGGCCAATAACACAGTTAGCTATGGTAAGAAGAGTCGTCAAAAGAAGCTTGGAGATGAGGCATTAAACAAGTTTGCTGGGGCTATGCAGGATAGGAGTGACTTGGTGAGGCTCTTACGAGGGGAGCGTACATCTTCCCTCCACATGGCCGATGACACCCCTTCCATGCGAGCATGCTTCGACATACTGAAGGCAGATCCAAACCTTGATCGGAACATCTACCTCAAAGCAGTGGATTTATTCAAGGATCCAATAAATAGAAAATTATTTATGGAGCTGCACGAAGAAGACAGGATTGACTGGGTGCTAGTTCACATGATGTAAACGTTATTCATGCACTTGGACTATTTGCTGTTATTCCCCAGCCCCACTTTATCATGCGTTGTAATTTTAAACCTACTTGCTGTCCCTTCTACTTGCTTATCCCATGGAGTGGACCTTATCGTGTGTTGTACTTTTAAACTTACTTCCTGCCCCTTCTACTTGCTTATCCTATGGAGTGGACCTTATCATGTGTTGTACTTTTAAACTTGCTTGATGCCCCTTCTACTTGCTTAACCTATGGAGTCCGTCCTTATCATGCAAATTTCGCATATGATATCGTAGTCGCACCTATTGTGTTTCATAAACTCTTACTTGCAGGCAATTGAAGGTCGAAAAATGGGAAGATACCAATGCTATGTAGTGTGGGTTGGACGGGAACCCGGTATTTATTACAGCTAGCCTGAATGTTTTGTCCAGGTCAATGGATATCCTGGGGCTCGTTACAAGGGTTTTCACTCGGTAGAGGATGCACACAAGGCTATAAATGGGTGTGACAACAGCGGGCATACACATATTGATGATGGGTCCCAAGTAATTACAAGGCATATGCCTGCGTCTCCTGTAAATCCTATGTCACCCTATCATGCAATGAACCAATCACTGCTACAGCAGAGGACACAAATGTCGAACTTGTCTTGTATTGTTGTTGTCCTGTTGATAATTCTAGTAATGTTGCTGTTGTTTATATTACTTACTCTCGTAGTTGTGTTGTTTAAGGTGGGGACTTCATAGAATATGCTTGTTCACAAGTACTTTTTCTCTGTTATGTACTATGGTTATATGTATCTGCTGTTATTAAACCATGTACCAGTCATTTTATTAATGGATAATGACTTCATCAACAAATCATGTTGCAATGGTGATGAAAATGTTTGGTGTGATGTGTAGATCTTGATCCCATTCTATTGGACTTTCTCTTGGGGGATGATGACATGATCAACAACGTTGAGGAGGCCATTCTTGAAAGAGTGGAAGCTGAGGAAATGTCGCCACTCTTTCGTCGACGCATGCATTCATCAGTCCACGCAGGTCAAATGTGGGTGACAAATATTATCAATGGGCATGAGCAGAGGTGTTACAAGATGTTCAGGATGCACCCAACTATGTTTACAAGATTGACTGACATCTTGGTAGGCCGTGGTTTGTTAAAAGATTCAAGATATGTATCTGCTGCTGAACAGTTGGCTATGTTCCTATATGCCACCGGTCATGGGGTGTCTAGTGGTGCATTATGTGAGCACTTTCAACATTCTTCTTAAACAATCAGTAAGTATGTAAATGAAGTCATCGTTGCCATCAACCATTTGAAGGAAGAATATATTCAACTACCCACACCTACACAAGCTCACGAGTGTCATCCCTACATTCGTGGCAAAGAACGCTTCTACCCGTATTTTAAGGTGAGGTCTTTTTACTTAGTCATTCCTCCATAGTACATTGATACCTTAAACTTACCAACGCAATTTTTTATCTAGGATGCCATTGGTGCCATAGACGGCACACATTCCTGCAAATGTACCAATTTCAGAGCATGACCGGTTCCGCAACCGTAAGCAATGCATTACACAAAATGTAATGGCGGTTGTATCATTTGATATGCTTTTCCATTATGTGTGTGTTGGATGGGAAGGATCGGCTGCTGATATGCGGGTGCTAAAGTGGGCTTTAGATGAAGGAGGTTTCTCTATACCGCCAGGGAAGTATTATTTGGTTGATTCTGATTATGGAAATTCTTCATCTTTCTTGGCACCGTATAGGGGGGTGAAGTATCATCTTGCTCAATTCCGTGGTCGTGTGAATGTGCCTTACGAAAATAAGAAGGAAAAATTCAATCATCGTCATGCTCAATTGAGAAACGTGGTGGAGCGCACATTTGGGGTCTTGAAGATGCGATTTCATACTTTGCGTGAGGGCAACATGTACCCTTGGCCGACACAGCGCAAGATAGTCCTTGCATGTTGTGTGGTGCAGAACTTCATACATCGTGAACAATGGTATGATTAGTACTTCAATCGGGTTGGTGACGAAGATGTGCAAGGGGATGATATTGATGATCAGGAAGTTCCCACTGTATCATCCATCGGCCAGCAACAAGTTGCTGCAGGAGAGCGCCTTAGGAATGACATTGCCAATAGTATTTGGGGGTCGGCATGAGATTTTGAATTATACTAGACGTGAGAACATTTATTATAGTTCTTTTATTTCTTGCTTTGTACTTGGATAATTTTTATATAAATCGTACTTCGTTCATGTAGTAGGTTTAACATGGTGCATTGTAGTGGAGGATGTTTAATTAGTACATGGGTTTCATTTACCTTTTACAATAGTTTCATATGCGTAACCTTTTTTTGCAGGCCACACCCTCCCAACCCTAGCTTCTCATGCAGTTGGATAGTTGGGTGGGAAGAGGCCTTAAAGGGCAATGATGAGTTAAAAATATGATGAAAATGGCATTGTCTACGTGGGTGATTGATTATGTCAGCAACATAGTGAATAACTTTACACAACTGTGGAGGTTCCTCGGAGCATATATGTTGTGATGGGTTTGAACTAGGAGGGCTGACTTGTCAAATAACCCATTGCAATGCCATGACAGTTCATGGTAGCAGGAGCAGTTAGAGGGCTTGAAGGGCAATGATGATAAGTCTTATGATGATAATGGCATTGTCTAGTTGGGTGATTGATGATGTCGACAACACAGTGAATAACTTTACACAGTTGTGGAGGTTCGTCGGAGCACATATGCTGTGATGGGTTTGAATTGTGAGGGCTGACTTGTCTCTCAACCCGTTGCAATGAAATGACTGTTCATATTAGTCTAAGCCTTCTTCATGTCTCTCAACCCCCTGTAATGCTTTGTCTGTTCATATAAGTCTGAGCCTTCTTGTCTCTCAAACCCTTGCAATACATCCTTTACTGAGCCCTCTTCCCCAGTACACTGTGATCGGTTGACAGGCTTATAATGAAGCACTCCTACTTTATGGCAGAGTAATGTTACTGAAATGCCATTTACAAATCAACATGTTTTGTGTTCTTGGCATTCCCTCATATCTGCAATGGCCAGTTACAGTTATTGTGAGACGTGTAGAACAACTTGGGTTTTGGGTTAATCTGACTTGGGTTTTTATTCATATTCTCATGTTGCTGGACTTCTGTTAGATAGGTTGTGCAGATCTATTTTAATGCTGTCATAATCTTGGATCCTGTGCCTGGTAAGTTTCACAGCATTGTTGTTTAAATGTTATGTCTCCCCATAGCATGTGAGCAGGTATGTGACATAAGAACACAGCTGAGCCATCTTTGGGCAATGTGAGCAGGTATGTGAGCAGGTATGTGACATGTTTGTCATACTGTTTTATTATTCTTTGGATTCTTATTTTTGGTGCAATTTTTATCACAAAAGTCAATTAGGAGGAAGCGAATTAGTGTTTGATAGACTTATGCATTGTTTTATTTTGTTCTTTATTATATGTGCCTTTCTTTTGGGTCTGAATCTCAATGGCACCCCTTCTTTTTATTATTTAAGAAACTTGTCTTGCTATATATATATCCACTTCTGGAAAATGAATGTCAGTGGTAGCTAGGTTCGTGAAAATAGAGTTTTTGGTTTCTTGCATTTGTACTACCTTTTCAACTCCTTGTTGGTCATACACATACTTCTCATTGCATTTCATTTACATTTCAACAGATCTTTGTGTAAACTTTTTTTGCAGGCCAAACCCTCCCAACCATAGCTTCTCATGCAGTTGGGTAGTTGGATGGGAAGAGGGCTTAAAGGGAAATGATGAGTAAATAATGCAATGAAAATGACATTGTCTAGGTGGGTGATTGATTACGTCAGCAACACAGTGAATAACCTCACAGCTGTGGAGGTTCCTCGGAGCACATATGCTGTGATAGCTTTGAATTGTGAGGGCTGACTTGTCTCTCAACCCCTTGCAATGCTATGACAGTTCATGGTAGCAGGAGCGGGTAGAGGGCGTGAAGGGCAATGAACATAATTCTTGTGATGGAAAAGGCATTGTCTTGGTGGGTGATTGGTAATGTCAGAAACACAGTGAATAACTTCACACAGCTGTGGAGGTTCCTCAAAGCACATATGCTGTGATAGGTTTAAATGGTGAGGGCTGACTTGTCTCTCAACCCCTTGCAATGCTATGACTATCCAAGTTCGAGCCTTCTCCATGTCTCTAAACCCCTTGCAATGATGTGACTGTTCATATTAGTCTGAGCCCTCTTGTGTCTTTACTTTTCGCAAAACATCCTTTTCTCAGCCCTACTCTTCCAATTATGTGGTCAGTTGACAGTGGAATAATAGACCACTCCTAATTTCTGCCAGAGTAATGTCCACTTATAATGACAATTACAGTTAAAATTACAGATGTGACTGTTCTTGACAGTTGCTCACATCTGCAATGGCCAGTTACAGTGATTGTGGGTCTTGCAGAGCAAATGTGGAAAATGTTGATGTTGATTTGTCTTGGCATTTATTCATATTGTCATCTGGCTTACTGCTACATCAAGGGTATGCAACAACAAGGCATTCTACTTGACTTAGATGTGGAAGAAGACTTGAATACCTACGTATGTGCAATTAAGGACTTGCTTCAAATACATAAAGACTGTGAGTACTTGAATGGGCAGAAATCTTGAATATTTTCTGATGTAAGGACCCTGATATGCTAAGAAAAATTATGGTTATGTTATATTTCAGTTGTTACTCCTTCCATACCTTCAGCATCTGTAATGTGCTTGTGTCTGAAGGTGCACATGGTTCAGGGTGCAGGTGGTACATGGATCAGGTGTCACAATGCCAGGGATCTAATATGTTACATATTCTTGCTTGGTACCAATTGCTAGGCAGGGAGCCATTATAGTTTTCTGTTACTTTCCTCAATATGCATGTTGTTTACCGTTTCATTCAGTGACAAATCTACTTGTATTTTGTGAACGTGTGTAATCAATCCTTTTCACATGCTTTGATCCTCTGTACATGGCTGGATACCCAGAACATTAGATAATGCAATCTGTAGTCTAGAGATGAAACTGGCAGCAGCAAGATCTTCACAAATTATTCTTCGGCATAGGTAATTTACCTTTCATTTTCTTGTTGCAAATCTGTAGCCTAGAGATGAAACTGTGCCTGTATAACCTCCCTAACTTGCATGTTAGTATATCTTCTTGTTGCAAGTCTAAACTAATAATTAAACAGCACTCCAAGCTGTTTGTGCTCAAATTGCACCCACCAGAAAGTCCACAAGATCCCACTCCTTGGGCACCAACTCCTTTGATTGAAGTGCACCCATGGTGAAATGGAGGACATAATCACATCGTTGTCCATGCCCAACAACCTTTCTGACTAAGTCGGCATCATATTTGGCCTGTACAAATTTAGCATAGTGACATAGAAGGACAATGATGGGACAGACAACAATTGGATGGGTACATAAACAAATCATGGTATTGTTATTATCTCCCTTGTCATTGCTTTGTTTTGGCTCATGTTCCATAATTCCAGGGCATCAGATATTTGTTTCATGTATGTATGTACATTTGTTTCATAAGATTATCATAGCAACTAATAGTAGCTTACATTTAATTGGCTACAATTTTGGGTCACTGTAGGCTTAGATAATGCAAGTATTTGGGCTCTGGGTTGTGGACAAGGCGTTGAGGGTAAAATTACTTGTTCTCAATCTATCACTTGTGGTGAGTATTTTTTTTTAAGATTTCAAGCAAGCTTTATTAAATTCACTTTCATGCTTGCATATGCACCCATTTATTAATGTTGTTGGCTATGTTATTCTCAATATTCCTCTGTCAGCTCTTTGCCTGTTTCTGGTGAGTAAATGGCCATTTGCATTGTTGTGGGCATGCTGATTTAAATGGACATTCCAAGTTCGTGCACTCTTTTTAAAAACTGTAACGTGTGGCTGTGGAGGCTGAGGAAGCCATTTGATATATCAGGTGCTCGGAACTCTAGTCTGGAGCTTTGTGTTTTTAATTTATCATTGTTGCGCCCTTTCCCCCATGGAGATGTATTCCAAGTTGAGAGCCACATGAGAGGTAAGACACGATCATGGTTTTATAGGGTGACATTGGGGAATTTCTGATTTGCACTGCCCTCTCCAACTTTGGTTGTAATCAGGTATGGAAAATGCAACTTCTTATTACATCAAGGCATATTGCGTATAGAAATGGGTGTCTATATTTCTTGCGCTTTTAATTGGTTTTGATTACTTGAATTCCGATCCGACAGAATCCAATATTTACTATTGTGGTTATATGATACACCCGACGGGAGGTCAATAAAGCACAGATCTGATCACTCCGTAGAGTTGTTTGCGCATCTGGATGTAGAAGAGGGAAACCGAAGATGCCTTGTCATGGCCCATGCAAGAAGCTCCAGTTGTCCGTGATGTCTCATCCTGCGTCGTCCTCCTCTCATGTATTCCCGACAACTTCCTCGGCTCCAAGCCCATCGGTTTCTACTCCAAACGTGGTCGCCTCGACATGGGGTGCGACAAATGGATGAGACAATCTTCGTTATTCAAGTACTGCAATGTATGGTCTGTAAAATATGGTGCACAATGAAATCGCATGATATTTTTTATTTTGTGTATATCTAATTGTGACAGTGGATTACTAATATTGGATGTGTAAACTTATGTCCCAATTTTAATGCAATGACTTGTTGATTAGCAAATTGTTGAGTTTGTGCACTTTTGTCTATTGATTAGAGATGGAAAAAACATTAATTTTTGTGCAAGAGTGGATTTATGTGTTGAGAATGTAGTATTTTGAATGTTTATAGGCAGAAAAAGAGATTCAAGTATCATGTAATTTTACGTCAAACGAGAAAAAAAATTTATATCTAGTGTTGTTGGGTTATGTTAAATCGTGTCTGCGTTCGAGTTCAATTCCGATTTAGCCGCACAAGCAATGGCCTGAGTTTTATTTGGCTTGAGTTTTATAGGCAATTATATCCCTCTTAACCCATCTACAATTATTAGGAATTCTTGTCAAAGTAGATGGAACAAGGGGTCTTATTCTATGGGTAACTTGGGTTATGGTACATTCTTATCAAAGTAAATATAGCTTTTCTTTGGAATAAGTAAACACCGGTTAAGATATTCTCTGTAACTTATTCCGCAATCAAAGAGGGCCAGAAGGAATTAGGAAAATTGGAAAACATGAAAGTTGTAGAGATTGAGAAGATGAAGAAGATGGATGAAGACCTCAGAGACAGAAAACGAAAGTAAGATGGAGAAAAATAAGGATGAACAAGAGGTGGTCACGGATGAACAGTGCAGAACTCTAAAAATCAGAAAATTGACTATAACTTTAAAACGGTGAGGAATTGGAAGATGAGGTAGAAGAAGAAGTTGGAGAACTTTTAAAAACCTACAATTTTTGTGAAGACAGCAGAGAGAGATGAAGATTAGAAGAGGGAGAAAAATGCTAAAGAACAGTGTTTGCAAAAATCGGATGAACAGTAGAAAACGTAAAACATCAACTTTAGCAATTTGAGAATAGCTTCAAAAATAGGAAGAATTAGAAGAAGTCTAAGAAGAAAAAGATGTAGATCTTTGAAAATAGAAGAACTTTGATGAAGACAATAACTTGAAAAGATGAGAGGAAAATTGATAAAAATGATGAAGAACAGAAAGTATGAAAATCGGGTGAACAGTAACAACCGTAGACAGAGCTTTGGAAAACTAATTATAGCATAAAAACGAGAAAGAATTAGGAGAAGAGGAAGAAAAAGAAGTTGGAGAAGACTTAAAAACAAAGAACTTTGATGAAGAACTTAACTACAAAAGATGAAAGGAAAGGCTTCAAAATTAATCCCTAAGGCAGATCGCCAACATGTTCTCTCCGTAACCCTGCGACCATGGCATCTTTTTATAGGGTTTTTGGTCTCTCACGATCGTGGACTTCCCAAATCCACTCAAATCTAAGTTTTTAGCAATGCAACTTCACCCAATTAGACTTCTTTCCATCCTTGGAGTCCTCCTTTCCTTGAATATGACTTGAAAATTGGTAGGAGACTTCGATCGGGAAACTGCAGTTGCCGTTTCTGGTTCAACTGTAAAGGACACCTTCATCAGGGGCGTCAAATCTTCTTTCAGCAACTTTCAGTCCGGGCGTCATTTCTTCAAATAGCGACTTCATCCGGGGCGTCAAATCGCTATTTCCTTATTTTAATATATAATCATCAGAATTAGCGCCCGATAAAATGGTCATCTTTTATTGAATGGACGACCTTCAGCTATCGTTAAAACTTTTCTATTTTTTTTCTATTTTCTGCAAAATGAAATTGACGCCTGGTCTCCTGTCGCTTCTTACTGAATACGCGCCCTTGCAGTTGTCGTTATTTAAATAGCGCCTTGATCTAGGTCGCTATTTCCTGAAAATTAAAATATCAATCTATTTAATTTCAAAATAATTGTGTAAATATTTAAATATTTCTCACATGGTCTTTTAAGCTCAAAAAGATGATAAAATATATGAAGACTCAAATAATGTGTGAGAATGTAATTAATGCTCATGTTGCACAAATATACTCAAATAATGCTCAAAGATGATGGATGTGATGTAAATTATGATGTAAAATATAGCACTTATCAGCGTGCCAAATCGGAATATGATGTTACGGCGGACAAATCTGGCCACGATCTCTCCGGTGACCTCCCTTAGGGCAATAGCCTCTGCCCAATGGGAGAAATAATCAGTCACCGCCAAAATGTACTTGCAGCCGATAGATGATGCAGGCAAGGGACCCACGACGTCTGTTCCCCATTGGGCAAACGGCCAGCTGGGCACTATCAGATGCAGCTGCACGGGCGGCCTTCTGGGTATGGTGGCATGCTCCTGACACTTCTGACACGACTTAGCGTATTTGCAGTAGTCGCCGAACATCGTCGGCCAATAGTAGCCGAGCTTCTTTATTTTAATCTTCATTTTCGGTCCTACCTGGTGTGCACCATCTGTCCCGGCATGGACTTCCTTCATGACCCTCCGGGCCTCTTCAACGGATAGGCATCGGAGGAGCAGCTTCTGTTTGGCGTCGGCCACAATTCGGAACAATATTCCGTTTCGGAGCTTGTAAGAGTCCTTGGTCCTGATCAGCTTGATCTTCTCTTCTCTTTGCTTGGGTAGTTGCTGGTATTTGAACCACTGCATCAAAGGATCTTTCCAGTCAGGTAGGCCGACGGCTTCTACTGCAGCGACCTCCAGTTCTTCTTCTTCTAGTTCTTCTTCTATCATACTGGGCACCTGGCGCTGATTTATTACTTGGATATTGAGCGATCCATCTGGCGGTATTGCCAAGGAGCTTGCTAGCTTTGCTAGGGCGTCATCCTGTGCATTATCTCCTCTGGTGACATGGCCTATTTCAAGGAGGTAGAACCGCTCCATGAGCACCTTTGCCTTAGTATAGTAAGGGAGCAGCTCGAGTTTTCAGACATCAAACTGCCCCTGGACTTGCTTGACGACCAGTAGCGAGTCGCCGAACACTTGAAGCATTTTGATCTCCATTTGGAGGGCCACTTGGAGGCCAATGATCAGAGCTTCATACTCTGCTTCATTATTTGTGCAAGGCTTGTTGATGCAGCAGGAAGTGTGCACAACTTCTCCATCTGGAGATTTGAGGACGATGCCGGCTCCAGCCCGTACCCTGGTGCGTCCAGAGGGGTCGCTTCTGTTCTCGAGGCCCTGTCAAAGTATAGGGGCAAAATGACTTGTTGGACCTGGTCCACCTCCAGTGTTTCATCTTCGGGTAGCTCAGTGGCCATCGGGGAGTCTTCGGGCACAGGGTGTGCTGCGAAGAAGTCCGCGATGGCTTGCCCCTTAATGGCCTTCTGCGGCACGTAGGTGATGTCAAACTCCATGAGTAGCACGACCCATTTGCCAAGGTGCCCCTTCGGGACTGGCTGGGAGAGAATGTGCTTGATGGGATCGGCTCTGGATATCAGACTCACCTCGTGGGACAACATATAGTGCCTCAGCTTCTTGACTGCGAAGGCCAAGGCAAGGCAGACCTTCTCAATCGGGGTGTACTTGGCCTCCACTTCCACCAATCTTCGGCTGAGGTAGTAGAGAGCCTGCTCCTTCCCCTCGTCATTATTCTGGGCAAGCATTGCCCCCAGTGAATATTCGGTAGCCGCTATATAGAGGATAATCGGTCTGCCTTTGACGGGTGCCCCCAGGACTGGCGGGGTCTTCAGGTACTCTTTTAGCTGGTCGAATGCATGCTGGCATTCGTGAGCCCAGCTAAAGGGTGCATTCTTCATCATCAGTCTATGAAAGGGTTGGCAGCGACCCGCCATGTTGGAGATGAACCTGCGGATGTAAGCTAGCCGAGCCTGTAGAGACCTCAACTCCCCGGGTTCTTCGGAGGAGGCAACTCCTGGATGGCTTTTATCTTGAAGTGGTCAATCTCGATCCCTCTATGCCGGACAATGAAGCCGAGGAACTTCCCGCTGGAAACACCGAAGGCGCACTTCATGGGGTTCATCTTCAGCCCGTACTGCCGGAGCCTCTGGAAGATGACCCTGAGATCATTCAGATGATCGCCCCTTTCCTTGGTCTTGACGACCAGATCATCAATGTAGCATTCGACTTTGCTATACAGCAGCTCGTCGAATATCTTGGTCATCGCCCGCTGGTATGTGGCGCCGGCATTCTTGAGGCCGAAGGGCATCCTCTTGTAGTGGAATATCCCCTTGGGCGACCTGAAGGCTATGTGAATCCGATCGCGGTCGGCTATCTAGATATGATTGTAGTCGGACGATCTGTCCATAAAAGATAGGACCTCGTGGCCAATGGTCGCATCAATCATTACTTCAGTGATGGGCATCGGGAAGTCATCTTTCGGGCATGCTTTATTCAGGTCGCGGAAATCCACACAAATCATGATCTGCCGTTCTTCTTCTTCACCGGCACGATGTTGACTAGCCAGGTAGTGTATTGGTTTTCTGCCACGAAGTCGACGTGTATGAGCTTGTCAACCTCCTTGCAGATCTGGTTGATCAGATCCGGCCTCATACGCTGGGGAGACTGCTTCACTGGCTCCATCTTGGGATCAATGGCCAAAATGTGCTGAGTCACTTCAGGGCTGAGTCCGGGCATCTCTTTGTAGTTCCAGGCAAAGCAATCTCGGAATTCTTGCAGTAGTTTCATATATTGTTCCCTCTCCTGTGGGGGTATAAGAGCACTCAGAAAGGTTGGCCTGGGGTCGCTTTCTGTGCCAAGGTTGATCTCAACCAATTTGTCGATGGTGGCCTGGCCGCCATCTTCAAATTCCGGCGGGGCCGGTGACAAATCTGCAACAAAGTCTTGGTTTTCATTATCCTCGGGCTCGAGGACGCCATCCCCTTCTTCTTGTTCCTCATGATTGGGTGTGGAGGCTGCGTTCACCTCGCATTCCTCCTGGGCCATAGCCGGTGGGTCCATGGGGTTCCCTGGCGTAGAAAGGCACAGGGCCGCCTCGGGATCTTCTATTTACTCATCATAGACAACCTCGACAGGGGCCGGGGCAGCTGCATCTTCAGACGCCTGGTGCTGGATAGATATTGTATAGACTCCTCTTCTGGGGCTGCTTGTCACGTGGGGGCGCGGTGGGGCCACCACATAGTCTCCCATTCTGAGCTCATCCCCGTCAATGAGGTTTTGAGCAATGTCTTTGAAGACATAGCAGTCTTCAATAGCGTGACCCAGTATCTGGTGATAGGGACAGAACAGTGGGTCTCCACTTTTCCGGGCATCCTGCGGCCTCTTGGACCTCGGGAGGGAGACCTTGCCATAGTGGCAGGTCCAATCAAAGATATCCCGAGTCTTCTCTCTTAGGAAGGAGTAGGGCTTATGTAGCTTCTCTTGGAGTGTCAGGCCTCGCCTGGCTGGCCTTCTGGCTGAAAGGCTCTCACCGTATCTCTTGATTCCCTCCTCGATCGGATGGAGGCGTCAGGACTGGCATCCCGGGACCGGGATGCGTTGCCACCCCACGGGCGGAGAGAGCTTTGGATCAGGTCGACCACTATCGAGGTTAACTCAGCCAGCCGTGCCTTTAACATCTCGATCTCCCGTTGCTGCCTATGGTATAAGGCGTACATGACAGGGTCGTATCGAGGAGGATCCAGAGCACGGCCCATACTACCACTCCTTGCTTCGCCAATAGGCCGGGGTAAGGGCACCCCGGTGGTGTGATCATTTGAGGTCGAGCCCTCAGAAAAGGAGGAAGTCTTTCCCGTGCAGCTGCGACGGAGAGGGTTCCATAGGAACACTTCTTCGTCTTGCGCATCCTCAGCCAGAGGCGTGGAATATACATCTTGACGGGCTTCTCGCAAGTCTGCAGCTTCAGCGAGTTCATCGCCGGACAGGGCCGAAACTGATATAACATCAGTTTCGTAATAATCTTCTAGTGAAAAGCCCAGGCCGGGGTGCTTGGTAATTTGCAGCAGCCGCCGATCCAAGTTTGGTGGGTTCCACATCCTTTCAAACATTTCCTTCCGACTGGAGGGTTGGTAGGGGGGAATCTTTTGCTTTCTGACCACTCCGACTGCCCGGTCGGTCATGTGAGGAAGTCCCGTGATGGGGACGTGCGGGTCATGCAATTTTTCAGGGAATCGGCAATCATCGTCTTCCCTGACTCACTTTTCCCCGGCAACATAAAAGATAGTGGGTGGCCCATCAAGGTTAGGCACCTCAAAAATTCTCAGCTGCTCGGCTACTTGACAGTCAACTTCTGTTATGGGCTTGATGATCCCTGGCGGGACTCTGACATCTTGCAACAGGTCTTCGAGGCAAGGTGTCCCCGGTGTAGGATAGATGGCGAGAGGAGCTACCTTGAATACCCCTCCTTCTTGCGCAATGAATGGTACATGTGGGGGAGCCACATAGCCTGGGGGCGGCGGAGGAAACCAACCACTCGACTCCACCTTCTTCTTCCCCCTGTCTTGGGAGACTTGGGGAGCTTGCTTCGCCTTCTCTAAGTACAGATTGGCATCTGACAAATGACACTCGAACACCTCGAACGGGTGGAGATAGGCGAAGATTCTGACTTCCTTACCCTCACAAGGGTACTTGATGCATTGGTGCAGGGTGGAAGGCACCACTCTGTTCTGGTGTAGCCAAGGCCAGCCAAGCAGCGCCTTATAGGAGGTGTTGGAGTTGATGACGTGGAACTGGACCTTGGTGGTGAAATCATCAAAGGTCAAGTTGAATTCTGCGACCACCATGGGTACCTCGCATTTCTGGTTAAAGCCAATAATCTTGACGTTCTTGACCTCGACCAGGTGTACGTCAAAGTAGTGCTTTTGGTACACCCGGTAGGGAAGTATATTCACTGCCGCCCCCGGGTCGATCAGGACCCTGTTGATAGGCTGGCCATTCAGTTGCCCTTTCATGTAGAGGGGTCTGTTATGACTGTAGGTGGGCAGAAGCATGTCATCTTCTGTGAAGGCCACATCCACTTCAGGTGATATTTCTGCCAAACAGGCTTCAAGGTGTGCTGGTGTCTGGAGTGCGGCAATAATGGCTTGCCATGTCTCTTCATCCAAAGACAGCATCTCCCATACGGTAAATCAGGCCGGGATCTTTTTGAGATGTCTGACTATTTGGTCGGCAGCCCGCACCTTGAGTAACTTCATCTCTTCGGCCTTGCTACGCCTGCCCCCACCTTGGCACTGGGGTGATGGATCAGAGGATGCCCCCTTTGCCAGTTCTGTCACAGCCTGTTGAGCCTGTGGGGCATGCTGGGCTTCCTCCCTTTCTTGCATAAATTCGGCGAGGTTCGGGACGCCGTCAAATTCCTCCTCTGGCTGAGGAGGGGTCATCGATGGTGGAGCCGGAGGACTGCTTGCTTCTTTGGTCGAAGGAGACCCTTGGGGGCGTGCCTGCCTCTCTGCTCGGGCCAACAGAAATTCGGTTAATGAAGGGGTGCCCCGGCTCCTGGATCCTTCGGGATGGAAACCCGACGGGGGAGGGATCTCGGTGCCTCGAACCTTGGGCTCGGGGACCTGGTATGGCTGCTCTCCCCTGAGCATGATGTTGAGGTTATCCTGAAGAGGGCGCCCCCACTTCCTTCCCGACCTGGTGGCGTGTTGGGAAGTAGATGCTTCAGCCTGGTTCACCTTCGTCGGCTCATGGGGTAACTCTTCTTCATTTTCTTCCAGGGAGAGGGCGGTGTCGAACAACGTCGAGAGGGTGTTGCAGGCGACGACAACCTCCTTTTTCTTCTTGCTTCTGGGCCTTCTCTTCTTCTTCTTCTTTCCTGCTGTAGCCGGTGGCTACTCTTGGAGAAGTTCACCCCACAGGGGAGGCTCTTTCTCTGCTTCAGCTTCTGTTCCTGGAGCCAGTTCGAGTGATTCGAACTCCTCCTAGGGGACATATTCTTTCAGCTCCACGGGCTGGATTTTGGGCTGTTCATAATCTTCAAGCCCATCAATAATAGCCTAGAGTCTTTCAACCGCTGGGCTGGTCTTCTTGTGCATCTGCATCGGGACGTGTTTCTTTTTATTGTGAGTCAGCCGCCTCATGACTAGGCAAGAGGCCGTGTCATGCAAGGCTGGGTTCGCCAGGGGTGGTGCTGGCCGGGGTGTC
Source organism: Amorphophallus konjac (assembly GCA_022559845.1). NCBI lineage: Eukaryota > Viridiplantae > Streptophyta > Magnoliopsida > Alismatales > Araceae > Amorphophallus > Amorphophallus konjac. The sequence goes on along the minus strand of CM040119.1, from coordinate 308,706,839 downwards.
ACACCCCTCACATGAACTTCTGGGGTGGGCCGAGGGATCCATCCTCTTCTATTCTTCCTGGGTACAGTCTACCAACCCCCTTGGTCTTGAGCCGGGGCCATAATAAAAGTTTCATAGGTGGCGCGGGTGCTGGCCTCCGCCCACTCTTCACCAACTCCTGGTATAATGACACCATGTTGACGGTGGAGGTTATATTGGGCAGCTCATGCGGCTGCGGGGGGTCTACCTTGTGCTCCCCCATGTCCAGCTCTCCGTTCTTGATTAAGGACTCAATGATGTCCTTGAAGACGTAGCAGTCCTCAACAGTGTGCCCGAGCATCCGGTGGTACAGGCAGAAGCGCGGGTCATATTTCTTCTTCAGGTCACTGGGCCTCTTCGGTTCTGGCAACGTGATTTTGTTGTAGCTGGTTGCCCACTCGAACAGGAGCCGAGACTTATCTCGGGAGAAGGAATATAGCATGTTTCTCATCTTCTCCCTCAGCGAGGGGCCTTTCCACCGTTCTGTAGTTCTGGGCGGAGGAGGGTTGGCAGCCCCTTTGGCTTTTTCCTTCTGTTTCTCAAAGGCTTGGAAATCTAGTGCATGCACCTCAGGGGGAGCTGGCTTCTTCTCGGCCTGCCTGACTCTCTGGCTCGATGCGGCCGGGGTGGAAGAATATCGAGCCAGGAATGTCTCAATCTCAGCTACTATATTGTTCAGGCGGTCAAATGTTTTGACCTCAGTGCCGATCATCCTCTCCAGGATTTCTTTCTTCAGATTCTGCTTGCAGATCTGCACCGCGTCCTCCTGATGCGGGGGACACCTGCACCTCCTACTGAGGTTCCTCCATCTTTTAATGTAGTCGAGAGCTGACTCATCATTCCTCTGCCTTGTGGCATAGAGCTCTGCCACAGTGACCTCCCGTTCAGCAACGTAGAACCTTTCTTTGAACTTCTTCTGCATGTCTGGCTAATTAGCAACCGACCCGAGCGGCAAGCTGGAGTACCACTCAAAGGTCAGCCCAGTGAGCGTCGAGTTGAAAAACTTCAGGAGGTAGGCCTCATGAGCAGCCAGATCACCCATGACATTCACATAATAGGCAATGTGCTCCATGGGAGACCCTTGTCCATTAAACTTTTCAAACTCCGGCGGCTTGGTGACGCCAACCGGTAGCTTCTTCGCAGCATAATGAGCCGGGTAGGGAACCTGGTAGACATCAAATGGCGTCTGGTCACAGTCGCTCCTTTCTGCCAGCTTCATGTCTATCATTTATTCAAGCATCAACCGGCTGACTGCTGCTGGGTCGACCGGATTTGGATAAAAGTGAGCGGGCTGTGCACTCGGAGTAGTCAGCACAGTCGCCCGGGGGGCCATGGGGGACCTTTGGGAAAGCAAGATCTGCGGCGGTGCTGGTGCCGTATATTGTGGTTGCTGCCGGGGCATGCCCCCAGGGAAGCTGGGAGTTGCTGGGAATGTCGTAGCTTGCAGAGTTACTTCTGAAGATTGCCCGTTGCCCCCGGGAGCTTCGAGTAGAACCTCGGTCTGTCCGGACGTCGAGGGCTATGCGCTCCGCTCATTTAATTGCTTCTTCAGCGACTCAATCTCTTGTTGGAATCGTAGTATCATGATTAACATTATCGGGTTGGTTGTGGGGAGATTGGGCATGCCCCCTGTCTCTTCGGCCGGGGCGTCCTCGGATGATGTGGAGGGTCCGCCGCTTGTGCCCCCGGTGGTGACCACATTGGCCGTCAGAGCCGCAGGAGATTCTTCAGGGAAGGTCTCTTCGGTGCCTGTCTGCACCGCTTCGCCTGCCGCTCTTCCTCTTCTAGTGAGAGGCCCCGGTCTAGCGGCGAGTCTGGCCATCTCGTCAGGGTCGGTAGGTAGAGCCCCGTACCGACCAAAAACTCCTGCCATATTGCAGGTGAAGACTCTCCAGTTTCTATTTCTTTTTGTCATCCTCCGGGATGACCTCCCTGGGAATACCAACCTGTCAAAGACCGATCGTCGGGGCGGCGCTTCCTCCCGAAAAGGGGACTGGCGCGGCTCCTCCGACCGATTCCTTGACTCCACATTAGGCACGGGTTGGGCTTCTTCTTCTTCTTGGAAGGCAGAGGCCACTGCCCCTAGCAATCTCTAGCGATTCAAGGAAGTGTTGCCTGGGCCCCGGAGGTAGTTTCTCATAGGCTGCTCGATCCCTTCCCACTCTTGGTCAGGGAGAGTAGTTGGTAGTTGTGTACCGATGGCGGTAGTAGGAGGGGAGTAGATCCTGGGTGCCGAGCAGGAAGCCTGGTGTCGGCGTCCACGGTGCCGGCGGCGGGCGTTTTCGGGCGGTGCCGGTACGGCAGGTGCTGGTTAGTAAGCCGGGGTCGTCACCTCGACCCTCTCATCTTTCTGGGCCCTCCTCGGGCGGAAGGTGCTAGGTCATGCCTGGGCAGGTGCAGCAGGCTGGGCCTCCTTGGGAACCCAGACTTGTTTCAATTTGGCCGGCCTGTGAGCCGGCGCATTCTTCGGTGCCACGGTCGGGACGACGGGTGTCACCTTCTCCTTTAGCATCTCCAGCCCTTGGAAAGAGTTGCGGACTGGGATGGTCGGGACAATACGGTCCGGTATCACCTGGGACCTCTGCCCAACCAAGTGGACTCGGATGGTCTCGACGGCCATGGATTTCCCGGAGCTGGACATGCGGCGCCCCAGGACGACGCCGGTGTTGCTCCTCCGGAGCCTCCTCCAGTGAGATGCCTATCCTTGGTGGGACGGGCCAGCAGTCTGGTGCACGTGGTGCACGTTGCATCTCAGCGTCGTTGCCGGGAGGACGTTGTCGCTCTTGGCCACAGCTCGGCCGGTAACAGCTTCAGTGGCCCCCTGGGTGGGAGCGTTGGTCCTGGGTTTTTCGGACGCTTCCATGTCCAGTATGTTGGCGAAGGCCACCCTAAGGAAGTTGGGGAAGCCCACCACGGGAGAGAAGCTCCCGAAGCTAAGGGGGACGGCAAGGTAGCCACCTTTGACGTGGCTCTCGACGGGCTGGGAACCGAAGGTGGTTGCCATTCTCGACATCACAGTGCGACTTTCCTATATTTGCAAAAATAGCGCAATTAGTATTACAAGAAGGTGGGCAGCAGGACCCCTAATTCCGGCAAAGAGATGAAGGGTGGATTGGTCCCACCGAGCGTGCCAGACTTGTGGACGCACTTCTCGATCGATCAGCTATCGTTGCTCATTTGTTGGTTTATTAGGTGCATGGCCGTGCCAGTCACCGAAGTGACAATTTATTCGGGCCCCGAAGAGCCCATGGTGCGCTCGATCTGACTAATCAGATGATTATGTGGTTCGTGTCGGGACTAGATCCCGTCGTGCCGTAAAGGCCACGGCGTCATTTACATCCCCCATACGAGAGAACACCCTTGATTAATTGTCGAAATTAGGGGCCCTGCGACCGAAAGAACTAATACTAACTGCGCTAGAAAGAGGCAGGAATAAATCACACTAAGGTCTGCATCGGGATACTAGCCACGGGCTATGTTGGTCACTCGTGGACCTTTTTCATGTTCGGACAAAGGTCCATAATAGAATCGCAGTGAAAGCCGGGATAAATCCGTCCAAATGTCTGCCGAACGCGCGGTAATTTTAGTAGTAGCTCGGAAGGGATCCGGCCTGAGAAACAGGTCCGGTTCAATCGGGATGTCGGCCCAAGATGAGGTCGGGTCGTGGCCATTTCGGGATGACTCTCAAGACTCGGGCCCAGCCTGCAAGGGTGGCATTGTTGTTCCTTCAGCACCGGGTCACGGGAGAGACGGGGCTGCAATATATATATATATATTTTTTACCATCTTCTTTATCTGGGATTCTTAGCCATACGATTTTTTGTGCTGTTTATTTCCCTATATGTATTTGTTCTGGATGATTTCCCCATTTTGCTTATTGTTATTATTATATTTTATTTTTTTACTATTATTGTCACTATTTCATTTTTTTTGTTTATTTCATATATACATATGTTCAGGTTTGTTTATTTATCATAATTTTTTTCATTTATTATTATCATCATCATTATATGTATATTTTTTTTGGAGAGAGAGTGGGCCGCTGGAGGGCTAAAAAGAGCTGAAGGGGCGTGCCGGCGAAGGCAGCACGGAGCGTGCCGGGGAAGGCCACAGGCAGTGTGCCGGCGAAGGAGATGGGTTGAAGTGCGCCGGGGAGGCCAAGGATGGGCGTGCAGACGAAGGAGCCGGAGGAGCGTACCGGCGAAGGAGCTTGAGACGTGCCGGCGAAAGGCCTGGCCGAGTGTGCCGGCGAAGGGCTGAACAGGGGAGAGCGTGCCGGCGAAGGGGTCACGAGAGCGTGCCGGCGAAGGTTGGGGTCAGTGTGCCAGAGAAGGGTGAGGTTGGAAGCGTACCGGGGAAGGCCAAGGCAGGGAGGGGTATCAGATGAGGATGAGGACGGGGCCCACTCCTTTTCCATTCTTATATCCTTTCCTTTTCTTTTCTCTCTTGATTTTATTCAGTTTGCATGGGTTTCTTCTTTCTTTCTCTTGACTATCTTGTCATTCTTTTTTCCCTTAAGATGGATGTTCAAGTTGCTTAGTTGTCATTTGGTCTGCCTATCTCTGTGTTGATTACAGTTCCCTTACCTTGGTTGAGATACTCACTGTCAATCTTTCCATTTGTTTGTTGCTTCCTTTTTCCTTTTAAACACGTTATTATTTCTGCCAAAAATTCGACAGCATCTCCCCTTGACCCGAGCGTAAGGGAGATAAAGGGAACGCGTCCACAGGGAGTGGCGGAACCCGTCAACTGGAGGTGGGCGCCCGAAAGCGGCAACACCTTTGACAAAACCTCAGAAAACCCGAAAGCAACGATAGATAGGGGGGAAACCTTTCTAGAACTGGTCAGGGGCGTGCCGGGCTAGGGAGACCAAGGATGTGCCAGTGAAGGCCACTAGGACAGTGCCGGGGAAGGCCCGAAGGGGGTGTACCGGCGAAGGCCATCATAGGCGTGTCGGGGGAGGGCAGCCAGGGTCGTGTCGGCGAAGGGTATTGAAGGGTGCACCGGCGAGGGCCCAATGGGGGTATGCCGACGAAGGGTTGGTTAGCTGTGCTGGCGAAGGGTGTTGAAGGGTGCACCGGCGAGGGCCCAATGGGGGTGTGCCGGCGTAGGGTTGATTAGCTGTGCCGGCGAAGGGTTCAAAGAAAGCATACCGGGGAGGGCACCAAAGGGCGTGCCGTTGGAGAGCTAGATAGAGGGCCAACTGAGTGGAATGGAACCTGAGGGGAAAAGACATGGGATCTTGCGTTGGCTCATCCAAACATGGGCGTTGGTTAGTAATAGGGAGATTGTTCTGAGGAAGGGAGAAAGGCCAATGGGGATGTTGGGCTTGGGCGCTCGGAGAGACGGGAAGGTCACCTCCTTGACCAAGAAGGGGAATGAGAATAGGAGGGCCGCTGACCATGACCAAGAGGCTACCGACAGTGAGTCTCGTGGGGGGAACCAACCTCAAGGGCAGGAAATCGTCGGCATGAAGGGGGAAAATTCACCGAAGGGAGGAGGAAGAAGGCAATCAAACACATACAAAGACCCAAACGGACGGAGACAATAAGAAACCCAAAAGGGGAAGATTCATTCATAAAAGCAGCCAAACCTGGCCATATACATTTCAAAGCACCGGAGTTGAAGATACAAGTGGTGGGAGAAGGAAAGAAAGGAAGGAGGAGAAAAGATGGGGGGAGCTTGGGTCGAGCAGGGGCGACGGCTCCCTGCCCTTCCCCCTTCCCCCTAATACATCACACTCTATCGCTCTCCCTCCCTCACTCTCTCTTCTGGGCGATCGACGAAAGGGGGAAACCCCACGGCGGAGCTCTACCTTCTTCTTCTTCCTCCGGAGGCGGTGGCTCTCTACAGAGGTGTGTGTGTGTGTGTGTGTGTCTGGTTGTCTGTGTGTCTTCTTCATTCTCTCCATGTGTGTCTTGTTCGTCGGAAGAGAAGGCTTTTATACCTCCATGGGCGGGAGCCCTCGAGCACGAACAGTGGAGGCGGGAAGTGATGGGTCATGATTGGGTTTGACTTCCCCGTCCTTTGGTGGCAGAGGAATAGCCTACGTGCCCCAATCTTCGGCCGACACCTTGGATAGCCCACTGCGCGCCAAGGATCCCTAGGGCATGGGCACGAGATTTTGTCTGCCGGTCATGCCGCTGGACAGCCAGGGTGGCTTACCGCTGATAGGCACAACAAGCGTGTCGCTGAAGGGCCAAAAGGGCGTGCCGCTAAAGGGTCAGGGTGGCTTGCCGTTGATAGGCGCAACAAGCGTGCCGCTGAGAGGGCTTGAGGGCGTGCCGCTGAAGCGCCACAAGGGTGTGCCACTGAAGGGGCACGAGGGTGTGCCGGCAAAGGGGCGCGAGGGCGTGCCGGCGAAGGGGCGCAAGGGCGTGTGCGGGTGTGCCACCGAATAGCCCAAGGGCGTGCCGCTGAAGGGGCCCGAGGGCGTGCCGCTGAAGGCCACTAGGGGCATGCCGCTGAAGGGCCCAAGGGTGTGCCGCTGAAGGGGCCTGAGGCCGTGCCGCTGAAGGCCACTAGGGGCGTGCCGCTGAAGGGGCTAAATGGGCAGTCCTGAGCCCGTTGTGAGCCCGAGTTGTGGCCCATTTGATTTTCTTCGAGGCCCATGGATTTTCGGGCTCTTGGTGGTTGATTTCTCTTCACTGTCGTGACTCCGGAGACAGCTCCACGGCAGTGTGTGTGCGTTTGGGGAGTCCGGATGGCCCCTATTCTACGCAGTTTCTTCAGTTGAAGTTGTTGTTAATGCTGGACTAGTTGGGACGTATGGGCGTGCAATTTTGCACGTCCACAACCGTCATGAACCCCAGGTAGAAACGTGGGAAGAGATGAGGTCCAAACTTAGGAAGAAGTACCTCCCTGCCACTTACCGCCAGTGTCTCATAGACAGGTGGCAGAGTCTTACCCAAGGAGATCGGTCCGTCTCTGAGTACATCACCGAGTTCGATGAATACTATTTACGATGTGATGCCATGGAGGAGGACTCCCTTACTGTCTCCCAATTTCAGCGTGGGCTACGACCGCACCTACGGTATGAGCTTCTCCACCGCAAGTTGCACAAGTTGGAGGATGCATACCAAGTTGCTCTCGAGATGGAGCAATTCGAGGGAGAGTTCGAGTCTATCCAACGGTTGGGCCCCGTCCCTCTCCGTAATGCCGAGTCATATAGCTCCTTAGGCCCATACCCGAGGGGTCCCATGACTCGAACTCACGAGCCCGCCCGTCGGGTGCACTACGCTCCTAGACCTCATCCTCCCCTACCACGGGATCTACCTCCACCCCAACCACAGGCACCCGTAGCTCTCCCGCCGGCACCCATTGCCCATCCTCTGGCACCGGCACCCCCACCCTTGTTGCCTACGGCACCTACAGCTCAACCTCTGTTGCCTGCACCCCCTGCCCGTCAGGAGGATAATGGTAAGGGCCCTCTTATCGGGGAGACCAGTAGGTCATGGCTACAGTGTTTCCACTGTCATGGGTTTGGCCACATCGCCAACCAATGTCCCATTCGTGCCACTCTAGCCCTAGGGGTAGGAGAAGCTTTGCCTTATGGGCTTGTATCTGTCGACTACGAGGCCGATCCGAAACTAGCTGATGAGTACGAAGGTCTAGAAGAGCCTACCGATGCTCAGGATGCGGCACTCGGATGATGGCCACCTAGTGGGGTCGATGTCACCACCTTAAGTCTAGGGTAATGCATGAGTTAATCTGTTTCTTCTTTGTGTGGTTCGTTTGTGTGGCTTGTTTGTGTGGTTTGCATACGTGTTTAGTACATGGTGAGTCTGCATGCGTCTTGTGCAAGCTTGTTGATGTCAGTCCTGTATGAGTGAGAGGCGAGTATGGGTGTAACGACCCGAGAATCCGATTACTGGGAAGGCCCGATAACCCGAGACTCGCACCGCCACCCACGAGTCCGAAGACTCGGAAGGGTTAGAAGGATGGTGTGAAAACTACACAAGTATCACAAATAATTGCAGAAATTAAACAGTTATAATATTAAGCAGGAAATAAATTAACATTTTACATGGTCCACAATAGAAATTAACAACAATAACAATAGTCCACGACTAGTACAGTGACAAGGAAGAAAAGTATAGCTACACGGGGCATACCCCGGCTCTAACCTCTGGCGCTATCTCTGGGCACCCGCACCACGCTGCACCCCAGACGCGCTCCCCCGGGGCGGCGCCTCACCTGAAACACGGTGAAAACACGTAGGGAATGAGTCTCGGAACAAGACTCAGTAGGGATCACTCGAACCCTACCTCGTAAAACGAGAAACCACTACACTAGCGGTAGGAGAGTACCTCGAAAAAGAAAGCCATGTACTCTACAGAACAAAGGTCCCATGGCACGCAAACCGACACCCATGCCACAGTAAGAAGACCGAAGCTCAACGGCCAACCCAACAAACCCGAAGGTCGGAAACATGCGACTGACAGACTGCCACTCCGTACTCGATAGGAGTACCACCCACTAGAAGCACAGCCGGTAGCGTCCCCTGACGTCTTACGCCGCGCCGTAGGTGAACCGCCTAGCGTGGTAGCTCCTACTAGAGGCGTGAACACCGTACAAGTAACCACAACAAGTGACTAGTTGGGGTCACGCCCGTCGACGTGCGTCCACTGTCCCCAACCACGTGTGCACACACAGACCACGCGTCCTAGGTCTGGCCCTCTGACCGGTTTTCCCCTGGCACTGGACTCTGATGTGACGAGGGGCCCGACGGTAACCAGTCTAAAACCGTCCTCAGGGTAAGCCCGTACACCACTCCCTGGTGCGACCAGCACACGCGTACTGATAGGCTACGACTAGTGGAGGGTCACAAAGGAGTAGACTCTCGAGTCAACAGAAAATAATGTCCGAATCTGACAACGTGTGGGAATCACCCCACGCACCAGCCCCGTCGCACGGTGGCCACATTCGGAGTAAAAACGGGGTTGCCACCCTCATGGGGCAACCAGACATGTGACGGTCCACCCTAGGGCCGTCACAAGCAAGTAACGGTCTAGGCGAGACCGTTACATTCGCCTAACGGTTCAAAACAGACCGTCACACGGTCAGAGGGGAAAGGGATGTAACGGCCTGGTCCAGGCGCGTTACAAGAATGTAACGCGCTTGGCCCCATGCGTTACACACCCCCACGCTCCCAAAGCCAAAAGGGATGTAATGGCCCAGCCCCGACGCGTCACACGCATGTAACGCGCTTGGCCCAGCGCGTTACATGGCCCTCACACTTGGGGTGAAAATAGGAAGTAACGCGCCTGCCCCAGCGCGTTACACGCATGTAACGCGCCTAGCCCGGTGCGTTACATGGCCTGACCCCCAACGGTCATAAACCAACGATCGAAAGCCCCTGATAGCCCTACCCAAGCGCGTCATAGGCAAATGGCGGTCTATCGTGAGGCCGTTATAGCCCCCGACCCCCAAAAACACTACTCAGGAATGTAACGCACCCCTCTAGGGGCGTCACAAGCATGTGACGGTCACTGGAGTGACCGTTACACACTCCCGAGCATGCTACGGCGGGAAAACCCCAAAAACTTCGACCACGCCCCTGTGCCTCCACCGGAGAGGGGGAAAACGAAGGGGAAGACCCCTGGGGACCCCTAGCATGCATCTAAGCCATCCAAACGTGAAATCGCGGGCTAAAACCATAGATCGGGTGAGCTCTCCCCAAATCATGGAAAACCCCAAACCCGCTCAATCAAGCCCCTCTCGGCCTCCCCGCGGCCTACAAACCACGGAAATGAACGGCAAGAGGCCAAGGAACGTCACCCTACCTCAATGGAGCGAATGCTCCGTCGGATCGCCCACAAACCATGAAGAACGCCTTTGGAAACCCCGCCTCCTCAAGCTTCCCACGCTCGCCGCACGCCCACAAGCTCGCCTCGCCGCCGCCGACGCGTCTGCGCCGTCGCCCCGCCCCTGTCAGCAGCCGGAGAAGGGCTCACCGCGTCCGAATGAGAGAGAGAGAGGGAGGTGGTCACGGTGGGGAGGAAGGAGGAAGAAGAAGAAGAAGAAGAAGAAAGAGAAGGTGGGGGAGGAGAGAGAAAATATGGGGGTATTTATAGAAAATCTGAAAAATACCGAAAAATAGAAAAATATATTTCCGGAATCCTCGGAACGCACTGATCGCAACGGTACCACTCGTGCCCAGGTGAATGGCCCGGTTCACCAGCAGCGAGGTTCCGAAGGAATTGCCGAAACACATATCGGAAATCGAAAAACACGCGTGGAAAAGCCGCGGAACGCCTCCGGGCCTCCGAAATGACTCCGGATCGCGCCGATCCGAACACGAAAGATGTCCGAAACGAAATTTCGGGCACAACAGAGTCGGACACTCCGAAAACCAAATCCGGGACCCACGAAGAAAGGATCCGAAAGGTCCGAGATATTACAGCCCTCCCCCCTTAAGGAATTTCATCCTCGAAATTGAGAACAACCAAAGGGGAAAGAAGAGGAAGACTCACTCAAACAGATACGGGAACTACTGACGCATCTCCTCCTCACGTTCCCACGAAGCCTCACCACTAGAGTGTCGTTGCCACACGACCTTTACCAAGGGAATAACCTTGTTCCGCAGGCGCCGCTCTCGCCTATCCTCCACGCGGATCGGAGACTCTGGGAGAGAAAGATCTGGAGTCACCTCAGGCCAAACGGAAAACTCGAGCACATGAGAGTCATCGGGCATATACTTCCGCAACATCGAGACGCGGAACACGTCATGCACCGACGCCAACTCAGGAGGTAACTGCAACCGGTAAGCAACCTCACCGATGCGCTCCACAATCGCGAAAGGACCAATATAGCGGGGACTCAGCTTCCCACGCCATCCAAAACGCATCACCCCCTTCATCGGAGAAACTCTCAAGAACACATGATCGCCCACGGTGAACTCGAGAGGCCGCCTCCTACGGTCAACATAGCTCTTCTACCGACTCTGGGCCGCCAACATATTCCGACGAACCAGGTGCACAACATCCACACATTGCAGCACCAATTCCGGTCCCGTCAAAACACGATCACCCACCTCAAACCAATCAAGTGGAGTCCGACAAGGACGCCTATACAATGCCTCATAAGGAGCCATGCCGATGCTCGAATGATAGATGTTGTTATAGGCAAACTCCACCAACGGTAGGTGATGAATCCAACTCCCCTGCCACTCCAGGCAGTAGGATCTCAGCATGTCCTCCAAAGTCTGAATGGTCCTCTCAGACTGACCATCTGACTGGGGATGATACACCGAGCTAAATGCCAACTCCGTGCCAAGAGCTCGCTGGAAACTCCTCCAGAATCTAAAGGTGAAGCGCGGATCCCGATCCGACACGATCGAAATGGGAACCCCATGCAACGGCACGATCCACTCCACATAAAGACGAGCCAACTTAGACACGCTCCAGCTGACTTTGACCGGTAACAACCGCGTCACCTTCGTCAGCCGATCCACCAGCAACCAAATACTGTCCTACCCACTAGGGGTCCTCGGCAATCCTACCACGAAATCTGTGGTCACATGGTCCCACTTTCAAGCAGGAACATCCAAGGGCTGGAGAGTACCTCCTGGTCGCTGATGCTCCGCCTTCACCTGCTGACAGATCAGGCACCTGGCCACAAACTCTGCGACATCTCTCTTCATGCCAGGCCACCAGAACTGCCTCCGCAAGTTCCGATACATCTTCGTCGCACCCGGGTGCACAGTGTACCTGCTCCCATGAGCCTCGCGTAACACCGCACGACGAACATGCTCCTCCACTGGGACGTACAGCCTGCCGCGAAACCTAACAGCGCTATCCTCACCCAGCTCCACATCAGCCACAGTTAGAATCCGGGGCAACTCAGGGTCTGCATGCTGAGCCTCTGTCACCTGACGACGGATAGCAGGAGTGACAGTCAGACTCGCAAGCACTGCCAACCCTGGCTCCTGGGGAATCTTGAGCCTGAAAGATACCTCGGGCACTTGTTCCCAGAGCCTCCACTTCCTCAACATCAAGGTACTGACCGTCACCTTCCGACTCAAGGCATCAGCAACGACATTCATCCTGCCCGACTGATAAGACAGGGTGAAGTCATAATCCTTCATGAACTCCATCCAACGCCTTTGCCTGAGGTTCAGATCTCTCTGCGAGAACACATACCTCAAACTCTAATGGTCAGTAAACACCTCGAACTTCTCGCCGTACAGATAATGCCTCCAGATCTTCAGCGCGAAGATCACCGCCGCCAACTCAAGGTCATGGGTAGGGTAGTTCTCCTCGTGAGGCTTTAGCTGCCGAGATGCATAAGCCACCACTCTACCATGCTGCATCAACACATCACCCAACCCAATGCCGGAAGCATCTGTACACACCACGAAACCTCCTAATCCAGAAGGTAAAACTAACACCGGAGCCGAGGTGAGCAATCTCTTCAGTTCCCTGAAGCTCTGCTCATACTCCTCGGACCAAACGAAAGGCACATCCTTCCGCGTGAGTCTAGTCATCGGGGCCGCAATGCGAGAAAAATCCTGGATAAACCGACGATAATAACCCGCAAGCCCTAAGAAACTCCGGATCTCCGTTACCGACCTCGGCCTCGGCCACTGCATCACTGCCTCGACCTTGGCGGGGTCCACGAAATGCCATCACCAGAAATCACGTGCCCCAGAAAGTGCACCTCGCTGAGCCAAAACTCGCACTTGCTGAGCTTCGCATACAACTGGTGATCTCGCAACGTCTGCAGCACCACACCCAAATGGTACGCGTGCTCCTCGGCAGACCGCGAATAAACAAGGATGTCATCCACAAAGATGACCACGAACTGGTCCAAATACGGATGAAACACCCTCTGCATCAAGTCCATGAAGGCTGCATGGGCATTGGTGAGCCCGAACGGCATCACCAAAAACTCATAATGCCCGTACCTCGTACTAAATGCAGTCTTCTCCACATCGGACTCGCGAATTCTCAGCTGATAGTAACCGGTCCGCAAATCAATCCGTGAGAACACTCGCGCAGACTGTAGCTGGTCGAACAAATCATCAATCCGCGATAACGGATACTTGTTCTTAATGGTCACTTCATTCAGCTGCCGATAGTCAATGCACAAACGCAGACTACCGTCCTTCTTCTTCACGAACAACACGGGCGCACCGCAAGGGGAAAAACTAGGACAAATATACCCCTTGGCCAACAGTTCCTGCAACTGTGCCCTCAACTCAGCGGGGGCCATACGGTAGGGAGCCTTCACCAAAGGTCCCATACCAGGCACAACCTCGATCACGAAATCGATCTCCGCTGGGGAGGTAATCCAAGCAACTCCTCGGGAAAAAAATCGGGAAACTCGCACACCAGCGTAATGTCCTCGACATCCGGCTCCATCTGGTCAGACACAACCACGGACGCGAGAAAACCCTGACAACCTGAATCAAGCAATCGACGGGCTCGAATAGCAGAGATAAGGAATCGAGAAGAGGCGGAACGGATACCTTGGAAATAGAAGGTCCTCTTGCTCAGATGCTGGAAGTAGACCCTCTTCATTCCACAATCCACCACCGCTCCATGGGTCTCGAGCCAATCCATACCTAGAATCGCATCATAATACCAAAGCTGCAACGCATACAACCTACCTGGCATACTCCGCCCATCGATCCAAACCGAAACCTGATCGAAGCAATACGGAGTGATCATAAAGTCACCCAAAGGTAACTCCACTGCCAAATCACAGGACAACTGGGTCACCGGCTCCTCGACGCTCAACGTGAAATCCTCCGAAATAAACGAATGAGACGCGCCAGAATCAAATAAAACTCGAGCCGCACAACCCAAAATCTGAACGGTACCTTCCACGAGCTGCGACGCCACTGCCTCTGCCCTGGTCATGTGCGTGATCTAGCCCCGAGCCCTCTGCCTGCCTCCCACACTAGCTGACCTGGGTAGCGGCGGATACTGTCCCTACTGCTGCTGCTGTTGCCTCTGCTGCTGGGGAAACTGCTGCTGCGGCGGCCTCTGAGGACAGTCGCGCGCCATATGCCCTGGCTGGTCACACCAAAAACAGATGATCGGCGCCGTACACTGCCTGCCTGGGTGGGTCCCACCACACCGTGGACAAGGTCCTCGCGATCCACCCACTGATCCCTGACGCTGCAAAGGAATCGGCTACTGTACACTGCCCGATGAAGCTTGCCCCTGATCCTTGGACTTCTTTTTTCGAAAATTCTTCGCGAAGAACTTCTTGACCTTCGTGCCAAAGGATGCAGATCCTGTCACCGAAGCTGCCGATGCCGGTACTCCTGAACCACCCGGCGCATGCTGGAAAGAACCTTGCTGCTGGGTAGCCGACTGCTGGCTGCGACCTGACAAGGACTGCCCCTGGCTGATCAGTCCTCGGATCCTCTGCATTTCCATCTCTAACGAAGCCGCAACACGAGACGCTGTCTCTAGATCAGTGGCCCCGTTCGTGATCAAATGGTGCCTCAGCTCCAGCCTCAAGCCCTGCACAAACTACGCGGTCTTCACCCTCTCATGATCCATGATGTGAGGTGCATACCGACCCAGCTCGACAAATCGGGCCCTGTACTGCAACATGGACATGTCACCCTGCACCAGCTCCAGAAACTCCCGCATCCGCTGCGTAGCAACATAATCTGGACAGTACGTACGCTCGAAAGCACTGACCAAATCATCCCACTTGATCTGCTCAAGTGGACGAAGCTGAAAAGACGTCTTCCACTCGGAAGACCACCACCTCCGAGCCGTACCCTGCAACTGGTTGTAGGCCAACACCACTCTGTCCTCGGCAGCACTCTTCGCAGAACTGAACACCCGCTCCATCTCATCGAGCCAATCACGAGCCGCATCAGGGTCTGCCTGGCCGCTAAAGTAAGGTGGATGGAACTGCATGAAGTCCCTCACTGCTCGGCCTGGCCCACCCCTGACTGACGAGCCCTCACCGGCCTCTCCGCCGAACTGCTGAGACATAAGCTGGTACATGCCACGGAAGAAATCCTCGGCCCCCGGAACTCTCGCAATATCCGCGGCCTCTGTAGCCCCCGGTGGCGCTCTACTATGCTCCTCCTGGTCCCTCTGGACCCCCTGCTGGATCTCCTGGCCTCCAGCCGACTGCCCCTGCTGAGAGCGAGAGCTCCGCCTCGGCGCCATACTCGCTCCTAAAGCACAAGACAGAAAACACGAAAACGGTAATGTCAAAATAAACCCGCGGTGCCCAATGCCAGTGTCACCTGTACATCATTGTTGTGGACTAGTGGACTGCTACAATTACCTATGATTCTCATGTAATTCCACAACCGCGCTCTGATACTAGCTTTAACGACCCGAGAATCCGATTACCGGGAAGGCCCGATAACCCGAGACTCGCACCGCCACCCACGAGTCCGAAGACTCGGAAGGGTTAGAAGGATGGTGTGGAAACTACACAAGTATCACAAATAATTATAGAAATTAAACAGTTATAATATTAAGCAGGAAATAAATTAACATTTTACATGGTCCACAATAGAAATTAACAACAATAACAATAGTCCACGACTAGTACAATGACAAGGAAGAAAAGTACAGCTACACGGGGCATACCCCGGCTCTGACCTCTGGCACTACCTCCGGGCACCCGCACCACGCTGCACCCCAGACGCGCTCCCCCGGGATGGCGCCTCACCTGAAACACGGTGAAAACACGCAGGGAATGAGTCTCGGAATAAGACTCAGTAGGGATCACTCGAACCCTACCTCGTAAAATGAGAAATCACTATACTAGCGGTAGGAGAGTACCTCGGAAAAGAAAGCCCTGTACTCTACAGAACAAAGGTCCCATGGCACGTAAATCGACACCCGTGCCACGGTAAGAAGACCGAAGCTCAACGGCCAACCCGACAAACCTGAAGGTTGGAAACACGCGACTGACAGACTGCCACTCCGTACTCGACAGGAGTACCACCCACTAGAAGCACAGCTGGTAGCGTCCCCTGACGTCTTACGCCGCGCCGCAGGTGAACCGCCTGGCGTGGTAGCTCCTACCAGAGGCGCGAACACCGTACAAGTAACCACAACAAGTGACTAGCTGGGGTCACGCCCGTCGACGTGCGTCCACTGTCCCCAACCACGTGTGCACACACAGACCAAGCGTCCTAGGTCTGGCCCTCTGACCGGTTTTTCCCTGGCACTGGACTCTGATGTGACGAGGGGCCCGACGGTAACCAGTCTAAAACCGTCCTCAGGGTAAGCCCGTACACCACTCCCTGGTGCGACCATCACACGCGTACTGATAGGCTACGACTAGTGGAGGGTCACAAAGGAGTAGACTCTCGAGTCAACGGAAAATAATGTCCGAATCCGACAACGTGTGGGAATCACCCCACGCACCAGCTCCGTCGCACGGTGGCCACAGTCAGAGTAAAAACGGGGTTGCCACCCTCATGGGGCAACCAGACATGTGACGGTCCACCCTAGGGCCGTCACAAGCAAGTAACGGTCTAGGCGAGACCGTTACATGCGCCTAACGGTTCAAAACAGACCGTCACACGGTCAGAGGGGAAAGGGATGTAACGGCCTGGTCCAGGCGCGTTACAAGAATGTAACGGGCTTGGCCCCATGCATTACACACCCCCAGGCTCCCAAAGCCAAAAGGGATGTAACGGCCCAGCCCCGGCGCGTCACACGCATGTAACGCGCTTGGCCCAGCGCGTTACATGGCCCTCACACTTGGGGTGAAAACAGGAAGTAACGCGCCTGCCCCAGCGCGTTACACGCATGTAACGCGCCTAGCCCGGTGCGTTACATGGCCTGACCCCTAACGGTCGTAAACCAATGGTCGAAAGCCCCTGACAGCCCTACCCAAGCGCGCCATAGGCAAATGGCGGTCTATCGTGAGGCCGTTACAGCCCCCGACCCCCAAAAACACTACTCAGGAATGTAACGCACCCCTCTAGGGGCGTCACAAGCATGTGACGGTCACTGGAGTGACCGTTACACACTCCCGAGCACGCTACGGCGGGAAAACCCCAAAAACTTCGATCACGCCCCCGTGCCTCCACCGGAGAGGGGGAAAACGAAGGGGAAGACCCCTGGGGACCCCTAGCATGCATCTAAGCCATCCAAACGTGAAATCGCGGGCTAAAACCATAGATCGGGCGAGCTCTCCCCAAATCATGGAAAACCCCAAACTCGCTCAATCATGCCCCTCTCGGCCTCCCCGCGACCTACAAACCACGGAAATGAACGGCAAGAGGCCAAGGAACGTCACCCTACCTCAATGGAGCGAATGCTCCGTCGGATCGCCCACAAACCACGAAGAACGCCTTTGGAAACCCCGCCTCCTCACGCTTCCCACGCTCGCCGCACGCCCACAAGCTCGCCTCGCCGCCGCCCACGCGTCCGCGCCGTCGCCCCGCCACTGTCAGCAGCCGGAGAATGGCTCACCGCGTCCGAATGAGAGAGAGAGAGAGGGAGGTGGTCACGGTGGGGAGGAAGGAGGAAGAAGAAGAAGAAGAAGAAGAAGAAAGAGAAGGTGGGGGAGGAGAGAGAAAATAGGGGGGTATTTATAGAAAATCTGAAAAATCTAGAAAATATCGAAAAATAGAAAAATACGTTTCCGGAATCCTCGGAATGCACTGATCGCAACGGTACCACTCGTGCCCAGGTGAACGGCCCGGTTCACCCGCAGCGAGGTTCCGAAGGAATTGCCGAAACACACACCGGAAATCTGAAAACACACACGGAAAAGTCGCGGAACGCCTCCGGGCCTCCGAAACGACTCCGGATCGCGCCGATCCGAACACGAAAGATGTCCGAAACGAAATTTCGAGCATAACAGAGTCGGACACTCCAAAAATTAAATCCGGGACCCACGAAGAAAGGATCCGAAAGGTCCGGGATATTACAATGGGATCAGCTCTACATCTATGCCCCAGATCAGTCACCTACAAGGACCCAACGGTGATTCGTAGTAAGTCTTCGAGCCATCTCCTCCCCTTGAGAGTGACCCCACCCGGAGTGTTCCACCTCTAGCCTCTTCCCGTAGCAGCATGCGCATATCGAGTATATACGAAATTAGCAGGTGACGATCACTTGGAGTGGAGCGTACCCACGCTACTTGGTACGGTGACAGATTCGTCGGAGTTATTCGAGCAGCAGCACCCCTTACTAGACGGGGTCGAGTTCCTCCCACCCAGGGAGAATCGATGGGGGCATCAAAGGCTAATGGGTTGTATTAGTGTGTATTGGCTTGTAATTGTGTATTTTTTGATTTTTTTTTTCGTTTGGGCTCCTTTGTAAGGCTTTTAATAAGCCATTCGGCCATATTCCAGGAAGGGTCCATTACTAGGTTTCTTTTATTTGGTCCATTAAGGGGGGTTAGTTCATATTGGACTTAAGGCCTTCATTATGGACCTTAAAGTCACTTAAGGCCCAAGTGAGCTTTTCCCTCTCATGGGCCATCTAGGTGGGAGAGTCCGTAGGCTAAGCATGGGTTAATGGGCTTGTTGGATGGCCTTGGACCAACTTGGCCCAAGAGAGGCCCATGAAGGGGGCGCCCCTTGTTTTGTCCCTATTAGGCTAGTTAGGTGAAGTTTGAATAGATTATGTGTAATGTGTTTTGACCACATGGGAGAAATACTTTCTCCTATCCCCTTGGTGCCCCTTCCAACCCTAGATCTGAGGGCTTTTTTTGTCATTTTCCATTTTATATAAATACTTATATTTCCACATTTTAGAGAATTAATGGAGAAGAAAAATTGTTGAATGCCCAAGAGCAAACCTGCGCCCACCCTCTCTCTCTCTAGTTTCTCTCTTCTTCTTCCAATCTCCAGGGTATAGAACCCTTCTACCTTCTCCTTAGCCCCTCCGGATTCCATCTCTGCTGCCGCCGCCGCCGTCGTGCCGCCGAGAAGCAAGTTCTGAAGTGCTGTCTAAGGTTCTATTTTACTGGACAGAGGGTTACTCCGAGAATTTTAGCTCCCAACTCCTACTTCTTGAGGAGCTAAGATTTTCAGGGTGAGTTCTAGAGGCCATCACCACATCCCATACAAATTTAAAAAAATTGCAGCCCCCGTTTTCTATTTTTTTATTTTCATGCTTCCCAATCGACCAATTCTGCCTGCAGTCTGTCCAATTTAACATTAGCCTTGAGTTTCGCCATTTTGTTCTCCTTCTTGATTTTTTCTTGAATCCCCAATTTTACTGCAGGTTCTGTCCACCATCCCCATCCTCCACAAATTTTCGTCAAATTTCGGAAGCCCTCTGCCTATTTTTAAAAAGCGTGTCTTTCTCCTAAATCTAGTTCTGTTCCTGCTGTCCAGATCTGATCACCTGGTACTAGAAAATACTTTTTCCCAGTCAAATCGCCACCAAACCTTTCATAAAAATTATCTCCGTTTTTCTCTCTTCGCCCTCTACCACTTTCATGAAGAGTTCAATAGTTGACTCGGAGGTCTACAATGTGGTCAACGCCAACTCTCAGGAAAAACACTTCTATCCTGAGATTTCGGGTTCTGTCAACCAGCAGATTGGAAATTCGGCTAAGACCAGATATGGGATAGTCAATTTTTTTTCTCTGCCCATATATCGAAGAATTTTGAGTTAGCTTTCTAACGGCACTAGTCTCGCGTCGATCCGACGTCCGGGCCGATCGCAGCATCAGTTTTCGTCGGTACGCACATGTCTGAAACAGATGTCAGATCCGTGGACAGCAAGTTCCACACGCGGAGGTCGGAGCCGATTCGCCTACCACGAGGCGAACCAACGCGTCACCTTCCCAAGGAGAGCCCCTCCGGACGTCCCCGTCACAGCAGTGCCACTCCAGGCCCACACGACCCCACTGACCAGCACGTGGCTCCCACGATCGTGAGTACATGTGCCGCCGAAGCTACACAACAAGCTACCCGTCAACCCCGAACCCGCTACTCCCGGGCCCCGCTGTGTCGCCCTTTACCTCCCTGCGTGGAGTGGGCAGTAAATCATTGATGTAATTTAATTAATTATTGTTCCGGGAGTACGAGATCGGCCGGGATCGTCTTCCCCACGCCAGGCGCGTGGAGGTATCGTGTTCGCTCCATTACTCGGCATTTGCTATTCTTGTATATGCTTTTATATGCCGCTGCTAGAGAGTATGTGTTAGGGCCATTAGCTCGATATATTTATTTCATTGCTGCTGCGAGAGAGAGCGAGACCGTCCCCTGACCCGATCCGGGCACGAATTTTTGAGTTGACCACCCTAGCTCACTGCCGGTTTCTCAACCGTGCACGTCTGTACGCTTACCTCGTTAGGGACGATCGTGAGCTTGCTTTGAGTCCAAGGGGCGCATATCTAATTGGAGTCGAGTCACGTGTCCGTCCCGTATCAGACCATGTTCTGTTAAACACTTGAACCACCATGTTAAAAAAATAATATCAGGGAAACTAAAGCATGAAACAAATGACCATGCTCTGGTAAACACTTGAACCACCCTGATAAAAATTTATATCAGGGAAAGTAAAGCATTAAACAAATGACCATGTTCTGTAAAACACTTGAACCACCATGTTAAAAATTTATATAAGGGAAACTAAAGCATGAAACAAATCACCATGTTCTGTTAAACACTTGAACCACCATGTATATCAGGGAAACTAAAGCATGAAACAAATGACCATGTTCTGTTAAACACTTGAACCACCATGTACAAAAATTTATATCAGGGAAACTAAAGCATGAAACAAATCACCATGTTCTGTTAAACACTTGAACCACCATGTTAAACATTTATATCAGGGAAAAATTTATATCACGGAAACTAAAGCATGAAACAAATGACCATGTTAAAAATTTATATCAGAGAAGCTAAAGCTTGAAACAAATGCATGACCACGAATATGAGACCCTCATAATTTTTTTCTACACGTCCATTGATGCGGGACGGGACCAAGGACACGACAAGCTCACGATCGTCCCTTAACGAGGGAAGCGTCGGATGTGCGCGGTTGAGAAACCGGTTGTGAGCTAGGGTGGTCGGCTCTCACTTGTGCCCGGATCGGGTCACGGGACGGCTTCGCTCTCTCTCGCAGCAGTGATATTATAAATTGAAAGCGAGTTAGGTATCCCTACACATGCTCTCTAGCAGCGGCATATAAAGCATATAAAGAATTAAGCTAATGCCAAGTGTAAGGGTGAAGGCGATACCTCCACGCTCTCGGCGTGGCGAAGATGGGACCCGGCCGGAACTCGTACCCCCGGGAACTTAATACATTATGGTTACAGCAATGCAATTAAGCCCACTCCATGCAGGGAGGTAAAGGGCGACACAAGTGGGCCCGGGAGGACCAGTTTCGGGTTGACGGGCGGTTCCGGACGATGCTTCGGCTTCACGCGTACTCGTGTTAGTGGGGGGCCCACGTATTGACCGGAGGGGTCGTGTGGGGCCTGATGACTCCTCTGTTGTGGAGACACCTGGAAAGCGTTCCCCTGGGATGGCGAGCTGCTGGAACGACCTCCGGACGCCGGGCGGCCCTCGGACGACGCTCGCTGGGAACTCGGCCACGAACCTGAAAGTTCTATTTGTAGGCGCGCGACTCGGAGAAAACTGCTGCTGCGATCAGCCCCGTCGTCGGAATGCGACGAGATTAGCGCCGTTGGAAAGCTGACTCAGAATACTTCGACGTTGGGGTCTTCAAAAAAAATAATCAGATCTGTACTTCTGATTATTGAATTTACAATCTTGCTGAAATCTGGCTAGAACTGCAGGGGCAGGATCTATCTTCGATGAAGATCGACGTTGACCGGGGAGAAAACCTCCGAATCTGGAAATGACTTCTTCAGCAAAGTTGAAGGTCTCTGAGAGAGGAATCCGAGACTATTTTTGGTTTTTTGATTGGATAAGAAATGGATTTTCTGGGATTTTTGTACTAGACCTGGGTCGGATCTGGGAAACTATGGGCAGACTGTTCTTGGGAACTTGGATGGTTTTTCTCAAATACTTGGAGGGTGAACCAAAAATTTAGAAAATTCCTGGTGGTAGAGAGATGTGGACAGAACTTCCAGTAAATTTGGGCGTCCCAACAAAAATCAAAAGATGGTTCGAATGGGGTAGACTCAGAGCTGATGAACAGTGAACAGAACCAGGATAGATCTGGAACTTGGACTTGGACGAAAATCAAAAAATAGCTAAAGGATGAATTTTGACGTGATTTTTTTTGGGGGGATAAGGATTCTAGAGGGGAACCAACCCTGAAATTTTGAGCTTCAGAAGATGAAGGGAGTGATAGCAGCAATTCGGAGAAGAGGAACCTGTCCTGAGTGGACAGAACCACCGAAACCGTTGGCAACGACGCGTCGGCGGCGAGACGATGGCGGCGGCGATCACCGGAGCTTCTTCAGATGAGAGAGGGGATCAAGGGGGAGGGGAATTACACTCTAGAAGGGGGCTGGAGGTGGAGGAACCAGAGAGAGGGAGGGGAGGGGCGCAAACTCCAAAGGGGGGGGCAAATGCCTATTTTCTCTTCATTAATTCATTCAATATGAAAAATACAACCTTATATAGGATGCCAACCAAACTCAACCTCAACCCTTGGATCTAGGGGTTTGGATTGAAGGGCTGGGATACAATGTGAATCACACATTTAATACATTAGTTTAATCTAATTTGACCATTCTTATTCAACCTTGGACTAAATCTATTCAAACACCACCTAATACACACCAACCATGCCTAATAAGGCCAAAAGAGGGGGCGCCCCCTTCATGGGCCTCTCTTGGGCCTAGGCTGGTCCAAGGCCAGCCAACCCAATCCAATAACTCATGTCTAGACTTGGGCCTTCCAAGTCTTGGTGGTCCATGAGAGAGAGTGGCCCAATTGGGCCTTGAATGACTAATATGGTCCATAAGGGTGGCATTTGGTCCAATATGAACTAGGCTTTCTAATGGACTCTACTAATGGCAATCTAACCTTGGACTTGACATAACAAATGGCCCATTGGCTTGATATAAGCCTTACAAGGAGCCCAAAAGAAAGAAATTACACAATTACAATCTTATACAAGCCATAACACACAAATACACTTCACCCGTGTATGGAAATCGCCTTTGATGCCCCATCAATTCTCCCCGGGTGGGAGGAACTCGACCCCGTCGAGTAGGGGTATGGCTGCTCCGGTACTCTGGCGGATCCGTCACCGTGCCACGTAGCGCGGGTATGCTCCACTCCAAGTGATCGTCACCTGCTCATTCCATATATACTCAATATGCGAACTGCTATGGGCTAAAGGTGGTCACTCCGAAGGGGCACTCTCAAAGGAAGGAAACAGCTCGAAAACTCATTAGGAATCACCGCTGAGTCCCTATAGGTGACTGATCCGGGTATAGATGTGGAACCGGTCCCATACTCATCAAGTGAGTCCACTCGCCTCTTACTCATAAGAGAACGACAACGAGCTTGCACAAGACGCATGTAGACAAACAAACGACACACAAACCATGCAAACAAATCACTCAAAACAAATCACACAAAGAAAAGCACACTGTTAGTCCGACCCGTACATGGGTGACGGCGGACCAGGACACCCGAATATGTGCCATGCATATACTAGATGTACACGATGGTTGATGGAAGGGAGGACTCCTTGACACCCTAAGATGTACCACTCATGCATTGGTGACCGATGGGATTTGGGTGAAGAAGGGCTAGGAGATCCAAAACTACCCTCGCCATCATCCCTAGATGTAGAGACGGCTTGCCGAATAGACCGAAGGGTATGGGTGGAATAGGGAACTCCTTGGAAGAGGTGGAGGGAATGTGATAGCTCGGGAGCTTCACTAGTGGAGGGGTCAAAAGGGTCAAAGAAGGTATGACCCCGGGAGATGGGTTCCTCCATGACACGGTCCCAATCGTGAAATTCTTGAAGGTGTGAATGGTCACCTTCATCCGCCATAGTGAACGGGACGATGGTCATGTGAAGAAAATAAACTTCCTCCCTTGGGCAAAAGAGAATGAAGTCAGACTCGGCCGGCATCGGGAGGACTCGAAGAATCTCCGTGGTGACACACCCCACGGTGCACACGAAGGTAATGGATCCTAAGGCCGGATGGGTGAAGCTAAGACTAGCGGGTTGGTCAAAGCCTCGGGCCAAAAGATGCGTCAACTCCCATTGTGAATCTAATCCCATAATAAGGTCATCCAAAGTATCGACATGGTGACTAGACCGAAAAGTTGTGTGGTAGGAGTTGATGGACACCAAAGGTAGGGTAGGGTCCATAGACGGGTAAGGGAGTGGGACCAAGCCATCCTTGAGCCAACTAAGAAGCGGCTCGGCTATGTATAATGTACCCGTTAGAAATACGGGTGGCTCGGGATGAGGTGGCTCCAAGCGCGAATCCGAAGGTGGAGTGGGCCGCTGGGGCTGGGTGGCTGGACATACGGGGTCCCTAAGGGTGATCTTACCGGGTAGGTATGGTGGGCATAAGGTGCAAGTCCTCTTGTCCCAGTCAAGATTGGCCCTTCTCTCTCCTAACCACTTTTGCCCTAAAATGATGCATGAACCAGCAAGTGTGCCGATCCTGCACCATGCGCCATCGGTGTAGAGAACAGAGCCGATCCTCTTATAGAACTCAACACAAGCAAAATCACCATCGCGGACAATCTCGCCTGTCTTGGAGAGAGAGTCCACGATGTCAAGAGAAACCCAATTATCCGACTCCCTATCGGTGAAATGGAGTTCCGTTGTGGACCCGTTGGGTAGAGCGGCTTTCATAATGAGAGGGGCAAAACCAAATGCTCGGTCCATGAGGACATTCATTTTGGCCACAAAAGTTGACCACTCGGACGTATGGTCTTGGGGATCGGCCATGGGTAGTGGACATGGACATGCATACACACTAAGGACCCTAGACGTAAACCAAGACTCGGTACGTGGCGGAGATAACCGATCCGAAGATCACTCGCACAAGTGTGCGGCCTTCCCGATAGGCATGGCCTAACATTCGGACAACACCTTTTGATATACCGAGTAAAGGGATGCAATGCGAAAAGACACTCTTTTTTGTGTTTTAAAACGATGATGATCCTAGACTCGACTTAAACCGACTAATGACTCGATGTAAATGACACTCTTTTTTTTTTCTTTTTGACACCCTAGACTCAACTTGGCTCTGATACCAAATTGATGCGGGACGGGACCAAGGACACGACAAGCTCGCGATCGTCCCTTAACGAGGGAAGCGTCGGATGTGCGCGGTTGAGA
Organism: Amorphophallus konjac; assembly: GCA_022559845.1. NCBI lineage: Eukaryota > Viridiplantae > Streptophyta > Magnoliopsida > Alismatales > Araceae > Amorphophallus > Amorphophallus konjac. Next base: position 308,681,616 of record CM040119.1, on the reverse strand, counting down.
AATCGGCTGTGAGCTAGGGTGGTCGGCTCTCACTTGTGCCCGGATCGGGTCACGGGACGGCTTCGCTCTCTCTCGCAGCAGTGATATTATAAATTGAAAGCGAGCTAGGTATCCCTACACATGCTCCCTAGCAGCGGCATATAAAGCATATAAAGAATTAAGCTAATGCCAAGTGTAAGGGTGAAGGCGATACCTCCACGCTCTCGGCGTGGCGAAGATGGGACCCGGCCGGAACTCGTACCCCCGGGAACTTAATACATTATGGTTACAGCAATGCAATTAAGCCCACTCCACGTCGGGAGGTAAAGGGCGACACAAGTGGGCCCGGGAGGACCAGTTTCGGGTTGACGGGCGGTTCCGGACGATGCTTCGGCTTCACGCGTACTCGTGTTAGTGGGGGGCCCACGTATTGACCGGAGGGGTCGTGTGGGGCCTGATGACTCCTCTGTTGTGGAGACACCTGGAAAGCGTTCCCCTGGGATGGCGATCTGCTGGAACGACCGCCGGACGCCGGGCGGCCCTCGGACGACGCTCGCTGGGAACTCGGCCACGAACCTGAAAGTTCTGTTTGCCGGCGCACGACTCGGAGAAAACTGCTGCTGCGATCAGCCCCGTCGTCGGAATGCGACGAGATTAGCGCCGTTGGAAAGCTGACTCAGAATACTTCGACGTAGGGGTCTTCAAAAAAAATAACCAGATCTGTACTTCTGATTATTGAATTTACAATCTTGCTGAAATCTGGCCAGAACTGCAGGGGCAGGATCTATCTTCGATGAAGATCGACGTTGACCGGGGAGAAGAACTCCGAATCTGGAAATGACTTCTTCAGCAAAGTTGAAGGTCTCTGAGAGAGGAATCCGGGACTAGTTTTGGTTTTTTGATTGGATAAGAAATGGATTTTCTGGGATGTTTTTACTAGACCTGGGTCGGATCTGGGAAACTATGGGCAGACTGTTCTTGGGAACTTGGATGGTTTTTTTAAAATACTTTGGGGGTGAACCAAAAATTTAGAAAATTCCTGGTGGTAGAGAGATGTGGACAGAACTCCCAGTAAATTTGGGCGTCCCAAAAAAAATCAAAAGATGGTTCGAATGGGGTAGACTCAGAGCTGATGAACAGTAAACAGAACCAGGACAGATCTGGAACTTGGACTTGGATGAAAATCAAAAAATAGCTAAAGGATGAATTTTGACGTGATTTTTTTTGTGGGGATAAGGATTCTAGAGGGGAACCAACCCTGAAATTTTGAGCTTCAGAAGATGAAGGGAGTGATAGCAGCAATTCAGAGAAGAGGAACCTGTCCTGAGTGGACAGAACCACCGAAACCGATGGCAACGACGCGTCGGCGGCGAGACGATGGCGGCGGCGATCACCGGAGCTTCTTCAGATGAGAGAGGGGATCAAGGGGGAGGGGAATTACACTCTAGAAGGGGGCTGGAGGTGGAGAACCCAGAGAGAGGGAGGGGAGGGGCGCAAACTCCAAAGGGGGGGCAAATGCCTATTTTCTCTTCATTAATTCATTCAATATGAAAAATACAACCTTATATAGGATGCCAACCAAACTCAACCTCAACCCTTGGATCTAGGGGTTTGGATTGAAGGGCTGGGATACAATGTGAATCACACATTTAATACATTAGTTTAATCTAATTTGACCATTCTTATTCAACCTTGGACTAAATCTATTCAAACACCACCTAATACACACCAACCATGCCTAATAAGGCCAAAAGAGGGGGCGCCCCCTTCATGGGCCTCTCTTGGGCCTAGGCTGGTCCAAGGCCAGCCAACCCAATCCAATAACTCATGTCTAGACTTGGGCCTTCCAAGTCTTGGTGGTCCATGAGAGGGAGTGGCCCAATTGGGCCTTGAATGACTAATATGGTCCATAAGGGTGGCATTTGGTCCAATATGAACTAGGCTTTCTAATGGACTCTACTAATGCCAATCTAACCTTGGACTTGACATAAAAAATGGCCCATTGGCTTGATATAAGCCTTACAAGGAGCCCAAAAGAAAGAAATTACACAATTACAATCTTATACAAGCCATAACACACAAATACACTTCACCCGTGTATGGAAATCGCCTTTGATGCCCCATCATCCATGCTATTACTTCTATAGTCTGAGAACATTAGAAAATGTGAACGGTAACCTGAGTCTCGGTCGAGCAATCCACCTTAAGTGAAGGGTGCCCCTGACCAGGGCGCCATTCACTGAGAAACGACCGAACAAACGATCGTTATTCTACTCGAAACGGGACAAAATGACCCCCTTGAAAGGGGCGCCCAACCCTAGGGTGCCTATTAATAATACATGGTTGACCCAGGGGCACCCTTCAGTGAAACATGGCAGCCCTGAGAGGTGCCATTTAACCCCTGACAGGGTTATCTAAACCCTGTATAGTTCATAGAAGAGGCATCCCTCTGTGAGGATGTCATTTCTGAACATGTCCGGAAGCCTACAAGGCACCGATCCCACCCAATTTTTTTTCGTGTATCAAACGTTGCTGATTTTTACTCCTAGTTCATCCATACATAACAATACGCCCTTGGATTCCATTCTATAAAATCCACCTTATATATCCTACTTGGTCAATCCTTGAAAAATTTCATATTGGCTATAAATGCGAGTGGATGTCAACAAACATGACTAATGCTGTGCATATAGGGCCCGGTCTGGTCCTGGGAGGAGCACCCGAAGGTACTTGTGCCCATGAAAGTTTATTGACCACGGTGTTTGGCATTGCACCGGAGTTATTTGCTTGCTAGACTTTAGGCATTCCACTCATTCACGTGATATGAAATTGATAATAGCCAATTCCAGTTATACATGCTTGAAATTACATTGCTTACTATCGCTTGCTTGACATGAGTTCTTACCTTCTTGGAAAAATTATTGTTATTGCCAGTTATCAGTTATACTTGCTTGATATCACTTGCTAGTGTTGTATCGAAATTTGAAATCCATATACACTCTCTTGTTATTTCCTCTTTATACTGCTCTTGTCGTTTTATACCGTTCTTGTTATCTACTTGCCTACATGCATAGTTTCTACTTGCCTACATGCATAGTTTACCCACATTAAATGAACTTGTAAACCACTTAAAGCATGTTAGAACTTGAGATGTAAATCCTACTGAGCGATTCGCTCATCCAGTTACTTTCTAACATTTCAGGTAATTTGGATAACGACCAACATTCGGATGGGAATGAGACTGAGTGATGAGTGCTAGAATTGAGTTATCAAATTTTATGTCAATTATGTTATTTGTAATCCCAGTTATGTCAGTTGTATTAATTTACTTATGTCAGTTGTATCCACTTGATTAGAACTACTTAGGGTTTGAAGCCTAGTCGTTGGACTCTGGGAACGTATGTATTTGTCATTTGATTAGTTGTAACAATTGTCAGCTCGTACTATTTGTATTAATTTCAAGTTAAATCTTAGTTACTTGCGCACTCTATTAATTGTTAAAGGGAGAACTCCACTAAATGTCTAGATCGCGTTAGTTCTATATAAAGGCTCGTCCCGCCACGGGTAATCTTCCGCACTCGGGGCGTGACAACTTTTTCGTGGTATCAGAGCCTAGGATTACAATTTCCTAGGTAAAACCTAAGTCTAAGGATAGATTTGTACCTTACCCGGTGAGATGGGTAGAGACACGTGTTAAGTTCTATAATGGCATTTGACCTCATAATAAAACATGATATTTATTACACTAAAACTCTTTTGTAAGATCATGGCTACTGAAGGAGCATAATGGCGCGAGATGCAGCACACCGTGCTAGGCCTTGTGCAGGCACTGCAACAAGTGGCGCAAGGTGGTGCTAACCGTGGAGCCGGTGATCTCCACAAAGGTTTTCGTAACATGAACCCACCTAGGTTCACGGGTTCGTCTGGCCCCGATGATGTCAAAAATTGGCTAAAGGGGATGGAACGAATTTTCCGTGTGATGCAATGCACGGACGAGGAAAAGGTTCTACTAGCTATTTTCCAACTAGAGCGGGACGCTCGATGTTGGTGGGAATCCATAGAAGCCACATTGCCAGAAGGCCATGTCACATGGGTTGAATTCACAGAGCATTTCAACAACAAGTACTTCTCCGACCATATTCAGGAGAAGAAGGCCGCATAATTTGCCGCAGTAAAACAACGTGGCGTGAAAGTGGCCGAGTATGAAGCCCAGTTTTCAAGACTGTCAAGGTATGCACCCCATTTGGTGTGTACGGAGAAGATGAAGGCAAGAAGGTTCCTCAACGGGCTTCGGCCCCACTACATTACACAACTCGCACCGATGGACATCCAAGTCTACTCAGAAATAGTTCAGCGTGCGCAGTTGCTCGAGGATGCCACCGAGTTATCGGAGAGGATCCGAGGAAATTTCAAGGCAACACTCAACAAGAAGGAACCTGTCACAAGCCCAGGAAAATTCAAAGCAACATTCAACAAGAAGCGGCCCTATATGGGAGGAGAGTCTTCCAAAGGGAAGAAATTTCAAAAGAATGATAAGCCTTTCACCGCCCCCACACCTACAAAATAAATTTGTAAATATTGTGATAAACCCGGCCATAAGACCGAGGAATGCTAGAGGAATCTAGGAGCCTATCTCCGATGTGGAAGCCGAGAACATCGGATCCCTAACTGTCCGCTGATGAACGAGCAAGCCGTTAAAGAGGAGAAGTTCCTGGTGAAGAAGCAAGGCCGTCTGCAAGCTCTCCAAGAGACGGAACCAACAGAAGGAGGAATCATGGAAGGTACACTAACTATTTGCTCTAAGAATGCCAAAGTTTTATTTGATACTGGAGCAACACATTCATTTATTTCTAAGAAATTTGTTGCTATATTCTTTATGGAGCTCGAATGGTTGGACTTAGTCATATATACACCTATCGGGAACAAGGCCGACCTCACACATCAATACCCAAACTGTGAGGTTATAGTTAAAGGAAATAATTTACCTGCCGACCTAATTTGCTTAGATATAAAGGTGCATGATGTCATACTAGGTGCTGATTGGTTATCCACATACCAAGCAACTGCAGATTGCCGGAATGGCAAGATAACTTTTGTGGGTTATCCGGAACTGGTATACTCTAGCCCTCGGGCTAGATCACCTCTTATATCAGCTCTCCGAGCTAGTAAGCTTATAAGCAAAGGATGTATGGCTTTCATTGCCCTTGTAACTGCCACGGATGTCGAGGAGTCTAAGCTTGAAGATATCAGTGTAGTTCGGGACTTTTCTGATGTTTTTCCAGAAGAATTACCCGGCTTACCCCTAGAGCGGGTGGTGTCATTCACCATCGACCTTGTCCCTGGTGCTGGACCTGTTTCCAAGGCACCTTACCGAATGTCCCATGCTGAGTTGAAGGAGTTGAAGGAACAACTGATGGAGCTATTGAACAAGGGTTTCATCCGGCCGAGTACTTCCCCATGGGAAGCACCGGTGCTATTCGTCAAGAAGAAGGACGGATCGATGAGACTCTGCATCGACTATCGACAGTTAAATCACCTTACAATCAAGAACAAGTACCCATTGCCGAGAATTGATGAGCTGTTCGACCAATTGTCCGGAGCTAATTACTTCTTCAAGATTGATCTTCGGTCTAGTTACCACCAATTGAGGATCAAAAAAGAAGATATTTATAAAACTGCGTTTCAAAGTAGGTATGGGCATTACGAATTTACTATTATGTCTTTTGGACTAACAAATGCCCCCGCAGCTTTTATGTAGTTAATGAACATCATCTACAGGCCCTATTTAGACCAATTTATAGTGGTCTTTATTGATGATATACTGATCTATTCAAAAACTGAAGAAGATCATGAAGTGCATCTTGAGAAGGCATTACAAATATTGCGAGACAACAAACTATATGCCAAATTCAGCAAGTGCCAGTTCTGGCTTGAGGAAGTATCCTTCTTAGGCCGTATAATCTCGAAGTATGGAATTTCTGTTGATCCTGCGAAGGTCGAAGCTATGAAGAATTGGGAACGACCAACAAATGCAACGGAGATTCGAAGCTTCTTGGGTCTAGCTAGTTACTACCGGCGTTTTATCAAGGACTTCTCCAAAATTACTGTTCCTCTTACCAGATTGACTCGCAAGGAAGTGCCTTATGAGTGGAATGAAGACTGTGAGAAGAGTTTCCTAGTTTTAAAGGATCTCTTGACCACTGCTCTAGTCTTATCTCTACCAATTGAAGGAGAGAAGTACGAGGTGTATACCGATGCATCTGGGATTGGCCTCGGGTGTGTATTGATGCAGAATAGAAGAGTCATTGCATACTCTTCCCGACAATTAAAGAAGCATGAAGAAAACTACCATGTGCATGATTTAGAGCTAGCCGCAGTGGTATTGGCCTTAAAGATCTGGAGACACTATCTCTACGGAGAACAATTCACAGTATACTCCGATCATAAAAGTCTCAAATACTTATTCTCTCAAAAGGAGCTGAACATGTGACAAAGGCGTTGGCTCGAGTATCTCAAGGATTTCAACTTCACTATACAATATCATCCTGGAAAGGGTAACTCCATAGCAGATGCCCTTAGTCGGAAGCCAAGAGCCTTAATAGCCAATTGTATGGTTCAAGAATGGAAGCTGCTAGAAAAATTCTCAGAACTCAATATAAACATGGATGAGAAAAATGGGTATATTACTCTATCTCATATAAGTTTGCATCCAGACTTACTAGCTGAAATCAAGAGGTTGCAAGAAGAAGATCCTATCTTAGTAGAAATAAAAGAGAAATTAGACGAGAAACCTGATTTCAAGTTGGCACCTGATGGCAGATTATTATTCCATGAAAGGACAAGTGTATCAGACTGTCCCGAGCTGAAGAAGAGGATTCTTGAAGAAGCTCATCGATCGAGGTACACGATCCACCCTGGAGCCACTAAGATGTACCAAGACATAAAAAGAACCTTCTGGTGGCCCAATATGAAAAGGGAGATAGCAGACTTCATGTCTCGATGCCTGACATGCCAACAAGTGAAGGCGGAACACCCGAAACCCGCTGGAAGACTGCATCCATTGGATATTCCCAAGTGGAAATGGGAAGACATCGGCATGGACTTTATCATGGGTTTGCCCAAGTCTAGGGGCGGACATGATGTAATTTGGGTAATCATCGATCGCCTTACTAAATTGGCTCATTTCTTACCTATCAAAAGCGGATGGTCGATTGATGTTCTTGCTACCTTGTATATCAAGGAGGTTACTAGATTGCATGGAATTCATGTGTCCATCGTATCTGATCGAGACCCGCGCTTCACTTCTCATTTTTGGAAGGGTCTACAACACTCTCTGGGAACGAAACTCAACTTTAACACTGCTTTTCATCCCCAGACAGATGGTCAGACTGAAAGGACAAATCAGGTGGTTGAAGATATGTTAAGGGCATGTATTATAGATTTCGACGGAAGCTGGCACGACCACTTACCCCTAGTCGAATTTGCCTACAATAATAGCTATCAAGCCAGGATCCAAATGGCACCTTTCGAGGCGCTTTATGGCAGGAGTTGCCGATCTCCGATATGCTGGGATGAAGTCGGTGAAAGATAAATTCTAGGCCCAGATATGGTTAGAGATTCAATGAGAAGATATACCTTATTCGAGAGAGACTCAAGATAGCACAGTGCAGGCAAAAATCTTATGCTGATAACAGAAGGAGAGATCTAGAGTTCCAAGTTGGTGACCATGTATTTCTCAAGGTATCTCCCGGCCGAGGTATCAGAAGATTCGGTGTTAAGGGCAAGCTTACACCAATGTTTATCGGTCCATTTGAAGTATTGGAAAGAGTGGGCGAGGTGGCTTATCGTATTACTTTACCTCCTCAACTCTCGGAAGTGCACAATGTATTTCATATATCTATGCTGAAGAAATATGTGCACGATCCTTCTCACGTCATCGACCATGCTGATTTGGTGATTCAAAGGGACCTCACTTATGAACAAAGGCCGATGCGGATCCTCGACCGAGAAGTCCGAGTTCTGAGAAGCAAGACGATCCCTATGGTAAAAATCTAATGGAATCGATGCTCGGAGCAAGAAGCTACTTGGGAGACCAAGGAATCTAAGAAAAGAAGATACCCAGAACTATTTTAGACTCTGAGTATCCTTTACCTTCAACAGTACTCATGTACGATTGAATTTGGGGATCAAATTCTTTTAAGTAGGGGAGGGTGTAACGCCCGGAAATTTTGAAATAGAAATGAATACATTTAGGATTTGAAAAGAAGGCATTTGGCTTATATTCTAATTCTATTTAAATTAATAATTTAAAATAAATAAACATCACTTAGAGAAGATGCCAAATTATATTTTTAATAAATTAGGGAATTTAATATTACATATTATTACACTATATATTTATTTTGAAGAAATAAGGATATATATTATTTCGAATAAATAAGGATATATATAGATAAGATTAAGAATAAACATAATTGAGGAGGTGAGATAAGGTATATAGATAATTTTGGTTAGTGTAGGGTTGGTGGAAAAGCTCCAAAACAATATCACGACCGTTTAATAGGTCGTTGTTCATAAATGTACGACATGAACAGTGTCATTATTCAATTAAAGTAAATATCCAAGGCACATGATATATGGATAAGGTTTAAAAGGGCATATATATAATTTCGGTCCTTAGAGGGTGAGAGGGAAAAGGCTTCAAAAGAAGCCACGAACCAAATTGTGGACGTTGTTCATTAAACCACTACATGTATCCTAATCATGAATAGTGTCACATTTTATTTAAAAGAAAATTTGAGAAATAAATTATATGAAAAATAAGAGAAAAATTTAAGGATCCTAGTCATGAAATTTCATAAACTGATTCCATCAATTTTTAAAGATAAAAATCTTTGAAGTTAAATGCAGAGTTTTCGGGTTAAATTTTATTCTAGCATATTTTAATAAAATAAAATTATGAAAATTATCAGAAAAATCTAGAGATCATAAAAATATGTAATTTACTATTTTTATTAACATGATTCATTAGATATAAAATTTCTAAATGTTGTAACCTTGTTAACACTATGATGGTGCACCCCTGTAACTTAGCATACACGACCCTCTCCAGGTTGTGACTTCTTTTAGACAAACAATTAGTTGGCATCCCATTATCACGTGTCCTTTTCGACACATACAGCCCCTTTTTTGTTGGCATCGCACTATAGCATGGCCACGGGACGCTGTGATTTAGGATCTGGTTCCCCTCCTGTCTACCTTCCAAAAAACCCTTATATTACACCCTTCTATTGAGGCAGATCCACGTTAGTGCGAAGGCTTGCTGCAGAGAAGGGGGAACATTCTCTGAAGTTGCAGAGGTTGCAGAGGAGGGAAGACAGCTGCCCTTTTCTTTTACCTGTACCTAGTTGTCATCTCAAAAAGATAGGTGTTCTCAGGCTTTTAAACAAACATGAGCAAATCTAAGATAGCTAATCTAGGGAAAAAATGTAGTATTAGCTCATCTCCATGCGATGTTCCATGCGATAAACTATATTTACAGCAATTTCTATCATGCTTTCACATAGATCAAGTAAATGTTAGCTAATCTGTTAGAATATGTTAGCTAATCAGTTAGATTACCTAATCTAATCACATGATAAACTAAATTTTCACATTACTTATTTTACAAACATGTTTTACGCTAAATGACTACACCATATTCTATATAGACCATGTTTAAGTAAATGGGTTGATAGGTGTTCTCAGGATTTTAACCAAACATTAGACTACCTAATCTAATAACATGATAAACTAAATCTTCACGTTACTTGTTTTACAGACATGTTTTACGCTAAATGCCTACACCATATTCTATATAGACCATGTTTAAGTAAATGGGTTGGTAGGTGTTCTCAGGCTTCTAACCAAATATTAGACTACCTAATCTAATCACATGATAAACTAAATCTTCACGTTACTTGTTTTACATACATGTTTTATGCTAAATGCCTACACCATATTCTATATAGATCATATTTAAGTAAATGGGTTGATAGGTGTTCTCAGGCTTCTAACCAAACATTAGATTACCGAATCTAATCACATGATAAACTAAATCTTCACGTTACATGTTTTACAGACATGTTTTACTCTAAATGCCTACATCATATTCTATATAGACCATGTTTAAGTAAATGGGTTGGTAGGTGTTCTCAGGCTTTTAACCAAACATTAGCTAATCTAAGATAGCTAATTTAGGATGAAAAAAAAGAGTATTAACCTCATCCCCATGCGATATATTGTGTTTACACAGCAAGTTTATCATGTTTTTACGTAATCTATTAGCTTTTTACGTAATCTATTAGCTTTATCAATCTCTTAGCTTTATCATATTTTTACGTAATCTATTAGCTTTTTACGTAATCTATTAGCTTTATCAATCTCTTAGCTTTATCATGTTTTTACGTAATCTATTAGCTTTATCAATCTCTTAACTTTATCATGTTTTTACGTAATCTATTAGCTAATCTGTTAAATAATCTGTTAGCATACCTAGTTAATATGTTAGCCTAATCTAATTACCTGTTAGGCTAAACCTCCATGTTACTTGATTTACCGACCTATTTTACGCTGAATAACTACACCATGTTAAATATATATATATATATATATATATATATATATATATATATATCAGGGAAACTAAAGCATGAAACAAATGACCATGTTCTATTAAACACTTGAACCACCATGTTAAAAAAATTATATCAGGGAAACTAAAGCATAAAACAAATGACCATGTTCTGTTAAACACTTGAACCACCATGTTAAAAATTTATATCAGGGAAACTAAAGCATGAAACAAATGACCATGTTCTGTTAAACACTTGAACCACCATGTTAAAAATTTATATCAGGGAAACTAAAGCATGAAACAAATCACCATGTTCTGTTAAAAATTTGAACCACCATGTATATCAGGGAAACTAAAGCATGAAACAAATGACCATGTTCTGTTAAACACTTGAACCACCATGTAAAAAAATTTATATCAGGGAAACTAAAGCATGAAACAAATGACCATGTTCTGTTAAACACTTGAACCACCATGTTAAAAATTTATATCAGGGAAACTAAAGCATGAAACAAATGACCATGTTAAAAATTTATATCAGAGAAGCTAAAGCTTGAAACAAATGCATGATCACGAATCTGAGACCCTCATAATTTTTTTCTACCCGTCCATGCTATTACTTCTATAGTCTGAGAACATTAGAAAATGTGAACGGTAACCTGAATCTCGGTCGGGCAATCCACCTTAAGTGAAGGGCCCCCCTGACCAGGGCGCAATTCACTGAGAAACGACAGAACAAATGATCGTTATTCTACTCAAAACGGGACAAAATGACCCCCTTGAAAGGGGCACCCAACCCTAGGGTGCATATTAATAATACATGGCTGACCCAGGGGCACCCTTCAGTGAAACATGGCAGCCCTGAGAGGTGCCATTTAACCCCTGACAGGGTTATCTAAACCCTGTATAGTTCACAGAAGAGGCATCCCTCTGTGAGGATGTCATTTCTGAACATGTCCGGAAGCCTACAAGGCACTGATCCCACCCAATTTTTTTAGTGTATCAAACGTTGTTGATTTTTACTCCTAATTCATCCCTACATAACAATACGCCCTTGGATTCCATTCTATAAAATCCACCTTATATATCCTACTAGGTCAATCCTTTAAAATTTTCATATTGGCTATAAATGCGAGTGGATGTCGACAAACATGACTAATGATGTGCATATAGGGCCCGGTCTGGTCCTGGGAGGAGCACCCGAAGGTACTTGTGCCCATGGGAGTTTATTGACCACGGTGTTTGACATTGCACCGGAGTACTTGCTTGCTAGACTTTAGGCATTCCACTCATTCACGTGATATGAAATTGATAATAGCCAATTCCAGTTATACATGCTTGAAATTACATTGCTTACTATCGCTTGCTTGACATGAGTTCTTACCTTCTTGGAAAAATTATTGTTATTGCCAGTTATCAGTTATACTTGCTTGATATCACTTGCTAGTGCTGTATCGAAATTTGAAATCCATATACTCTCTCTTGTTATTTCCTTTCTATACTGCTCTTGTCATTTTATACCGTTCTTGTTATGTACTTGCCTACATGCATAGTTTCTACTTGCCTACATGCATACTTTACCCACATTAAATGAACTTGTAAACCACTTAAAGCATGTTAGAACTTGAGATGTAAATCCTACTGAGCGATTCGCTCATCCAGTTACTTTCTAACATTTCAGGTAATTTGGATAACGACCAACATTCGGATGGGAATGAGACTGAGTGATAAGTGCTAGAATTGAGTTATCAAATTGTTATGTCAATTGTGTTATTTGTAATCCCAGTTATGTCAGTTGTATTAATTTACTTATGTCAGTTGTATCCACTTGATTAGAACTGCTTAGGGTTTGAAGCCTAGTCGTTGGACTCTGGGAATATATGTATTTGTCATTTGATTAGTTGTAACAATTGTCAGCTCGTACTATTTGTATTAATTTCAAGTTAAATCTTAGTTACTTGTGCACTCTATTGATTGTTAAAGGAAGAACTCCACTAAATGTCTAGATCACATTGCTTCTATATAAAGGCTCGTCGCTCCACGAGTAATCTTTCGCACTCGGGGCGTGACACCCGGTCTCCCAATCAAGGTATATAGCGGGTTTAGGGACCCATCAAAACTCAGAGCGTCGATCTTGACGTTCCATAAGATGATATCCTCATCGTTGTGGTCTCTCCCTCGAGACACACGATCCTCTTGCTCTCTAACTTGAGGAGCATGATTCTGGGGAGCTTGGTCTCTCTCTTCCCTAGGGTTGGCTACGGGATCTCCGCGGTCATTCAACCTTCCTTCCTCTTTTATTCGATCCTCTAATGCTCGAATTCTCTCATCTAGCTCCGCTCGTAATTGGCCTATGGATTCGGCAAACCAGTCCATAATGTTATACTTGAGCTGGACTAACATAGCGCTCACACTCTTCTGATCCATGGGTGATTGTAGCGTTCAAGGGCACTCTAGACGGCCTGATGAATTCCTAGACCAACGTGACATGCACGGGCTTGGACCTAAATGATGCAATCCTGGGACCGAAATTTATCAAGTTGTAGACCCGAAGTGTTGGCTAATACGCAAGGGTCTATTCCTTTTACGAAGGGACCGGTCAGGGAGAGATGCTCGCCCATAGGTGAACTAGTTGTGGAACTACCTCCTGACAATTACGGTGCGCTAATGCGGCAGTTCTAGGGCCTAAGGATGGGCGCATACAAGCTCTCTCTCTCCATCCACAACGATGCTCTCAGGAGACAGGCTGCATGGATAGGGCTCTCTCTCACTTCGTCACGCAGTAATTGAAAAAGATACTAAATGAGCAAGAGATTGGAGCACATACCTAGCTAGACTGAAAAGGTCAGCTCCGACCGGAGACGAGGGCGAGTGGGGACGTGCGTGTCCGCACGGCGTCGATGAAGCTTGAGCGGTTACAAAAATTCACTCCATGCAGGGAGGGTGTAATAATTACAAAACCGCTTAATTAAAAATTTTCCCGCGCAGGGGAACAAATTAATCCAATTTCTCCGCGCAGGGAGACTTAGGGGCACTTACGTTCCGAAATTTACGGACCGTCTGTCAGCTACCGGGCGACCCTGGCGTCGGTCAAGCCATCGTTGTGGACTTCGGGTGCCACAATTACTGATTTAATCAATGGATATAAACATAGATATAATATAGATATGTAGATATATATAATATTATATATATATATATATATATTTGATATATAATATATATAATATATATATTTAATCCTTCCAACAACTTTCAACCTCTCCCGGTTGTCAACAACGGCTGGCAGGGTGGATGGTCAAAGCGGGTGGCTCACGCGGCTGGTGGGCACGGCACACGCAGGCGCACGCAGGAAGGAGGGCGCACGCAGGCCGCAGGGCGGGCGCAAGCGGATGCAGGTGAGGCCGGGCGTGGACCCAGGTGCGACCGAGCGCAGGCGTGGGCGAGGGTGCGGCCCGGGTGCCGGCGTGGGCGGGGCGGTAGTGGCAGGGCGTGCGACCACGCGAGAGTGGGCGGTCGTGGCAGGAGGGCGGGCGGTGCCAGACGCGGACCAAGCACGGGCGGGCGCAGGGCCAGGTGGGCGCGGGCCGGGCGTGGGTGGGCGCGATCGTGGGAGCGCTGGCGGGCGCGGGCGAGGGCGCGCCTGGCAGCGACGGTGGCCGCAGGGGTGGTGGGGTGTGTGGACACACTTATTTATCGATTAATTATCTCTTGCCTCCGTTTGTTTATTGGTTTATTAAGTGCGTGGGCGTGCCAGTCACAAAGTGACAATTTGTTCGGGCTTCATGGAAGCCCATGGTGCGCTCAATCCGACTCAGTCAGATGATTGTGTGGTTCGGGTTGGGGTTGGGACTATGACTCAAAAAGGTCATAGCGTCATTTACATCCCCTCGTAGAGGGGAATACCCTTGATTAATTGCCAGAAATAAGGGCTCTATGGCTGAAAGAGTTACTAATTAATGCAGGAAGAGAAGGGCGATCGGACTATACTGAATGCCCGTGTTGGGGATATGAACACTCAGATTATGTTGGTTGCTGGTGGACCATTTCATGTTTGGACAAAAGTCCATACGGAAAGTAAGGTGGTAACGGGGATAAATCCGTGCAAATGTCTGCCAAGAGATGCCAATTTTGATACAAAGATGGGATCAGATCCTGGCGAGAAGGAGGATTTCGATGAGATATTGGCCCAAAATGAGAATGGACGATGACCATGACGGGAGGGGTGACTCCCGAGGGTGAGGCCCGACCCACAAAGGCATCATTAATATTTCTGGCTCCGGAGCCCGAGGGAGACGAAGGCTGCATCGTGTTATTCATAATTATTGTCATTGTTCACCATCATTATCTATTTTCACTTGTTATTATTTCTCTGCTGATCCCCCTTTCATTATTACCCATGGGTCATGAATTCTTCCTCTGTTTACTATTACATTTTTTATTGTCCCCACCCTCTTTTGTTCTATATATTTATTATTATTATTCTTTTATCAAAATCCCCTTTTTATCATTATTATTATATAAATTTCTCTCCCTTTTTTTATTATTATACCCTCTTTTCTTTGGTGTGATGCTTCTGGATGCAGAGTGTGCCGGAATGGGTGTTAGAGAGTGTGCCGCTGGGGAGCGGTGAGTTGAGGGTGTACCGTTGAAAACCTAATGAAAGGGTGTACCGGCAAGGCATGAACTGGAGGGTGTACCGCTGAAAGGGAATGGGTGTGCCGAGTAAGGCGCTAGCTGAGAGTGTACCGCTGGAAGAGGATGGTAGTGTGCTGACAGAGGTGCTAACGGGTACACCGAGCAAACATGGGCTGAGTGTTGAAGGCAGGTCAATGCAATGACTGAGGAGGGCTGAGGAGGTCAGTGCAATGCTGGGCAAGGTCGGTGCAGCTCTGGGTTTTAGAGGAAGAAGGTCAGTGCACATGGGTTCTAGACCGTCCAAGGTCGGAGCAGCTCTAGTCAAGTCTGAGCAGGTTTGGGGGATGATCTGAGCAAGTCAGGAGCAAGGTCGGTGCAAGAGGGGCCAAGGTCAAAGCAGGTTAGCCAAAGTCAGTGCATGCCTAGCACACTGTCAATGCAAGAATGTTAAAATCAGAGTGTGTAGGGGTATAGGTCTGAGCATGGGAGAGTGCACCGCTGGGGAGATGGATTGAGTGTGCCGCTGGGAGGCTGGGGAGTGTGGAATGAGTGTGCCGCTGGGAGGCTGGGAAGCGAGGAATGAGTGTGCCGCTGGGAGCCTAGGGAGTATGGAATGAGTGTGTCGCTGGGAGGCTGGGGGGGCGTGGAGTGAGCGTGCCGCTGGGAGGCTGGGGATTAAGGAATGAGTGTGCCGCTGGGAGGCTGGGGAGTGTACTGCTGGAAAGGTAAGCAGGGGGTGTACCGCTGGAGAGGCTCAGGAAATGGGCCGGATGAGTGGGTTGAAAAGTGCATAGGGGGAGGGTAAAAACAAGTGGGGTGAAGTCTGGGAGGAGGATTCCCCTTTGTTCATGGAATTTCTGATGGAGGGCTTTAAACAGCCAGTTTTCAGTTTGCTGTTGTGTGAGTGAGCTCGAGGCCCTGTTCAATAGTCCAGCTCTTTGAATCTTGCATGGTTCCTTTATTTTGATTAAAATGTTTTATTGTTGCTTACCTCATTTGTTTGTTGCTTCCTTTTATCTTTTAGCATGTTGTTATTTCTGACAAAAATTTGACAGCATCTCCCCTTAACTCGGATGGTAAGGGAGTGAAAGGGGAACACGCCCACAAGGAGTGGCATGACCCAACAATTTGAGGTGTGTGTCGAGACAGCCACCTTTGAGAAAACTTCAGAAAACTCGGAGAAAACATCGAATGAGAAACCGCTAGGTTGACACAAGTCACAAATACGCCGGAGAAGAAATGGTTAGGGTGTGCCGGGTTGGGCTGGCTAGGTGTGTGCCGATGGACAGTTGGATGGAGTGTGCCGCTGGAGCACAGCCAGGGAGTGTGCCGGTCAAAGAAGGCACTCAAGAGTTGTGCCGGATGGAGGGGCCAGGGCAGACAAGTCAAGGGTGCACCAAATTGAAACAAGAAGGGGTGTACCGGTGGGAGCCCAGGCAGGTGTACATGCACCATGGGCTCTGAAAGGGAGGCAAAGGGAATACTCTGGCCAGTGGATAAGTCCCAGGTGCTAGTAGGGGGGTAGTAGGTGCTAACAAACCCGTGGAAAAAAGAGGGGTGATCAAGCTACGGAGAAACACTAAGAGGAGGAGGAGGCCAACCTCACACTATCAGGCAAGGTATAATACCCACTGACTACGCAGGTCAATGCCATGGGAAGCCAGGTAGAGCAGGGAGTTGGAAGGTTGGGGAGGAACACCAACCACAGGCCAACGATGGGGAGAACACAACAAGCACATCAAGAGATAAAACCCAAAAGACACCTTTTTATTCATGAAGAACTCCAAATGACAAAGACCATGGCCCGAAGGCCAACTACAATACAATGCATCCCAAAATGGAGAAAAGGGCTGAGAAACTAAGAAAGGAAAAGAAAGGAAGAAAATAGTGTTGGGGGAGAGTTGGAACGAGGGAGGGTAACCATCTCCCCCACTGCGTTCCTTTCCCCCCCTCCATCACACGCATCACATTCTCTCTTTCTCTCTGGGCTCTCTTATACCTTCTTCTTCTCTTCTTCTTCTTCTCGTGTGTTGCTCTCTTCGTATCAGTCTTCGCTTCCTCTTCTTCTCTTCTTCGTGAAAGGCTTTTATAAGTGTGGTGTTAACTGGGGGATCTCATGATGGCACTGCCATCCGAGGTTGACCCAAGTCTCATCTTCGTCAGGTGGGGATCTCCTTCGTCCAATCAGAGGGTGACACCAAGGCAGGACGCTAGTTGGCGTCGAAGTAGTCGAGCTGTGCGCCAAGGGGCCCACCTAGTGACCGTTGTGCATTTTGTCAGCTTGTGCCGTCCTGGAGGATTTAGCGCTGTGCCGCTGGAAAGGCCAAGGGGTTGTGCCGTTGAGGAGGCAGAATGCCTATGCCGCTGGAAAGGCCAAGGCGTTGTGCCGTTGAGGAGGTAGAACGCATGTGCCGTTGGAAAGGCCAAGATGATTGTGCCACTGACGGGGCACAACTATTATGCCGTTGGAAGGGCATTGGGGCATTGTGCCATTGAAAGGGGCTTCCAAGGGGTGTGCCGCTGGAAGGCACCAAAGGGTGTGCTGTTGGGAGCACCCCCATAGAGTGTGCCGCTGGGGCAACTAGCAGTATGCCACTGGGGCACTTCAGGGGGTGTGCCGTTGGGGGTAGAGAGACTGTGCCGTTGGGGGGCACGATAGGGTGTGCCGCTGAGGCAATCGGTAGTGTGCCGCTGGGGCACTTCAGGGGGTGTGCTACTGGGGGCCCCTGAGTAGTGTGCCCTTGGAAGGGCTCGTTTGGGTGTGTGCCGTTGGGGGCACTAATCAATGTGCCGTTGGAAGGGCATTGATAGTGTACCGTTTGAAGGCAATTCAGGGACTTATGATTGTGATCTTTTTTGTGACATCTCTTCACTGTTAGGAACTCGAGGGTGGGTCCATAGCAGTGTATAGATTCAGGAGGGGTGTCCTATGTTTTCTTTGTCATCTAATGCGCCCGTGCAAACGTGAGGATTTATCGGGCGATAGTGTCCTCCGGGGTCCTGGACGGCCAGTCTCCCCGGGTCTTCTCTCTTTGACTCTGATACCAATGTGGGAGCTCGGTAAGACATATGGATGTGTAATTTTTCACGTCCACAGGGTGCTGCGCGCTGAGTGTGTGGCTCGCGGGGGTGGGGCTGGTCGTTGCCGCCAAGGGAGATTTTGAATTGGGCACGGGTGACGATGCCCGTGCCGCGAACTATTTTTTTTCTTTTCTCTCTCTCTCAACCGAGAGAGCTTCCATTTTTGTTTTATTTTTTTTTCTTCTTCTTCCTCTCAACCGAGAGATAGAACTCAGCTACTATTTTCTTTTCTTCTTTTTTTCACTTCTAGCAACCGAAAGAAAGGAGGGGAGACGATGCGGGCGTCGGGGTTGATGGAGGCGCCGGGCTCTGATACCAAATTTGACGCGGTCGGCGTCGGAGGTAGGATCGACAGCAACTCCGGGGATGCGAACAGGACTGGATAACCACTGCCTCGCGCAGCTCGGCCTCACATCGGACGGTCTCTCACCGGGCGGCACTCTATTCTCACAAAGGAGATGAAGGGAAGGGAGGGTGGCAAGAGGAGAAACTCTTATCACGTAGGATTCTTTTCATTCAATCTTCATATGAAAATAACACACTCTAGCCCCCTTTATATAGGAAAAGGCTATAACAATCATGTCCTTAATCTTCACCTAATAGCATTTATGTCCTAGTCTAATAAAATAAAACTCAACAACCTACTTTTGACTTGGAAAAAATAAAATAAGATATGCTAACTTTGGTGGTTTAATAATACAAATACCACCATAAAAATAAAAAAACACACAATACCAAAATACATACAAATATGTACTCAGGACGCCGAGTCTTCAAATGAGTCTTCGAGTCACAAGCTCGGTGCGGTCGGGACGGTGCGGCGTCGGCTCCGAGTAGTGGGTCCGGTAGTGGGCCCGGTGTCCCCACCATTGTCCCCCCCTCTATCTCTCTCTCCCCTGACCCTGGCACCCCCCTTTGACAACCCCACCCTCGTCCCTCCCTCCATCTCTCTCTCCCTATATATGTAACACCCTCAAATATAGCTAAGTTGTACTCTATATCACCGAGACGTCTTTTGAAGTATTGGCTCAGTTCTTGAAAAGAACTTCAAAGTTAAGCGTGCTTAATGGGGAGTAATACTGGGATGGGTGACCTCCCGGGAAGTCCCCCATTCTGGAGCTGATCACTGTTAGAAAGGGACAAAACCGTAAGGCTGGTAGGCCGAAGCGGACAATACCTCGACGGTATAGAGTACGGGACGTGACAGAATGGTATCAGAGATATACCCCAGTCGGAATGTGGGAACTAAAGTCCCGCGATCAATGACACCCAAGAGGGGGGTGAATTGGGTGTTTACCAATTTTAAGGAAACTTTTATCTTTTTACAAAATATGTGGTAAATAATAATTAGAAATTGAAAACTAATTAACTAATTCACTCAAACTCACCGTTCCCACATGACCATACAGCGAAAACAATCAAACCACATAAATTACACACAATGCACAGCAGTTTTTAAGGTGGTTCGGATGCAACGACGACAATCCTACGTCCACCCCTCACCAAACCCGGTGAGGCTTCACCCGGGATAAATCCCCAAATGGAGACAACTCTCCAAACACACACGCAGGATGACGCCTACCCAAACACACGGGGACGTGTCCCAAACCACACACGGAGACGAGCTCCAACACACACACACACGGAGACGAAGTCTCCAACACGATCCAACAAGCGGATCACACACACGCTGCGATAAATGCAGCACTCCACACACAGATACTATGATCTGAATAAAACCACACAACACATGTAGATCTAAGAAGACCTACGCACACACGAATCAAAACAACACATACACACGACCACGGATCCAACACGATCCACACACACACAGATTCTTCAGTTTATGATGAACACAAACACAAAACCCAAAACATAAATATGAGGAGGCTTAGTTTAGAAAACTCCTATTTTGGGTTCCCCTTGAATGCATGTTACGGATCTTGAACATATCTTCAATCGTCACTTGAACACCTCCTCTTGATCTCCACTTGAATTCCCCTGGATGGCTTGCTTGCTTGTTCACAGCTTCTTCCTTAGACAGCTTCACCTTGATCTTCCTTGAATGCTTGCTTCCTACTTCTTTTGCTTGGAGGATGTTAGCTTCAGATCTACCTTGAATGACTTGAAGTTGGATGAAGAACACTTGCTGCACGGAGTACTGTTCACGGCTACAGTACTTCTCCTCTTCCTCACTTGGATAGCCTCTTCTTTGATCTCACTTGAAGCTCTTCTTGAGATCCTTGCTTGATTGGAACTCCCTGGATTTGGAAGATGACTGAATGGCTTCAGTTGATGCTTGAATGGCTTCGATCGGATGAAGAACTTGGTGGAAAGAATGTTGTTCACGATCGTTGCAGCAACCTTCCCTTGATAGATACTATCTTGATCTCTCTAGGTTGATTTGTTGTTGCTTCAGTTCATGGGAAGATGAAGGCTTCAAAATAGATCTTGGATCTTCAACTATGATGAGGCTTTGATCTTCGAATCACTGTTCACGGCTATAGTGATATTCCTCCTCTCCCTTGAGCCAACTTGATCCCTCTAGTTCTCTTGGAGTCTCTTAGGGTTTATGACCTCAAAGAGAGGTTTTATAACCCTTGGAAGGTTAGAAGATAAGTCCTAGACCTAGATCCACAAATTCTGGGGTGATTGGGAGCATTGGGATTAAAGAAATGGGGTGAAAGACCTCCTTTCGAACTTGACACAAAAGTCAACAAAGGAGGGCCTCGGGGCTGGCGGTCGACCGGTGGAGGGCCGGCGGTCGACCGCTAGGGGCCATTCTGTAGCTTTGTGGCTGCTGGGAAAATAGGTCGACCGCTAGCTCCTGGCGGTCGACTGCCAGGTTCACAGGTTGCCAATTTTTCAGTTCTGTGATTTCAGGTCGACCGCCAAGGGTCCACAGGTCGACCGCCAGTCTCCAAACCTGCAAAAGTCAAGTGTTAGTTCACTTGAAACTATCCATTAGTTCGATACTTGAAAATGGCTTGTGTTATAGTTGATTACAAGTTTGTTTAGACTTGGTTTAACACATGGAATGATTCATGAACACAAGTTTGAAAAGGAGTGAATCTTGATGGTTTAAAGCATGAAGCTTCGTTTTAATACAAGGTAGGAGTCTCACCAATGGTTCTTGACAGTAAATGACATATACCACCTGTTTTGGATTGTAGGGAAGTAGAGTTTTGGTTCACCAGGTGACGGCCATGAGTTTGAACCTGCATGCAAGATAGTTAGGTTAATTGCATGTTTGTTGACATTAAAGAGGTTATGAAACCTCTTGCCGCTTGTAAAACTGACATGTGCAACCAGCATAAACAATAAGATTAATGAACACAATCATCAAGAACATGTGTAATCAACCATAAGTTTAGTTATCATCATTAAAGCACACATTAAGTTTAGTTATCATCAAAACCATAACTTAACAATCTCCCCCTTTTTGATGATGACAAACTTATACTTATTGATGATGGCAAACTTAATGATGATATACAATGGAATGGCACAGATGTTCTTCTCCCCCTTGGAATGGCACAGATGTTCTTCTCCCCCTGTCACACACAATCATCAATTTCTCTCCCCCTTTGACATAATCAAAAAGTAGGTAATGCAAACCTTTCTCCCCCTTGTGACATTATCAACATATCAACAGCAAAGGGTGGAAGAAGCCAAACAAAGAAGAACAAGCTTATCTCGCTTTGAAACAGCAATAGCCCATCTTATCAAATCAAAAGAAGCAGGGGCAAATCATGGATGAACAAAGCAATATGATTCCAATCAGATGAGATCAATTGGTAATTAGTTTTGTAATTCAATAATCAAGCATGTATTGATACCAATTGAATGGAATGATTGGTCTCAAGGATGGGAGCCAGTGGAGATGTTCACAATATGAGGTGTTCAACAGGATAGCATTCAAAAGCTAGATCTCATGTCAAATTTTCACAACAAGCAAGAGCAGGAATGCATATAAGAAGGATTTTATTTGATTTTAAATTTTCAGATTTTTATATTTTGATTTGAAATGCATGAAATGCAACACATGTGACACTATGAATGCATGTAATGCAACTGAACATACATGATGATAATATGAATGCAATCATATGAAACTCAATGCAAGCATACAATGGAGTGAAAAATAACTAGGCCAATTTTTGAACTCAGAAAACATTTGGAATGTGATGGATTTTCAGATTTTGACATTTGGTTATAGTGCATGAAGCTATATATATGCAAATGATGCCATATGAGATGTACAGTCAAACAAATACATATATATACATGCAATATAGCTCCCTCAGACTTGTTTAAGAGAGGATAGGTATAAGAAGGGTGCAAGAGAGTCATGGCAACTGAAATGCACATGTGTAGCACATGGGAGGTTGTGCAAGCATATAGGAGATTCATGCAATTGCTAATGTAGTCAATCAACTTTCTGAATACATATAAATCAAATTTCAAAGGTGTAAGTGAGTAACATGAAAAATGATAGTTGCAATATGGATATTCAGATTTTCAAATCAACAGAAGGAGACATTTTACAGACTGCACTTCAATTTTGAGAACAGCGTATTGGAGGCTACGCTCTACCACAATGAGTTTTCACCAATATTTTTCAACTCAACCAATATCACATGATAGTCAGAATTTTTCAAGAGTGATCAGGTTCAAATGATTCCTTTTTACGCGAGTAGACGCATGGAGCTCATGCCAGAATCCCCGGTTACTTAGAATACTGCACCATTTCACCTCATTTTGAATAGAGAAACTAGTCAACACTTTTCAGATATGAACCACATCACGTCTCAGGTGACATGTGCCCAGTTTACTCAGTGAGACCGAGCATTGCTCTATCTTTCATTTCATTTCAGATTTTTCAATAAGGATATGTATGCAGCTTTTTCCTCAACTGTCTCTTCAACATACATGCAGCAAGTTTAACATCTCGAGAGTGTTGAAGAGAAATTCATATATCCTTATCTTTAACACTCATTTTCATATTTTATGCATGAAGTGTGTGAATTTGATTCAGCATGTATACCGAAAATATCATGAATACATAACAGTGCAACTCCCCCTAAATAGATGCACTTATGAAATAAGAACTCCCCCAGAGTGTACGACATGAAACACTCTAATAATGACTCAAATACATCATTATTTAGCAAGGAGATATATGGCCATAGAAATGCCAAGGGATGGGGGTGAATAGCATATAATATCAAACAAACATGCAGAGAGAACGTATGCAACATGCAATGCAAGTATGCAACTGATACCAATCAAATAGATATCAAATGAATGAACTGAATGCAGCTAAGGCATGAGTTTTATGCAATGCAACCTATGAGCCTATAAGAATGCAATGCAGTATGCAAAGGCAAGATGCAAAACTTGATTTTAAAATTTTTGGATAGATTTCACATGAGGGCATTCACATGATAAACAATCAAGCATTTGTCAAGACAAACAATGCAACCCGATTGATTTCAAGGATTTATTCAAAAATAGATTTTCAAGATCATTTCACAATTTTGAAATTAGAAATCATTCAGAAGCCAGATGTTTGAATCTTTTGATCAGAAACATATTTTCAACTTACATAGCTCATCTCAAGGAATCATTCGCAAATCAACCAATTATAATTTTCAAGATCTGGTACGAGGCAGAGATTTTAGTCCGAAGACCCAGCTCAACGCATAGGAAATGCTTCCAAGTGGACATGATCCACTCTTCCACAGATGCCATTTGATATACCAGATATGCAATTTAATTTAGGTGTGATCATGCAGTGAAAAATATTCAATATCCAATTCATACACATCTTTCAAGATTTTCTCTTTGATTCAACCAATTCATCACAACATGTTAGTAAATGACAATTCAGGTTTTTAGAATCAATATCTTGTCACTTGAGAGTGTCACCAAGTGATAAAGACGGTCATTGCATGAACTGACAAGGTTGAGTTACCTTAGTTCAACGATAAGATTGGAAGCCTTCATGCACTAAGATCACTAACCCCATGAAGGTTAGTACTTCATATTTTGGTTTTCATACCTTTGCCTTGATAATTCATTTTCTTCCAAGCCTTCCACCATGTCTTGGGTACTTGCTTCAACACGTACAAGACTTTCACCACCTTGCACTTGAGTCGATCCTGGAGGTTGTTCTACACAAAGTAGCCCTTCTTCTTGTAGCAACTTGAGAGGGTTCTCATCATTTTCATCCTTGCAAGATATTCTTCCAGTTGATTTAAGCTCGGTCAAGACTAGCCCATCATTATTTAGATTTTGGGAGTATAATCTGCATCCAAGGATAAGAGACTTGATTTGTCAATTTCGATTCAAGTTTATTGACAATGACATGCCAAAGTATTTTAACAACCAGCATCCCTAGACAAATCTAGATGCAATGCATGATTCATGTGTGAACCTAAACATTAAGCCTATATGATGAATGTGATTGCTGCCCCTTAGTGTGTGCATGAATGTGGTATGCTCAATAAAGATTCAATGCCATATGCAGCCTTTTGAATAAATGACTCATAGTACTAGGCGGAGAACTTAGATCTGAAGATCACCTCACGCGTAGTGATAGCTTTCAGACAGGTTTAACCTGCCCTTCCACATGTCACCATTTGATATACTATGTAGTCGAGGATGATGAAGGTAGGAGGATGGCTATGCATTATGAAATGAATTCACAGTGTTCAACTGATGCACGACAGTGTATGAAAGTGTATGCAAACTCAATATGTGTATTGAAAACATGATCAGAAAAATATTCAAGTTCTCCTACAACAAAATGCTGTATGACAAGTGATGTATGCACAAATATGCAAGCAACTATGAATGGAATGCATGTACGGACATATGCAAGACTACATGACTATATGACACAAGATTAGTTAAAACATGACAGAGTCACCACAGAAAGTAGGAGGGATATCACCTGATTTTCAAACTTGGTTTTTGATTTTTCTTCCAACCTGACTTATGTCACTAGCCCGTGTGCCTTACCTTCTTGATGGAAATAGATTTCATGCTTCTTATTCCCAAGGCACACCTGTAAAACAGATTTCTCATTTTGCATACTTAGGTATCCAAATCCTTTTGGGTCCTTGTGGGTTAGCAGCAACATGGGCATGTGGTTTCCAACTTTTCACAACATTCAAATCATCACTTTTCTTTAGAACATAATCATGCTTAATATTCCCAGATTTTTCAAAGTGATGGAGAGAAACACTTGGCATCACATTTCTCTTTCTCATTGATTCTACTGGTTTGTGTATGTAAGCATGACGTGTTGAGTGAAAATCTTTTTTATTCATGCCTAACCAGCAGTATGAAATTGTATGACCACTTTTACCACAATAATTACAACGCATGAAAGGTTTTGTGGTAAATGATTGCTTTGAATCTTTGGAGTCAATTCTGTTTCTGCAAGCTTTCAAATCATCATTTCTCATAATGAAACAATCATGCATAGCATGTCCATATTTTCCACAATAAAAGTATGTGAGTTTCTTTCTAGGTGGTTATGTGTGCGTGGAAGAAGAATGTTCAACATGCATGGAGGTGCTAACAGTATTTTTAGATTTTTGATGCAAATTATTTTTCTTTGTGGATGCATGTGTGTGTGCAACATGATTTTCCTTTTTCCAATTTTCATTTGATGTGTTGGCTATATTTGAATTGTGCACAAAGGATGTATAAATTTTATTTTCAAACTTCTTTTTGTTCACAGGATTATAGCCCAGCCCTTCCCTTTGAAAATTCACTTTCATCCCAAGCAATTTGTTCAAGTTTTCTTGACCATTTACAAATCTAGACAGTGAATCATTCAAGTCAAGAATTTTAGATTGAAGAGATGAAATTTGTAATTCAGAATTGGCAAGTTCTTCTTCACAAGTGGAAAGACTAACATTCAACATGATATTGGTAGTCTTAAGGCATTCTACTTCTTGCCTAAGTTCATCCACATTTTCACATTCTCTAACAACCACAGATTTTCCTTTTTCAATAGTTAACAACCTTTCCGAAATGGCCTTGTTCAATTCCTTCAGTTTATCATTTTCTTTAACAAGCTTTTCATCATGAATCAGTTCATTTATCAAGGTTTGATCATCGGCCATAGAATTTAGTTTTGCAGTCATCTCCTTGTTTTCATTTCTTAAAGAACATATTTGATCTTTGTGAAATTCAATGTCAAACACATGAGCCTCAATCATTTCCTCTAGATGCAAGCATTTTTTACATGAGGAAATAAGGTTATTTTCTTCAACACTTTTTCTCAATTTCTTATTTTCAGATTTTAACTTCTTGTATTTTTCAGCAAGAGCATCATATGCAATCAACAAATCTTCATAGCTGACTTCTTCTTCATTATCAGAATCAGAATTTACCTTTGAGCTTGATTCGATTTGTTGATCACTTCCTTGGTCACTTGTGCCTGCAACAAGGCATTGGTCTTCATGCTCTTCCCGGACTTTGGTTAAGCCATCCAATATATCTTTTGCGGACCTGCAATGGGAGACAAAAGGAAACTGATTAGAATTGACTGCAGCAATAAGTAATTTTAGAGTCAAACAATTTTGATCATGTTTAAGTTTTTGATTTGCAGTCCAGACATTTTTATCTTTAGGCAATTCATAAGGACCATGTGAAATAAGCTTCCATAGCTTAAAGTCGTATGAATTGACTAGACTACACATCCTTCCTAACCACAAATCAAAATTGTAACCATCAAACACCGGTGGAGAATTCAAAGTGTACATAATGGTGGTCATTGATCTGGATCACTCTAGATCGTTAGATCTATGAAATTAGAGCCTTGGCTCTGATACCAATTGAAGTCCCACGATCAATGACACCCAAGAGGGGGGTGAATTGGGTGTTTACCAATTTTAAGGAAACTTTTATCTTTTTAAAAAATATGTGGTAAATAATAATTAGCAATTGAAAACTAATTAACTAATTCTCTCAAACTCACCGTTCCCACACGACCATACAGCGAAAACAATCAAACCACACAAATTACACACAATGCACAACAGTTTTTAAGGTGGTTCGGATGTAACGACGACAATCCTACGTCCACCCCTCACCAAATCCGGTGAGACTTCACTCGGGGATAAATCCCCAAACGGAGACAACTCTCCAAACACACACGCAGGACGACGCCTGCCCACACACACGGGGACGCGCCCCAAACCACACACGGAGACGAGCTCCAACACACACACACGGAGACGAAGTCTCCAACACGATCCAACAAGTGGATCACACACACGCTGCGATAAATGCAGCACTCCACACACAAATACTATGATCTGAATAAAATCACACAACACACAAAGATCTAAGAAGACCTACGCACACACGAATTAAAACAACACATACACATGACCACAGATCCAACACGATCCACACACACAGAGATTCTTCAGTTTATGATGAACACAAACACAAAACCCAAAACATAAATATGAGGAGGCTTAGTTTAGAAAACTCCTGTTTTGGGTTCCCCTTGAATGCATGTTACGGATCTTGAACATATCTTCAATCGTCACTTGAACACCTCCTCTTGATCTCCACTTGAATTCCCCTGGATGGCTTGCTTGCTTGTTCACTTCTTCTTCCTTAGACAGCTTCACCTTGATCTTCCTTGAATGCTTGCTTCCTACTTCTTTTGCTTGGAGGATGTTAGCTTCAGATCTACCTTGAATGGCTTGAAGTTGGATGAAGAACACTTGCTGCACGGAGTACTATTCACGGCTACAGTACTTCTCCTCTTCCTCACTTGGATAGCCTCTTCTTTGATCTCACTTGAAGCTCTTCTTGAGATCCTTGCTTGATTGGAACTCCCTGGCTTTAGAAGATGACTGAATGGCTTCAGTTGATGCTTGAATGGCTTCGATCGGATGAAGAACTTGGTGGAAGGAATGTTGTTCACGATCGTTGCAGCAACCTTCCCTTGATAGCTACTATTTTGATCTCTCTAGGTTGATTTGTTGTTGCTTCAGTTCATGGGAAGATGAAGGCTTCAAAATAGATCTTGGATCTTCAACTATGATGAGGCTTTGATCTTCGAATCACTGTTCACGGCTACAGTGATATTCCTCCTCTCCCTTGAGCCAACTTGATCCCTCTAGTTCTCTTGGAGTCTCTTAGGGTTTATGACCTCAAAGAGAGGTTTTATAACCCTTGGAAGGTTAGGAGACAAGTCCCAGACCTAGATCCACAAATTCTGGGGTGATTGGGAGCATTGGGATTAAAGAAATGGGGTGAAAGACCTCCTTTCGAACTTGACACAAAAGTCAACAAAGGAGGGCCTCGGGGTTGGCGGTCAACCGGTGGAGGGCCGGCGGTCGACCGCTAGGGGCCATTCTGTAACTTTGTGGCTGCTGGGAAAATAGGTCGACCGCTAGCTCCTGGCGGTCGACCGCCAGGTTCACAGGTTGCCAATTTTTTAGTTCTGTGATTTCAGGTCGACCGCCAAGGGTCCACAGGTCGACCGCCAGTCTCCAAACCTGCAAAAGTCAAGTGTTAGTTCACTTGAAACTATCCATTGGTTCGATACTTGAAAATGGCTTGTGTTATAGTTGATTACAAGTTTGTTTAGACTTGGTTTAACACATGGAATGATTCATGAACACAAGTTTGAAAAGGAGTGAATCTTGATGGTTTAAAGCATGAAGCTTCGTTTTAATACAAGGTAGGAGTCTCACCAATAGTTCTTGACAGTAAATGACATATACCACCTGTTTTGGATTGTAGGGAAGTAGAGTTTTGGTTCACTAGGTGACGGCCATGAGTTTGAACCTGCATGCAAGATAGTTATGTTAATTGCATGTTTGTTGACATTAAAGAGGTTATGAAACCTCTTGCCTCCTGTAAAACCAACATGTGCAACCAGCATAAACAATAAGATTAATGAACACAATCATCAAGAACATGTGTAATCAACCATAAGTTTAGTTATCATCAAAACCATAACTTAACAGGAACTAAGTGCCATGCAGGGCAAAGTGCTACGCTATGGGAGCCACCTATTGAACCCACAATGAGACAAATTGCTACATAGTGGGAGCCACCTCTTGAGCCTGTAGGGGCCACCTCTAGAATCCTACCTGCCTGGGGGTTTGATTGCGTGCTATATGTGCCCAGCGACGAAGACGTCGCCTATATAAGAGGGGTAGATTGTAACACCCTCAAATATAGCTAAGTTGTACTCTATATCACCGAGGTGCCTTTTGAAGTATCAGCTCAGTTCTTGAAAAGAACTCCGAAGTTAAGCATGCTTAATGGGGAGTAGTCTTAGGATGGGTGACCTCTAGGGAAGTCTCCTATTCTGGAGTCACTGTTAGAAAGGGACAAAATCGTGAGGCTGGTAGGCCGAAGCGGACAATACATCGACGGTATAGACTACGGAGCGTGACAATATATATATATCTCTCTCCCCAACCCTAGGGCTGTCAATGGGTCGGGCCAGCTTGACAAGCTCGTGGGCCTGGCCCTATTTCGGGTCAGGCTGTAAGGTCTTTTTCGGCCCGCGGGTCCTTAGTTAGACCTAAAAGTCTGGCCCGACTAAGCCCACGAGTCGGGCTCGGGCTTTGAGTTCGGCCCGTGAGCTGGCCCAGTCCGTTCTCTTGTTTTATTCTCCTTTCAAATTTTAGAAACTACTTAGTTAAAATTAGGTATTTTACTAATTATAATATTAAAAACTCTCTTTTCAAATAAATTAAATAATTAACATAAAAACTCTAATTAATTTAGTGAGATTATAAGATTTATAATATTAAATATATTAATTTTTATTTTTATTTAAATTTTCAGGCTAGGCCGGGCCTTAGTCGGGCTTTACATTATTTTATTAGTGTCGGGCCCGGCCCGGCCAGACATAGCTTGGGCCGGAGCTGGGCTCGGACTTTAATATTGATGAGTCGGGCCCAAGTCGGGCCGACGTAAACCCAACTCGGGCCCGACCCATTGACAGCCCTACCCGACCCTGGTGTCCCCCTCCAACAATCTATCTCGCTATCTCTATCTATCTATCTCTATCTCTCTTTGCCCCCCAGACCCTGGCGCCCCACACCAGTGGCCCCATCCCCTCCTCTCTCGTTCTCCATCCCCCCTCTCTCTCACTCTCCCTTTCCCTCCCTGCACTTCTCTCTCTACCCCCCAAACACCGTCGCCCCACAATGATGCCCCCATTCTCTCTCTCTCTCTCTCTCTCTCTCCACCCCCAGCCCCTGGTGCCCTACACCGACGGCCTTATCCCCCCCTCTCGTTCTTCCCGACCTCTCTCTGCCCCCCCAAACCCTGGTGCCCCGCACTAGCGACCCCATCCCCCCTCTCTTGTTCTCTCTCTCTCTCTCTCTCTCTCTCTCTCTCTCTCTCTCTCTCTCTCTCTCTCTCTCTCTCTCTCTCTCTCTCTCTCTCTCTCTCTCTTTCTCCCTACACCTCTTCCTACCCCACCCAGACCCTAGCACCCCACACCCACGGCTCTTTTCGGACTACAAACCTTTAGTTGGGCCTAAAAGTTCGACCCGACTAGGCCCACGGGCCAGGCTCGGGCTTTGAGTTCGGCTCGTGGACTGGCCCGACCCATTCTATTCTTTTTTATCCCTTTAAATTTTAAAAATTACTTAGCTAAAATTATGTTGTTTTACTTAATTAGAAAATTAAAAACTCTCTTTTCAAACAAATTAAGTAATTAACATCAAAATCTCTAATTTATTTAGTGAGATTATAAGTTTGATATTTTTAAATGTATTATTTTCATTAATTTTTTTTAAGTTTTTGGGCCGGACCGAGCCTTACTCGGTCTTTAAATTTTTATAAAAGTGTCGGGCCCAACTTGACATAGCCCGGGTCCTACTGGGCTCGGGCTTTAAGATTGATAAGTCGGGTCCGGGCCGAGCTCGAGGTCCAACCCATTGACAGCCCTAGCCCCGTCCTCCATCCTCTCTCTCTCTCCCCTATACCTTGACTCTCCCCTCCGTCGGCCACCATCCCCCCTCCCTCGTTCTCCCTCCCCCTCTCTCTCCTACTGACCCCGACAGCCCCCTTCTTGCTCTGACGTTGAGCCCCCTCTCTCCCTCTCCTGTAAACACTTCCCTTGATGCCCTTCGCATCTCTCTCTCTCTCTCCCTCTCTCTCTATGCACTCAGGGGTGCCGAGACCCCGTCTAATCCCCTCCTCTCCTCTCTCTCATCCTATCTTCTCTCTCTTCTCTTTCTCTCTAGACACTCACTTGACACAAGGGCATTATGGTCACACTCGACACAAGCCTTATGATCTTTTCACCTTCTTGGTTAGGTTATACCTGTAAGGTTTCGCACAGCACCTACGGGCAACGCTGCGGATAACAAAATTTCATTTTGCCCGATCCCAGTGCTATGGAATCCTAGATCTGTGTTTTAATCGGTGTTTTAATCGCCCCAACCCCCTAATTACGGGTTGAGTGTTTATACCTTGCGCGGAACGACGCTGTCCGCTATGCGCGATGCAGAATACCGAGCCGCACAGCTGCACGGCCTCTAGAGCAGACCCACACGGACCCTTGCACAGCGACGGTACCCCCCGGCACGGACCTTCCCCGACCCTTTCACCTTCTGGAGAGAGAGAGAGCAAGAGGGAGGAAATAGGGGAGGAGCTAATCCTCTCCCTTTGAGCTTAAGTGCTTGATTAGCTTAAAGGGTTCGAAGAAGAAGTGGAGAAGCTCTCGTAGGATGGCTATATTTAGAGATCTGGTCATTTCTGAAAGGGCTCCAAAAGACCAAAATTATATATATATCCTATCTACTATTATACATATGTATTAAGCTCCATTTACACCCCTTTCCAAAAGAAATTAAATGGAAATAATACATACATTTGTATAATAATAATCAGTCACCCAAGAATCCATTGTGTGTAATCCTCTAGGCCCATAGTCACTCTAGTTTAAGGCCCATTAACTTCTAATTCCCAATTAGAAGTAAATTAAAGGTATTCTTCGCTTCTACTAGAGCCGAATAATAGTTTAATTTATTCCAAACCTTTGATCACGTTGGGTCAAGCAAATCCGCGTGATCCTAGAGGACGCCGGGTTTAAACCAGCCTATCTGGTACCTGTAAGTCCACAGTTACCGCATCGATATAATCCTTCGCTCTTTCTATGAGTCTGGTACGATCGAGGGTATGGTTTCTGTCAAACCCCATGATCGTGCCATTTGACTATGACCTCCTTAAAGTGTATGACGTCCGTTCTAAACGAACTCACACGACCCTGGCTAGGGATTTAATGGAGCGTCAATGTCATGACCCATTAACTGTCTGATATATACCCGACAGTGAGCGATCCCTTCTTGACCATTGATGATCTTCACACGTATCCTGGAGTGGTTAATGACTCGGCAACTCATGACTTATGGTTAAAGTCACTTAGCTAAGTAATTAAACCATTCCAGTACTCGTGTAAGATCCGATCAATGTCTCAGGTCAAAGGACCAATGATACTACTGAGACAGTTGGATCTTCAGTTGACATTAGGTATAATCAACCATCTGAAGATCCAATAGCGGATCAGTTCAGTGTACATCCTCCGAGGACATACACCTACACATATGTGTTGGTGCACCGCACCAAAGACCATGAGACTGGTCACTGACACATCATGTGTACTGGTTTAATAGGTAATCAAAGTCCCCGAGTGATTACCCTCCAACCAGGAACAATTTAAGGTATGTGTTCATGTAAAGTCAGTCTCATAATCGAGATCCCATCTCGAGTTGACTTTACAACCACATATCCTAGGGACAACGTAAAGTGACACAATCACATATTTACGTTCAAATACCACTTTATTAATAATGAACAAGATCGTACATATATCGGGTCTACCCGACCCTAAATTGGCCTGTAGCACACCAATACTAACAATCTCCCACTTGAACTACAGCCAATTACCCACAACTTTGAGGCCCATCTTATCCCGATGACGCTCAAATACAGTCTGTGTCAAAGGCTTAGTCAGTGGATCTACTATGTTATCTTCTGACGGTACACGCTCTACCGCCACATCTCCACGATCAACAATCTCCCGAATAAGGTGGAAGCGCCCGAGAATATGCTTCGACCTTTGGTGAGATCTCGGTTCTTTCGCATGGGTGATGGCCCCATTATTATCACAGAATAATGGGATGGGAGCTGATATCTCAGGAACTACGCCAAGTTCCAAGATGAATTTCTTCATCCAGACGGCTTCCTTAGCAGCTTCAGCTGTAGTAATATATTCTGCCTTAGTCGTCGAGTCTGCAGTCGTATCTTGCTTGGAGCTTCTCCAACTAACTGCCCCTCCATTCAACATGAATACAAACCCAGACATGGATTTAAAGTCATCTGGATCTGACTGGAAACTAGAGTCTGTGTAAGCTCTAAGCTGTAGGTCCTCTCCTCCATAAAGCAGAAAAAGATCCTTAGCCCTTCGCAAGTACTTAAGGATGCCCTTTACTGCCTTCCAGTGCTCTTCACCTGGATTTGCCTGATATCTACTGACAATGCTTAAAGCATTGGCAACATCAGGCCGTGTACATAGCATTGCATACATGATTGACCATATTGCTGAAGCATAGGGTACCTTATTCATGTGTGCCACTTCCTTAGAAGTTTTAGGACTCATCCCCTTAGATAGGCAAACTCCATGTCTCATGGGAATAAGACCTCTCTTGAAATTTTCCATCCTAAACCTTTTGAGGATAGTGTCTATATACATAGATTGGGATAATCCTAGCATCCTTTTAGATCTATCTCGATAGATCCTTATGCCCAGCACATAGGATGCTTCTCCCAAATCCTTCATGGAGAATGTCTTGGATAACCAAGACTTAGTTGATGTCAACATCCCTACATCATTCCCAATGAGTAAGATGGCATCAACATAAAGGACCAAGAAGGTCACAGAGCTCCCACTGACCTTCTTGTAAACACGTGGTTCATCTTCATTCCGAATGAAGTTGAAAGATTTGACAGCCTCGTCAGATCTTAAGTTCCAACTTCTAGATGCCTGCTTTAATCCATAAATGGACCTTTGAAGCTTGCATACCTTATTAGGATGTAGCTTGGAGGTGAATCCTTCAGGCTGTACCATGTACACCTCTTCTGACATATTTCCATTAAGAAAAGCTGTCTTCACATCCATTTGCCAGATCTCATAATCCAGACATGCAGCAATGGCAAGGAGAATTCTGATTGACTTAACCATGGCTACCGGCAAAAAAGTCTCGTCATAGTCAATGCCTTGCCTTTGACGATATATTTTCGTTACTAGTCTAGCCTTGTATGTGTCAATCTGTCCATCTGCACCGATTTTCCTTTTGAAAATCCATTTGTAGTCGATAGGGACCTTCCCTTCGGGTACATCAACTAAGTTTCAAACTTTATATTTATCTCTCTCTCTCCCCACCGATTTCTCTCTCCCTCACTCGTTCTCTCTCTCACCCTCTCTCTCCCTCACGTGATCCCTCCTCCCCCACTCTCTCGGTCTTGGTCCAGACGGCCGCGGATCGAGGCGCGGGAGGTGTCGTTGGAACCGGCTCGTCGCGAGGAACGCGTAGGTGCCGACCTCGTCGCGATTCGTTGGGCGTGGAGACGGGATGGGGCGAGAGGAGCCGCGGCAACCCCTTGCTTGCATACGGCCCAAACTTGATTTTCGTCGCGATTAAGGTAGGGGGATGGAATCCTTGTCTCGCTAGGATCGCATTGGCATAGCATGCATGCCCATTCATAGATGTTTTCTTCAATTTCCATGAAATTTTCATGTTAGTGTAATTTTGGGCTAAATTCTTGAAAATCACTTCATGGGCATTGTTTTTATGTTTTGATGCATGCTTTAGTAGTGTAGCGTTGTGGTTTGGTAGGTTTTATAGTTTTTCTTTGTTCCCCGTCGATCCGGCTCGACCAGGAGGGGGCTTGGTTTTAAGCTTTTTGGTTTTAGCTCCCAGTCGGTGTGACGGTCCTACCAGGAACCGTCACACGTGTAACGGCCCTCACGGGACACGTTACAGCACTGTAATGGCCCTTAGCAGGGGCGTCACAGTGTGTGTAACGGTCAGGCCCCTGACCGTTACACTTCTGCTTGTTTTCTGTTGGCCTCGTATGGCGGTTGGCCTGACGGCCTGTCGGCCGGCCGTCAGGGCGCCCTAACGCGCCAACGCGAGCGCGTTACACCGCCTGTGAACGGTTTGAAAAACTGTTCGTTGATTTTGGCCTCGAGTTGCTGTAACGGCCAGGGTCCAACGCGTTATAGTTGATGTAACGCGCTGCACCCAGACCGTTACGCGCGGTGACGGCGTGGCCGCCGACCGTTACACCCTGTTTGATCGTTGTGGGATTCGTTTGGCTTCGGTGGCTGTGACGGCCAGGGGCGGACGCGTCACAGTCGATGTAACGCGCCAGTCCTCGACTGTCACACCACTATGATGCGACGGCTGTAGACCGTTACATTCCCTGGGGTTTTCAAAAGCCGTCTGCTTGTTCGATTCCGATAGAGTTGCTTTCACTTCCTTGTGATGGAACCACTAGTCGTAGCCCAGCGACCGAGTGTGTCGTCCCACCCGGGAGAGGTGGAGGGGTGTTCCCATTGAACGGTTTGTAAGCTAGTTACCGTGGGCCCCTGCGGTTACCATTGCATCCAACGGGGGGGGGGGAAACTAGCTAGAGACCTGGCTCTAGGCAGGAGTCAGTGTGTGCACACGTGGTCGGAGACTTGGACTGACAGTGACGAGTGTTGCTCTGACTAGTACTTGGTTTGGTCCTGTTACGCCTCTCGTTTGTCGTGAGCCAGACTTGCGAGTTGCTGAGACGCAGTGTAAGTCGTCAGGGGACGCATCTGGTCTTGTTCTTCTAGTGGGTTGTTCCGCCTCTCACTTTACTTGGTTAGTGCTAGTTTATTCTGTTGGTAGATTTATTTTATGTCGTTATTTATTTATTAAATTATGCATCTGCCTTATTATTTAAATGCATCCTCTAATTACTTTTATTTTTTGCATGCCTGCTTATTTAGTGTGAGGTAGGGATCCGCTTGACCCCTACTGAGTCTGGATGTGACTCACCCTTCCTTCTTTCAGGTGAGCCGCCCCAGTTGTCCGCCGGTTCTGCTCGGGGTTGTGCCGAGTGTCGTTAGAGTGCCAGCTGTGTTGGTTTGCCTTTTGTTCTTTTGTGCCGGGGTATGCCCCGTGTAGTTGTACAGTGGACCTCTCTCTTTCTGTAAATCTGGACTATTGTATATATTCTACCACTCTGATATTTTAAATTACTTCCGCATTTACTTATTAATTACTGTTTTAATTAATATTGCGCGCCTGCGGTCCCAATTCGTTATGCAACTCCTCAGCAACTTCCACTAACCCTTCAGGGGCCTCATCAGCCTCTTGGGTGGCTTCCCCAGTTCTTGGTATCGGTGTATCGATTTTATCGGTATATCGGTATCCGGAGCTCTGGGTCGTCACAGTTGGTATCAGAGCTGTGTTGGGGATTTGTATTAGGAATTGGAACTTGCGTTGGTCCAGAGCTTGTCCACTGTGTCGTCTGTTGCTGGCTTAGGGTGTTTCTTGTGATTATTGATGGTTTTTCCGTTATCGTGTGTTTCCTAGATTCAAGATGTTGCCTCATGGATGGAAGAAAGCTCGGGCTCCTCGGGAAGAGAGTGGCACTTCCTCTGCCCTAGCTGTGCCAGCTTCCGTCGACCCTACTCCGCGTGATGAAGTGTCTGGTGGCCGTGGTAGAGCGTCGAAGGAATTTTTGCTGTTCAAGCCACCGACTTTCGAAGGTCAATTAGATCTAGAGGCAGCTAGAGCGTGGCTCGATGCCACTGTGTGCGTGTTCCAGTCGATGGAGTGGGCAGATGATGAGCGAGTCATGTTGGCTACTTATCAGCTTCAAGGTACCACACGCACGTGGTGGACCGCAGAGTGGGAAGTTGCCTTCCGTTCTCGTCCGCTTCGGCAAATCACCTGGGCTGAGTTCGTT
The DNA here is from genome assembly GCA_022559845.1 of Amorphophallus konjac. Lineage (NCBI taxonomy): Eukaryota > Viridiplantae > Streptophyta > Magnoliopsida > Alismatales > Araceae > Amorphophallus > Amorphophallus konjac. Next base: position 308,644,280 of record CM040119.1, on the reverse strand, counting down.
GCTGCTTTCGAGCGTGCTTACACTCCAGCCTGCCTCAAGTTAGCAAAGATGTATCAATTTCTGGAGCTGACGTAAGGTGACATGACTGTGTTGTAGTACCGAGATAAGTTCATTGAGTTGGGCAGGTACGTGCCCCATATTTTTGCAGATGAAGCTATGAAGACTCAGCAGTTTCTGCACGGACTGAAAACGGAATTGAGCCTACCGTTGTTCGCTACCCGAGTGTCTGAGTTGGATTCAGCGTACTAGGCAGCTGTTGCAGTGGAGATGGAAATGGCGAGGACTCGAGGGCTTTCTCAAGCAAGAATGGTGCAGCCGACTGTGTAGTTTCAGCCGACTTACCAGTCGTCTGTCCCCGGAGTCCCTTCTGCCATTCCTGCTGTCAGCGGTGTTCTTCCTTTTTCCGACTCCCACTTCCGGCAATTCAAGAACAAGAAGTCGAAGAGGAAGTTTGAGCATTTGGCGCCTTTCGATCCGAGTTACCTGTCCGTTCCTTCTGTTCTACCGCGTCTAGATTTGTCCAGTGGTCAGCAGCGTCCGTGTCTGAGGTGTGGTGGCAGTCATCTAGGCGTGCCGTGTTCTTTGCCGATCGTTTGTTACCGCTGTGATCAGCTGGGTCACGTAGCTTGAGACTGTCCGCTGAAGCCAAGGAGGATGCAGTTCTCGCAGTTTACCCAACCGCAGCAGCCCCAGTTTCGTCTTCCTCCGCCGCCTCAACCTCAGCCGTCTTATTTGCCTACTCCAGTTCCTTCACAGCAGTCTTCTACAGCCAGCCGTCCTCCGAGAGGCATGGTTACTCACATCACTCGCGCAGAAGCTGTAGCAGCTAATCTGGTAGAAGGTACGGCTTCAATTTTTGGTCGTCCAGCTCATGTTCTTTTCGATTCGGGTGCTACTCATTCTTTTGTGTCCGAGGATTTTCTTGCTCGCATTGAGGAGCCAGTGACCGAAGTGCCCTATAATTTGCTCGTGGAGTTACCTTCTGGAGATTTCATGTCTACTCCGATGTGCCTGGAAGATTCCCCTATTGTCGTCAGCAATCGGCCGATGCCTGTGAAGCTTTATGCATTGCATTTGGCCGAATATGACGCTATTCTAGGCATGACTGGCTGGAATTGTATAGTGCCGTGGTTGACTGCAGATACAAGCGAGTCTATTTTATACCACGCGGGAAGCCAGCCTTTTATTTCCAAGGCATCCATTTCTGTTCTTTTCGTTTGTTTATTTCTGCCGTAGGTGTAACTTTCTTCCAGTTTCCACCTTGTCCTTTTGTTTAATTTCGAGGATGAAATTCTTTTTAGGGGGGAGGGACTGTAAGACCCGCGTCTTAAGCGGATCCTTAGTGGTTCGGATCTAGATTTTATTATGTGAATTTCGGCTATTTTTGTGGATTTTTAGGGTATTTTCTGGTAATTATTTGGATTAGTTGTGGATTTATTGGAATATATATATATATATTTATTTATTTATCTCTCTCTCTCTCTCCCCACCGATTTCTCTCTCCCTCACTCGTTCTCTCTCTCACCCTCTCTCTCCCTCACGCGATCCCTCCTCCCCCACTCTCTCGGTCTTGGTCCGAACGGCCGCGGATCGAGGCGCGGGAGGTGTCGTTGGAACCGGCTCGTCGCGAGGAACGCGTAGGTGCCGACCTCATCGCGATTCGTCGGGCGTGGAGACGGGACGGGGCGAGAGGAGCCACGGCGACCCCTTGCTTGCATGCTGCCCAAACTCGATTTTCGTCGCGATTAAGGTAGGGGGATGGAATCCTTGTCTCGCTAGGATCGCATTGGCATAGCATGCATACCCATTCATAGATGTTTTCTTCAATTTCCATGAAATTTCCATGTTAGTGTAATTTTGGGCTAAATTCTTGAAAATCACTTCATGGGCATTATTTTTATGTTTTGATGCATGCTTTAGTAGTGTAGCGTTGTGGTTTGGTAGGTTTTATAGTTTTTCTTTGTTTCCCCGTCGATCCGGCTCGACCAGGAGGGGGCATGGTTTTAAGCGTTTCGATTTTAGCTCCCAGTTGGTGTGACGGTCCTACCAGGAACCGTCACACGTGTAACGGCCCTCACGGGACGCGTTACAGCACTGTAACGGCCCTTAGCAGGGGCGTCACAGTGTGTGTAACGGTCAGGCCCCTGACCGTTACACTTCTGCTTGTTTTCTGTTGGCCTCGTATGGCGGTTGGCCTGACGGCCCGTCGGCCAGCCGTCAGGGCGCCCTAACGCGCCAGCGCGAGCGCGTTACACCGCCTGTGAACGGTTTGAAAAATTGTTCGTTGATTTTGACCTCGGGTGGCTGTAACGGCCAGGGTCCAACGCGTTACAGTTGATGTAACGCGCTTCACCCAGACCGTTACGCGCGGTGACGGCGTGGCCGCCGACCGTTACACCCTGTTTGATCGTTGTGGGATTCATTTGGCTTCGGTGGCTGTGACGGCCAGGGGCGGACGCGTCACAGTCGATGTAACGCGCCAGTCCTCGACCATCACACCACTGTGATGCGGCGGCTGTAGCCCGTTACATTCCCTGGGGTTTTCAAAAGCCGTCTGCTTGTTCGATTCCGATAGAGTTGCTTTCACTTCTTTGTGATGGAACCACTAGTCATAGCCCAGCGACCGAGTGTGTCGTCCCACCCGGGAGAGGTGGAGGGGTGTTCCCATTGAACAGTTTGTAAGCTAGTTACCGTGGGCCCCTGCGGTTACCGTTGCGTCCAACGGGGGGGGGGGGGGGGAACTAGCTAGAGACCTGGCTCTAGGCAGGAGTCAGTGTGTGCACACATAGTCGGAGACTTGGACTGACACTGACGAGTGTTGCTCTGACTAGTACTTGATTTGGTCCTGTTACGCCTCTCGTTTGTCGTGAGCCAGACTTGCGAGTTGCCGAGACACAGTGTAAGTCGTCAGGGGACGCATCTGGTCTTGTTCTTCTAGTGGGTTGTTCCGCCTCTCACTTCACTTGGTTAGTGCTAGTTTATTCTGTTGGTAGATTTATTTTATGTCGTTATTTATTTATTAAATTATGCATCTGCCTTATTATTTAAATGCATGCTCTAATTACTTTTATTTTTTACCTGCCTGCTTGTTTAGTGTGAGGTAGGGATCCGCTTGACCCCTACTGAGTCTGGCTGTGACTCACCCTTCCTTCTTTCAGGTGAGCCGCCCCATTCGTCCGCCGGTTCTGCTCGGGGTTGTGCCGAGCGTCGTTAGAGTGCCAGCTGTGTTGGTTTGTCTTTTGTTCTTTTGTGCCGGGGTATGCCCCCATGTAGTTGTACAGTGGACCTCTCTCTTTCTATAAATCTGGACTATTGTATATATTCTACCACTCTGATATTTTAAATTACTTCGCATTTACTTATTAATTGTTGTTCTAATTAATATTGCGCGCCTGCGGTCCCAATTCGTTATGCAACTCCTCAGCAACTTCCACTAACCCTTCAGGGGCCTCATCAGCCTCTTGGGTGGCTTCCCCAATTCTGGTATCGGTGTATCGATTTTATCGATATATCGGTATCCGGAGCTCTGGGTCGTCACGTATCATATCTCTCAATCCTACCCTGCTCCCCGAGGAGCTGGCGTAGATTGAAAAGTATGCTTCTACAACCAGTCTTTTTAAATTCCCTCTGCAGCTGATGAGCCATAGAGGCCAACATGTAACATTGGGCAAGGGAGGAGTTCTCAGACCATTTGGCATAAGCCAGTAACTCGCCCTCGTCGACATCAGGAGCTGGCTCAGAATGAACCGTGTCCAACACGTACGCTATCTTTTCGGTGGTAAGGACTATGCGTAGATTATGCAGCCAATCTGAGTAGTTCGGTCCAGTTAATCTATTTGCATCCAAGATGCCGCGGAGGAGGTTGGACGACGACATTGTAATCTGGATAAGAAATAAAAGACAACTTAGCATGTGTTCAAATTCTAACTTAGATGTGATTTTCTATCTTAGTTAGTCCCACTATTTTTCGATCGGACTATATAACCCTCAGTATATAGAACGGAAGATTAGCGAGATCAACCTAGTGGGTCGGAATCCCAACGAGACTGGTGTACGACCTTGTGGAAAGCACAACAAGCCATACACCAGCTCAAGGGCAGTCAACAGGCACTTGCATCTAATGCAATATCCGATATTCGGCCCCCGAGAAATCATCCCCTTGTGGAAAGCACAACAAAGGATATTCTCGGTTAGATCTAACCATCATTACTACATAGCAATGAGTTCATGACCCGACCCTTGTGGAAAGCACAATAAAGTCGAGTTCAATTCCTCACCCCATTGAGGCCAAGCCTTGGAGTTTAATCCCGCCCCCAAACTCATGGACCTTGTGGAAAGCACAACAAATCCATGAAATGAATACGTTCATTCACTCCATAATGATGGAGGGCCACGACGACTCCTAGAGCCACGCTTACCAGATCTAAAATTTAATCGCGAGGGAATTTAATTTTATCTTGATCTCACCCTAGGTGGTAATATAAATATATCCATTATATTTACCGTACCTAGTAGTTTGCACAAAATAAATGCATCCAACGTAAAAATAAAACGCAAGTGATCATTGACTTAATCCCTAATGTAACTAAGGCATCCGGCCTGCTTCCGAAGCAGCTGGATCGTCCTCGTCGGGTGTGCTCCGCGCTTTCAAACTCTGACGCCGCAGTAATTACAACTTTTACACAGCACGCAGACTGGAAAAATGTAAATTACATATCAATAAAATTCCAGAAGCCCTCAGGGCGAGTAGAACAATGGAGGAAGATAGAAGTACATTGAAATTTTAACAGAGAGAGAAAGGAGGTTCGCAGACCCCAATTAATTACATTAATCCTAGTCCATGATCACTTGCCAACCCATTCAAATAAAATCAATCAAGGGTTATTTTTTGAAAATAATCCTTACTTTTGAATTAAAAAATGGGATGTGCAAACAAAAATATGCCAACTTTGTTTAATTTTAAAAATTGAAGCATGATTAACTAAAATTAAATAGATAATTATAAGTAGGCCAATACAAGGTAAATAAAGTAGATCACGTAAAGAACCATCATTTTCTACAGGGGCATCTAATTGAGATAATTAATTAAATTTAAATTTAAATTTAAATTTAGTTATCCAATAATCAAATTTAAATTCAAAATTTAAACATGTCAATAATTTAAATTTAAATTCAAACTAAATATCCAATAATTTTGTTTGAAAGTAAATTTAAAATAATGCAATTATCCTCAAGTAGTAATTTTCTAAAATTCAAAATTTGAATTTAACAATTATCTAATAATTAAAATTCAAATAATTGAATTTTCTACATTTGACTTCAATAAAATTCATAATTTGAATTTTCAAATTATCTAATAATTAAAAATTAAAATAATTAAAATTTACTGAAGTAACTTCAATCATTACCAGTTTATCTCAAGGTAAATAGTAATTATCTCATCTCGGTAAATTCAAATCGGTTAAATAAAATTTAACATTTGACATTTACTTTTGAGATAACACAATTAACCTACAAGATAAAGTTCTATTTAATTTACTGTGCATTTTCATATATATATATCATATATATATATTTATATATCTGAGCACAATAAAGTAAAAATCAAAAAAGCAATTTTTTTATATTAAAAAAAATCCCGCATGGGCCCGCCCCGCGCGCGGGCTGTGCCTGCGTGCCCGGGCGTTGACCCGCGCTTCCGAGCCCGCGTTGCAGGTTAGCGCCGCCCACGTGGCGCACGCGGCTGGCGCAGTGTGCCCAAACCAAGCCTGCAAAATTTTTTTTTTTTAAATTTGCTCTAGCGATGCCCAGCATCCTGGAAGAACGAAGATGCCCAGCATCCTGGAAGAACGAAGATGCCCAGCCTTCCCTTCTAGCAATAACAATTGAAGCATTTAATTCCTCTAAAGCATGGTTATATACGACGAAAAAGCACCGACCAGAGCGCAAACCTGGCTCCGATACCACTGTAAGGTTTCGCACAGCACCTACGAGCAATGCAGCGGATAACAAAATTTCATTTTGCCCGATCCCAGTGCTATGGAATCCTAGATCTGTGTTCTAATCGGTGTTTTAATCGCCCCAACCCCCTAATTACGGGTTGAGTGTTTATACCTTACGCGGAACGACGCTGTCCGCTATGCCCGATACAGAATACCGAGCCGCACAGCTGCACGACCTCTAGAGCAGATCCACACGGACCCTTGCGTCGCGACGGTACCCCCCGGCACGGACCTTCCCCGACCCTTTCACCTTCTGGAGAGAGAGAGTAAGAGGGAGGAAAGAGGGGAGGAGCTAATCCTCTCCCTTTAAGCCTAAGTGCTTGATTAGCTTAAAGGGTTCGAAGAAGAAGTGGAGAAGCTCCCGTAGGATGGCTATATATAGAGATTTGGTCATTTCTGAAAGGGCTCCAAAAGACCAAATATATATATATATCCTATCTACTACTATACATATGTATTAAGCTCCATTTACACCCCTTTCCAAAAGGAATTAAATGAAAATAATACATACATTTGTATAATAATAATCCGTCACCCAAGAATCCATTGTGTGTGATCCTCTAGGCCCATAGTCACTCTAGTTTAAGGTCCATTAACTTCTAATTCCCAATTAGAAGTAAATTAAAGGTATTCTTCGCTTCTACTAGAGCCGAATAATAGTTTAATTTATTCCGAACCTTTGATCACGTTGGGTCAAGCAAATCCGCATGATCCTAGAGGACGCCGAGTTTAAACCAGCCTATCTGGTACCTGTAAGTCCACAGTTACCGCATCGATATAATCCCTCGCTCCTTCTATGAGTCTGGTACGATCGAGGGTATGGTTTCTGTCAAACCCCATGATCGTGCCATTTGACTATGACCTCCTTAAAGTGTATGAAGTCCGTTCTAAACGAACTCACACGACCCTGGCCAGGGATTTAACCGAGCGTCAATGTCATGACCTATTAACTGTCTGATATATACCCAACAGTGAGCGATCCCTTCTTGACCATTGATGATCTTCACATATATCCTGGAGTGGTTAATGACTTGGCAACTCATGACTTATGGTTAAATTCACTTAGCTAAGTAATTAAACCATTCCAGTCCTCGTGTAAGATCTGATCAATGTCTCAGGTCAAAGGACCAACGATGTTCCTGAGACAGTTGGATCTTCAGTTGACATTAGGTATAATCAACCATCTGAAGATCCAATAGCGGATCAGTTCAGTGTACATCCTGCAAGGACATAAACCTACACATATGTGTTGGTGTCCCGCACCAGTGACCATGAGACTGGTCACTGACACATCATGTGTACTGGTTTAATAGGTAATCAAAGTTCCCGAGTGATTACCCTCCAACCAGGAACAGTTTAAGGTATGTGTTCATGTAAAGTCAGTCTCATAATTGAGATCCCATCTCGACTTGACTTTACAACCACATATCCTAGGGACAACGTAAAGTGACACAATCGCATATTTACGCTCAAATACCACTTTATTAATAATGAACAAGATCGTACATATATCGGGTCTACCCGACCCTAAATTAGCCTGTAGCACACCAATACTAACAATACCTTGGTTAGATCAGTCTAAGCAGGCCTCACGGAGATAGACGGTAGGATTTTTTCATGTAATAGGGAAGAATTGATGGGAATCAACACCGGGCACTAACATTTTATTTTTGCATTTGTACCCTTTTGTTTGCATTTATACCCTTGTGTTAAATGTGTTTGCAAATGTATGGCAACTATAAGCCAAAGTGTTACTCCTTCGAAGTCTTTGGGTTTCTTTGCAAAAGGCCATGTTGGCCCGGCGGGACCCCCACCTTATTCCCCATTGGTCCACCTAGGCTCTAGGGCCCATGTGGGGCTGGTTCAAAGTCCAAGATTGGACTTGGACCAAGGGGACAAGAAGAGGAAATTTAAAAGTGATTACCCCATTTTCAAAGGGGCGCCCCCCCTTTTATGTATGTTATTCATGTTGTATTTTTTTTATTTTGGTCATTTGACCACATGGGGATTAATTATCCTATCTCTTGTTTACCCCTCCCTAACCCTAGATCTGAGGATAGTTTAGGTCTTTTATATATTTCTATATAACCCTTGTATTTTCCCATTTCATGGAATTAATGCAAAGAAAAATCAAGAATTGTTCTTGGAGCCTTGGGCGCCCCTCTCTCCCTCTCTCTCCCTTGCAGCTGGACTGCTGTAAATTCTATGGTGTGAAGCCATAAACTTGGTAGATTCCAAGTTCTATCACCTCCGCTGGATGCGACTTCCAGCCACCGCCGCCGCCGCCGCCTCCGTTCGTGCCGCCGTCGAGCCGCCACAACCATTTCTTTACCCTGCTGTCCAGGATTTCGAGATCCAGGACATAAGCTGAAAGAAACGGTTGGTCCTCCAAATCCATGAGTCTGATGATCTTGAAATTTTGAGAGATCATCCCCCTCCTTGTTAACCATCCCCAATTTAAATTTCGTGTCAATCCACGACCGTTTGATATTTTTCTCAGTATTTTAGTTCCACCCCTGACAGTCTGCCAATCAGCAGATCTGTAGGACAGTGTCTTGTAGTTGTATTTTTCCCGCCCCCTTAGTCATCTCCAAAAATTCCAAAAAAAAATCATACGTGTTCCTCACATCCCCCTCTTCCACCCATAATTTTCCCAGAGTATAGATCCATCGTTTCTATGTCGGTCAAAATTCCGTCTCAGGCAGTACATGTTCTGTCCTGATTGTCTGTAATCCGAGCCAACAAAAATACTTGGGGAACAATCGTTTTCATTTCCAATCCGTATACTAGATGGATGTGAAATAATTATATGCTGTAGATCTTTGAGTCCTTTATCCAACGGCGCTGGTCTCACCTCTATCCGCTTCCGAATCTGGGCACAAATATTCTTTTTGCCGGGTCGCGCAATCTTGTGCCGAGAACAGGCCAGCAAAGCAGTCACCGGATAATTCCAGCAAACATACGCCGGGATAGCTTTGGCAACTGCCACTCCTGGGGGTCGACTAGGGACCCTCCGCCACTATCCCGGTGCACCGCCGCCTTCAGAAGATCCCAGGAGGTTGACGTCCCTTTGGACGCCCGTGTTCGCTGTCCTGCCGACCAGCAAATCGCAGAACCGTAGCCGCTGCCCGCCGACGCCCGGAACCCGACTCCTTGCTGCCCATCAACCCAAATTCAGTGCTCCTGGCATATGTGTGTAGCCCTTTACCTCCCTGTGTGGAGTGGGCAATTAAATTCACTGCTGCAATTATTTATTTACTGTACACCGGGAGTACGAGTTTTGGCCGGGGTCGTCTTCCCCACGCCCGGAGCGTGGAGGTATCGTTTCCGCTCCCCCTCTCTTGGCATTTTGGTCAACTCGAATATTTCTATATGCCGCTGCTTGTATGTGATAGGTCCTACCTCGATATAATTTTATCACCGCTGCGAGAGTGAGTGAGTGGAACCCGTCCCGTGACTCGATCTGAGCACGGGGAAAGCCGATACCTGAGACTCATTGCCGGTTCCGCAACCGCACAGATCCACCCGTTTCCCTCGCTTAGGGACGTCCGCGAGCTAGAGTCCCTGGTTCGCGTCCCGTCCCTCATCAAATTGGTATGAGAGCTAAGTCGAATCTAGGGTAGTCGGTACAATATTTGCATTGCATTCCATTCCAGTATATCAAAAGGTGCCTCTGGAACGATAGGTTACGCCTATTGGGAAGGTGACACACTTGCGTGAGTGCGATCTACGGATCAAACCTCCGCCACGTATCGGATACTGGTTGAGTATAGGTTTGTATTCGAGTTCGCATTTTACCCCTTGTCACCATGTAGAGTGTCTAGGTGCTTGCATTAGTTTTGCATAAAAAGAAAAGAAAAAAAATCCTCTTGCACTTTGTTCCAATGCATGCCCACTCCTAGGGGAATGTGGACACGCTTTTCGACGCTCATTATTCTCTTGTTGGTTTATTCGGTTTATTGAGTGCGTGGGCGTGCCAGTCACCGAGGTGACAATTTATTCGGGCTCCGAAGAGCCCATGGTGCGCTCGATCTGACTTCGTCAGACGATTGTGTGGTTCGTGTCGGGACCGAATCCCGTCGCGCCATGAAGGTCACGACGTCATTTACATCCCCCATACGAGGGAACACCCTTGATTAATTGCCGAAATTAGGGGCCCCGCGGCCGAAAAGAATAGTACTAATTGTGCAAGAAAGAGGCAGGAGAAAATCACACCAAAGTACGCATTAGGATGCGAGCCACTGGCCATGTCGGTCACTCGTGGACCTTTTATATTCGGAGACGGGTCCGTGATAGAAACGTGACGGGAAAAGCCGGGACAAATCCGTTCAAGTGTCTGCCGAACACCCGGCAATTTTAATAATGACTCGGAGGGCGTCCGGAGCGAGGAGCGAACCCGATCTGATCAAGATGTCGGCCCGAGGCCAGGTCGGGACCGGACCATGTTGGGATGACTCCCGAGATCCGAGCCCGGCCTGAGAGGGCGGCATTATTATTCCTTTTGCCCCGGGTCGCGGGGAGAGATGGGGGGCTGCGGTGTGGGCCCTAACATCTTTTATTTGGGGTTTTCTTGGTTATATGTTCTGATCTCTGATTTGATGTTTGTTGTTTATTTATGCCTTTGAATCATTATTAACGCTGCGCCTTCTGAGTCCTTCAATTAGCGTAATTTCTGTTAATTTATTTGACGGTGTGGATGCCCTTATCGGGCCATATGTATGCATATATATATAGTGCGCCGACGAAGGAAACATGGTGTACCGCTGAGGGCAAGAGTGTGCCGATGGGGGTTGAAGGGGCGTACCGCTGGGGACTGGAAAGGGGTGCACCGTTGAAGGCTACTTGGGGTGTGCCGCTGAAGGCTGCAATGGTGAGGGTGTACCGCTGGAGACTGGAGGGAGTGTGCCGCTGGAGGCCATAGGGGTGGTATAAAGTCTGTACGTTCCCCGGGCTCGAAGTCTATACGTTGGCTGCTCAAAGTCTATACATTGGATGGCTCAAAGTTTGTACATTGGCTATCATGAAGTCTGTACGTTGGCTGGCTCAAGCCTATACACTGGATAAGTCTATACATTAGAGTGTGAAGTCTATACACTGCCCAAGTCTATACACTGGCTGTGAAGTCTATACACTGCCCAAGTCTATACACTGGCTATCATGAAGTCTGTACGTTGGAGTGTGAAGTCTATACACTGCCCAAAGTCTGTACGCTGGGTAAGTCTGTACATTGGAGTGTGAAGTCTATACACTACCCAAGTCTATACACTGGCTAAGTCTGTACATTGGAGTGTGAAGTCTATACACTGCCCAAAGTCTGTACGCTGGGTAAGTCTGTACACTGGAGTGTGAAGTCTATACACTACCCAAAGTCTGTACGCTGGGTAAGTCTGTACATTGGAGTGTGAAGTCTATACACTGGCCAAAGTCTGTACGCTGGGTAAGTCTGTACATTGGAGTGTGAAGTCTATACACTGCCCAAAGTCTGTACGCTGGGTAAGTCTGTACATTGGAGTGTGAAGTCTATACACTGGCTAGGGGTGTACCGGTGAAGGGAAGGAGTGGCGTACCGCTGAAGGTCGACAGGGAGCGTACCGCTGAGGGCAGAAAGGGCGTGCCGCTGAGGGTTGAAAGGGACATGGTGACGGCCTGTGCCGCTAAGGGCCAATGAGGGCGTGCCGCTGAAGGCCAATGGGGCGTGATTGCAGAGGCCCGATCAGTTTTGGATTATTTGTTTTAAGGCTTTTCTTTTCTTCTTATCTTGACTTTCGTGTAGTTTTATATAAAACTCTTCCCTTGTTCTGCTTTGTTCGGTTCAGTCTCTTTTCTTGCGGGTCGGGCGTTCGGGCTGCCGGATAGTTGATTAGTTCGGTTCAGTTCTCGTTGTGGTGCCGGCAGTGGTTTGATGAATTGGAAGGTTTCATTAATTATCCTGCTCGTTTGTTGCCTCCTTTTGCCTCTTTTAATTATTTATTAATTTCTCACAAAAATTCGGCAGCATCTCCCCTTGACCCGGGGCGTAAGGGAGATACAGGGAACGCGCCCACATGAGGTGGCGGAACCCGACAATTGGAGGTGGGCCCCCGGAGAAGCAACACCTTTATAGAGCCTCGGAAAACACGAAGGGGAGCAACGGACTGAAGGCCGCTTAGGGGCCTGGAGAGTGTGCCGCTGAGGGCTGAACAGGGGAGTGTACCGCTGAAGGCAAACCAAGAAGGGGGGGGGGGGCGTACCGGCCAAGGGGTGTGCCGGCCAGGGATGTCAGTGTGTGTACCGCTGAGGACCAGAATGGGGTGTGCCGCTAAAGGCCAATGGGTGTGTGTGCCGCTGAGGGCCAGAACTGGGTGTGCCGCTGAGGGCCGATCTGGGCGTATCGGTGAGGGCCAAGGGCTGCAAGTGTGCCGGCCAATGGCTAATTGGGCGTGCCGGCCAAGTGTCGGAAAGGTGCATCGTTGGAGGGGCCAAGCAGAGTGTGTAAGCAAACTGGGGGACCTTAGAAGCCGCTCAAAAAAAAGAAAGGGGATTCAAGGCCGGGGGTTGGCCACTTGGTTACTGGGTATTCGGAGAGAGGGCAAGGGTCTTCCCCCTCCCCTAGGCCAGTGAGCACAACGGAAGGCCATGAAGGGGCTTGAAGAATTCATGAGGCCAAAGCTCACAGGAGAAATCATATCGGTATGAAGACCCCAAAACACCGGAGAAATGGGGAGACGGAGGGAAAACGAACAATCCCATAAAAAACACCATGAGAGCTAGCGCAAGCCAATAAAACTCATGGAGAAACCCAAAGAGGGTGACTTTCATTTATGGGGAGCCAAAGGCCAAAGCCCTATACGCACATTACAGAGGAGGTGCCCAAGACGACGCCGTGGACAAAGGAAAAGAGAAACCCAAAACAAAGAACAAGAGGAGGAATGGAATACGAAAGGGAAAAGAAAACATTGGGGCCCAATAGCCCTGGCCACTGTCCCTGACCCTCTCCCCCATTACATTGAACTCTCTCCCTCTCCCTTACTCTTGCTTTTCTCTTCCGGTGGCCGTCCGAGGAGGCTATCCTCGAGCTCTTCTTCTTCTATCCTCCCTTCTCTTCTCTTCCTCTGCCTCTTCTTTGTGTATGTCTCCTGCCGTCTGAGCCTCTCCCTCTCTGTTGTTTCTCTGTTGAAGCGGAGGGTCTTTTATACTCCCTGCTGCCGGAGCCCTCCAGCCCGGACGTTGAAGGCGGGAAGTGGCCTTGTGATGATGGCATTTGACCTGCCCCGTCCTGGGTCGTCAGGGGGTAGCTCACGTGGCCCAATGGACGGTTGCCACCTCAGACGGCTCACTGCGCGCCAAGGAAGCGTAGGGCATGGGCTGCACGTCATCTTGCCGTTGAAAAGCTTCACGCTGTGCCGCTGGAGGGCTGAGCAAGCGTGCCGCTGGAGCCTCTGAGGGCGTGCCGCTGGAGGGCTTCAAATGGGCGTGCCGCTGGGGAGCCAAAAAGGCTTGCCGCTGAAGCCTCTGGAGGCTGTGCCGCTGAAGGACTTCAGGGCGTATCGTTGAAGACCCCCTTTGGGGTGCACCGCTGAACCCTAAATGGGGCGTGCCGCTGAATAGCCCAGTGGGCGTGCCGCTGAAGACACCCCCAGGGGTGTGCCGTTGAAGGCCCCCAGGGGCGTGCCGTCGAAGGCCCCTTGGGGCGTGCCGTTGAAGGCCCCCAGGGGGTGTGCCGTTGAAGGCCCCTTGGGGCGTGCCGTTGAAGGCCCCCAGGGGGTGTGCCGTTGAAGGCCCATTGGGGTCGTGCCGCTGAACAGCCCAGTGGGGGCTGTGCCGCTGAAGGGCCCATTGGGCCGTGCCGCTGAGGGTCCAGATGGGCAATGTTGAGCCCATTGTGAGCACGAGCTGCGGCCCCGTTTGATTTTCTTTGGGGTCCATGGGCTGCGGGGCCTTTTGTGCTTGATTTTCTACGGGGCTTCTTCACTCGGCGCCGTTGTTGATGCGAGGCCGAGCAGGATATTTGGATGTGCAATTTTCGGTGTCCACAGGGAACTAATTCCCATCTCTTTGCAACTATGGCTAACCCCTGCACCCAAGTCCCCCCAATGCAAGAGAAAGCCCCGATCAGGCCCGTCCAAGGCAACAGGACCGTGTCTGAGTACATTAGGGACTTCGATGAGTACCGGTTAGGAAGTAGAGTTGGAGAGAAGAGCACCACGATCGCATTGCAGTTCCGGAGAGGTTTGAGGCTTCACTATCACTTTGAATTACTTTGCCGCGATGTGACCACTCTAGAGCATTCTTATCAGGTCGCTCTAGAGGTTGAACCTTTTGAGTCAAGGTTTAATGCTACCTTTCGGCGAGTATCTATCTCTCAGCAGAGTGCCGAGCCGGTCGGACAACCAAATGAGCCCACGGGGCAGGACGCTCCTGCCCCATGGCCTCACCTACCCCAGCCGGGGAACCCTTCCCCTAGAGCTCCTTTGCCACCTACTTTACCTTCCGATCTTTATTCGGAGCCACCTCATTTGGAGCCACCCGTGTTTCTAACGGGAAAGCTATCCATCGCCGAGCCACTACTTAGTTGGCTCAAGAAAGGCTTGGTCCCACCTTGCTATCCATCCATGGACCCTACACTACCATTAGTGCCCGTCAACTCATTCCATACCACCTTCCGGTCTTGTCACCATGTTGATACATTAGACGACCTTCTTAAGGGATTAGACCGGCAGTTGCAGTTGACGCACTTATTGGCCCCAGGCATCGACCGACCCAAAAGTCATAGTTTCACCCATCCCGCTTTAGGGTCTATTACCTCCGTGTGCACCATGGGTCATGTCACCACGGAGGTTCTTCTATTCCTCCCCATGCCGGCCGACCCGACTTCATCCCCCTTTTCCCAAGGGAGGAACCTTATCTTCTCCATCAGACCACCGTCCCATCTACCCTAGTGCATGAAGGTGACCACCTACACCTTCAAGAATTCCACACATGGGACCATGTCATGAGGGAACCCATCACAAGGGGTCACAGTTTCTTTGATCCCTTCGACCCCTTCCCTAGTGAATCCCTTGACCCACTACATCTACTCCACTTCTTTAGGAAAGTTCACTATCACACCTCTACGCCACCGGCCAGTCCGCCTACACTCCGCAAGGAATCCGTTCATTGGGGTACGAAAGACGGTACATTCAACCCTCCTGACCCACCCAAACCTCCCAAGTCCAAAGGGCCGTCATTGCATGAGTGGTGCACTTTGGGATATCTAAGAGTCCATGATTCTACCGACCTTTGGTTGCATCTTGTGTATGCATGGCACACATTCGGATGTCCTGGTCCCATTGCATATGTATGGGTCAGTCAAACAGTAGGTTTGTTTATGGTCATGTGTGAGTCCGTGTTTTTTTTTATTTGTCCAGTTTGTCAAGAGTCTATACATACATGTGTCAAGCATATTAGGAGTCACATAGTCGGTCTCATATCAGCTCACGATGTCAGTCCCTTTCGAGTGTGAGGCAAGTCGGGTCTAATGCGTACGTTGTAGACTTGTCAGAATTTGGGATCGGCTCTACCATTCTATGTCTCGAATCCAGTCACATATAGGGACCCAGCGGTGATTCCTAGTGAGTCATTGAGCCGTCTCCTTCCTTTGAGAGTGACCCCACCCCGGAGTGTCAACCACTAGCCTCATTCCCACAGTAGCATGTGCATATCGAATATATATGGGATGAGTAGGTGACAATTACTTGGAGTGGAGCGTACTCTACCCTACCTGGTATGGTGATAGATCTGCAGGAGCCACACGAGCAGTCGCACCCCTTACTCGACGTGGTCAAGTTCTTCCTGTTAGTATTGGTGTGCTACAGGTCAATTTCGGGTCGGGTAGGCCCAATAGTTGTACGATCTTGTTCATTATTAACGAAGTGGTATTTGAGCGTAAATTTATAATTGTATATTACTCTACGATGTCCCTAGGATATGTGGTTGTAAAGTCAACTCGAGATAGGATCTTGATCGTGAGACTAACTTGACATGGACACATACCTTAAATTGTTCCTGGTTGGAGGGTAATCACTCGGGGACTTTGATTACCTATTAAACCAGTACACATGATGTATGGGTGAGCAGTCTCATGGTCACTAGTGAGGGGAACCGATACATGTGTGTAGGTATACGTTCTCGGAGGATGTACACTGAACTGATCCGCTATTGGATCTTTAGATGGTTGATTATACCTAATGTCAACTGAAGATCTAATTGTCTCAGTAGCATCGTTGGTCCTTTGACCTGAGACATTGATTGGATCTTACTCGAGGACTGGAATGGTTTAATGAGTTGGATAAGTGACTTTAACCACAAGTCATGAATTTCCAAGTCATTAACCATTTTAGGATACGTGTGAAGATCATCAATGGTCAAGAGGGGATCACTCACTGTGGGGTATATATCAGACAGTTAATGGGTCATGACACTGACGCTCCATTAAATCGCTGTCCAGGGTCGTGTGAGTTCGTTTAGAACGGACGGCATACACTTTAAGGAGGTCATAGTCGAATGGCACGATCATGGGGTTTAACAAAAACCATACCCTTGATCGAACCAGACTCATAGAAGGAGCGAGGGATTATAGCGATGTGGCAACTGTAGACTTACAGGTACTAGACATGGTGGTTTGAACCCGGCGTCCTCTGGGATCACGCGGATTTGCTTGACCCAACGTGATCAAAGGTTCGGAATAAATTAAACTATTCTTCGGCTCTAGTAGAAGCGAATAATAAGTTTAATTTACTTGTAATTGGGAATTAGATGTTAATGGGCCTTAAACTAGAGTGACTATGGGCCTAGAGGATCACACACAATAGATTCTTGGGTGACGGAGTATTGTGGACGCACTTTTTTTTATCGATTAATTATGCAGTAAACCTGTGGTGAGGGTATGAACACTCAGATTATGTCGGTCACCGGTGGACCATTCCATGTTCGGACAAAAGTCCATACGGAGAACAAGACGGTGACGGGGAATGAATCCATGTGATTGTCTGCCAGGAGGTGGCAATTTTAATGCAAAGGGGGGAAAATCAGATCCCGGCGAGAGAGGGGACCTTGATAAGATATTGGCCCGAGGCAAGGTCGGGCAGTGACCATAACGAGAGAGGTAACTCCTGAGGGTGAAGCTCGGCCTATAAGGGCAGCATTAGTATTCCCGAGTTCGGAATCCAAAGAGGAGAGACGGAGGCCATACCGTTATATTTGTGATTTGTTTCGAGTCACATTTACCATTATCATTCATTTATCAACATTACCCCTTTTGTTGAATGTCTCTTACCGTTCACAGGCCGTGGATTCTTTTCTTGTTTATTATTACCTCCTCCCTTTTTATCGTTATCATCGCCTTTTTTGTTATTATTTTCTTTGTTCGTTATTTTGATTAGAGCTACCTCACCTTCTTTTATCATCATCATTATTATTTATTATTTCTTTTATTATATCTTTTTTCTTTTATCATATGTTTTTTTATTGGAGGAATGATGGAGTGTACCGCTGGAGAGGCTGAGGGGTGCGCCGCTGAAGGCTGGAAGGTGCACCGCTGGAGGAGAGAAAGTGTACCGCTGGAGGGTTGATGGATGTACTGCCAGAGGGCAACGGGAAGTGTACCGCTGAAGGGTTAAGAGGTGTACCGCTGGGGAGGTCAGGGGGAGTGTACCGCTGGAGAGTCTGGGAATGTGCTGCTGAAAGCACAAAGGGAGCTGGGTGTACCGCTGAAGGGATGAGTGATATACTGCTAGAGGGTAGAGAGGAGCGTACCGCTGGAGCGCAAGGAGTGGGCAGTGTGCCGCCAAGAGGGAGGAGAGTATACCGCTGGAGGGTGTACCAGGCTTGGGTGCAAAGAGGGGTACACCGTCGGGAGGGTTGAACTGAGGGTGAAGGATTAAGGTAAATGAGGTGGAGTTCGGATGGGTGGATCAGAGTTCAAGAGGGAGCCCCTTGCCCATGCAGGTCTGATGGAGAACCTCAGAGGATCAACTGTCAATCTTCTTGTCATGTGATAGAGTCCCAAATCATGTTCAATAGTGCAGTTCTTTGAGTCTTGTTCAGTCCAATGCCTGGAGCCTTGCATAGTTCCTCTAGTTGATTAGAATGTGTTATTGTTGCTTAATCCCATTCGTTTGTTGCTTCCTTTTGTCTTCTCTTTTTTTTTAACTTATCGTTATTTCTGACAAAAATTCGGCAGCATCTCCCCTTGACTCGGATGGTAAGGGAATAACAAGGAACATGTCCACAGGGGTGACATGAACCAACAATTTAGGTGTGTGCCTAAGCAGCCACCTTTGGGGAAACTTCGAAAAACTCGGAGAAAACGTCGGCCGAGAAACCAGTAGACTGATACAAGCTATGAGTGCACCGGAGAAGTGACAGCCAAAGTGTGTGTGCCGCCGAGCAGGCCAACAGGGGAGGTGTGCCGCTGGGGCAGCCAAGGGTGTACCGCTGGCGACTGGAGAGGGCGTGCCGCTGGGCAAACAAAGGGAAGTGTACCTCTAGGCAGACAAATGGGAAGGGTGTGCCGCTGGGCAAACCCAGGGAAGACTGTGCCGCTGGGCAGACAAACAGGAAGGGTGTGCCGCTTGGCAACCCAGGGGAGTCTGTGCCGCTGAGCAGACAAATGGAGGACTGTGCCATTGAAGGGTCTGAGTAGTGTGACGACTGAGGGCTTGAATGGGTGTGGGTATGCCACTGACTCTGAAGGAGAGACAAAGGAGCACCTCAATCAGTGGGTGGGGATGCACACCAAGTGGCAGACTGTAGCATTCTAACGGATCTACGCGGGAAGGAAAAGGGGGGACACTCTGCTGAACACCACCAAGAGAAGGAAGAGGCTGGCCTCACACCATGAAACCGGAAACGCCAGTCATATGTCCAAGCAAGCCAGTGACATGGGGAAGTCGGTGAAACGGCAGGTTGGAAAGCTGGGGAAGCATGCAACAGAAAATCACAGATCACCAACAGAGAGAAAACAACAAATGCCACAAAACATAGAGTCCAAAGGCACTTTTATTCATGATAAGAACTGCAAAAATGACAAAGGCCAAGATTCGGGGGGGGGGGGCAGCTACACCATGTCGTAGAATAGAAGAGTGTAGAAAGAGAAGAAAAAAATAATTGAGAAATGAACAGGGGAGCAAAAGGAAGACAATGCAGGGGGGAGTTGGAACGAGGGAGGATGCCTCCCTTCACCCCATCCTTTCTCTCCCCCTGTACAGGTGACTCAATCCCTCTCAATCACTCCACTCTCCTACCTTCTCCTTCTCTTCTTCTTCTTCTCATGTGCTGCTCTCTTCGAACGGGTTTGCTTCGCATGCACTTCTCTCTCCTTCTTCTCTTCGTGGGGGTGCCTTTTATATGCATGCCATTGACGGGGGGATCTCACGATGGCACTGCCATCCAAGGTTGACCCAAGTCCCATCTTCATCGGGCAGAAGTCTCCTTCATCCAACCGGAGGATGACACCTAGGCTTGGGGTTAGCTGGCGTTGAAATGGCCACACTGCGCGCCAAAGGGCTCCTCTAGTGACCGCTATATATCTTGCCGGTTTGTGCCGTTCGGGGGAGTTCACCGCTGTGCCGCTGGAGGGGTCAGGCCATCGTGCCGCTGGAGGGGCATGAAGGCTTGTGCCGCTGAAGGGCGCGATAGGGTGTGCCGCTGTGGCACTTGAGGCCGTGCCGCTGAGGGGCACGATGGGGCATGCCGCTGGGGGCACCTTAGGCCGTGCCGCTAAAGGGTGCGATGGGCCGTGCCGCTGAGGGCACCTTAGGCCGTGCCGCTGAAGGGCGCTTGAGGCCATGTGCCGCTGAAGGGGCATAGAGTATACCGTTTTGAAAGGGGCCTCTGTATTTACTTCAAGAACTTGAAGTTGTGCATTCTTTGGGATATTTCTTCACTGTTAGGGACCCGAGGGTGGGTCCATAGCAGTGTATAAATTCAGGAGGATATCCTATGCTTTCTTTATCATTTAATGCGCCCGTGTAAATGTGGGGATTTGCTGGATGGTAGTATTCTCTCGGAACCCTAGATGGCCAATCTCCCCGGGTCTTCTCCTTTCGACTTTGACATTAGTTCGGGGGCTTGGCGGGACATATGGACATA
This sequence comes from Amorphophallus konjac, assembly GCA_022559845.1. Taxonomy (NCBI): domain Eukaryota; kingdom Viridiplantae; phylum Streptophyta; class Magnoliopsida; order Alismatales; family Araceae; genus Amorphophallus; species Amorphophallus konjac. The sequence goes on along the minus strand of CM040119.1, from coordinate 308,624,169 downwards.
CAATTTTATACGTCCACAAGTATTATTGTACAAATGTATATGTTAAATGCCTTAAATTTCTTTTGGAAAGGAATATAAGAAGGGCTTAATACATATGTACAATAATAAGAAGGATACATATACAATATTGGTCCTTATGGATTCTTTTGAAAAGCACCCAACCTTTATATATATGCATCCTACGTGAAGCTCATCTTCTTCTTCCAAAACCAAGCATTAAAAGGAGCGAAGAAAAGCTTCTCTTCTCCTCTCTCCTCCCTCTTGCTCTCTCTCTCTCTCCCTAGTAGCTCTCTCTCTCAAAAAGGGGAAAGCTTAGGGAAGATCGTGTTTGGAGGATCCGCGGATTGTGCCCGCAGAGGAAGGACGGGAGAATATCGTCACTGCCGGAGGATCCGTGTGGATCAGCTCTAGAGGCCGTACATCTGTGCGGCTTGGCGTTCGTAAAAATCTGCATCGGACACTGCGGACAGCGTCGTTCCGCGCAAGGTAAAGATCTACAACCCGCAGTTAGGGGTTGTGAGGTTTATTGCATCGATTAGAGCACGGTTCTAGGATTCCACAAAGCCGGGTTTGGGTATATAAATTTTTATTATCTGCTGCGTTGCCCATACCGGGCTGATCGAATCCTAATAGTGGTATCAGAGCCAGGTTCCGCTCTGATTGATGCAATTTCTCCGCATAGAATCATGTTGAGGGGAAACTTTCATGATCTTCAATTATTAAAATTGAAATGGGGTGCTGGGCATCTTTGTTCATGACTGTCCACAAGGGAATGGGATGCTGGGCATCCTTAGTTCCCGGGCAGAAAAAAAAATGGTCCACTGGTGCACTGTGCCGCGGAGGGCGCAATGCGCCCGCCCGCCACCGTGGGCGCAGCCCGCGTGTCCGGGTGGGCGCCCGCACGCGGGCGTGGGCGCGTCCGCACACGCGGCCTGCGTGCGGGGCCACGCCGGCGCGTTTGACCGGCATTTTTAGTTTTTATTTTTTAAAAAAATTACTTTTAATAATTTATTGTGCTATAGATAGATAGATATATATATATATTGTAGAGCCCCCAAAATTTATAAAAGTAATTTGTAGTTATTTAAATAATATTCTGGCATTAATTGGGCTAAATAATCAATATAAGGCCAAAATTGTGTTAATCAATTAACCCAAACCACTTAATTAAAGTCCAAAAGGTTTTTAACTCAGGCCCATTAAGTTAGGCCCACATTCTAGAAGGTAATTAAGTCTATCCACGGATATTAAGGATAAATACTAATACTATAAGATAATGATTTGGATAATTAACAAGAGAGTTTTCATAAATTGAAACTCTAAGCTACGATGACTGTAACGGTCTATCGTAAGACCGCCACAGCCATGTAACGCATGGGCACTCGACCGTTACATTCCTGTTAGTTCCGTAAGTGAAGGGACTCATGAAAAGATTGGAACTTGATGTTCCTATCCACTATGGATCGACTTGGGAAGGATTTTAAAAACTCTAAGGACTCTTAGAGATTAGGATTTGATGAAATAAGGACTCTAAACTCGATCTAATCCTCAAAACCTAGCCTAAACTCTATAAATAGGCATAGTTCTGAACTGTGCGACCCTTACTTTTTAGGCATAAGGAAGCAAGGTAAGGAGTCATTATCGCAGGTAAGTTCTTTAGAATAATTTGTTTACAATACTTTAGACTAACTCCCCTCCGAATTTCACATCTTTAGGTCAAGAGGGCGTGGAGTTAGAGCCTAAAAAAAGTTGCTGAAAAAGTCACAAGAGAAGGAAGGGATCTAGGGCACGGTTCTCAACCAAATTCAGAAACTACAGTCTAAGTAAGAGGTAGGTTATCTCATGAACGGCAAAAACAGCAGGATGGGACTAAAAGCCCTCTGGTTTGATTGAATTCCATGCATGGTAGAGCATTGATTTCATGTTTTATTTGTTCTATGCACATCATGCACCTCTTAGCCAAATTAAGAAATTAAAACATGACTATTCATCTATTCATGATTACCTATGCATGTAGATGGCCTTACTTTGTTAACATGACTAGAAACTCATCATGTTTTGATAAAAGACATGATGTGAGTTGATCTCTTAGTTTCTATGATTGTTATCTGTTAACAGATACTGTAACGCATTAGCATAGGACCGTCGCTTCCAAGTAACGGCCCTACGACAGACCGTTACACACTCTGTGATATTTGAATTGCACTGTTGTTTCTAACACGCTTGGACAGACGCATTACAATCATGTAACGGCTGGGTCCTGACCGTCACTTTCACTATGACGCCCCATCTCCAGACCGTTATATCATATGTACTGTCAACCTTTGACAGATTATAACTTGCCAATATTACCATTGTTTAAGCCTGGTTATCTAAGTTATAACCTGATCTCATGTTTTAAGGTTATTTGATCGTTCATAACAGGTATTGCATGTTTTGGTATCACTTTTATGTTTAAGCTATGCTAATTTCATGAAGCTAAAACCTATAGTTTTATACTATTAAAGCATGATTATAAAAGCATGACTTGTTAGCATTGTATTGACGGAGTTTTGATCACGGTTTTCACATTTATTATACATGTCACTACCTGTCAATAGAGTCAATTCTATAAGTACATGGCACTTACTCCGGTATGATGTCATTAGTTCACACATTGCACTATAGGAACACTATCTTGGACATGAGGACCTCTCTATTGGATAATCCTTCCAATGGACTAGGAAATCATTGTTTCAAGGCCTCCGTAATTCTCCGCGAGCTTGGGATTCCCACTAGGACGCCGAGTTGGTTGTACCAATGAAAACCCATTAATTAGAACACTCTATCGTGGTTTTTGATTTTTGAAATGTAACGGCCTTGAACTGGACCGTCAGGCTCATGTAACGGCCCAGTGCTAGACCGTCACATTCCTCTGGGTCTATTTTTAACCTTCTGGACTCGGATCACTGTAACGGCCTATTACTGGCACGTTACATAATGTAACGGCCCAGCCAATGACCGTTACATAGCTTGTTTATGTTAACCCAAGGTTTGACCAAGGGTTGATATTCCATTGATTCTAGACAAACCTTGATGATCTAGAACTTGTCATATTGCTTAAATGGATCTAAAAGGAATGGAAGTTAAGGAAAGTACCGTTATGCTATCGATTTATTCAATAAGCATAACTTAGTTAAATATCATTCTTGATCTCATATATTCAAAATTGAAGCATTCATCCATTGATTTTATTTATCATGGAATTATTGGAAGTGCTATATTCTTGGCCATACGTTACTGTTATACTGCGTGGAAGTAGCTTAATTTATAACTGAAGATGCGATCGAGCACTGATTGTGTTCAAGGGCTCTATGCTAGTCCCCTCGGCTGATTGCCGGAAACATACTATTTTATAAACCATGGGGTATGATGCTACTAGCGTCGCATTGCGCTGGGAGTACTATTTCTATAAATAAGTGAAGATCCACGGCACAACATGACATTCTTGCTTGATATTCCACAGAAATTCACGAAGCACTTGCTCTTAAGCATAAGATGCTAAAGTGAGGAATATGTGGCTTGCTAGTACAATCTCGTTACATTCTTGTTCATGGAAGGCCAATATCATGTTCTTGTTATATTCTTGCTAGTTCATTCTTGATCATTCTATCTTACATGGTTATCTTGTTTCTATTGATTTGATCGTATGATTGATTTGCATTCGCATGGTCTTACCTTATTTCTTTAGAGCTAAAATGATAATTACTTAAATAGTGCCTTCATGTTGATGTGAAGATACCTACTGGGTAAGTGTGCTCATGACCTATTTTTTTTGTTTTTCAGGAGATGGAAATAGTTCGGATTCGGATTCAGGCTATACTAGTAGCGGGTCCGGAAGCGAGTGAAAGTGTTATAAAGATGAGAGTGAAGACTTAGGAAGTTAAAGTGTCTAGATTGAGTCAATATAATTTTCCTATTTCTTGAGTCTAGTAGAATGGAAATCAAATTAGTGATTGTATCTTGAATATTGAGCATTATGAAATAAAGTTGAAGTTTGATTAAATCTTGTGCAATTGCATTTACTTGTGTGATTGTCTTGCGCTCTGATTGATTCTTGCTTGCAAGAGTCTTACCATGCCGGCTGTTTGCGCTCCCCGAGCGAGTCTTCCGCTGTAATTAAAGGCTCAGGACTTGACAGTTAAGTTGGTATCAGAGCCTAAGTCTCAAGACTTAAGGAAAAGAGTCATGTCATAGGATAAGTCCAAGGTTAAGGACCCCTACCTATGAACTAAGGAAAAATTCCACACCCATGTGAGGATTGGGTAGAACCCGGGATAAGATAGCTAATTAGCTTTAAGAATTATTTTGATTCATTCCAATTTTATGAGAAATAACAAGTTGTTATTTTCTCTCAGGTACCTTATTATTCTTATCATGGCTCATCGCGTAGATTGGGACGGTATGCAACAAACTGTTGCCGGCCTCACCCAGGCACTGCAAACTATAGCACAAGGTGGTGCGGGGGCAAGGGCAGGAGACCTTCATCGTAATTTCCGGAGTCTAAATCCTCCGCGTTTCTATGGATCTTCCAATCCAGACGAAGCAGAAAATTGGATCGACGAGATGAATAGGATATTTGATGTTATTCAATGCACTGATCAGGAGAAAGTCTGTCTAGCTACGTTCCAATTAAACAAGGATGCTCGCACTTGGTGGAAATCGGTTCTGGCACCTCCAGCCGATGCGCCACATACATGGAATATTTTTCTCACTTTATTCCGTGCCAAATATTTCTCCGAGCATGTAAAGGAAAGGAAGGCTATGGAGTTTACCTCCCTTCGTCAAGGGATGATGTCCGTGGTAGAATATGAGTTACAGTTTTCAAGACTAGCACCGTATGCACCACATTTGATTAGTACAGACTTATTAAAAGTAAACCGATTTATGGACGGGTTACGGCCTGGTTTCATTCAACAACTGGGGACACAGAATATCCGCACTTATGCGGAGATGGTTCAAAGGGCATATTTATGCGAGAGGACCTTAGAGAAGGTCGAAAGGTTGAAAGGAAAGGGAGAAGAATCTAGCCGGCGCTCTGATCGGCATTATAAGAAGGAGAAGTTCAGTATCATGGAACCATACAAAAGCCGTGATAATAAGAAAAGATCAAGGAACGGGAACGGTGGAAATTCTCAAAAGAGTAGTAAAAAGGTGAAGGAAGAAAAGGAGCAAGTCGCCTCAGCGTGCACCTTTTGTGAGAAATTCGGCCACTCGGCTGAAGAATGCTGGAAGCGCCTAGGTGCTTGTTTGCGCTGTGGAAGTAGGGAGTATCGTGTGCCAGATTGCCCCCTTATGAAAGACCAACCAAATAACGGAGGACGTAGGAGGCCGACTCGCCTCAATGCAGTTATAGATGAAGAAGAAGCGCCCAGGGATCAAAATGATGGGCTCATGGAAGGTACTCTTCAAATCTGTTCTCGTCCTGCATTCGTGCTATTTGATACTGGTGCTTCTCATTCTTTTATCTCCACCACTTTTGCAAAAACCTTACCAACTGCATCAGTTCCCCTACCTTCAGATCTCGCTATTACTACACCTTTAGGATCTGGAACTAAGCTTACCAACTATTATCCTGATTGTGAGGTAGTGGTAGAAGGACACAATCTCCCCGCAAACTTAGTATGCCTTGACATGAAAGGATATGATGCCATTTTAGGGGTAGATTGGCTTGTAGACCATGAGGCTTACATCAACTGCCGAAATAGAATTGTATCTTTCCGAAAGCCCGGTCTTCCAAGATTTTCCTTTCTTGGCATCAAATATACGAAGCATCCTACCATTATATCTTCTCTACACGCCTGCAAACTTATCTCGAAAGGATGTGAAGTTTTTCTTGCTTCAGTCATTGTCACCGAATCTAAGGAAATTATCCTAGCAAACATTCCTATTGCAAATGAATTCCCTGACGTATTCCCATCTGAACTACCTAGTTTACTGCCCGAGAGGGAAGTAAACTTTACCATTGAACTCATTCCAGGTGCAGCACCTGTTTCTATAGCCCCTTACAGGATGTCCCCCACAGAGCTCAAGGAATTAAAGAAGTAATTACAGGAACTTCTAGACAAGGGTTTTATCAGACCTAGCACATCCCCTTGGGGTGCGCCGGTTCTATTTGTCAAGAAGAAGGATGGTTCTCTCAGGTTATGCATTGACTACCGACGATTGAATCAACTTACAATCAAGAACAAATACCCATTGCCGCGTATTGATGAGCTCTTCGATCTGCTTTCGGGAGCAGAATATTTTTCTAAGATTGACCTAAGATCAGGTTATCATCAACTTAGAATAAAAAAAGAGGACATCTACAAATCAACTTTTCGAAGTCGTTATGGCCACTATGAATTCGTGGTAATGCCGTTTGGGTTAACTAATGCCCCAGCAGCATTCATGCAACTTATGAACAGTGTCTTCCAGCCATATTTAGATCAATTCATCGTCGTCTTCATCGATGATATCCTGATATACTCCAAGACAAAAGAAGAACATGAAGAACATCTAAGGATAGCCTTGCAAACACTTAGAGAACACAAGCTATATGCCAAACTCAATAAGTGTGAATTCTAGCTCAAGGAAGTCTCATTCCTAGGCCACATTATTTCAAAAAAAGGAATTACTGTGGACCCTTCTAAGGTAGAAGCTGTCAGAGATTGGAGCCGACCAACGACTATATCTAAAGTTAGAAGCTTTTTGGATCTAGTAGGTTATTATAGAAGATTCATAAAGAACTTTTCAAAGATCACGGTTCCTTTAACTAGACTTACCAGAAAATAAAATCCTTTTATCTGGTCGAAGGACTGTGAAAAGAGTTTTCAAAATCTTAAGAATCATCTTACAATAGCCCCTGTTTTGTCACTACCAATAGAGGGTGCTGGATTTGAAGTATATACGGATGCATCTGGAATTGACTTAGGGTGTGTCCTTATGCAAGATGGAAATGTGATTTGCTATTCTTCAAGACAATTGAAACGTCATGAAGAAAATTATCCTGTACATGATTTGGAATTAGAAGCAGTTATTTTCGCCTTGAAAATTTGGCGTCATTATCTTTATGGAGAAAAGTTCACTGTCTATTCGGACCATAAGAGTTTGAAATATTTATTTTCTCAAAAAGAGCTTAACATGAGGCAGATGAGATGGTTGGAATATCTTAAAGACTTCGATTTCGCTATTCAATATCACTCTGGCAAGGCAAATGGTGTAGCAGATGCACTCAGCAGGAAATCAATTGGTATGTTATCAAGTCTCATGATTAGTATGACTAACATTGTTCCTCAATTTGCTCAATTGAAGCTAGATGTTGACATTAAGGAAGATAATTGTTTCATGGCAAATATCCGAGCTTAACCAACATTGATTGAGGATTTGGCCAAGTTACAAGAGGATGACCCAATTTTACTGGAAATTAAGGCCAATATTGAACAAAGACCGGATTTTTCTATATCTGAAGATGGAAGAATGCTATTCAAGGGCTGAATGTGTATACCCGATCATGAAGATACAAAGAAATTGATCTTAGAAGAAGCACATAAATCAAAGTATACCATTCATCCAGGAGGTACAAAAATGTATCAGGATCTCAAAAGAAACTTTTGGTGGCCCAATATGAAGAAGGAAGTAGCGGACTTCGTATCTCGGTGTCTCACATGTCAACAAGTGAAGGCGGAACATTTCAGACCCGCAGGTAAATTACATCCCTTAAGCATCCCGGAATGAAAATGGGAGAGCATAGGAATGGATTTCATTATGGGACTACCTAAGACAAGAGGTGGACACGATGGAATATGGGTAATTATAGACCGATTGACTAAATCTGCACATTTTATACCAATAAAAAGTCGATGGTCTGTAGATATTCTAGCAGCACTATACATAGAAGAAATTGTCAAGTTACATGGAGTCCCTGTCGATATTGTATCAGATAGAGATCTCCGATTCACATCACAATTTTGGAAGAGCCTACAACATTCACTTGGGACTAGATTGAATTTTAGCACCGCTTTCCATCCACAAACTGATGGCCAAACAGAAAGGACAAATCAAGTGGTAGAAGATATGCTCAGGGCTTGTGTCATTGATTTTGGAGGAAGTTGGCATGATCACTTGCCTTTGGTAGAATTTGTATATAACAACAGCTATCAAGCAAGCATACAAATGGCACCTTTCGAAGCTCTATATGGGAAAAGTTGTCGATCACCAATATGTTGGAATGAAATAGGGGAAAGGCAATTTCTAGGCCCCGATTTAATCAGGGATTCTACAGAGAAAATCAAGCTCATTCAGGAAAGGATGAAAATGGCACAAGATAGGCAGAAATCTTATGTTGATAATCGAAGGCGCGATTTGAAATTTCAAGTAGGAGAACATGTATATCTAAAGGTTTCTCCGGGTCGTGGTATTCGAAGATTTGGCATTAAAGGAAAGCTAACTCCAAGATTTATCGGTCCATTTGAAATCCTCGAAAGGATCGGTGAAGTGGCCTATAAATTGGCTTTGCCACCACAGTTAGCAGGAGTTCATGACGTATTTCACGTCTCGATGCTGAAGAAGTATGTGTATGATCCAGATCACATTATCACTTATGACAATCTAGAGATTCAGAAGGACTTGACATATGAACAAACACCAATAAAGATTCTGGATCGGGAAGTGCGTCAACTCAGAAATAAGGTCATTCCTATGGTGAAGATTCAATGGAAGAAAGCATGGCCTTATGAAGCAACATGAGAAATCGAATCAGCTATGAAGAAAAGATTCCCGGAATTATTTAATTGTAAGTACACTCTCCTCAATCCATGAATTGAATTTGGGGACCAAATTCTTCTAAGTGGGGGAGGGTGTAGAGCCCCCAAAATTTATAAAAGTAATTTCTAGTTATTTAAATAATATTCTGGCATTAATTGGGCTAAATAATCAATATAAGGCCAAAATTGTGTTAATCAATTAACCCAAACCACTTAATTAAAGTCCAAAAGGTTTTTAACTCAGGCCCATTAAGTTAGGCCCACATTCTAGAAGGTAATTAAGTCTATCCACGGATATTAAGGATAAATACTAATACTATAAGATAATGATTTGGATAATTAACAAGAGAATTTTCATAAATTGAAACTCTAAGCTACGATGACTGTAACGGTCTATCGTAAGACCGCCACAGCCATGTAACGCATGGGCACTCGACCGTTACATTCCTGTTAGTTCCGTAAGTGAAGGGACTCATGAAAAGATTGGAACTTGATGTTCCTATCCACTATGGATCGACTTGGGAAGGATTGTAAAAACTCTAAGGACTCTTAGAGATTAGGATTTGATGAAATAAGGACTCTAAACTCGATCTAATCCTCAAAACCTAGCCTAAACTCTATAAATAGGGCATAGTTCTGAACTGTGTGACCCTTACTTTTTGGGCATAAGGAAGCAAGGTAAGGAGTCATTATCGCAGGTAAGTTCTTTAGAATAATTTGTTTACAATACTTTAGACTAACTCCCCTCCGAATTTCACATCTTTAGGTCAAGAGGGCGTGGAGTTAGAGCCTAAAAAAAGTTGCTGAAAAAGTCACAAGAGAAGGAAGGGATCTAGGGCACGGTTCTCAACCAAATTCAGAAACTACAGTCTAAGTAAGAGGTAGGTTATCTCATGAACGGCAAAAACAGCAGGATAGGACTAAAAGCCCTCTGGTTTGATTGAATTCCATGCATGGTAGAGCATTGATTTCATGTTTTATTTGTTCTATGCACATCATGCACCTCTTAGCCAAATTAAGAAATTAAAACATGACTATTCATCTATTCATGATTACCTATGCATGTAGATGGCCTTACTTCGTTAACATGACTAGAAACTCATCATGTTTTGATAAAAGACATGATGTGAGTTGATCTCTTAGTTTCTATGATTGTTATCTGTTAACAGATACTGTAACGCATTAGCATAGGACCGTCGCTTCCAAGTAACGGCCCTACGACAGACCGTTACACACTCTGTGATATTTGAATTGCACTGTTGTTTCTAACGCGCTTGGACAGACGCGTTACAATCATGTAACGGCTGGGTCCTGACCGTCACTTTCACTGTGACGCCCCATCTCCAGACCGTTATATCATGTGTACTGTCAACCTTTGACAGATTATAACTTGCCAATATTACCATTGTTTAAGCCTAGTTATCTAAGTTATAACCTGATCTCATGTTTTAAGGTTATTTGATCGTTCATAACAGGTATTGCATGTTTTGGTATCACTTTTATGTTTAAGCTATGCTAATTTCATGAAGCTAAAACCTATAGTTTTGTACTATTAAAGCATGATTATAAAAGCATGACTTGTTAGCATTGTATTGACGGAGTTTTCATCACGGTTTTCACATTTATTATACATGTCACTACCTGTCAATAGAGTCAATTCTATAAGTACATGGCACTTACTCCGGTATGATGTCATTAGTTCACACATTGCACTATAGGAACACTATCTTGGACATGAGGACCTCTCTATTGGATAATCTTCCAATGGACTAGGAAATCATTGTTTCAAGGCCTCCGTAATTCTCCACGAGCCTGGGATTCCCACTAGGACGCCGAGTTGGTTGTACCAATGAAAGCCCATTAATTAGAACACTCTATCGTGATTTTCGATTTTTGAAATGTAACGGCCTTGAACTGGACCGTCAGGCTCATGTAACGGCCCAGTGCCAGACCGTCACATTCCTCTGGGTCTATTTTTATCCTTCTGGACTCGGATCACTGTAACGGCCTATTACTGGCGCGTTACATAATGTAACGGCCCAGCCAATGACCGTTACATAGCTTGTTTATGTTAACCCAAGGTTTGACCAAGGGTTGATATTCCATTGATTCTAGACAAACCTTGATGATCTAGAACTTGTCATATTGCTTAAATGGATCTAAAAGGAATGGAAGTTAAGAAAGTACGTTATGCTGTCGATTTATTCAATAAGCATAACTTAGTTAAATATCATTCTTGATCTCATATATTCAAAATTGAAGCATTCATTCATTGATTTTAGTTATCATGGAATTATTGGAAGTGCTATATTCTTGGCCATACGTTACTGTTATACTGCGTGGAAGTAGCTTAATTTATAACTGAAGATGCGATCGAGCACTGATTGTGTTCAAGGGCTCTATGCTAGTCCCCTCGGCTGATTGCCGGAAACATACTATTTTATAAACCATGGGATATGATGCTACTAGCGTCGCATTGCGCTGGGAGTACTATTTCTATAAATAAGTGAAGATCCACGGCACAACATGACATTCTTGCTTGATATTCCACAGAAATTCACGAAGCACTTGCTCTTAAGCATAAGATGCTAAAGTGAGGAATATGTGGCTTGCTAGTACAATCTCGTTACATTCTTGTTCATGGAAGGCCAATATCATGTTCTTGTTATATTCTTGCTAGTTCATTCTTGATCATTCTATCTTACATAGTTATCTTGTTTCTATTGATTTGATCGCATGATTGATTTGCATTCGCATGGTCATACCTTATTTCTTTAGAGCAAAAATGATAATTACTTAAATAGTGCCTTCATGTTGATGCGAAGATACCTACTGGGCAAGTGTGCTCATGACCTATTTTTTTTATTTTTCAGGAGATGGAAATAGTTCGGATTCGGATTCGGGCTATACTAGTAGCGGGTCCGGAAGCGAGTGAAAGTGTTATAAAGATGAGAGTGAAGACTTAGGAAGTTAAAGTGTCTAGACTGAGTCAATATAATTTTCCTATTTCTTGAGTCTAGTAGAATGGAAATCAAATTAGTGATTGTATCTTGAATATTGAGCATTATGAAATAAAGTTGAAGTTTGATTAAATCTTGTGCAATTGCATTTACTTGTGTGATTGTCTTGCGCTCTGATTGATTCTTGCTTGCAAGAGACTTACCATGCCGGCTGTTTGCACTTTCCGAGCGAGTCTTCCGCTGTAATTAAAGGCTCGGGGCGTGACATATATAAAGGCACATTAAATTAATCTAATTATTATCTCACATGGTAATTATCTTTTTTCTCAATGAAAAATTCAAATCTTAAATTTTATTTAACTTTTGAATTTAATGAGTTAAGATAATTATCACTTTATTTGATGGCCTTACGGGGAACTCTGCCATGGCCGGTCCCAAGCCCGGATGAGAAAAGAGGAGGGTTTGCGTTAGGTTGACAGCCAGCAGTAAAAATTTGTCACATCTCCAACATGAATTCTGATCCAAATACATTATGTGCTAATGCTAGGGCGTTCCCCGTAAGCGACGCGTTACATCCGAACCCGGATGGAATGACAAGTGAGCAAGGGCTAGCTAGGGCGTTCCCCGTAAGCGACGCGTTACATCGGAACCCGGATGGAATGATAAGTGAACAAGGGCTAGCTAGGGCGCTCCCCGTAAGCGACGCGCCGCAATGGCGCCCGATTGCGGTGTCAAATAGGCAAGGGTTCTCGTGTGGGGTTGGACGTGTTGTGACTCCTATGTGTTGATGGTGTTGACATGTAACTTTACTTCATATGGTAACACATTGTTTTGATGAATTGGCAGCACTGTTTATGTTTTGATGAAATCACTTTATCAGATTGTCTGTGTGTTGTATGCATTTTATCTTATCTTAACACTGAACACACACTCATAGTCTCAATGTCTATACATCGTTGTTGGACATCAATGTCTGCATATGAGCATCAGGCACCAAGTGTTTACATTGCATAGCATGCAGGCGTTAAAGTCCATACATCCACAGTACAATGGCCAAGTCCATACACTGTCCGTCTCATTTAGAGTCTAAGGTGAAGTCTGTACATTGAGCGTCTCACGCAAAGTCCACACATTGGCCTTCAGGTTTGAAAGTCTGTACATCGGTCTTTCAGCAAGTCTGAACATTGTCCATACAGTAGTGCGTCAACTCCTTGAGCTGATGCGTCGACGCTTCAGTTCAGTTTCTTCAGTTGATAAAGTCTATATATCCACAGTGGACTTTGAAGTCTATACATTGGGCCTTACATTCCAACTCTATACACTAAACCTTCGTTCATCAAAGCCTCAAGTCTGTACAGCGTGAAGTCTACATTTTGGCTTCACGTTTTCAATGTCTGTACAGTGGCTTTCGCATAGGCAAGTCTGTACATCGGGCTCCTTCTAACTAAGTCTATACACTCCCTCACACTGTACACAGTCTATACAGCATGATCGTCTTTTCAAGTTTATACAGAGTTCTTCACTTAAACTGATGACTTATCTGATGCTCTGTCTGACAGGTGTTCTGATCGTGAAGCTTATGGAGGGCACGTGATTCGAGGCTGGAAGGGCAGACAGGCTTGTGACACGTGTGCTGAAGCTGGCTGAGAGGCTGACACGTGGACACAGCAAATCAAGAAAGAAGCTCTTGGATTATTCTGGTGCGTCAACGCATTGAGCAAGTAGCGTCGACGCAGCAGTTACAAAAAGAGAACCAATGGGTTACTGGGTTACTCAGATGCGTCAACGCCACCCACTGGCAGCGTGGACGCAGCAGTTCAAGTAACTCCTTGCAACCTCTGGAGTACCCTGGCAGCGTCGACGTTGTAGCTCGTTGGGTCGACGCAGTAGGTTGATGGAACGACACCTTTTAGCTGCCGGTACACACCGATGCGTCAACGCAGCAGTGGAGCGGCGTCGACGCAGCACGTTGATCTGCTGAGGACATGATCACTGGATCATCGATGCGTCAACGCCATGGGCTGATGGAGTCGACGCAGTAGTCTTGAGTTTTACTGATCGAACGTCTTTGAATTATAGGGCACGTGATCCAAGGTGCCTGGCTCGTGAACCAGATGCTGGCACGTGGATGGAATTGTCTCGAAGCTGGCGGATTCCATTGGGCGGGAAAGCATGGAAGCCACGCGCCCTTATCCACCTGCTGCTGTTATATATATTAGTCTTCATCTTCTATATAGGCTGATCGAGATTGGCAAAGTATACACATCCTGCTTAAAGCAGCAGCCACCGAGATCCACTGTGAGAATAAAGAAGAAAGGTAGAGAAGAAGAAAAAGAGAGAAGAAGAAAAGGAAGATGAGTTGAGAGAGAGTTATTGTGAGAGCTTGTGAATCAGTCTCTTGGTCCAGTTACCAGAGCTGATATTACTCAACCTTGAGCTACAGTCGTTTTGGTTTTCTTCCATTCGATTGTGTGTTTCGTTTGTTTTCAGTCATTGTTATTTTCCTTTGAAAACTCTTGTTCTATCAAGCTGTTAGTCAGTGGGATCAAGCTGTGAGGCAGCGGGTTGCAGAGGTGTTCCTCTGGTCGGCTAAGCTGTAGTGCCCAGCAGAGCAAGCTGTGATGCTCAGTTGTTGCAGAGGATGTTCCTCTGGTCGGGATAAACTGTAAGCCCCAGCCGTTGTTGGTAAGCTGTAGAGCCCAGAAGTTTTAAGCTGTGTATCAGCAGTAATCCACATTCGAGTTGAATGTGGGGTGGACGTAGGTCGGATTGACCGAACCACCTAAAAGCCTTGTGCCTCTCGTGTGTTTGATTGCTTGTTCAGCAGATCTTGTGTGTTTCATTCGGTGCATTAGCTGTGTTCGTCTAGTGTTCTTCTAATTCCGCATTTGATTCTAGGCCAAATTTTTAAATAGCCAGTTGATCTATTCACCCCCCCTCTAGATCCACATCCTGTGGTGATAGAGCCTTCCATCTGACTTCAACACTTGGTATCAGAGCTAGACTCTTCTACAGGGACTTACTGCCCGAAGAGGATAAGCACAGATGGACGGAAGAGGGATGATAGCTGGAGGACACTCCACATCCAAGCCCCCATACTTCGATGGAACCAACTACGCATACTGGAAGCACCGTATGCAGGTATTCTTGAGGGCTAAAGATTATGAAATTTGGAAGGTGGTTAGCAAGGGACCTTTCGAGCTGTCTCCAAATGAAGATGTATGGACTAAGGAAGAAATCAGAAGGTCCACGCTCAACTGGAGTGCAATCAATGTAATCCAGTGTTCTCTGCATCCCACCGAGTTCTCACGAATATCTGCCTGCTCCTCAGCGAAGGAAATGTGGGATGCACTTGAAGTCATCTATGAGGGAACTTCACAAGTCAGAGAGACTAAGACTAATCTACTGGTCTCAGAATACGAAGCCTTCAAGATGAAGCCTAATGAGACGATCAAGGAAATGTATGCTCGGCTGACCATTATCACAAATGGTCTCAGAGGCTTCGGGAAAAAATATTCTGAGTACGATGTAGTCAGGAAGATCTTGCGATCCTTAACTCCAATTTGGCACACCAAGGCCACAGTTATGGAAGAGTCAAGAGATCTGCATAATACTAAGGCAGATGAGCTGATCAGATCTCTAATGGCTTATGAGATGAATATGCCAAAGATAGAGGAGGCTGACAGAAAGAGGAAGCATATAGCTCTGAAAGCTGGTGCTAGCAGATCCAGTCGATCCAGCCCCAACGGATCATCAACTGAAGAGAGCTTGTCTGAAGAAGAAGTGGCAAATGCTGACATTGCCATGATTACTAGGGAATTCCGGAGATTTCTTAAGAAGGAAGGAAGAAGATTCAGCCGAAAAAATCCCAACAGTGGCCACCGAGACACAGGGTATAAATCAAACCCTGCAAAGAAAGCTGAAACTAATGTTTGCTATCAATGCAGGAAGGCGGGTCACTTTAAAGCTGAATGTCCGACAAATCAGAATCTCAAGGACAAGTCCAAGAAGAAGAACACAAAAGGGAAAGCTATGGTGAGTACCTGGAGTGATGAGGATGAGGGATCTTTGAGCGTCACTTCGGACAGTAAAGTTGAAGCTGAGAAGCCAATCAGTCTCATGGCAACCAGCTCAGAAGATAGAGAGGAAGAATCTGATGAGGTATCCTCTCGCTATGAAAATTTTACTATTACTGATTGGATGGTTGCCTATGATGAACTTACTGACAGAGTAGATGAGGTCAGAAAAGAAAACAGACATCTTCGAAGAAAAATTAAAGTCATGCAAAATGATACTTCATTGTCTGATAAAATTGCCTGCTTAGAAACTGAAAACAGTAAGCTGAAACTCACATGTTCTGAATTTGAAGAAATCAATAAAGAACTGAAAATGTCTAAGGAAGAAAATGTGAGATTAGACAATGAAATTGATGCATGGAAACTGAAAATTCAGAATTATGAAAATGAGATAAAGATTGTTTCTGAAAAATATGAAGTTGTCCTCAATGTGAATAATGAGTTAAAAAAAAATCTATTGATGAAGTTCAGAAAGATAATGAGGATAAGCTAAAAACAATTGAGAAAATGACACAAGGATCTGAAAATTTAGATGCATTATTGGGGTCAAAAGTAAATTTCAGAAGAGAGGGCCTAGGATTCAACTCTAGTGCAACCAAAAGCTTTGGAATGAAAACTATTTCCTTTGTTGCACAAAAGGAGAAAGGACCTCTGATCAACATGAATTCTAATAATGCTATAAAGACAAATTTGAATCTGAAAAGGCTGAATGCAGAGGAGAATGGGCAAACAGAAAGTAGGTGAGCCTAGTAGAATTGGCACTTCCAAACCTAGCTCTAGTGCTCAACCCAAGGTTAGGGGTCAGCCTGTTCAGATAAACAAACCTCATGTCAATGCCAAAAAGTCTTCACCACCATCATCACAGAAAAGGACCCAACCAAAACCTATGAATAGGTCAGCAGGGTCAAGGGTGCAGGGAAGACAAAATATTTTCAGAAGTCAGCCCAACAAATTCAATCTATCCTAATGGGTATGGGTGGACTAGAACTCAAGGGATGTATAGAGTTCAGCCCTACTACCCCAAACAGCCAATCTATCCTAATGGGTATGGGTGGACTAGAACTCAAGGGATGTATACAGGGTATGTTCATCAACCTACAAACTTTTACAGACCCTATGTCAGAAATTGGGAAAATGGGTGTGGTAGTCGGATGTCTAGGAATTACCAATATTTCCACAGCCAGTCTAGGAACTACCATGGCCAAAACTTTATGAATGCAACCTGGCCAAAGCATTGGCACAATAACAAAAATTCTGTGAATAACTTTGTTGGTGCATATAAGAAGAAAGTCAACAAGAAAAAGTAAAACAAAAGGAAATCTGGAAAATCCACTGAACAGAACTGCTTCAAACAAATGTGGATTCCCAAAACCATGCTTTCTTTCTTTACTTGCACTTCATCTGCATTGGAGCCCAATCAGACTTGGGTTCCAAACTCTTTGCCCTAATTGTGTGTGCAGGTATGCCTGGCAGCCAAGAGCAACTTGTGGTACTTGGATAGTGGCTGCTCCAGGCATATGACAGGAGATAAGGCCAAGTTTTGTATGCTAACTGAAAAGCTAGGAGGCCTTGTCACCTTTGGAAGCAACACAAAGGGTAGGATCATTGGATCAGGTAAGGTAGGTAAGTGTTCTACCTGCTGCATTGATGATGTTATGCTGGTTGAAGGGTTAGCTTACAATTTACTTAGTATCAGCCAGTTGTGTGATAAGGGTCATAAGGTTTTATTTGATTCTCAATGCTGCAAGGTTTTTGAACCTGATTCAGAAATTATAAAATTCTCTAGAAAAAGAATAAATAACACATACATGATAGATCTAGATGATATTCAGCATTCTAACCTATGTCTTACTGCCAATAGAGAAGATTTAGCATTTTTATGGCATCGTAGGTTAGGCCATGCTAGTTATACCATTTTGCATAAACTGAACAAGCATAGCATGGTTAGAGGACTTCCTGAAGTTTCCTTCAAGAAAGAAAATAAAATCTGTGATGCATGCACTCAATCAAAGATAACTAGAAAGTCATTTAAGTCTAGAACTGAAATCTATCTTCCAAACCCTATGAGCTGATACACATGGATCTCTTTGGGCCAACCAGATCTGTCAGCTTATCAGGAAGGAGGTATGGGTTTGTCATGGTAGATGACTTTTCTAGGTATACTTGGGTTTATTTCTTATCTAATAAGAGTGATGCTTTCTCAGAATTTCAGGAGTTCTATGTTAAAATAAATCAGAAAATTGAAAATATTCTGACTGATCATGGAGGTGAGTTTGAAAACTCACAGTTTGATGAACTCTACAGGTCAAATGGAATCAACCATAGGTACTCCTCACCAAGGACACCTGAGCAGAATGGAGTTGTGGAGAGAAGGAACAGAACCCTAGTGGAGATGGGTCGTACACTTCTTACTGAAGGTGGTCTACCAAGGAAATTTTGGGCTGAAGCAGTGAACACTGCATGTTATGTAATTAACAGAGTCATGGTAAGACCTTCTACCCAGCAAACACCATATGAGATCTTAATGGGTAAGAAACCTTCTATTGCTCATTTCAAGGTTTTTGGTTGCAAATATTTTATTCATATAAATGATAAAAGAGACCTTGATAAATTTGAACCTAAAGGTGAACCAGGAATCTTTCTTGGTTATTCTGAAAATACACGAGCATATAGAGTGTACAATCTGAACTCTAAAACTGTTGAAGAATCTCCACACATAATTTTTGATGAATCCTTGGTAAATTCTAACGTTGGTCAATGCAGGAATGAACACAATGGTGAAATCTTGAAGGAAGGAGATCCTGAAGACAATTCAGAGGATGAAGAAGGACATACAGAACTTAATGAAGAGGAGTCTACAGTTCAGGGGGAGGTAAATCAAACACATGACAATTCAATTGTTAACATTAGATATCTTAAAGATCATCCTGTAGATAATATAATTGGAAATCTGCATGACCCCCTAGGACTAGAGGTCTCCTGAGAATTCAACATGAATTAAATGCATATGCTCTTGTCTCTCAAATTGAACCCAAGTCCATTGACTGTGCCCTCAAGGATATGCATTGGATTAATGCCATGCATGAGAAACTTAATCAGTTCGACAGGAACAAGGTGTGGCACTTGGTTCCACCTCCTGATCATGGAACAGTCATAGGGACTAGGTGGGTCTTCAGAAATAAATCTGATGAATTAGGGAATATTGTTAAAAATAAAGCCAGACTTGTTGCTCAAGGGTACAACGAGGAGTTTGGTATTGACTTTGAAGAGTCATTTGCCCCTGTAGCCAGATTAGAAGCTGTTAGAATTTTATTAGCTTATGCATGTTCCCTAGGTATAATCCTCCAGCAGATGGATGTAAAATCTGCATTCTTGAATGGGGAAATTAATGAGGATGTCTATATTAGACAGCCCCCTGGATTTGAATGTCTAGATTTCCCTAATCATGTTTATAAATTAAATAAAGCTCTCTATGGTCTTAAGCAAGCTCCCAGAGCTTGGTACGACAGGTTGAGCAAGTTCCTCACTGATCAAAATTTCACTAGAGGAGTAGTTGATCAGACCTTGTTTACAAAGGTGAGTCATTCTGAAATTCTTATTGTACAGATTTATGTGGATGATATCATTTTTGGGTCAACTAACCCCAAATTATGTGAGGAATTTTCTGAAACAATGACTAATGAGTTTGAAATGAGCTCAATGGGTGAGCTCAAATTGTTTCTTGGACTGCAGGTTACACAAACAAAGGATGGAATGTTTATCACTCAGTCCAAGTACACAAGGGATCTACTCAAGAAATACAAGATGGATAACCTTAAAGAGATAGCTTCTCCAATGGGTACTTCTACAAGCTTGGATGAAGACACTAAAGGTAACCCATTTGACCAGAAATTATACAGAGGTATGATCGGATCCCTTCTCTACCTAACAGCATCTAGGCTTGATATTCAATTCGCTGTAGGATTATGTGCTAGGTTTCAGGCCAGTCTTAAAGAAAATCATTTTAAAGCAGTGAAAAGGATTTTTAGATATCTGCTAGGCACCCAAGAGCTAGGATTATGGTATCCTGCTAGGTGTGAGTTAGAGCTTCTAGCTTACACTGATGCTGATTATGCTAGGTGTCGAGTAGATAGAAAAAGCACTAGTGGCTACTGTCAATTCCTTGGTGGCTGTCTAGTATCTTGGGCATCTAAGAAGCAACACACTGTAGCCTTGTCTACAGCTGAGGCTGAATATGTTGCAGCAGGTAATTGTGCTGCCCAAGTACTTTGGATTAAGCACCAACTAGATGATTATCAGATAAAATTGGAATGCATTCCAATTCTATGTGATAATACTAGTGCCATATGCCTTGCTAAAAATCCTGTTCATCATTCTAGGACTAAGCACATAGAAATAAAACATCATTTTCTAAGAGATGCTGTGAACAAAAAGGAAATTGAACTGGACTTCATTGAAACAGACAAACAAGTTGCTGATATTTTTACTAAGCCACTTGGAAATGAAAATTTTAAATTTTTTAGAAGAGAACTTGGCTTGTGTAAATTTCAGCATAATGAATAAACTCTTTGTTAACTTGAATAAAACATTTGAGCTGCTTTGAATAAACTTCTGATTTGGATTTGTTGTTGATAGATTGAATAAACATTGTGCAACAGACGTATGATAATGCATGTCTCTCATATATTTTTATTGCACTCATGATCATCATGCATATAGACAGGGGGAGTCTTGTCAGTTTTCAAGGTGAACTGCTGCGTCGACGCTGCTACAATGTGACGTTGACGCAATGAACTAGATCTGGAAATATTTCCGTTTCACTATTCTGATGAGTTGACGCTGCAATAGCATGGAGTCAACGCACTGACACTATCTCAGTATCTTATAGTGTTTGTCTCTTCATCTGATGCGTAGACGCCTTGAACTCCAGCGTTGACGCTGTCTATTCAATCCTTGATTCTGAATGATTTAGTCTAACACATGGCAATCTTTTAGTCAGTTCTAATATTAAGCAATAGAAAACATATTTCCTCTTTCATAAGAACGTTAATTGCTTAAAGACTGACTTAATGGTTTAAAATTTATAATCTTTAGAGTTGAAAGACTACAATCAGTAAATAAGGATGCTGAAAATTGATAAAGCTCTCAACCCTTATCCTATTTCATGTCAAACAAAGCTAGTTATATCTGAAATCTGAAAACTCATCTGAAATCATGTTAGAGAAGCTAAGTATGTGTATTGTCCTTGAACAAGTCATTCTGAAACAAATAAAGGGCAGCTAAGAAAGATATTGAAAAATATTGAAAATCATTTGAGTAATAGCATTGACAGAGCAATGACTGGTAAATCACTGAGAAACTGAGTGATCCATCAAAGAAGTGGACACCACTCATGTCATGAGGTGTATCAGCTATCTCTGTATAAAATGATCAAAACAGTAGGTTGTTTTCACTGAGTACCTGGGGGTAACTGGCGTCTAATAAACGTGTACCCTCACACAAAGAGGTGTCAATCAATCCTATTGAATTTGATCATAGGCAAGATGGTCCATCATGTTGAGTATCTAGGGGTATTGGCGTCTGATAAACGTATACACTTACGCAAAAAGACTTTTGGTACCTGAATGCCCTAAATGAAACAATATTGAAAATGCTGTTCCTTAGAAGAAATTTCATGGATGTCAATTGTTTAAGTTCAATACATGACCTGATTTCTCTTAACATATATTACTGAGTCTTTTGAAGTAAGATATTCTGAAACTGAATCTCTCATGTAAATATGACTCTGGTTTATTGTTTTATCATGAACATCTACCTTATCCAATGAATGTAGTGTATGAACTTTCATTTTTATAACCTTTAAACCAGAAATTCAATTTCTAAGCCATTTCTAGGTTCATATGACTGAAGGTTTTATGCTTTGGTTACTTAATTTCTGAACTACTTACTAAGAATGCCAGTCAGCTGAACCTTCTTTCTCTTCGCTTGCATTCACTTTCCCTCCTATTTGTTGATGGCAAAGGGGGAGAATATTATCTGAATTCATTTCTTCAGTTTAGGGGGAGAATTCTGATTCAGGGGAGTGTATGTATCTACATCATGGTATGGCAGGGAGTTGCTTAAATTTTGTAGCATGCAGCATGTCATCATAGCATATACGTGCACCTGCATAACAATCTGAATAACAAATCATGTCTTTCATCAAAAATGCATCTGTATGACAGGATGTTGCCACTCTACATGATAGGGGGTTGCCATCATCAAAAAGGGGGAGATTGTTGTGACTCCTATGTGTTGATGGTGTTGACATGTAACTTTACTTCATATGGCAACACATTGTTTTGATGAATTGGCAACACTGTTTATGTTTTGATGAAATCACTTTATCAGATTGTCTGTGTGTTATATGCATTTTATCTTATCTTAACACTGAACACACACTCATAGTCTCAATGTCTATACATCGCTGTTGGGCATCAATGTCTGCATATGAGCATTAGGCACCAAGTGTGTACATTGCATAGCATGCAGGCGTTAAAGTCCATACATCCACAGTGCAATGGCCAAGTCCATACACTGTCCGTCTTATTTAGAGTCTAAGGTGAAGTCTGTACATTGAGCGTCTCACGCAAAGTCCGCACATTGGCCTTCAAGTTTGAAAGTCTGTACATCGGTCTTTCAGCAAGTCTGAACATTGTCCATACAGTAGTGCGTCAACTCCTTGAGCTGATGCGTCGACGCTTCAGTTCAGTTTCTTCAGTTGATAAAGTCTATATATCCACAGTGGACTTTGAAGTCTATACATTGGGCCTTACATTCCAACTCTATACACTGAACCTTCGTTCATCAAAGCCTCAAGTCTGTACAGCGTGAAGTCTACATTTTGGCTTCACGTTTTCAATGTCTGTACAGTGGCTTTCGCATAGGCAAGTCTGTACATCGGGCTCCTTCTAACTAAGTCTATACACTCCCTCACACTGTACACACTCAGTCTATACAGCATGATCGTCTTTTCAAGTTTATACAGAGTTCTTCACTTAAACTGATGACTTATCTGATACTCTGTCTGACAGGTGTTCTGATCGTGAAGCTTATGGAGGGCACGTGATTTGAGGTTGGAAGGGCAGACAGGCTTGTGACACGTGTGCTGAAGCTGGTTGAGAGGCTGACACGTGGACACAACAAATCAAGAAAGAAGCTCCTGGATTATTCTGGTGCGTCAACGCATTGAGCAAGTAGCGTCGACGCAGCAGTTACAAAAAGAGAACCAATGGGTTACTGGGTTACTCAGATGCGTCAACGCCACCCACTGGCAGCGTGGACGCAGTAGTTCAAGTAACTCCTTGCAACCTCTGGAGTACCCTGGCAGCGTCGACGTTGTAGCTCGTTGGGTCGACGCAGTAGGTTGATGGAACGACACCTTTTAGCTGCCGGTACACACCGATGCGTCAACGCAGCAGTGGAGCGACGTCGACGCAGCACGTTGATCTGCTGAGGACATGATCACTGGATCATCGATGCGTCAATGCCATGGGCTGATGGAGTCGACGCAGTAGTCTTGAGTTTTGCTGATCGAACGTCTTTGAATTGTAGGGCATGTGATCCAAGGTGCCTGGCTCGTGAACCAGATGCTGACACGTGGATGGAATTGTCTCGAAGCTGGCGGATTCCATTGGGCGGGAAAGCATGGAAGCCACGCGCCCTTATCCACCTGCTGCTGTTATATATATTAGTCTTCATCTTCTATATAGGCTGATCGAGATTGGCAAAGTATACACATCCTGCTTGAAGCAGTAGCCACCGAGATCCACTGTGAGAATAAAGAAGAAAGGCAGAGAAGAAGAAAAAGAGAGAAGAAGAAAAGGAAGATGAGTTGAGAGAGAGTTATTGTGAGAGCTTGTGAATCAGTCTCTTGGTCCAGTTACTAGAGCTGATATTGCTCAACCTTGAGCTACAGTCGTTTTGGTTTTCTTCCATTCGATTGTGTGTTTCGTTTGTTTTCAGTCTTTGTTATTTTTCTTTGAAAACTCTTGTTCTATCAAGCTGTTAGTCAGCGGGATCAAGCTGTGAGGCAGCGGGTTGCAGAGGTGTTCCTCTGGTCGGCTAAGCTGTAGTGCCCAGCAGAGCAAGCTGTGATGCTCAGCTGTTGCTGAGGATGTTCCTCTGGTCGGGATAAGCTGTAAGCCCCAGCCGTTGTTGGTAAGCTGTAGAGCCCAGCAGTTTGAAGCTGTGTATCAGCAGTAATCCACATTCGAGTTGAATGTGGGGTGGACGTAGGTCGGATTGACCGAACCACCTAAAAGCCTTGTGCCTCTCGTGTGTTTGATTGCTTGTTCAGCAGATCTTGTGTGTTTCATTCGGTGCATTGGCTGTGTTCGTCTAGTGTTCTTCTAATTCCGCATTTGATTCTAGGCCAAATTTTTAAATAGCCAGTTGATCTATTCACCCCCCCTCTAGATCCACATCCTGTGGTGATAGAGCCTTCCATCTGACTTCAACAGGACGCACACGGGTAAAGAAGTAAGTCCAAAAACATAGGATCAGTCTAGCTACTTGGAATATAGGAACTTTAACGGGTAAGAGTTTAGAATTAGTTTAGTTAATGAAGGACAGGAGGATTAACATAGCTTGCGTACAAGAAACTAGATGGAAAGGACATAAAGCTAAAGACATTGATGGATATAAAATTTGGTATACGGGTAATAATAATTCTAGAAATGGTGTCGCTATAATAATAGATAAAAACTTAAAAGACAGAGTTGTGGAAGTAAATAGATTGGGAGATAGACTAATGTTAATTAAACTTATCTTAGGTGAGGATACTTTGAATATAATTAGTGCTTATGCACCTCAAATAGGATTGGAAGAGAGCATTAAAAAGTAATTTTGGGAGGCTATTGATAGTTTGATCCAAAATATCCCTAGTGAAGAGAGAATCTTTATTGGAGGGGATCTTAATGGTCATGTTGGTAAAGATAATAGAGGCTATGAGAGGATTCATGGAGGACTTGGTTTTGACAATAGAAATGATATGGGTAACACTATTCTTGATTTTGCTATGGCATATGATCTAGCAATTACTAATACATTCTTTAAGAAGAGGGACGAACACTTGATAACGTACAAGAGTGGAACACATATAAGTCAAATTGACTATTTTCTCATTAGGAAGGTCGATAGAGTTTTTTGTAAAGATTGCAAAGTTATTCCTGGTGAGAGTCTAGCCCCTCAACATACGTTGTTAGTAATGGATGTCATTATCCCTAAATTCAAAAGAAAGATCATTATAAATAATGATTCCAAGATTAAATGATGGAATTTAAAAGGTAAACGTTTAGAAACATTTAAAAATCATCTATTAAAGGAAAATATTTGGAATTTAGAACAAGAAACTAATGTAATGTGGAATAATGTTACAAATTGTATAACGAGGGTTATAAAACAACTCTTAGGCGAATCTAAAGGTAAAAAGAATTTAGAAAAAGAGACTTGGTGGTGGAGTGAGGAAATCCAAAATATCATTAGAGTAAAAAAGGAATGCTTTAAAGTTTGGCAAACTAACAAAAATGATCAAACCCTAGAAGCCTATAAAATCGCTAAAAAGAGAGCTAAGAAAATAGTTAGCGAAGTTAAATCAAAGGCATTTGACGATTTATATAATAAATTAGGAACCCGAGAGGGTGAAAAGGACATATTTAAACTTGCTAAATTAAGAAAAAGGAAAACTAGAGATTTAAATCATGTTTGGTGCATTAAAGGTGAAGATCAAAGGGTTTTAACTAAGGATCTTGAGATTAAAGGGAGGTGGCATAGCTATTTTCAGAAGTTACTTAATGGAGATTCTGTCAATGATTTATCTTTAGAAGGTATCCAAGAGTCCACAATATTTGATAAATATCAATATTTCAGGCGTATTAAGATGTCAGAAGTGGAGGATGCTTTAAGAAAAATGAAAGTGGGTAAGGCCTTAGGACTAGATGGCTTACCTATTGAAGTATGGAAATGCCTAGGAGATATTGGTATTTAGTGGCTAACTAAATTTTTTAATAAAATTTTAAAGGAACGGAGAATGCCAGAAGTTTGGAGAAAAAGTGTTGTAGTTCCTTTCTATAAAAACAAAGGAGATATTCAAAGTTGTAATAATTATCGTGGAATTAAGCTTATGAGTCATACTATGAAACTTTGGGAAAGAGTAATTGAAAAACGCTTCCGATGTATGACTACTGTATCGGAAAATCAGTTTTGTTTTATGCCAAATAGATCTACTACAGAAGCTATTTTCTTACTACGGCAGCTAATGGAGAAGTATAGAGAGATGAGAAAAGATTTGTATATAGTTTTTCTTGATTTAGAGAAGGCGTACGATCGAGTACCGAGAGAATTGATTTGGTGGACATTAAGAAAGAAAGGAATCTCTCAAGGATATGTTGATTTGATTAAGGATATGTACGACGGCGCTATTACTAGTGTTCGAACTATTGCTGGGGAGACTGGTGAATTTCCCGTTTCTATAGATTTGCATCAAGGTTCTGCACTAAGTCCGTATCTCTTTGCCTTAGTTATGGATGAAGTAACTAAACAATTGCATGAGGATATCCCTTGGTGTATGTTTTTTGTAGATGCTATTGTTTTAATTGATGAGAGTATTGGTGCTCTAAATGCTAAGTTAGAGCGTTGGAGACTTGCCTTGGAGTCTAAAGGTTTTAAAATTAGTAGGAGTAAGTCAGAGTTTATGCACTGTAATTTTAGTAATGGGAGAGTGGTTCAGGAAGATATGGTTCTAATTGATGGACATAACATTCAGAAGAGTAGTAGCTTTCGATACTTAGGGTCTATCATACAAGAGAATGGGGAGATTTATGATAACGTTACACATAGGATTAAGGCAGGCTGGTTAAGATGGAGAAGTGCATCAGGTGTCCTTTGTGATCATCGTATGCCTGTGAAACTCAAAGGGAGGTTTTATAGAACGGCTGTGAGACCTGCTTTGTTATATGGTACCGAGTGTTGGGCAGTACGAAAGGAACACATCCACAAAATGTGTGTAGCAGAGATGAGGATGTTGAGATGGATGTGTGGCAAGACTAAGAAAGACAAGATTAGGAATGAGCGTATCCGTAAGGACTTAGGGATAGCTCCAATTGATAGTAAAATGAGAGAAAATAGACTCAGGTGGTTTGGACATGTGTGTCGTCGCCCTAAATCAGCGCCGGTTAAAAGATGTGACCAAATCTTAGTGGATGCTAGTAAAAGAGCTCGGGGAAGGTCTAAAATGAGAAGGTGTGATGTCATTAGGAAGGACATTAGTTTCTTGGGTTTAAATACGAATATTGCACTTGATAGAAATCTTTGGCGGAACAGGATTCATGTAGCCGACCCCAATTAATTGGGATAAGGCTCTGATGATGATGATGATGATGATGAGTGTAATAATTGAAAATGGTCATGAGAAATTCAATATTTTAAAATTTTAATTATTAGATAATTGTGAAATTCAATTTTTTGAATTTTATTGAAGATAATAATAGAAAATTCAAATATTTGAATTTTTTAATTATTAGATAATTATTAAATTCAAATTTTGAATTTTAGAAAAATAATAATTGAGGATAAATAAATTATTTAAATTTACTTTCAAATGAAATTATTGGATAATTAATTTGAATTTGAATTTGAATTACTTTCAAATGAAATTATTGGATACTTAATTTGAATTTGAATTTAAATAATTAGTGTATTTAAATTTATTTTTAAATTTTATTATTGGATAATTAATTTTACATTTAAATTTGAAATAACTATCTCAATTATCTGTATTATTTGAATTAGATTCAAATATGTATGCCAATGCTATAAATGATGGTTCTATGTATGCTTTGCTTAATGTTACATTGATTTGGCTTGCTTATATGTTTTAATTTTAAGTTAATCCAGCTTGTATTTTTAAAATTAAATAATGCCTGCCTATTTTTGTTTGCACATCCCATTTTTCAATCCAAATATAAGGATTATTTTTAAAATAACCCTTTGATTGATCTGATTTGTGTGGGTTGGCAAGTGATCATGGACATAGCTAATGTAATTATTTGGGGTCTGCGAGCCTCATTTCTCTCTCTGTTGAAGTTCCTATGTACTTCTATCTCCCTTCACAGTTGTACTCGCCATGAGGGCTTCTGGAATTTTATTGACATGTAATTTAAATTTTATCGGCCTGCGTGCCGTGTACAAGTTGTAATTCATGCGGCATAGGAGAATGAAAGCGTGGAGCACACCCGACGAGGATGATCCAGCTGTTTCAGAAGCGAGCCGGATGTCTTAATAGCATTAGGACTAGTGTCCTTGATCACTTGCGGTTTAATTTGTGCATTGGATGCATTTACTTTATGCAAACTACTAGGTACAGTAAATATATTAAATATATTTATATTACCACCTAGGGTGAGATCAAGATAAAACAAGTTCCCTCACAATTTAATTTTAGATCTGGTAAGCATGGCTCTAAGAGTCATCGTGGCCCTCCATCATTATGGGGTGAATGAATGTTCTCATCTCATGGATTTGTTGTGCTTTTCACAAGGTCCATGAGTTTGGGGGCAGGATGCCACTCCAAGGCTAGGCCTCAATGGGGTGAGGAATTGAACTTGACTTTGTTGTGCTTTCCACAAGGGTCAGGTCATGAACTCATTGTTATGTAGTAATGGTGGTTAGATCTAACCGAAAGTATCCTTTGTTGTGCTTTCCACAAGGGGATGACTTCTCGGGAGCTGAAATCGGATATTGCATTAGATGCAAGTGCCTACTGACTACCCTTGAGATGGGGTATGGCTTGTTATGCTTTCCACAAGGTCTTATCTCAGTCTCGTTGGGATTCCGACCCATTAGGATGATCTCGATGATCTCATGTTCTATATACTAAGGGTTATATAGTTCGATCGAAAAATAGTGGGACTAACTAAGATAGAAAATCACATCTAAGTTAGAATTTGAACATATGCTAAGTTATCTTTTATTTCTTATCCAGATTACGATGTCATCGTCCAACCCCCTCCGTGGCATCTTGGATGTCAATAGACTGACTGGACCGAATTTCTTGGATTGGCTACGTAATTTACGCATAGTCCTGACCGCCGAAAAAATAGCTTACGTGTTAGACACTGTTCATTCTGAGCCAACTCTTGATGCCGAAGAGGGCGATTTAATGACTTATGTCAAATGGTCAGAAGACTCTTCCCTTGCCCACTGTTACATACTGGCCTCTATGGCTCCCGAGCTACAGAGGCAATTTGAAAAGACTGATTGTAGAAGCATACTTCTTAACCTACGCCAGCTCTTCGGGGAGTAAGGCAAGATTGAGAGGTATGACATCTCCAAGAAACTTTTCAGGAAACGGATGTTAGAGGGTGCTTCAGTACAAGCTCATGTATTGAAAATGATGGAGTGGATTGAGAGACTCAATGCACTGGCGTTCAAGTTGGATCTTGAACTGTGCATTGATCTTATTCTCCAGTCATTGCCTGATTCTTTTTCTCCTTTCATCATAACCTTCAACATGAATAGAATTGAAGCAACTCTCCCGGAGCTGCTCAACATGTTTAAAAGTGCTGAAGGGACAATGCAGAAAGATAAATCATCTTCTGTAATGATTGTTGGCCGGGCCAATAAGAAAAGGAAGGCCACCCAGATATCCACCAAAGGTGACAAAGGGAAGGGAAAGAAGAAGGCCAAGGGTAAAGAACTCGCCAAAGTTGACAAAGGAAAGGGCAAGAAGGATGAAAAGGAAGATAAGTTTTTTCGATGCGGGGAAACAGGGCATTGGAAAAGGAATTGCAAGCCAATTCTAAATGAAGGTTTTTTTGTCATAGACCTTAATTTGTCATATATGGAATCCACATCATGGGTATTAGATACTGGATGTGCATCCCATATCTGCAACTCTTTGCAGGTGCTGGCAAATAGAAGGCGGCTGGGCAAAAAGGAGATTGAGCTGAGGATGGGCAATGGAGCTTTAGTTGCTGCCAAAGCTATCGGGACCACACGCCTCAATTTACCTTCGGGGGTCATTCTAGAGCTGAATGACTGTTATTATGTTCCAAATATCATTAAGAATATTATTTTAATCTCTAGCTTGTATAATGTTGGATATACATTGGCTTTTAATAGCACTGGGTGCTATATAATGAATAATGGTTTGGTGATAGCCAATAGTTCATTAGTCAATGGCCTTTATGTATTAGATACATGTTCTAATGTTATGCATGTTTCCAATGCTAATGAAGTGAATTCTGCATATCTATAACATTGCAGGCTTAGTCATGTAGGTGAGAAAAGAGTCTATCACCTACACTCAAATGAGTATTTGAATTTATTCGAAATATAAGCCATTTGATACCTATGAGTCATGTCTCATGGGGAAGATGACCAAGGCTCCCTTTAGTGGATATGGTGAGAGGGTTGCTGACCTTCTCGAGCTCATACACTCAGATGTGTGTGGACCCATATCCATGGAAGCAAAAGGGGGTCACCTCTATTTCATATCTTTTATTGATGACTTCTCGAGATATGGCTATGTATATTTAATGAGGCATAAATCACAAGCCTTTGAGAAGTTTAAGGAATACAAGAATGAACTAGAGAAACAGACTGGCAAGAGTATTAAGGCTCTTCGATCAGATCAAGGAGGAGAATACCTTAGTCATGAATTCACTTCTTATCTTAAGGACAATTGAATTGTTTCTAAGTGGACTCCACCGTATACACCACAGCATAATGGTGTATCCGAGCGGAGAAACAAGACCTTGTTAGACATGGTCTGATCCATGATGTCCATGTCAGGACTACCTTTGTCTCTCTAGGGCTATGCCTTAGAGACTGCAGCCTATTTACTGAATAGGATCTCAAGTAAATCTGTTCCTTCTATACCATATGAGATATGGAAAGGCATGAAACCAAATTGTAATCACATTAAAATTTGGAGGTGTCCTGCCCATGTGAAGAGGAATGATTGTGATAAACTTGAATCTAGAACCGATAAGTGTAGGTTTGTGGGATATCCAAAGGAGACATTTGGATATTATTTTTATCACCCTTTTGAGCAAAGGGTTTTAGTGGCTAAGAGAGCTGTATTTCTAGAAAGAGAATATCTACTCCAGAAAAATAGTGGGAGCCAGATAGAATTGGATGAGGTCCAAGGACCACAACCTAAAGACACTATCTCATTAGATGAGACTGTATCGATTGATCCTATTAAGAGTGAAACACAGACACTACGGAGATCTGGTAGACTACCAAGAGAACCTGAGAGATATGTTGGACATGTCTCTGAGAAGTCCTTTAAGATATGCATCAATGAGGATGAAGATCCTTAATCCTACCAGGAGGCGATATGTAGTGCAGACTCCGAGAAATAGCAGAGGCAATGGATTTAGAGATCCGATTCATGTACACCAACAAAGTTTGGAACTTGGTTGATGTACCCGAAGGGAAAGTCCCTATCGGCTGCAAGTGATTTTAAAAGGAAGATCGGTGCAGATGGACATATTGACACATACAAGGTCAGATTGGTGGCGAAAGGGTATCGTCAAAGACAAGGCATTGACTATGACGAGATATTTTCGCCAGTGGCCGTGATTAAGTCAATCAGAATCCTCCTTGCCATTGCTGCATACCTAGATTATGAGATTTGGCAAATGGATGTGAAGACAACTTTTCTTAATGGAAATCTGACAGAAGAGGTGTACATGGTACAACCTGAAGGATTCACCTCCATGCTTCATCATAATAAGGTATGCAAACTTCAGAGATCCATTCATGGATTGAAGCAAGCATCTCGGAGCTGGAATTTAAGATTTGATGAGGCTGTCAAATCTTTCAACTTCATTCGGAATGAAGATGAACCATGTGTTTACAAGAAGGTCAGTGGGAGCTCTGTGACCTTTATGGTTGATGCGGGACGGACACGGGGACCGACTCTACGTGGTATGGACCTCGGACTCTAGATGTGGACACGACCAGCAACACATGATAGGAGAGACACTAAGCCCGACACAGAGAGCTCCTATGGTCTATACGTCGCTAACAGAAATGCAAGCTCACTCGTCGTCCCAAGTGAGGGAAACGCGGATCGTGCACGGTTGAAGAACCGGCAGAGTTCACGGGTAGTCGACTCACTTCCGGACTTGGATCGAGTCACAGGACGGGTCACTCTCACACTCACAGCGGTGACATGGACACACGGGCTAGTACCTATCGCTCTCGGCAGTGGCAAAAGACCATATACTAGCTAAGCAAATGAATGCTAAGAGGTTCGGACCATTACCTCCACGCACCCGGCGTGGCGAAGACAACCCCGGCCGAATCACGGAGTCCCGGTTAACAATTATTACAGCAATACACTAAGTCGACCCACTCCACGCAGGGAGGAAAAAGGTCATATGTGGGGTCCGGGAATCACGCAACTCGGGTTGACGGGCAGCATCTTGATGTCGCCCGGCGGTGTCGAACTCCGCGTTTTCGTGCTTTCCGAATGGCGGGTTTTACGGACCCGTGGGGCTCGCGGACGGCGCTGTCCTCCGGATCTGTGGGGGTGGGACCCACTGTGATGGGGACCCCTGGTGGCGCGCCTCCACGGACGGCGGTCGGTCAGGAACACCGATCGGGGGTCGATCGGCCCCGATTCCCAATTCTGGAATTAACTTCCCACGGATTTTGGTTGCTGTCTTCCGGCGCGCGCTCCGGCGAAAAAGGCCGCTGCGATCAATCCCGACGTCGGATCGGGACGCATGAGCTATCGTTAGAAAGCTCTCTTCAAATGCTTCAATCTAGAGCCAGGGAGATCTGCTGGATCTGGTCGGATCAGAACTTTATTGAATTTACAAGTCCCTGCTGTACAGTAACCGAAATCTCAGATCTATAGGTGAGTTGTCTGAAGACTCCCTTTGACCGTGAGGAAGATGGCCGATTTAGCTCCTGAGATCTTCATCAAACTTGTGAGATTTTGCACAAGGAGAATGGGGATATTTTTTTGTGGACTGATTGGAGGTGGCTGTGATTTGTTATGATTTGTTTACTAGAGGGTGGTCGGATCTGGGAACAGGTGGACAACATTGTAGCTATCTCTGAGATCAATTTTTGAAAAATATGGGATGGCCTAATAAAAATTCCATAAAATTTGGAGACGGAGGGGTTGGTGGACAGAACTCCCAGTAAAATTGGGAGATCTAACAAAAATCAGAAAGAGGTCTGAACATTTGAAACACAGGGCGGGTGAAAATTAAAACAGCAAGCAGACATATCTGGAAATTAAGGTTGGACGAAAATGAAAAAATATCAAATGGAAGATTCATGACCAACCAATTTTTTTGGATCGTGAGGAACACCTCTGGAACATCCCCTCAAAATCCCAGCTCAAAAACACGACGTGGTGGAGAGAAA
The DNA here is from genome assembly GCA_022559845.1 of Amorphophallus konjac. NCBI lineage: Eukaryota > Viridiplantae > Streptophyta > Magnoliopsida > Alismatales > Araceae > Amorphophallus > Amorphophallus konjac. The sequence continues at coordinate 308,590,920 of CM040119.1, read as the reverse complement.
GAATTCGGAGAAGACACCTCTGTCCTGGATGGACAGAACACCGACGGTGATGGTGGAGGCACGATGGCGGCATGTGACGGCGGCGGCGGCGACCGGAAATGATAGGGGTGGAGTCACACCACCAGAATACAGCCTTCCCAGCTGCAAGGAGGAGAGAGGGGCGGCCTAGGCCTTGCTCAAGGGGATTTTCTTCCAATTCAAATGCATTAATTCAACTAAAATGAGAATTACATGGTATTTGTATGAATTGCAAAATGACATAAAATACCCCTAGATCTAGATTTGGGAGGCGCATACTTGGGAGTCAACAAAAGTATTTCTCCCATGTGGTTTGGAATAAATAAAATAAGATTCAAAACCTATTAAACTAATACAAAAGGAGGGGGACACTCCCTTAAATTAAGGAGAGATCTAGGAGATGCTCCCCCCTTTGTCCCCTCCTTTGGTCCCACCTTCTAGAAGCCCACAATGGAAGGTTTGATTGACCCCACATGGGCCCCAGTGATGAGGTGGATCAATGGGAGGTGGGATGGGGGGCCCGTGGGACCCGGGTGGTCCCAAATTATAAATAAACCCCTATTACAATCCAAATTACAATCTAAATAAAATACACACAACATACAAACAAAATACGAAAAATACCGAGACTCAAGGGGGAGTCTCTAGACCGTCTCCGAGCCATATGGATGCCGAAGTGGCTCGAGTGGTGCTCCGCGTACGGTACCGGTGGCTCGCCGGCTCGTGCCTCTCGCGTGCTCTGGTGTCCGCACCAATGGTCCTTTATGTTGATGACATATTACTCATTGGGAATGATGTAGAGATGTTGACATCAACGAAGTCTTGGTTATCCAAGACCTTATCCATGAAGGATTTGGGAGAAGCATCCTATATGCTGGGCATAAGGATCTACAGAGATAGATCTAAAAGGATGCTAGGATTATCCCAATCCATGTACATAGATACTATCCTCAAAAGGTTTAGGATAGAAAATTCCAAGAGATGTCTCATTCCTATAAGACATGGAATTTGCCTATCTAAGGGAATGAGCCCTAAAACATCTGATGAGGTGGCACACATGAATAAGGTATCCTATGCTTCTGCCATAGGGTCAATCATGTATGCAATGCTATGTACACGGCCTGATGTTGTCAATGCTTTGAGCATTGTCAGTAGATATCAGGTAAATCCAGGCGAAGAGTACTAGAAGGCAGTAAAGGGCATCCTTAAGTACTTGCGAAGAGCTAAGGATCTTTTTCTGCTTGATGGAGGAGAGGACCTACAGCTTAGAGCTTACACAGACTCTAGTTTCCAGTCAGATCCAGATGACTGCAAATCCATGTCTGGATTTGTATTCATGTTGAATGTAGGGACAGTCAGTTAGAGAAGCTCCAAGTAAGATACGACTGCAGACTCGACAACGAAGGCAGATTATATTGCTACGGCTGAAGCTATTAAGGAAGCCATCTGGATGAAGAAATTCATCTTGGAACTCGGTGTAGTTCCCAAGATATCAGCTCTCATCCCATTATTTTGTGATAATAATGGGGCCATCGCCCAGGCGAAGGAACCGAGGTCTCACTAAAGGTCGAAGCACATTCTGAGGCGCTTTCACCTTATTCGGGAGATTGTTGATCGTGGAAATGTGACGGTAGAGTGTGTACCATCAGAAAAAAATATAGCAGATCCACTTATGTTTGAGCGCCATCGGGATAAGATGGGACTCAAAATTGTGGGTAATTGGCTGTAGTTCAAGTGGGAGATTGTTAGTATTGGTGTGCTACATGCCATTTTCGGGTCGAGTAGGCCCGATAGTTGTACGATCTTGTTCATTATTAACGAAGTGATATTTGAGCGTAAATTTGTAATTGTATATTACTCTACGATGTCCCTAGGATATGTGGTTGTAAAGTCAACTCGAGATGAGATCTCGATCGTGAGACTGACTTTACATGGACACATACCTTAAACTGTTTCTGGTTAGAGGGTAATCACTTGGGGACTTTGATTACCTATTAAACCAGTACACGTGATGTATGGGTGAGCAGTCTCATGGTCACTGCTGCAGGGCACCGATACATGTGTGTAGGTATACGCTCTCGGAGGATGTACACTGAACTGATACGCTATTGAATCTTTAGATGGTTGATTATACCTAATGTCAACTGAAGATCTAATTGTCTCAGTAGCATCATTGGCCCTTTAACCTGAGACATTGATTGGATCTTACTCGAGGACTGGAATGGTTTAATGAGTTGGATAAGTGACTTTAACCACAAGTCATGAATTGCCAAGTCATTAACCATTTTAGGTTACATATAAAGATCATCAATGGTCAAGAGGGGATCGCTCACTGTCGGGTATATATCAGACAGTTAATGGGTCATGACACTGACGCTCCATTAAATCCCTGGCCAGGGTCGTGTGAGTTCGTTTAGAACGGACGGCATACACTTTAAGGAGGTCATAGTCGAATGGTATAATCATTGGGTTTGACAGAAACCATACCCTCGATCGAACTAGACTCATAGAAGGAGCGAGGGATTATAGCGATGCGGAAACTGTGGACTTACAGGTACCAGATAGGGTGATTTGAACCCGGCGTCCTCTGAGATCACGCGGATTTGCTTGACCCAATGTGATCAAAGGTTCAAAATAAATTAAACTATTATTCGGCTCTAGTAGAAGCGAATAATAAGTTTAATTTACTTCTAATTGAGAATTAGAAGTTAATGGGCCTTAAACTAGAGTGACTATGGGCCTAGAGGATCACACACAATAGATTCTCAGGTGACGGAGTATTATTGTACAAATGTATATGTTAAAAGTCTGAAATTCCTTTTGGAAAGGAATATAAGAAGGGCTTAATACATATGTACAATAATAAGAAGGATACATATACAATATTGGTCCTTATGGGTTCTTTTGAAAAACACCCAACCTTTATATATATGCATTCTGCGTGAAGCTCTTCTTCTTCTTCCAAAACCAAGCATTAAAAGGAGAGAAGAAAAGCTTCTCTCCTCCTCTCTCCTCCCTCTTGCTCTCTCTCTCTCAAAAAGGGGAAAGCTTAGGGAAGATCATGTTTGGAGTATCCGCGGCTTATGCGCGCGGAGGAAGGACGGGAGGATACCATCACTGCGCGAGGATCTATGTGGATCAGCTCTAGAGGCCATACATCTCTGCGGCTCGGCGTTCGCAAAAATCTGCATCGGGCACTGCGGACAGCATCGTTCCGTGTAAGGTAAAGATCTATAGCCCGCAGGTAGGGGTTGGAAGTTTTATTGCATCGATTAGAGCACGATTTTAGAATTCCACAAAGCCGGTTTCGGGTATATAAATTTTTATTATCCGCTGCGTTGCCCGTACCGGGATGATCGAATCCTTACACTTCCCAACCGGAAATAATTGATGGGAATCAACACCAAGCACTAACATTTTAATTTTACATTTGTACCCTTTTGTTTGCATTTATATCGTTGTGTTAAATGGGTTTGCAAATGTATGGCAACTATAAGCCAAAGTGTTAGTCCTTAGAAGTCTTTGGGTTTCTTTGCAAAAGGCCATGTTGGCCCGGCGGGACCCCCACCTTATTCCTCATTAGTTCACCTAGGCTCTAGGGCCCATGTGGGGCTAGTTCAAAGTCCAAGATTGGACTTGGACCAAGGGGACAAGAAGAGGAAAATTCAAAAGTGATTACCCCATTTTCAAAGGGGCGCCCCCCCCTTTTATGTATTTTATTCATGTTGTATTTTTTTTTATTTTGGTCATTTGACCACATGGGGATTAATTATCCTATCTCTTGTTTACCCCTCCCTAACCGTAGATCTGAGGATAGTTTAGGTCTTTTATATATTTCTATATAACCCTTGTATTTTCCCATTTCATGGAATTAATGCAAAGAAAAATCAAAAATTGTTCTTGGAGCCTTGGGCGCCCCTCTCTCCCTCTCTCCCTCTCTCCCCTTTGCAGCTGGACTGCTGTAAATTCTATGGTGTGAAGCCATAAACTTGGTAGATTCCAAGTTCTATCACCTCCGCTGGATGCGACTTCCAGCCACCGCCGCCGCCGCCGCCTCCGTTCGTGCCGCCGTCGAGCCGCCACAACCATTTCTTTACCCTGCTGTCCAGGATTTCGAGATCCAGGACATAAGTTGAAAGAAAAGGTTGGTCCTCCAAATCCGTGAGTCTGATGATCTTGAAATTTTGAGAGATCATCCCCCTCCTTGTTAACCATCCCCAATTTAAATTTCGCGTCAATCCTCGACCGTTTGATATTTTTCTCAGTATTTTAGTTCCACCCCCGACAGTCTGCCAATCAGCAGATCTGTAGGATAGTGTCTTGTTGTTGTATTTTTCCCGCCCCCTTAGTCATCTCCAAAAATTCCCAAAAAAAATCATACGTGTTCCTCACATCCCCCTCTTCCACCCATAATTTTTCCAGAGTATAGATCCATCGTTTCTATGTCGGTCAAAATTCAGTCTCAGGCAGATCCTGTTCTGTCCTGATTGTCTGTAATCCGAGCCAACAAAAATACTTGGGGAACAGTCATTTTCATTTCCAATCCGTACACTAGATGGATGTGAAATAATTATATTTTGTAGATCTTTGAGTCCTTTATCCAACGGCGCTGGTCTCGCCTCGATCCGCTTCCGGATCTGGGCACAAAAATTCTTTTCGCCGGGTCGCGCAATCTTGTCCCGAGAATAGGCCAGCAAAGCAGTCACCGGATAATTCCAGCAAAACTACGTCGGGATAGCTTCGGCGACCGCCACTCCTGGGGTCGACCAGGGACCCTCCGTCACCGTCCCGGTGCACCGCCGCCTTCAGAAGATCCCAGGAGGTCGACGTCCCTTTGGACGCCCGTGTTCGCTGTCCTGCCGGCCAGCAAATCACAGAACCGGAGCCGCTGTCCGCCGCCGCCCGGAACCCGCCTCCTTGCTGCCCGTCAACCCAAATTCAGTGCTCCCGGCATGTGTGTGTATCCCTTTGCCTCCCTGTGTGGAGTGGGCAATTAAATTCACTGTTGTAATTATTTATTTACTGTACACCGGGAGTACGAGTTTCGGCCGGGGTCGTCTTCCCCACGTCCGGAGCGTGAAGGTATCGTTTCCGCTCCCCCTCTCTTGGCATTAATTTTGCTCAACTCATATATTTCTATATGCCGATGCTTGTATGAGATAGGTCCTAACTCGATATAATTTTATCACCGCTGCGAGGGTGAGTGAGTGGAACCCGTCCCGTGACTCGATCCGAGCACGCGAAAAGTCGATACTCGGGACTCATTGTCGGTTCCTCAACCGCACAGATCCATGCGTTTTCCTCGCTTAGGGACGTTCGCGAGCTAGAGTCCCAGGTTCGCGTCCCGTCCCGCATCAAGAATTTGAGGACTTTTGGCTCAATAGATAGATTAGTGGACTCTTTTCCTAATTTTAAAGTTTGTTAGGGGCTAAGAACTAAAAATTCCTTTAAAAAATAGGGTAATAAGTCAGCCCCTTCACTCCTTTTGGCCTTCAAAGATCTGCTCGTCCCTGAAGAGAATACTACTTTGTTGTGTATTATATCGCTGTCTCCAATGATTGGAACAACATCGTCCTTCGTGACAATTGCTCTTCAACATTCGATCCAAACATCACCAAGTCTTACAAAACCTTTTTTTTTTGGTCACAAGGTGAAACATTCATTAATCCATGATAAGGTACGTACACAAATTAAGACTGGAAGAGCACCACCTGTACAACACTAGATAAGACGCCAGAGGTGGTTGAAATCTAAACCCCAAACCGATAAACATAAGATAAGCATTACATGAGTCCATCTCTAAAAGAGCTAGTAGGTGAAAGATTGAACTGCATCATAGGTGAGCGGACTTCGTCATGCCAAATGTAACAATACTGTCATCTTGACAGTTGAACAATGAGTGATATCTTAGACAACATGTATCCAAATTGGATGCATGGATTATGCACACACTTCCTCGAGATATAAGGCCGGCCTTCAACATGTCCTTGAGCAAGCTAGCGCAACAATGTTAGATGCTAAGCCCTGGAGATCACCAGATACGAGAATCGGCCTAATGGGACCACTCAAGGCAAAATCCGGAGAGCAAAGCACTCGTCGGAGGGTAGAGCCTCTGTTTAGGGTTTGTAGTAGGGATGGGGCTATATATACATGCTTCAAAAGAAAAGAGGATAATGAAACTTCTCCTAGGAATATGCTGGAAAGCCGAAAGAGAGGGCCGCTCCAAAGGTGGTGGAGGGAGGATCGATGGCGCCAATGGGGCAGTGGCAAGGAGGAAGATGCAGGTCAAAATGGGAGGCAGTCACAAGCGAAAAAAAGTGGAGGTGATGGACAGGAAAGGAATGACAGAGGGTGGAGGGGTGCGCAGCGGAGTTTTGACTCTGGGTCAAAATATTGTGATTGATATTTGACCTAAGTCTAGATAAGTTAAGTTCATAAAGTATGAGTCAAATGAGATTAATTCGGATGAGTTTGGATCAGATTTGATGGTCCTAACTTGGCCAGAAAGAATTTACGGGTTATAATGATCCGACCCAAATTCACCTGGTTATCAAAAGTTACGACTCTAACTTATCTTTTCTAAGGATCGGGCCGAATCAAGTCAAGGAGTAGTGGAGTAAGATTTTGCTAGGCCGAAGGGCATCCACCACCCTGAGCATACATAGTTCCAACAACCATACATATTTAATATACAGAACTAAGGGCTAACATTAGAAAGAAACCTCATAATTAGTAAGACCGGGAGACTGAATTGAAGCAGCATATAAGGCTTCTCCACTGGTTGCCACATCCAAAAGATGCCATTTTGGCGCGCGCGCGTCTCACATCTAACAAATAATAGAAAGATGTCACAGCTCTCGGACAATTTCTCTAACGTCTTATCAATAAATAAAACCCGACGCATTTTCCTATGTGTAATGGAGCACAAGGCGCCACAGTCCAGAAGATCTTGCTCTGCATACTTTATTACATGCCGATATAACATAAGCTAGGAAGGAAGGTTCATTTGTATCCACCCAAGGCTTTCTGTGCAATCCTGTTCAGCCAAAAAGCATGCAAACAGCCCACGGAGAAGGGAGAGGATGGTTGATCTTTTTGGGTACAAGGAAGCTTTGGAAAGTTCAGGTTTTCCTCACAAGAAAACTGGGAATCATCACGTGCACACACACAGGAAAACGGGTTTGAAGTACCTGCCCACAAAGAATAACAAAAGGGGATCGACGTCCTTGCCACTGCAGGAAGCTGCATGACCTTCGTTCTTTCTACTGCCGCGAGCTGTGTGCTAAATCTGACTCCTCAGAATATTGGTGTGTGTGATGGTGGTGGCGGCGGGGATGAAGTCACAAAACCGTGGGCTCTGCGCTTTGAATTGGATTTTACGTACTTGCCGCAGTTTTATCTTGGAAGTGCTTGCCCTTCTCCTCCCCTTGTTTTGCTGGTGATAGAGGTTACAAGATTAGTTGTTTTACAAGATTAGTTGTTCTAAACTCTGAAGAGACATTTCTTAATATAAAACTATGAGGACCCCTTTGTTTACGGGTTAGGATAGATAGAATAAGTAATTGATGTGAGAGAAAATTGTGAGCCATCTCCCCACAGTTTGCGGGGAAGTCACCCTGATCCTTGCACAAAAGAAACCTTCTGATTTTCTCAAGCTAACATGCTTTTGTTCTTGAAGAACACTGGTTATTTTGTGTAAAATACCATGGCAAAGTTTTATATTGTTTAAGCCGGTTCATTAGGTTGAAAATCGGAGTATTTATAGAGATTAACAAACAACAGAGGAGGAAGAAAAAATGGGAAGAAAAGATCAAGCCACAAATACACCAAGATTTAAGTGGTTCGGAGACGATGTGACTTCCTACATCCACGGTCGCAGTAGAGTTTCCACTATGATAAAACACACACAGTTCTAATACAAAGAGAGAGTTCGCAGCCCTTATATACAAGGAGATTAGGACGCTCAACAGTTAGGGTATAAAAGATAATAATGTCCTTGCTATAAACATAAATTTTGTTCCGGAGGCGGAGCCCCCGGAAATCCCCGCAAGGGGCGCTGCCCCCTTGACCCCCGCGACTTGATCGGACAGGTCGAACCCCGTGACCTGACCGCGTAAGTTGATCCGCGTGCGAAGACGTACGATGACGAGTTCGGACTCCACAATCTAACACATTCACATAGTGTTCTTGAAGCCTCGTTTGCTTTTTGTTTTGTAAAATATTGTGGCAAACTTTTATATTCTTTAGCATGATTCATTCATTGGATATATTAGTTTGAGACTGCCAATTTGGACAATTTATGTGAAGAATTGAACTGTGCTAAACTATCATGCACAACCAGGTAGTCCTGTCAGTCCTATAAAAAAATAAAATGTTACTTTCGACTACGTAATCCATCTTCAAATAATTTTATCAATTTTATTTTAAAATTTTTATTTTTTTTTACGCGGTGTGGATTAATCGGACCAGACATGGCCCAACTTCGGACCGTACAAAGTAATTGGGCCAAAGTGAGTGAGAGAGTGGCGCCATGGGCATCCAATTCGTGATCAATCATATTATAAGTAGAGTGAAGAGATCCTCAAGTCAGGTGACAGTTGATTCCAACACGGTTGGATATTGGCCTACATGGGGCGGTGGATCCAACTGTTGGGTTTGCGATCATAATTTAATTTGTGCCTTTTGCCTGTGTTTATCCCAACCCAAGCCAACGTGATGCAGACCAAAGAGTGATTTTAGAAAACTTATTAGTCATTGGCATGTCATTACATAGCCCTTTTCTTCTTTTTTTACGTTAGTTAAGTGTGATGTTCGCAGTCGTCCTCCCTAAGGAAGCGGACTGATTAGCCTGCATGGTTGCTCTTCGCGCGATGAGAGATGAAATCAACGCTCTTCCAACTTTTTCTCGACCTAGGGTTTCTGGCCTTCCTCGGCCCTGCAGTGCTGCAGCGCCCTTGGCGCCGTCTCCGTCGGCCTTGCAGCCCCCTCACGACGTGCATCGCGATGACGTTCATCCACTACCTGCTACCTCCGTTCAGGCTGCTGATGGTTCCGCCAGTGACATACCCAGCTAGCAATCTCCCCGACTGCTTTGCTTGATGCTCCCCGGGCCCTCCCGCGCTACCACTACAACATGATCTCCTCCCTCCGGTTCATGATGCTGTCCCCGACGAGTTTGATGGTTCGGTTGATGAGCAGGGTCTGGAGTTTGATGCTTCTTTCTAACCCACCCGTAGGAGCAAAAGAAAGAATCGACGTAGGCCTAACCATCTCGAGTTATACAATGTCAGGCTGTAGCTGACGGTCTCTTTTTCCCAATTCGGTTAATTGGTGCTGGCAGGTTAGATAAACTAATTATGCCTAGCATTCGATTATTGTAAATGTTTTCTTCCTCAGCTATCAATAATACACCCCCTTGGTGTTAGGTGAGGAAGTGTATCCTATATTGGGGAGCACTCTCTAACTAATCACTAAGTAGGGCTTTTGATTTAAAAAAAGTGTGATGTAGAGGGGATAGAGCGACTTCATGTCATAAGAAAATGTGTTGAGAGCGACTTCACGTCAAAAAAGATGAGTGTAGAATGGTCTTTCCTTTCATATGGATCACCGTAGCTGAGAGTGTAAACATATTGACTTCCCTTTCAAAGGAATCATCACGAGAATATCTCCTTCACATATAATCACCGGAGAAAAAATCACAACTTTCAATCTTCATTAATTAGAAAAGAGGGTTACAATGATATATATAGTGATATCTACCTCTTACGAGACTTCTTTTCGACCTAAATACTCTTAAGCAAAAATGAAAAAAAAGATTATTACTTGGGCCCATACGTTAGGCTCAATAATTACAAACTCAAATAAAATAATTTTTCTCTTTACTCTAAAATTAAGACTCACAAAAAATCAAAATACATGAGAAAATAAAAAGTTTGACTCCATCGTTCTGCATCGAAGTGGACATGTTTTTGGGGAAAAATAGCCAAAATGATTGGAGAAGAATAATATACTTTAAAATTTTCGGTTCAGTTCAGTTAAAATCTTGCCATAAATTTGTAGATAGTCATATATATATATTGGGGGGTGATCAGGTGGTCGTCCCCCCCCCCCCCCTCTCACACCCCCTTATATATATATAAATGAGAGAGAGAGGAGGGCGACGACATTGGGTGGTGTCAGCACCATCTGATCACCCCCCCTATATATATATATATATATTGTGCACTATTTTTGTAAGATACTTTGAGCCCCTTATGTACTCCTGTTCTTGCAAACTTGAACTTCAGACTATTTTCCTTTGGGAATCTATCAGAAGACTCTTGACCCCTCTTTGATAGAGGGATAGACAAATAGAGGGATATCTCTCGTGAGTTAATTTATCTCTTAGTTTAATCCCATTTATTTTGGTAGATAATAAGTTAAATGGGGGGATAAGTTATTCCACTAATTTTATTGGGTCAATTTAACCGAAATACATGAGAGTTATCTCTTGTTGTAACCCGATTAACTTTATTATCCTATCAAATTAAAAAAAGATAAAATATAATTTATGCTCGAGATAAACAAGAGATATCCCTCTACAAAGAGGGACTTAAAATCTCTACATTTCATGGATCTTATAAGTTGCTCCTCCTTCCCCATCTTCCCTCCATATTGGATGGTTGTTGTCTTCGGCATCATCCTCTTGCCGGCCGATCTCAACTACAACTAACGTCAATATTAAAGATAACTTCCTTATTGATAAGAAAACTTCTGTAAAGATATCTCATGAAGATTCATGAGTGGATGCGTCACCTTTTGAAGTGAACCCTACAGTTTGGACTACTCGTACGGTACGATGGAATGAGGAGTAATATAATCGACTTGTAATTAATTAGTTAATCCACCGCAAACCTTGCGAAGCGTATTTGAATTACGACATCCCCCATACATATATGATTCCGTCTGAAGAGATTTATCTCCCATACTTCTTACACTTTCATCGTAGAGTGACTTTGGTTGTGAAATATATAGGTGGGAGATTCTGATCCTTAAAATTTTATGTAAAATTTTAAAAACAACTAATTAAACTCAACTATCTCAACTTCTGTATCTGGAGGGATTTTTCAACCAAGAAAGAGATAAACTCATGGGGGAGAGGGAGATAGAAAATTTGAAGAAATTAGTCCGAGATAGTTTCTTTGCTGATTTCCAATGTTGACATGCCACGTGGTCACCCGAAACCTTTATTTTCTATGGGGTTTTCTCTCTAACCAATATTTAAATGTCCACCCAGCATGTAACCAAGCTTTTAATGATCTCTCTCTCTCTCTCTCTCTCACGATCATTTGTTGTATGAGAGGGCACGGGCGACCGTGCCTAGAGAATATAAGTTTTTTAAAAAATAAAAATCACGCTCAGCATTTACGCAAATCAAATACAATTAACATCCTGCCAAAATCGTTGAGTACAACTTAAGGAACTAAAGGCACCGTTTGTCTCTGATGGCCAAAGATTTTTTTTAAAAATCACCTCGATCTTAGCAATCTGACAAAAATCTTGTTGTCAGATATTTTTATGACAAGTTGAATTATACTTGACACGAATCACTCGTGTCGAATACGTAAACTCTGTCTATAACTTATTTTTAAGCATCTAATTTATCTTTAAATCATCGAAATGCTATGTTAGAATCTCGAAAAGTTGGATTTGACGGGTGTTTCAAAATTTTTCATCACCTCTCCGATTGAATGTATCTCTCTCTTATGCCGCGTTTGATAACACTCGACTTTTCTCACTTTTTAAAAAAATTCTGCTTGTCGTACTAGATATACAGAAAGGGATGATTCGTAATCATTCCAAAATTCTCATAATCCATGTACAGATTATTTCGAGAGATTTTGAGAACTCGATATTTTTGTGCCTTGTCCTCTATCTTCCTCGAAAGTATATTTGCACAAAAACTTAAAACCCTTGTATCCATTTGAATACAATTAAAATGTGTAAGAAGTTTTTATCTCGAAATCTACAATGAAACAGGTTTGCAAACGTGCCCTTATTAGAAAATCTCTCCCAACATATAAATCAAGGCGGGTGGACTGTATTTGATAAAATTTATGTGCTATTAAAGATTTTAATCATTTGAAATTCATAATCTCTCTCCGAACATCCGAGACAAACGGGCCCCAAGGACAATAGATTTTCAAGAACTCCCGTGAGTGAGTCGTGATCCGAAACAAACGCGACCTGAGACTTCCCCATTAATTAATCAAACATATTGAGGTGAGCCGTTCTTTTTTTTTTTTGGAAGCATACAGTGATTCATATCATTCATAAAAAGATGAACATACAAGGCGACATACTGCACCCGAGCGAGAGCAACCGCAAGAGACACGACCCAAAGACTTCCAAGAAGAAAGCAAGAGTACATAGCGAGGAACAGAAAGGGGGTAGACAAACGCCGAGGATGAGGAGACCTGGAGGCGCCGGAAAAGGGACTGCTGCTTTTGAAGGATACGGGAACCTTCCACGAGGAGCACGGGGCTTCCTGACCGCACTGACTTCTGGCGGTGACGAAGAGAATCTCGGGTGGCCAGCACCACGATGGATGCATGGGGGATGAGCTCAGTATCTCCGAGACACTTCAAAGACGAGGTTGGGAACCCGATACCTACAACACGGAACAGAACCAAACATTTCTGAGGCCTCAAGGGTGCGCCCATCCGAGAGGGGAAGATCGGAATGGGGGTGAGAGGAAGAGGGTGGAGGGGGAGGGGAAGAAAGGGACAAGACATGGGGGAAACGAGGGAACGGAGAGGGGCAAGTGGAAGGGAGGCGGGGACGATGAAGGGTGGGCGGACCGGACGGGAAGGTGGAAGGAAGTTCGGGGGGCCGAGAGCAAGGGGTAGAAATGCTAGGTGCCAAAAGCGGAGAGGGATAGGGGACGGAGGGACGGCCGAAGGCGGGGAGGTGGAGGAAAGAGGGACGGAGGGGGATGGAGGTCGGAGGGACGGCCGAAGGCGGGGAGGTGAAGGAGAGGGGATGGATAGGGCGAGGGGGAGGCCAGAAATGGAGGATCGGCGGCGAGATGGGGAGGTGATGGAGGCGGCGACGGCAGGGGCTGAGAACGAGAGGGGCGGGGAACGAGAAGGGGGGGGGCGGGAGTGTGGAGTGGGAGGGGATGACGCCTGGGACGGAGAGAAAGTCCAGGGGAAGAGCCGGGAGAAATAGGGAAGGGGGGAGAGGGGGGGTCGCCGGGGAAGAGAGGGGGCGGGGCCAAGAGAGGGAAGGGGGGGACGGAGGGAGGGGAGGGGCGAAATCCAGGGGGGGTCGGGGGAAACCCCGGTGCCCCTGACCGTTCCAAGATGGGCAAGAACCCTACCTGACAAAACCCAAGGTGGTCTCGGAGGCCACCCGACAGAAGCCTCCCGTGGGGGAGAAGGTGGGGTGGGGGGGAGTCCTCGATGGGGGCTCCCCCCACCGGGGTTCCGCCGGGAAAGAAACCCCTGCGACCTCGGAGGAGGAGAGAAGCTCGGCGCGCAGCGCCCTCCTATCCACCGGCCCTATATATATATATATATATATATATACACGAGTCTTCGTTTATTAACAGATTTGAGGTGAGCCGTTCTTGTACAACAAGACAAGCATCCGGTGATGCAAACACAGTCCGTACGACCGGTCCTTAATTGGGAACTGCATGCCGACGTCGACCTCAAACCCATGCAAAAACCACCCACAGAATTATGATCCAAAGCATCAAACCTAGATAATTGATCAGCCAGCCAAAACTTGAATTTAAACGGCACGTGTAATCAGGTTTAATTAGCTAATATTCTTTAATCACCGGCCATCAGCCACAAGCTCGCTAGAGGTCGCCGGAGATTTCCTCGGTCCGCGGCACAGACATCCGGCGAGTCCACATATGGGATGAAGGCTGAAGAGGACGTAATGCCCCTGTACATTCCTTACTGGACGAAAGCTAATCATCTCGCCATAAAATTTGTAAACAGTCCAACTTAAAATCTGAGGACTAAAGAGAATATATAAACCCTTACTATTAAGCTTAAAGACTAAATATCTTGACGAATCCCAACTGAGATTTAATCATTTGATCAATCACAGGCAATCTTGAGATGATGGGCTCGCCGGAGCTTCATCTGAGTTCTGTTAGAATAGTTCTCTATTATAAACGGGTTAAAATATAGCATGTTTAGATTAATGGAGTCTATCTTCACTTAATATTTTAAAGTCTTCCAGTTAGATGGTCTAATCTAATAAACTCCAATATGATATAAGAGTCTATCATTATGATCTGAGTCGCACATCATGTATTTGTTGTGGTCTATGAATCTAAATCGACGTGCAGATGGAGAGATGTGTTGAATAATCTCGTATTAAAAACGAGGTAAAATATAATGTGTTTATATTAATAGCGTCTACTCCACTCAATATTTTAAGATTTTGAGTCGACGTTCTAATCTAATAAACTCTAATAATTCTCGACATGAAATCCGCCGATATACGCTTAGTGATGTTTAGTATCGGGATAAATTTTGAGGAGAATATGTGTAAGTCATTTTAGGATAATTTATGTCTAGTCTTATTCTCATATACGTTTGATACACGAGGGGTGAAACGGGGTTTAAAAAATGAGGATAAGTCATTCCAACAAAAGGTTGGAATGACTTATCCTCGTTTCTAACTCCAAAATCGGGGTTAATTCTATTTCTCTTAACCCAACTTATCCCCGTCCGTTTTAACCATACCAAACATAGAATGGGCCGTACCAAGCGGCTAAGGGACAGAGACTCTACGGGTTGCAATGCCTACATTCTTTACGGAAGAAAAACGAATCAACTCATTGTTGTTAAACTAGCAGGGAGTTTCACTTCAAAACTTGTAAGACTGTAACTAGAGTTAAGACTTTTATTATCAAGTATCTTTGTTAACTGTCTTGTTTTTTAATCAATATGAAACTATCTTAATAAAGTTTGATTGAGATTTAAACATCAGAAATCATAGACTAATTGGAAATGACAAACTCGCCGGCTGTACGTGGGAGCTTCTTCCGGCCTCCGGTGATGCCCACGTGAGGGGGTAAGGAGGAAGCAATCCCCCCCCCCCCCCCGATTAGTTTCCAGAGGTACCACCAAATCTCCGCCCCAATTGATAATACTTTAGAGGGGACCTTTAAGAGCTGCGGCACACATCTTCTCCACTGGTGGGCAGCCGGTAGCCTGCACCTCCCACAAAACACCCCCGGCTCGTGACAGAGTTGGGTGCCAAAATTTCTCCATATGAACAGGTCTTACGCCCTTTAATTAATGGCCCTTCCCTTGTCCTGTTAGCCGTCCCTAATCGGGGTTAAGGGGACATGATGATGCAATCGCCACGAGTGAAAAGCCCTTTCTACACAGACCCGTGAACCCATCACTTGAAAGGCCCCTCAAAGTAGGGTACAGTCCTCTCTCCATTATGCATGAGAGAGAGAGAGAGAGAGAGAGAGAGAATCTGAGCCTCAAACTTAAGGCCTCCACCTGGTGCACACACACCACAGGGCCATGTGAAAACTTCGGAACCTCCCCCCCCCCCCCCCCCCACAGCTCTCAAGGAGGCATGTGAAGTGTTGCAACATGTATTGGGATTTGGGAGTTGATCCCTGTGGGAAGCAGAACCAGAGCCAGTGGAAAGAAGAGATAGAAAGAGAGAGAATAAGAATTTCATATTGCGCACCAAATAAAATGAGAATATATAAACATTTCGTTTCTAAACAATGCACAATGAGAGCTATAAACTAAGACCATACATATATGGAAACAAATATTCATCCACACATGAGAAAGAAGAAGAAAAGGGACGCCTCTTGTTGTGAGAGTGCTAACTGTGACTTCAATCATTTCTTTGACATCCTACTCATATGAGACTGTAATCTCTTTTCTATTGTCTGGACTTAATGGAATGTAGAAGATCTTGTGCATCTTTGTTAACATCTTAAGTAGCCCCGTGAACATGGAAATGGATCGCCTCCTATTTTAGGACGCATCCAATCTATACACTAGCTAGTTAGAATGTATTAGTTAAAATGTACGATGAGCTCTGTTTAAAAAGTGAGAAAAAATATTAAGGGAATGCACACTGGAGTGCACAGCCCAGGTGGTCATTGCCCCATTAACATGAATGATAAAGCAGTGCATTTTGTGCCTTGATGAAGATGAAAAAAAATCCTAGGCGGCCGTTGATTTTGACAGATTTTATTCTTTGATCAAATCGGACGGCCAATGCTACGATGCCGACACCCATCAGTGATCCCCTTTTCGGTGTAATGTGGACATCTTCTAACCTTGCGTTATGGATCTTTGCGTGTCTGATGCATGGACCTTTGTTTAGCTCCTACACGTGAGGGAGGGGGCCAAAGTTCACTTTCTCTGGGGACTTCTTCTTTAAAACATCACGAATGAGAGAGAGAGAGAGAGAGAGAGAGAGAGAGCTCAGAAGGCTGCATAAGATCGACCCGTGAACCAAGGGCCTTAAATTCTGCCGCTGTCTAACACCTCGCTCCTCATGCACAGGCCACAGTGAGCTAAAGTACAACACAAGGTCACGGGACTTTGTGGGGCTTTGGCCAACTCACCAGGTCACCACATTCCCCATCTACCCGCAAAGCCCACCCCCATCACCACTCCCTATTTTTATAACCTCCACCAGTACTCGCTAGTCCTCCTTCCACCTCCCCCTCTACACAATTCTATTGCACCACTGAAATCTATATGCACCCTCAATGCCTTGCAGAAGCAAGCAACATATGAGAAAAGAAGAAGAAGGGGAAAAAAAAAGAGAAAAGGAAAAGCGGGTTCTAAAGTTGAACTCAGAAAGACCTTGGCATACAGATTTCAAAAAACCCTAGTGTCGGCCAAGATAGGAGGAGCATATGAAATGAGAGCAAACTTCGTCTCAGCACTGCCTTGTTTGTTAAGGCCTGTACTCTGCTAATTTGGCTTCTCACCCTCAAACAAGAACCGTAGTTAGTTTGTTCATTTCATGTGAAGCTCTGGAAGCTACCACTGTCCCCCATACATCTCAATAATATTAGTAAAATAACCCCACCCCATTCATTTCCAACACAACACCCCCACACACACAAGGGAGTGTGGAGAGACTGGAGATTTTGTTTGGATGCTTGTCTGGTCCCCCCCCGCCCCCCAGCAAAGGCAGAGGTTCCTGACACATTATTCCAAGCAACCAGAAGCAACAGACAGAAGCCTATAATACTAAGACAGAACTTTATTAGTATCCGGGGGTTCATTAGAAAACAAAACAGGGGGAGAAGGGAGAAAACAGGCCCTTTTTCACAACACCCAACCGCTCTCCTCCTATGACAATCATGCCCCAATCAACAAGGGCTTGACACCTGGCAACCTCACAGTGGGGACACTCTTCTTTGTGGCTACAAAGCATAAATAGCCACCCTCAGCCTGGGGAACTCTCCAACATAACACACTCCCCCCTTCTTCCCCACCTTTGCTGGCCACTCAACAGAGAGTACTCCTCTCTCCTCCCTCCCAAGCAACACTTGACCCAATCCCTCATCAAGTTGTTAGATCAGTTTTTGAACACAGTAACATTCTGCTTTCCTCAGACAGAGCCAGATTAGAAGAGCAAGGGAGCAACAACTTACCAGTACTAGCCATAGTGAGCACCATTCCATTTCCCCCGTCAAAGCAAAAGATTACAGGGAGAAGAGCAACGGCTTAATTACCAGCTACTCTGGTGAAGCTGGTCTTCCTCTCCGGTGGCATCGGCACCGAAATGGGAGTTCCCCAGAGCCTCTTCTCTGCTTGGATCGTCGTTGGTGTTCTAGCCATTGGTGCTCCAAGCTCCTATGGAAGAACACACTTCCACAAGAAGAAGAATGCCCACAGGGACGATGAGAGCTCTGCCAATTCTATCTCCATGCCCCCGGCGGACTCCCCCGCTGCGCTGACGGTGCCGAGTGATCCCTATATCCCCTGCTCTGACCCCTGCGTCTTCGACGTCAGGACATACGGAGCCGTCGGAGACGGCTCCACCGACGACACGGCGGCATTCCAGTCTGCCTGGAAGGCTGCCTGTGCGGTGGAGAATGGGGTCCTCCTTGTCCCCTCCGACTCTTCATTCATGATCAGGTCGACCATCTTCACAGGCCCCTGCCAGCCGGGGCTCGTGTTCCAGGTAATTCCAGTCAAAAGCTGAGAACTTTCCCCATTCCTGGGCTTGATCTTCGCTAACAAAGATCGAATTGTGAAGGTGGATGGAATGCTGATGCCCCCAGACGGACCCGATTGCTGGCCGGAATCCGACAGCAAGCGCCAGTGGCTGGTGTTCTACAGAATCGACGGGATGACACTTACAGGGCAAGGAACAATAGAAGGCAATGGAGAGGGTTGGTGGAATCTCCCCTGCAAGCCTCACAAAGTAACTCCACCGACCCATAACCCCATCTTTCACATTCCATCCCATCGCTGTTCATGTGTCTCATGCTGTGGGTTATATGATGTTAACAGGGTCCCAATGGAAGCACATTACCGGGTCCTTGCGACAGCCCCGCAGTAAGTTCTCCTCTCCCTAGCACAGGGCATAGCCCTCTTGAGATTATTCTCTTCATGAAGACTTCCCCCCTGTACTGAAGCAGAGTTTCTTCCTCTCTTTCTTGTGAAACTTTTTCAGTTGATTCGGTTCTTCGTGAGTTCCAACATCACAGTGAAAAACCTGTGCATTGAGAACAGTCCCCAGTTCCACATCAAGTTCGACAACTGTGAGGGTGTGCACATAGAGGGCCTCTCCATCAGCTCCCCTGCCCTCAGCCCCAACACTGACGGCATCCACATTGAGAACACCAAGTCGGTTGGCATCTACAACTCCCTCATCAGCAATGGTACATCTCCACCACTCATCTCTGCCAACTCTTAGCAACATCGTCAGGTTAAGAGCTCCCACCCCATCTTTAATCACAGAGGGGTGTCAACTGAAACAGGGGACGACTGCATCTCCATTGGACCCGGGTGTTCAGGTGTCGACATTCAGAACGTCACATGTGGTCCTAGCCATGGGATAAGGTATCCACCATCTCAACGTCTGTGAGTTTCATAATTTGCATCGACTGCATGCCAACCTCCATGTCACACGCTCCCCCTACGAAATATGATCTCCCCGCCATGACCCAAAGAAGCGTCACGTAATGCAGCATTGGGAGCCTCGGCGTGCACAACTCCCAGGCCTGCGTCTCCAACATCACGGTGAGGAACTCCGTCATCAGGAACTCGGACAACGGGGTCAGGATCAAGACGTGGCAGGGGGGGATGGGCTCCGTGTCCGGCATCACGTTCGACACCGTGTTCATGGAGAACGTGAGGAACTGCATCATCGTCGACCAGTACTACTGCTTCACCAAGGGCTGCAGGAACCAGACGTCCGCGGTGTATGTGACGGACGTCTCCTACACCAACATCAAGGGCACATATGACGTCCGGAGCCCGCCCATCCACTTTGCCTGCAGCGACACAGTGCCGTGCACCAACATAACCATGTCCGAGGTGGAGCTGCTGCCGTTCAGGGGGGAGCTGGTGGATGATCCCTTCTGCTGGAATGCTTATGGTGCTCTGCAGACGCTCACCATCCCACCCATAACCTGTTTGCAAGAAGGGGAGCCCCAGACCGTGCAGGAGAGCCTCATTTATGGCTGCTGATATCTTCGCTAGTTGTTTTAGCCATCATCTTCACCTATAGCCACATTAGAGTTTACCCAAAGAGAGAAAAAAAAAAAAGAAGCGCCTCACAGAGGAAGAGCACAGGCACCCATATAGAGAAAACCATCATTTTACTTCCCTCCCGATGTAACAATTTTGGGGCCTGAGTGCTCTGTTAGTGCTCCCTGCTGGAGTTCAGACTGCCTTGTGGTGTGGTGAAATACTATGGCAGCAGGGTCTTGAAGGCATGGGAGCCCATGTAATACTAAAATAGCTCCTCAGTAATAATAATTAATCACACTCTTAACTCTTTCTTCAGATATATATATGCATGATTTGCATGGGTGAAGGGGAAGGGATTATAGTCAGGTTTGGAATAACTGGGAACAAAACATGTGTTGATGATTTGGAATCGCGTACTTCAGCAGGTACTGGGGATTTTGTTGAGACTAGCACAGCTGGGGTGAATCTTGCTGGCCCCTTCCCCCAACAACAACGTACATACAGTTCTATCAGAAAGCACCTCACATGGCTTGCTGAGAAATAGGATTTAATCTGGTGAATTCTAGAATGATGAACTTTTTTGCTTGTAGGGCAGATGATTACAGATGCCTTTTTTTTTCTGTTCGAAATTGCCTGTGTGTGTTCTCCATGTGGAGGCTCCAAAGTCAGTTTCAAGGCATGGCCCATTCAAGTGGTCCCAGTCAATTGCCTGTGAAAAGGCTAAGCTACTCGATGCCTGGTTGTAAATGAGGACAAAGGAGAAGATGTCAAGAACATTCGATTTCCTGAGGACAGACGTACTCCCCAATCCTAATTTATGTGGTGGGTTTCAAAGAAACCTTGGTTGAGCAGACACAGACAAAAAGTGTTATCAACTTGCCCTGATTTCTGCTAACAATTGAATGGGTATGGATCAACAAATAAACAAGGGAATTTTGGATATCATACCCCACAATTTATCATATTTAGGAATGATCCCTAAATTTCTGTAATGATAAGGGGTGTTTCACTGAAGAGGGTATAATCTATAAATATGAAAGATTATGGGGGTTGAAAAGTAAAAATCCCTTGCATTTAATGAGATGTGAATTACTCTGCATTCATATAAAGTGTGACTGATCTGCAAATGCTTTTTTCTGGAAGATGATGATAAAAATTAACAATATTGCTTTCAGGAATTGAGAGACCTGTGTCGCATAAAAGCGGGAATGTTATTTCTTTCACGCATCTTCAGTGTCACCTTACTTCCATTTCAAAGTGTTCTTGTATACAGTAAGCTCTGTCAACCATGAATTTTCATTATTGCTTCACACCTGAGGCCCTGATAGTTAGTGAAAAAAATGGATAAGCATTATATGGCAATTGAAATATCTCTGACCTACTCATTAAGTAACACATAAGTAGTGGGTAGATTCCCTGTCATCATTGTGTCATTTCCCTATAGTGAACACAGCAGCCTAACCCTGATGGGAATCCCTTGATCAAAAGGCATCCTAAAGACTGTTTTATATCACAATGCACAATGTTGTCCGTGCCCTTAGAAGATCCTATCTAGAAATTCCACCACAATTGGCACCTAAATCTTGTAAGTTTCAAGGCCTTTCCGAGCATCAAGATAGAAAATCCAAGCACAAGCTTCCACATATGGTTAAAAGTTAAAACCTTCTGAAAAATAGTTCACAGGATCTGTTTCCAGGTTTCAGATGAACAAATCCTAGGTTATACAGTAGCAAGTAGGAGATAGGTACTTTTTCTGAACACATCCTGATTCTTGTAACTTTATTACCTGATATCACAGAAAAGATCCAATTTTGCAGATTTTTATGTCCCTAAAATTCTTATGAGACACATGGACAGGCTACTCAGAATTTGGCATCTGCCCACCTTTATGGATGCAGATAGCAGGATCCATAGGGCTGATCCTGTTCCTTTCTTTATTTCCCCTTCCCCACTTTTAGTGATGAAAATCCCGGGCCACATGGACAAACACATTATGGAAAAGCCATTTGCATTAAGTTATTCTTGAGGCTGAATTCATCACTGAATTCCAAGAAAACATTAAAAGAAAATCAGCATTCCATCTAAGGGTTGCTGTCTTAAATCCTCTCTTCTATACTTTATGTCTATATTCTAATCACAGATTAATTAATGAACCTGAATTAATTCAGTTTTCTTTTCTTTCTCACCCATTCTTCCAAAGAAAGTAACCAAGGCCTCTGCAAGAATCTCTTAATAATGAGACTAGGAGCAACATAGTTGATGAGAGGAATGAACCATGAACTAACAATTAAATCATCAATAAGCAGAATCAAACCCGTCAAATATAATACACCACAAAATATAGATCCTGAAGCGCCATCTAGTAATATTGGAGACATCCCCCAGAATGATTATCAACCTCAACTGACTTTCAAAGCATCCAGGCCTTGGAAACAAGGATTGCAGAATTGGATTGGGTTTTGTGATCTGTTGGACTTGATCCAATCTGGATCAGGGACTACAATCAGCTTTGAATCAGCCCGGGATTAGCTGATATGGAACCAATTCTAACATATAAAAGTCATTCTCTATTTCCCCCCTTTCTTCCTTTAAATGGAGGGATCCGATTTCTCCTTTGCGATCGTTGATCAATCCCGCTCTGACTTGCTCAAATCAGATTGGAATCGGCCAATCTTGCAAGTCATGCTTGCCTCCCCAAGAACAAAGATTCCCTTGTTGGCATGGAACTCAACCACATTTTTATTCACTGAATCTTCTTCCTACGTATTGCAACTTGTGAAACACCTTTGTGTATTTGCCTATATCATGCTTGAACCAAAAATAACCAGCTTCAGAGTCATTCGAGCATGTGCAGGGCTATTGATAGTATTTGGACGTATCATCCTTAAATTGCTATGATGAACAATCATGTGGGCAACATCAGTGACCTAAATGGCCGACAAGCACTTTCAAGGAATCAAGGTAGAAGCAGCTGCTGGCTGAATCTAGTGGCTAATCCTCTGTTACCAAAAATGTGAATGCATGTGCCAGTCTGTTTGGACTCAATTCCTTTGATACTTCTTCCAGCCTTGCCTATAAGAGATGCATTCAACCATGGATTTGTAATTTCCTCTAATAAATCTCAACTTGATCGAGAGCACCATATCACCACCTCTATCCATATTACCGGTAATTAACTTGAGAAGAAAATACTAATTGCAATAGCATCTTTCTGAAAGATGATGATATTGCAAAAGATCACTTTTGTTTACCTGACCTATGTTATGAAAAAAAATTCCCTTGTCCATAATACTAAAACTACCATTATTCATCACCAATCAGCAACCTACTCTCATTTAAATCTCAACTTATATCCTTCGATGACCTTAACCAAGCGTAAAGTGTAGCTATCCCTAACGGGGCGGAAGCCGCGGGGCGGGGTGGGGGGTGGGGGGTGTGGAGGGAGGGGAAGGAATAGCCCTCAACATTTTATTTCAAGTGCAGGAGTGATGAAGGATCTTGAAAACCCCAGGGCAGCATGTAGTGCTTACTATTTCTGTTGTACCCATTATATATATATATATATATATATATATATATATTACTAGAAACTTAAATATTCAGAACAGAAACTTACTTCAAACATGTCAAACAATCTAAAACTGCAGGCCCTAGCATAGTTTACAAGATGAACATGAACACAAAAGATGAATTATTGTACCTGCAACTTAGTTTTCAGCCATGAAGCGGACCAAATTTGGCACTCCAGAGATGATCGCAATTTCCTGCAAGTTTCATTCCCTCAGAAGTGGAGAGGTAAGAACCAATAGATGCAAACAGCTCTTTCTGTCACGCTATTAGATATTGTGAATTGTGAAACTAGGGAAAGTTGGCCAGTTTAACCAACCCCAATTAGAAGGGAATATTATGTGCAGGTAAGTTCTGCTTCAGCCACAATTCTATGTGTGCGTGTTTGTATTTAGATATCAGCCATCTGCTCATTTTACTTGAGCTACTTTTCACAAAGATTTTCTTACCCAATGGTGTTTGTTTTTGTGTACTGGAACTTAGTTATGAGTATCAATCACTGGATTCAGAAACAATTGACCATTGTGATATTAATCATATTCAAGCTCAATCAATCACTGAGTCATCGACCACTCAATTGTTGGTGTGGCACGCATTCAATTTTGTGGGTCTGAACTGTTAAGAGCCTGTAGTTGAACTGACTCAGGCCATTGTTCTATGGTGATTGAAACATCCTGTACTTCTTATCTCAAGTGGCTGATGTCTCCTGTTGTTAACCGGTGGTTGAATCAGGCCTATCATTAGTTGAAGTAACAAATATTGATGGTTGAAGAGTTGTTGAAGGTTGAACCTATGATCCCCACTAGATGTTGAATGAACTTAGCATATTTTCATTACATGTTCAAACCTATCTACTACTACTTATTAGTAGTTGAAATGGCTAATGCTATGCTAGTGGTTGAACTGCCCGTCCTCAATGCTTCAAGTGTTAGTGATTGAATCGAGAGTTAATAGATGGATCAAGCGAATAGTTGATAGACATCCCATTAATGGTTGAAAATTGGAATGATGCTTGGGCATTTTGGATTCTTACGGATGGTGGAATTTACACAACTTCAATTCTAATATTTAAGCCTATCATTGTGGTGAGGACACTGGTCCAAGATGGAGGTTCGACCAGACATGATTGTGCCAGCACCATCAATACCTCGGCCCGATTACACTCGAGTTGGGAGAAGATCCCCATTAGTGAGTGTTTATATAAGTATTTTATTAGTATTTTATTTTCCCCATGTTAAGTGTCATCGTTGTTAAGTGTCATCGTTAGGATAGTTGTATTCCCCATGTAGTGCTCTTTTTTTAAATTTTATTTTGTACCTGCATCGTCAATCCCTCGACCCAGGTAGACCCGTAAACGGATCGAATACGGAGCGGATAGTGTGATATCCGAATTCGTATCCGATTTGTTAGGGTGCTAGGCCCGGATACAGAGGGGGGTGAATGTATCCTTCTATGAATAATGGCCAATTAAAAACTCAGATGCTAGACGCAAACACAGAATGAAACGAATTCAATTAAACTTATGAGCAAACACAAGGAGCGCGCCTATCCAAGCATCTAGCGGAAGCAAGCACACAAAGCAAACCATTGCTCAATAGACTTTTTAGGTGGTTCGGTCCTTCAGACCTACGTCCACCCCTCACTCCCAACCGGAGTGAGACTTCACTAGCCAATGCTAGACAAGCAGACTCAGTCTGCAAACAGTTGCTGCCACACAGCTTGACCAGGGGAACAGCCTCCCCTCTTCCTCCCAACCGGAGGGACCCCTGGACTTGCAACCCGCAAGCCCAGAACCGGAGACAAGTCTCCCTTCCTCTGACCAGAGGGAACCCACAAGTAGCTCTCAGCTACTTGCAACCGGAGATCAGATCTCCCTTCTCCTGATCCACAGGAGAAACCCGACCTCACTACTGAGAATCGGAAGAACAAGGATAACCAAATAAGAAAGGGAAAAACAGAAACACGAAATGAAAATAACTTCAGCAAACAGAACGCTGAAAAACGAAATGCACAATGTGGCTCTCAACGGAGCTGACTGGCCTGGATCTGATCCACGGTCCAGTAGACAGATCTTCAGGTGAGCTTCTCTTCCTCTTCTCTTCTCTCTCACTTTCTTTTTCTCTTCACCCTTACGAGCTCTCTAACTCTCTCTTTCTCTTCTTTTCCTTCTGCTCTTCTTCTCTTTCTTTTCTTCTGGATCGAACTCTCTGCACTTCTCCTTTTTTGCTTTTTCCTTTCGATCAACCTTCATCTGTGGACGAAGGCTTCAATATATAGCAGCAGCAGCAGGTGGATCAGGTGCAGAATGCGTGTGCCTCCCACGCTCCATCCAGAACCTTCTTGCCACGTGCCTTTATAGCATTGGTTCCTTTGGTATCGGATCACGTGCAGCCCAGACACCGGTGAATGTTCTTCCTCGGACCTGCAAGGAGATAAAAACCATTAACACTGAGGGCCACAAGAACTAAAACTGCATGAGGTATGTGATAGCAATACGAGATGCACTGTACTGAGAACGACACGAGATACACAAGATTACTACAGTACGAAATAAAGAGAGAATGACACGAGGTCAGATTAAAACAGCACGAGATAAAAAGAGACGACACGAGATACATACTAATAAGACTAACACTACGAAGAGAACGACACGAAGTATCACTGTAACAAAATAAACACTACGAAGAGAACGACACGAGATACACAATAATAACGCTAACACTACAAAGAAAACGACACAAAGTCAGAAGACAACAGCACGAGGTGAGAAGAAAGTCTCACGGAGTGAAAAGGTAGACAAACACGCGATCAGAAGGAACCTGGACGAAGATAGAAATAAACAACACGAGGACATGAATACAAAAGTAACACGAAGACATGAATACAAAAATAACACGACATAACAAACAGCAAAGAGAACGGCACGAGGTGAAACGACACTTTACTAAAAAGGACTTGAATACACACGAAAATAACTTGGACTAAAACCAACTCGAAGACGAAAACGACACGAAAACAACATGGACTGAAACAAAGTATAGACTTGGACAGGCCAAAGTCTGTACAGACTAGAGGGTTCACAACGTATATACTTTGGCAAGACAATGGCTGTACATACTTGAAGTGAAGACCAATGTATAGACTTCAAAGTTCAGCTGCCAATGAATAGACTTGGAACGATTGAAGGCCAATGTACAGACTTGGAAGCTTAAACCAATGTATGGACTTAGCTTCGAACATGCTACAGTGCATTGTATGGACTTTGAAGACTGATGCATGACGCTAAGCCAATGTGTAGACTTTGACTTGAAACGAAGGTACAGATGAGGCTGTATAGACTTGGCCAAACCAAGAGACTCGACGACAAAGGGGTGACACAGATGGAACGACACGAAGTGGCACAGAAAGTAGCACGAGGTGCTGCAGTGTTCAGCACGTGCTGGAACAAAACACGACACGAAGACAACCAACAAACATTGTTGGAACAACACGATGTTGAAAAAGACAACACGAAGTGAAGTGAACACAACCAACACGAAGTATGAAAGGATCAGTATGGACATGCAGGGTATTATCTCATAGCAGTTTTTCTTGTTAAACATGGAAAGTTCGAATGCATAACATTACTCATGATATCTAATTAAAAATAACAATATTTAACATAGTGATGCTCATCATCAAAACACTAGGGAAGTCACAAAAGTCCAACAATCTCCCTCTTTTTGATGATGGCAACACTATATTAAATAACAGAGATGAAGTGCATGAAGATAAGCTGTGAAAATAAGTAATGCAGACACACAACACACTCGCCTCCTCTGACGACTCCCAAGAGCTCCCCCTGAACACAACATCTACTTACCTCTGACTAGATAACTCAGGACACTTAGCTTTCGCTCCCCCTCTGCAAAGCACAAACAAGACACTCTCCCCTTTTGACATCATCAAAAACTAGGGGCAGGTCTGAAGATATCACGAAAAGATAATTGCTGACAGTGGAGAGAAAACAATAGAGAGTATGGCTGATAAAGGAGAGTTATTGAGATGTTTAAGCAAGTAAGAAAGCCATTAATTTCATGTGAGGATTTTGAGGATCAGTTAGTCAGACTGCTTGCAAAATGGTGAATGAAGATTTGCTCCATACACAGAACCAGATTCTAAGCAAGTAAGGTACAAGATACCAGTATGGTCAGAGTAAGTCTTTACTCAGAGTGTATAAAGCAAGGAAGTCGGGAAAACAAAGACCTGTGGTATTGAGAACAAACAAACCAAGACCGAAATGCTAAGTGAGCAGGATCTTGATACCAAGAGGGAGAAAATTTTTAAAAGATGGTCAAGATCAAAGATAAATCTGTCAAGTACACCTTTGACATTAGGGAGACACCTTGTTTAGAGACAGGAATCCCCAATTACTTGGTGGCAAGACCACATTACCCCTTCTGACAAGAGGACAGAGATAGTATTCTAACTGGTGTTGACATTAAGGTGACACCTTTACCAGAGGCCAGACACCCCAGTTAGTAACCAGATATATACCATAGCTCTGTATGATCAAGACAGCTAATTAAGCCTGATTTACTGCCATCTCATGACATGGAATTCTTTCACTTCATTGATGAAAGTCCCAGTTTCTCAATGAACAGATAACAAGATTTGTAAAACTTCTTTCATGAATTTTTCATTAAACTGCACTTTAAGCCTTGTAAATTAGTCTTGATTCAGTTTGAGAACAATACACCAGTTCCAAAGTTTTTCAGACAAAAACACTATATACCTCATTTCGGACTTAACTAGACTAAGTAGGTATGCTGTACTGGCTAGATCAGAAGTCAATTACAGTGTAGGAAGATAGTCTTGAATTCAAATTTTGATCTCAGTGGGACTAACAGCCGAAAATCCAACAAGAAATTAGATGAACAGTCTTAACGGATAAAACATTCAAAAATTTCTTTTATCCACCTACTCAAACTGATTCTCTTAGAAGGTCAGCAAAATTCTGTTCAAAGTATGTTCAGATTTGGCCAAAAGAGCATGACACCAATTATTAATCTAGCTCCCCCTGAGACCTTGACTCCAACTCAGACTTAACCAAGACAAACCTCAAAACACCTGTGGACACCAAAAAATTGCACACCAAACACCCTGCACGGCCCAGCATCAACAACGACGCCGAGTGAAGAACCCCCGGAGAGATTGGTCATCCAGACGCCCCCACATATGCACACTACCGTGGAGCCGTCCCCAGAGCCACGACAGCAAAGAGAAACCAACCCCCAGGAAGCTCACAATTCGCGGCCCCCGAAGAAAATCAAACGAATCATAACACGTGCTCAAAACGGGCCCAAGTCAAGCCTCAGCGGCATACCCCCTGGGTGTTCAGCGGCACAGCCCTTTGGCCTTCAGCGGCACGCCCTTTGGCCTTCAGCGGCACTCCCTTTTGGCCTTCAGCGGCACGCCCTTTGGCCTTCAGCGGCACGCCCTTTGGGCTTCAGCGGCACGGCCCCCAGGGTGTTCAGCGGCACACCCTTCAGGCCGTTCAGCGGCACGCCCACAAAGCCTTCAGCGGCACGCCCGTTTGGCCCCTCAGCGGCACAGCCCCTGGCTTCAGCGGCACGCCCAGCCTGGGCTTCAGCGGCACGGCCCCCAGGGTGTTCAGCGGCACACCCTTCAGGCCATTCAGCGGCACGCCCACAAAGCCTTCAGCGGCACGCCCGTTTGGCCCCTCAGCGGCACAGCCCCTGGCCTCAGCGGCACGCCCCATGGGCCTTCAGCGGCACGCCCAGCCTGGGCTTCAGCGGCACGGCCCCCAGGGTGTTCAGCGGCACACCCTTCAGGCCATTCAGCGGCACGCCCGTTTGGCCCCTCAGCGGCACAGCCCCTGGCCTCGGCGGCACGCCCCATGGGCTTTCAGCGGCACGCCCATTCGGGCCCCCAGCGGTACGCCCTTTTGGCTCCCCCGCGGCACGCTTGTTCAGCCCGCCAGCGGCACAGCGTGAAGCATCTTCAACGGAGCCCATGCCCTACGGATCCTTGGCGCGCAGTGGGCCGTCCGAGGTGTCGCCTGGGGAGAGGGCCACGCTGCCTATCCCCCTGCCACCCAGGACAATGGGGTCAACCCCCATTCAATACTTGTCGAATCGTTCCGGCCTTTGGACGCTCGCCGTGGCGGGGGTATAAGACCCCTCTTCGTCGCTGCAAACGGGGATAGGGACAGAAGAGGGCAACAGATACACCCACACCCAGAGAGAAGAGAAGAGGAGAAGAGAAGAAGAAGAAGAGAAGAAGAAAAGAAGAAAAGAAGAAGAGGAGGGGAGGCTCCCCCCCCCCCCGGCTACTCCGTCCATCGCCGTCCGCGTGAAGAGAAGAAGAGGAAGAGAAGAAGAGAAGAAGAAGAGGAGGGGAGGCTCCCCCTCGCTACTCCGTCCGCCGCCGTCCGCGTGAAGAGAAGAAGAAGAAGAGAAGAAGAAAAGAAGAAGAGGAGGGGAGGCTCCCCCCCCCGGCTACTCCGTCCATCGCCGTCCGCGTGAAGAGAAGAAGAAGAAGAGAAGAAGAAAAGAAGAAGAGGAGGGGAGGCTCCCCCTCGCTACTCCGTCCGCCGCCGTCCGCGTGAAGAGAAGAAGAAGAAGAGGAGGGGAGGCTCCCCCTCGCTACTCCGTCCGCCGCCGTCCGTGCGAAGGGAAGAAGAAGAAGTGAAGAAGAGGAGGAGGGGAGGCTGCCCCCCCCCCCCCCCCCTTTGCTGTTCCATCCTCCGCCGTCCACGCAAAGAGAAGAAGGGAAAAGGAAAGGAGGGGAAGAAGGAGAAGAGAAGAAGAGGGAAGAGAGGAAGAGAGGGAAGAGGGCCTGCTGCCCCTTCACCTCCCCGCTGCCGCATCTTCCCATTTTCCTGAGGGGAGACGCCCTTCCGTCTCTCCTTGGACACCCAGGCCCAACACCCCTTGAGCCTCTCTCCCTCCTCCTGCCAAGATTTCCTTCGGCCTAGCCAATCAACATCCCCAGTACACTTTTCTCGGCCCTCAGCGGCACACTCCATTGGCCCTCAGCGGCACACTCCATTGGCCCTCAGCGGCATACTTCCATTGGCCCTCAGCGGTACACCCTTTTTGACCCTCAGCGGCACACCCAATGGCCCATGGCCGGCACACCGTCTAGGCCCCCAGCGGCACACCTCTTGGCCAAGCCCTAGCCCGTTGTTTGCCTTCGTGTTTTCTGAGGTTTTATAAAGGTGTTGCTGCCTCCGGGCGCCCACCTCCAGTTGTCAGGTTCCGCCACTCCATGTGGGCGCATTCCCTTTATCTCCCTTACGCCCCGGGTCAAGGGGAGATGCTGCCGAATTTTTGTGAGAAAATAACAAAATATTAAAGGACGTAAAAGGAAGCAATAAACGAGCAAAATAATTAATGATGAAACCTTCCAACTGATCGAGTCACTGCCGGCACCGTGACGAGAACTGAACTGATTAACTACCTGACAGCCCGAACATCCGACTTGCAAGAAGAGACGGAACAGAACAAAGGCAAGGGAGGAATTTGTATAAAACTACTTGGAAATCAAGATAAGAAGAAAAGAAAAGCCTTAAAACAAATAATAAAAGAAAGAACCTCCACCGGCATGCCTGCCCTTACCTCCCACTCAGATGGACCTTCACCAGTGCACTCCTTCCAGCCTCTGATGGCACGCTCCCTTTTAGCCCCTCGAACCCCAGCAGTACGCCCCTTTAGCGCCCAGCGGTACACCCCCCCCCCTTTGAGCCTTCCAGCGGCACAGCCATCCCCATGTTCCCTTCCAGCCCCTCAGCGGCACACGCCCCTCAGCCCTTCAGCGGCACAGCCCCAGGCCCCTCAGCGGCACACTCCCAGGCCCCTCAGCGGTACACCCTTCCAGTTCCTCAGCGGCACACACCCCTCAGCCCTTCAGCGGCACACTCCCAGCCCTTCAGCGGCACGCCCTCAAGCCCGTTCAGCGGCACACTCCCAGCCCTTCAGCGGCACGCCCTCAGTCCTTCAGCGGTACGCCTTCCTCTTAGCCCTCTAATGGCCCATTCTCGCTCCAGAAATTATGAGTAATAATAATAATAATAATAATAAATAATAACAAATTCAAAAAAATGAATAAATAAATAAGAATAATAAAGGAATAAGTAATAATAATAATAATAAGCTTAAAAATAATAACAATAATAATAATTAGACAAATAAATGATAACAAAAATGAATAAATAATAATAACAAACTCAATAAGAATGATGAACAAATAAATGATGACCAAAATAAATAATAATAACAAAATTAACGAAACATGACAAGCAAATGAATGATAATAAACGAACAAACAATAAGGGCAAACCTAACAATAACGATAATAAATGAATAAACCACAAAAAAGGTAAACAAATAGAAATAACGAACTCACTCAAAGATATATATATAAATCAACAAGTAATGATGGTAAAATTCTAAATAATAATAAAATGATGGTAAAATCTACACCGCAGCCCCGTCTCCCCTGCGACCCGGTGCTGAAGGAACAACAACGCCGCCTCTGCGGGCTGGGTATGAGTCTTGGGAATTTATCCCGAAATGGCCATGACCTGACCTTGCCTCGGGCTGACATTCCGATTAAACCGGATTCATTTCTCCGACCGGATCCCTTCCGAGCCGCTACTGAAATTGCCGCACGCTCGGTAGACATTTGAACGGGTTCACCTCGATTTTTTCCGCGTTTCTCTTACGGACCTGTGTCTGAATATGAAAAGACCCGTGAGCAACTAATATGGTCGACGGCTCCCCCCCCCCCCCCCCCCCGACATGGTCGTTAGCCGGCATTGCTCCGGGCCGATAGCCCGTTAAATCGGATTCATTCTAATGGGATTCGTTCCCGTCCTTCCATTGAAATTACCGTAAACTCGGCATACATTTGTACGGGGTCGTTTCCACCCACGTCGTACTTTCAATATGGGCCCTTGCCCGAACATGGAAAGATCCTCAAGTGACCAACAGAATCGGAATAGAACGAGACGGCTCTCGTCACCCCTGGACTTCTCCCATGGGAATATCAATAAGACCTCCGTGGGCCACACTTAGACCTCGGACCCGTCCCGATCATGGTCATCGTCTGGCTCATACCCTCGGTCTACAGCCCGCTCCTTTCGAACACGTTTTCAGCTCTGAAGCCCAGTCCCGGGACTTTTTCCTGTTGCCCTCCGACACTAGAAATATTAACGCTGTCCACGCGAGCCCCGTTTGGATCACGGGAGGCGCCCCCGACATGGTCCTGACTCGATCTCGCACCGGGCCAATAGATTCACGGGTTTCCCAGATATAATAGCCGAGATTCAACCAAACATTTTCAGTGTCCTGGAATAATAAAACTTGCCGTGTCCCGGCGCACATACATTCTCGGTCTTTCCGCGACGATTACAATACTCTCGAGCCCGACTCCCGTCCGAATATTAAACGGTCTCCCGGATGACCGACACGTTTCGAACGCCCGCTTCTCCGGACACAGGGCTTTTCAGCCGATTCAAGGGATATTCCCCCGTCGCTCCTTTGCACCGAAAATATTAACGACGCTCATGTAAGTCTTGTTTCGACCGCGGGAGGCCCACCGCAGTATGGTCGCAACTTGCTCTTGCACCGGGCCAACAGATTTACCGGTTTCCGACCGCTCTGACCGAGATTCAGCCGGACGTTTTCCGTTCTCCCGAACAATAAATTGCCATATCCTGGCATACATATACTCCGGTCTTCCCGCGACGATCGCACTTTTCCCAAGATGGATACTCGTCCGAACATTAAATGGTCAGCACACGACCGACATGATCGCGAATGTTTTCTTCTTGCCCTCATACGGGGGTTTCGATGCTTCTTAATAGACCTTTCGTGCAATTAACTTCTTGGCCATGAGGCCCTGAATCTCGGCGATTAATCAAGGGTGTTCCCTCGTATGGGGGATGTAAATGACGCCGTGACCTTTATGGCGCAGCGGGTTTTGGTCCCGACACGAACCACACAATCGTCCGACGAAGTCAGATCGAGCGCACCATGGGCTCTTCGGAGCCCGAATAAATCGTCACTCCGGTGACTGGCACGCCCACGCAATCAATAAAATGAACAAACCAACAAAAAGGAGAATAACAAGTGAAAAAGAAAGTGCGTCCACAATTCTGGCACGCCCGGTGGGACCAAACCACCCTTCATCTCTTCGCCGGGATTCAGGGCCTCATGGCCCCCTAATAAACGATGTTTGCCTGCTTTGATGAATTGCAGGCGCTGTCTTCGCCAGTCCTATGGGGAGAAAAGCCTGGCTCGGTGCAGCTGCCTTCGTGGCCTCGAGAACGCTGCTTCGAAGCATATGTAGCTTCCAAGGATCATGGGGGCTGTTATAAAAAAGGGAAGGGAAGATAAGAGAAAGAGAACAGAAGGGAGGGGAAATCAAGCCCCCCGTTTCCCTCAAGAAGAAAGAGAAGAAAAGAAGAAAAGAAGAAAAGAAGAAGGGAAGAAAGGTAGAAATGAAGAAAAAAAAAGAGAAAGGTAGAAAAAAAAAGAGAGAAAAGAAAGAAGCAAAAAAAGAGAGAAAGAATTGGCAATAGAGGGTTGTACGGCCACGTCCGTCGAGACCCGTGCTGAACAAGGGTTACCACTGTGGGGTTGATGCGGTGGAGCGGACCACTCATCCCCTCCCTGAGGGTGTGAGCGCTCTCCTGCATCCCCACCCTGGTCAATCATACAAAAAGAAGAGAAGAGAAGAAGGGACAAAAAAAGAAAAAAAAGAAGAGAAGAAAAAGAAAAAAAAAAGAGAAAAGTCGGCCAGCATCGCCGACTAAAAGAGCAAGAAGAAACCCGGCATCCCGCCCGACTCTAGGAGGCTCCGAGTCCGTGGTGTAATGACCCCGCTCGTTCCCCCTTCCTGCTGCCTCCATCCGGCACGAGACGGTCCCTCGAGTGGCTGTTAAAAGGCCCAGCAAGCCACAATCGTAGCTTGGTGAATGGCTGCCCGTTGTGTGGAATGCTTTATAGCAATGAGGCCAAGCACGGCCACCACTCCCGAAGAGAGCATGCACATACCCCGCCATGGGGATGAAAAGAAGATATATACCCTGCTACGGGGCATAGAAAAAAAAAGGGAAAAAAAAAGGAATACCCCCCGTTCCCAGGGGCACATGAAGAGAATCTGCCCCGACTGAGGGGCACACAAAGCAAAAGCTACACCCCGGCTTCGGGGCATTTTTTTTTTAAAAAAAAATCCGCCCCGACTTGGGGACATAAGAAGAAATAGAGCTGCACCCCGGCTTAGGGGGCATATGAAGAGAAGTGCACCCCACCTTGGGGCATAAGAGGTAGAAGAATCAACCCCGACTCAGGGGTAACTGAATAGAACTCCACCCCGGCCTGGGGTCATAAGAAGAAGCAAAATACGCCCAGTCTTGGGGGCATATGAAGCCAAGAATCACACCCCCGTCCCGGGGGTATTTGAAGAAGAAGCCCACCTCGCTTCGAGGGCCTGGAAGCTATAAAGAACACGCCCTGACTTAGGGGCATACAAAGGAAGAAATTCACCCCACCTCGAGGGCACAAGAAGCAAAACACACCCTATCTGGGGGGGGATAAGGAGCCAAGGACATACCCCGCCATGGGGGCCATTAGAAGCGGGATACATCCCTACCCTGGGGGCATATGAAGCAACATACACCCCGCCTGGGGGCATAGAAGCCATAGAGAAGTCCACCCCGGCTTGGGGGCATGTGAAGGAGAAACAAACCCCGCCACTGGGGGCATAGAAGCCATGAAGAACACGCCCCGCCCGTGGCACAGAAGCAAGGAGGCAGGATCCCCCCGCCATGGGGGCACACAAAGAGAGAAACCATACCCCGCCGTGGGGGGGCATGAGAAGCAAGAAATGTACCCCACCCCGGGGAGCATAAGAAGAGAAGAATACACCCTGACTTAGGGGCCTTCGAAGAAGGAATACATCCTGGCCTCAGGGGTCCATGAAGCAACATATACCCCCCGGGGACATCTAAAGCAGAACAGACAACATCCCCCGGCTTAGGGAAACATATGAAGAGAGGAACACACCCCGATATGGGGGCACTAGAAGTGAAATGCACCCCGTGCCGGGGGCATAAAAAAATAGGGATACCCCGCTCTGGGGCATCAGAAGCAGCAATGCGCCCCACCTTGGGGGCATCAAAAGTAACAATACACCCCACCTTGGGGGCACAAGAAGCAAACATCCCCCCCCCCCGGTGTGTCTGGGAAGAAGCAAAAGAATTCACCCCGGCCTGGGGACACTTGAAGAAAGAAGCACATCCCGCCACGGGGGCACATGAAGAGAACCCCTCCCGCCTTGGGAGTATAAGAAAGAAAAGAATACACCCTGGTCTGGGGGCTTTTGAAGAAACAACACACCCCCCCTCCATGGGAGACAAAGCTACACCCCGACCCGGGGACACATGCAGAGCGTCCACCCCGCTCAGGGGGGCACAAAAAATACACTCCGCCCTTGGCGCATAAGAAGCAGAAGCACCTACCCCGCTCACGGGGCACAAAAAATACACTCCGCCCTTGGCGCATAAGAAACAGAAGCATCTACCCTGACCCGAGGCACAGAAACGAAGAGACATGCATCCCGATCTGGGAGCATAAGAAGAAAGATATACTCTGCCCGAGCGGCATTTGAAGAAACAACATACCCTGCTTCGGGGGCACAGAAGCCGTGAAGAGTATACCCCGGCTTAGGGGGGCATTTGAAAAGAGCTACACCCCGTACCAGGGGCATATGAAGAAAAAGCTTACCTCGCCTCGAGGGCCTAGAAGCAACAGCCACGTCCCGGCTCAGGGGCATATGAAGAGAAGTCCACCCCGGCTTAGGGGCATTTGAAGAAGAAACAAACCCCGCCAGGGGGCATAGAAGCCATGAAGAATACGCCCCGGCTTAGGGGTATTTGAAGAAGATACATTCCGTCTCGGGAGCATAAGAAAGAGAAGAATACATCCCGTCTTAGGGATATTCGAAGAGAAACACCCCGCCAGGGGGCATAGAAGCCATAAAGAATACGCTCCGGTTTAGGGGTACTTGAAGAAGCTACATTCCGCCTTGGGAGCATAAGAAGAAAGATATACTCTGCCCAAGCGGCATTTGAAGAAACAACATACCTCGCCTGGGGGCATAGAAGCCGTAAAGAGATGCACCCCGACCTCAGGGGGGCATAAGAAGCAACAGATACACCCCCGTGCCGGGGACATATGAAGAGAAGCACTCCTCCGCCTTCAGGGGTAGAAAGAGAGCAGAATTCGCCCCCGCTACGGGGGGTATAAGAAACAAAAGACACGCCCCGTACCAGGGGCATATGAAGAAGAAGCATACCTCGCCTCGAGGGCCTGGAAGCTATAAAGAACACGCCCCGGCTCAGGGGCATATGAAGAGAAGTCCACCCTGGCTTAGGGGCATATGAAGAAGAAACATACCTCACCTGGGGGCATAGAGGCCGCGAAGAGTATACCCCACCATGGGGACATTTGAAGAGAGAAACACCCCGCCTCGGGGGCATTGAACAAAAAGCACACCCTGGTCTGGGGACATAGAAGCCAAAAAAATCATACCCCGTCTGGGGGCACAGAAGCAAAGATGAAAAACACCCCCCTCAGGGGGGGTGCACACGAAATGAAGCTACACCCCAACCTGGGGGCACATTAAGAGAAATACACTCCAGCACGGAAGCGTTAATGAGAAAAGAAGAGCTAAAAAAAGGGGGGGGCACACGAGGCAGACGTGGTCTTCGAGCCCGCCTCATCACATTAAAAAAAAAGAAGAAAAAAAAGAGACATGAGGTAAACATGGTCCTTGCACCTGCCTCCCCACAAAAGAAAAAAAGAAAAAGAAAAAAAGACATGAGGCAGACGTGGTCCCCGAGCCCGTCTCATCACACAAAAGAAGAAGAAGAAAAGACACATGAGACAGACGTGGTCCCTGAACCCGCCTCTTCACACAAAAGAAGAAGAGAAGAAACAAAAGAGACATGAGGCGAGCACGGTCTCTGCACCTGCCTCTCCAAAAGAAGAAGAGAAGAAGAGAAAGAACAATCACGGGGCGAACATGGTCTCTGCACCTGCCTCTCTACAAAAGGAGAAGAAAAAAAAAGAATCATGAGGCGAGCATGGTCCTTGTACCTGCATCTCCAAAAAAAAGAATAGAACAAAAGAAGAAGAAGAAGAGACATGAGGCGAACATGGTCCCTGCACCCGCCTCTCTACAAAAGAAGAAAAAAAAGAATCATGAGGCGAGCATGGTCCTTGCACCTGCCTCTCCAAAAAAAAAGAATAGAACAAATGAAGAAGAAGAAAAGACACATGAGGCAGACATGGTCCCTGAACCCGCCTCTTCACACAAAAGAAGAAGAGAAGAAACAAAAGAGACATGAGGCGAGCACGGTCTCTGCACCTGCCTCTCCAAAAGAAGAAGAGAAGAAGAGAAAGAACAATCACGGGGCGAACATGGTCTCTGCACTTGCCTCTCTACAAAAGAAGAAGAAAAAAAAAGAATCATGAGGCGAGCATGGTCCTTGTACCTGCCTCTCCAAAAAAAAGAATAGAACAAAAGAAGAAGAAGAAAAGACATGAGACGAATATGGTCCCTGCACCCGCCTCTCTACAAAAGAAGAAAAAAAAGAATCATGAGGCGAGCATGGTCCTTGCACCTGCCTCTCCAAAAAAAAAAGAATAGAACAAATGAAGAAGAAGAAAAGACATGAGGCGAACATGGTCCCTGCACCGTCCTCTCTACAAAAGAAGAAGAAAAAAAAAGAATCATGAGGTGAGCATGGTCCTTGCACCTGCCTCTCCACAAAAGAAGAAGAGAAGAAAAGAAAGAAAGAGTCCCGAGGCAGACGCGATCTTCAAGCCCGCCGCCCCACACAAAAGAAGAAGAGAAGAAGAGAAAGAAGGGTCACGAGGCAAACTTTTACCTCCGACCTCCCGCCATCCAACAAACAGAAACCAACCAGATCTTCCGCCGACGGGGCGTTAAACCGACTAGATCTTCCGCCGACGGGGCGTTAAACCGACTAGATCTTCCGCCGACGGGGCGTTAAACCGACTAGACCTTCCGCCAGCGGGGCGTTAAACTGACTAGACCTTCCGCCAGCGGAGCGTTAAACCGACTAGATCTTCCGCCGACGGGGCGTTAAACCGACTAGACCCTTCCGCCGACGGGGCGTTAAACCGACTAGACCTTCCGCCGACGGGGCGTTAAACCGACCAACTTTCAGCCATCGGGGCTTCAAGCCGACAGCTACCCCTTCATCGGCCTCCGGGTTGACAGCTATCTAATTATCGGCCTTCAGGTCGACAGCTATATCATCATCGGCTCCTAGCCGACAGCTATCTCATCATCGGCTTTTAGCTACCTCATCATCGGTTTTTAGCCGACAGCTACCTCATCATCGGCTTTTAGCCGACAGCTATCTCATCATCGGCTTTTAGCCGATAGCTACCTCATCATCGGCTCCTAGCTGACAGCTATCTCATCATTGGCACCCCAGCCGACAGCTTCCCAGTCAAAAAAATTGACCTCTCACCTTGGTTCGGATCCTTCCCTGGCCAGGGAGCAAAAAAAAAAAAACCTTCCACTTTGGTTCGGATCCCTCCCCGGCCAGAGGATAAAAGAGACCCTTCTCTTCGACTCTCACGCCCTGCTGCCCGACGCCCCTCAGCTCTTATAGCCTGCTTCCCCCATCGGCCTGCACGGCCCGCTTCCCAATTTTGGCTCTTGTATCCTGCTTCCTGACTTCGGCTCTTTACAGCCTGCTTCCCAACTTCGGCACTTTGCAGCCCGCTTCCCAGCTTCGGCTTGTAGCCCGCTTCCCCAATTCTGGCCTTCGTAGCCTGCTTATCTTTGGCCTTCGTGGCATGCTTCCCAATTCTTGCCCTCGTAGCCTGCTTATCTCTGGCTCTCGTAGCATGCTTCCCTTCGGCTTTTATAGCCTGCTTCCCAACTTTGGCTCTTGCAGCTTGCTTCCCTTTGCCTTTATGGCCTACTTCCCAATGTTGGCTCTCGTAGCCTGCTTCCCCAACCTTTGGCCCTTGTAGCCCTCTTCCCAGTGTCTCCCGGCTTCTATAGCCCGCTTCCCTAATACCCTTTCAACCGTTCGTGGTCTGCTTCCCTAATATCTTTACTACCACTACACTTATACGTAACAATAATATTTTCTTATAAAATAAAAAAAACAACAAAAAAACAAATAAACAAAAAAAATAAACAACAACAACACCCAAAAAAAAACAAACAAACAAACAAAAAAAAACAACAAAAAAAGGGAAGAAAACAAAAACAAAACAAAAAAGGAGAATGCATGATTGCCCTGCTTGCATGGTTGCTTAATATAGAATAATACACTTCCTTGAAATTTTCTAGGACCGTGTTTCCTTGCTATAATAATAATATCGCCCCGATTCCAGATGCGCGCGCGCCAAGGCATACGCTCGAAGGAAACTCAATTATGGCGAGTGCACACGTCAAGGGGAAGAGTCATGGCTGAATCGCTAAGCCCAACTCACAAAATAAACCTGAGGCAATGCTCCCACACTTAGCACTTAACGTGTTCAATAGCTTTCAATTATAGGGATTGCCTGAATTTCTTCTTAGCACTCTACGGATGCTTGAATTCCTGCACTCGCGTGAAAGGTAATCGTGAGGAAAAAGCTGCCTACCCCCACTGTAAAAAAAAAAGAGAGAAAAAAAAAGAGAGAGAAGAAAAGGAGAGACACGTGGATCCGAGTAGCCGGGAATCCCCATTGAGACACATGAGGAGACTCGCGCGAAATGGTGAAGCGAATTATAATAAGGATGAAACCTATTAGTCGGGAATCCCCATTGAGACACATGAGGAGACTCGCGCCGAACGGTAGAATCCGTAATAGAATTATAAAAAGGATGAATCCTAGTAGCCGGGAATCCCCATTGAGACACATGAGGAGACTCGCGCCGAACGGTGAAATCCGCTACCAAAATAAACAGACAGGGGCTGTGTGAAGCTACCGAAAGTCGAAAGCCTGGAACTAATGTGTAGGCGCTAGAGTGATCCTCGAGTGTCACCAGGAAAACCTGCATATCCCTATGGTTAGGGTCCTTTGTTCACACATTTGCACTGCCACGCCACAGAGAATTACCTCGGGTGAAATGCGTGAATTTAGGCTATGCATGCAAGACGTGCGATATCCTCTTGACGGGTGCACCACCGCTCAATTGTGCCTCGCGGCCCGCACCGCATCTACGAATTACGGGCGACGTCCCTATCCTATCCCCTATAAGGGGAGCTGCCTTACTTATATTTATGTTGTGCCTGCTGATGAATGCTTGCATGCTTTTCTTTAAAAAAAAAATGATAAGTAAACAACAAAAATGGGGGTATACAATTAACTCAGTTTCGGCCATCGAAGCCTACTTTCCCCAGCTCCGGCTCGTAGAGCCCAATCTTGGCCCCCATGGCCTATCTCTTGCCCTCGCGGCTCGTTAATCCCCAGCTTCGGCTCTTTAAGCCCGCTCCCAGCCATGGCTATTCTGGCCTCCTTCATCGGCCCCTGAGCCGACAGCTTCTAATCATCGGCTCCTGGGCCGACATCTTTTCAATTATTGGCTCCCATGCCAACAGCTTTTCAATCATCGGCTCCTGAGCCGATAGCTTTCCAATTATTGGCTCCCATGCCGATAGCTTTTCAATCATCGGCTCCTGAGCCGATAGCTTTCCAATTATTGGCTCCCATGCCGATAGCTTTTCAATCATCGGCTCCTGAGCTGAT
Source organism: Amorphophallus konjac (assembly GCA_022559845.1). Taxonomy (NCBI): domain Eukaryota; kingdom Viridiplantae; phylum Streptophyta; class Magnoliopsida; order Alismatales; family Araceae; genus Amorphophallus; species Amorphophallus konjac. Next base: position 308,549,834 of record CM040119.1, on the reverse strand, counting down.
AGCTTTCCAATTATTGGCTCCCATGCCGATAGCTTTTAATCATCGGCTCCTGGGCCGACAGCTTTTCAATTATTGGCTCCCATGCCAACAGCTTTTCAATCATCGGCTCCTGAGCCGATAGCTTTCTAATTATTGGCTCCCATGCCGATAGCTTTTCAATCATCGGCTCCTGAGCCGATAGCTTTCCAATTATTGGCTCCCATGCTGATAGCTTTTAATCATCGGCTCTTGAGCCGATAGCTTTTCAATTATTGGCTCCCATGCCAACAGCTTTTCAATCATCTGCTCCTAGCCGAAAGCTTTTCATCATTGGCCTTCGGGTCGACAGCTTTTCAATTATTGGCTTCCATGCCAACAGCTTTTCAATTATCGGCCCCTGAGCCGACAGCTTTCAATCATCGACAGCCACGTCGATGACTGTCTGGGTTTCTGCAAGAGAAAGAGAAAAAAAACAAACAAAAGAGAGAAGAAAAAAAGATAACAGAAGAAAAAAAAGGGGAGAAGAGAAGAAATAAAGAAGAAAAAAAAGGGAAGAAGAGGAAAAAATAAATAAATATAAAACAACGAAAGGAGAAAAAAAAGAAAAGAGATGACAAAAAGAGAAGCGAAAAAAAAAAGAGAGAGGGACAAAGAGACCAATATGTTGCTTCAGTTCCCGACGCCCCGTCGGCACTGATGAAGAGACCAACATACAGCTTCAGCTCCCGGCATCTCGCCGGCGCTGATGAAGAGACCAAAAGAGAACAACAAACCAGGCCAGCTCCCGACACCTTGTCGGCACTGGCGAAGAGACAAAGAGATCAACAAACTAGGCCAGCTCCCGACACCCTATCGGCACTGGAGAAGAGACAAAGAGATCAACAAACCAGGCCAGCTCCCGACACCCTATCGGCACTGGCGAAGAGACAAAGAGATCAATAAACCAGGAAAGAGACAAAGAGAACAACAAATCAGGCCAGCACCCGACACCCTGTCGACACTGGCGAAGAGACCAAGAGAACAACAAACCAGGCCGGCTCCCGACACCCTGTCGGCACTGTGAGCGACGTCACGCGGTTCGGGGAAGAGCGGAGAGGGCGCGGAGCGCACGCGGGCTCCTCTTTTCTTTCTTTTGGGTGTTTGTTGCTGCAACACAGAAATAAGAGAAGAGAGAGAAGGGGCCACCACGGGAGATTGCTCCGGCGGGGCGAGCGGGACAAGTGTGATATAGCAAAATATGGGGTTTAAACGGCCATAGCGGGAAGTGACTCGCCGCGGCCTCGGGGGGACGGGAATGGTGCAAAAATTAAATAACAAGAATTGAAACGGCCATTGGGGAAGTGACTCGCCGCGGCCTCGAGAATATGAACAGATAATAAGATGACAGAATATAGAGAGAATACAAAGAGCGGGAATTTAAACGGCCATTGGGGAAGTGACTCGCCGCGGCCTCGAGAACACAAACAGATAAGAATATAACGTATAAGAACGTGAATTTAAACGGCCATTGGGGAAGTGACTCGCCGCGGCCTCGAGAACACGAATAGATAAGAACATAACATATAAAAACGGGAATTTAAACGGCCATTGGGGAAGTGACTCGCCGCGGCCTCGAGAATATGAGCAGAATATAACAGAGTATAAGAGAATATAAGAACGGAAATTTAAACGGCCATTGGGGAAGTGACTCGCCGCGGCCTTGAAAATAAGATGTGATCGCTAGGGGCCGAAAGACCCCAAAATAAGAAAGTGATCGCGCCTACCTCAAGAGCGGGAGATGGCGGGTTGCTTCTTCCTCTCTCTCCGGCCGGCCGACGGAGAGGGCTTTCCTCGGCTACCCTTGCAAAACAACGACAAACAAATGACAAGTGGAATAGAAAGATGGAGGTGTAGTATTCAAATCCTTGCGATAAAAATAACGAAATGATGGCAAGACACACACCTGGTTGGTGTTATCTTTTAAACCCCTCTCGGACTCGAGTAGGAGGAAAATGAGATGATGGATGCAAGAAGTATAAAAGAAGAGGCGCCCTTATGAAGGGGGATAGAGGATGCGAGATGATGAATGCAAAAGAACTACGAAGAGAAAGGGGAAGAAAAGGCTTTGGTGCGGACACCCGAGCAGCTGATCGGCACGATACGCCGAGCCACCGGTACCGCACGCGGAGCACGACATGAGCCACCTCAGCATCCATCTGGCTCAGAGATAGCCTGGAGAATCCGCCTTGAGCCTCCCCATTTATTATATTTAGTTAGACTTTATGTGTGTTTAATTTGTGTTTATTTCGTTGTATTCGGTTTGCCATTTTGATTGTAATAGGGGCTTAGGTGCAATTCGGACCCCGTGGGCCCCGCGGGCCCCCCAGGCCCCACCCCATTGGGCCACCTCAGCCTAGGGTCCCACGTGGGGTCAGTCAACATGCCACATGGAGCATCTAGAAGTTTGAATGGTCAATTGTCCACATGGGGGACAAGGGACCAAAATAGTCAACATTTCCAACCAACACCCACCTACCATGTCAAGCTTGTTCCCCCCCTAGTCAATAGGCTGTCCCCCCCTTATTTTTTTATTATAATTTTTGTGGAATGGTCACATGCCATCCCAGCCCTCCATCTCACACCCCTAGATCCAACGGTGGAGGATGGATTAGATGGGTAACCTATATATGCTTGTATTTTTCCATTTTCATGGAATTAATGCATTCATTTGGAAGAAAATACCTTGGAGCTCTAGCTTGGTGCGCCCCTCTCTCCCCCCTTGCAGCTGTGAAGGTTGCCTCTGGAGGTGTGACTCCTCCCCTATCAGTTCCGGTCATCCTCGCCGCCGCCACGAGCCGCCACCGCACCGCCATCGTCTTCATCGGAGTTCTGCCCGCACAGTACCACAGCAACTCCCACGAAATTCCCAACTCAGCCAAGAGCTCTGATCGACCTGGGGATTTTACTGGAGGTTCCATAGGTGTCAAGGATGTCCCAAAAAAATTGGTTTGTCATTCAGATCCCGTTTCATAATTTTTGATTTTCATTCCCTCTTTCATTCCAGTTCTGCCAGCAGTCTGTCCAGATGCATCTCCGCCCTGAGTTTTAGGTCTTAGGTCCACGTTTTGATTTTCTTTAGTTCCACAAATTTTACTGAAGTTTCCTTCCATCCACCCCTTCATCCAAAATTTTTCTAAATTTCTAGTTCGTCCATTTCATATTTTCCACAAATCGTTCTCAGATCCACCTGAAGTTCTGTCCACCCGTTCCCAGATCCGACCACTAGTCACTCCAAAAATCATATCAAATCTCCACCACCTCCAAATCAAATTCCAAAAATTGTCCACGATTCTTGGTTTGAATATCTACAACTTTTAAGAAGAGCTCGAAGTCTGAATCCCATTGTAAGTAGGCGGTCAACGGCCATTTACAGGGAACTGATGTGCTAATCTGAGAGTTCTGAAACTGTGTAGCAGAGAATTGAAAATTAGTTAAGGTCCAGGTCCGCGCAGGTTCAGAGGAATCCACTGGCCCTAAGTTGGAGGATTTTGAGTTCTCTTTCCAACGGCGCTGGTTTCGTCCCATTCCGGCGACGGGGCTGATCACAGCGGCCATTTTCGTCAGAGCGCGCACCTGAAAACAGCAAGCAGAAATCCGTGGGCAGCATTCCAAAAGCTTGGATATCGGAGTTGTTCGGCCACCGGTCGGTGTTCCCGGCCGACCGCCTTCCGTGGAGGAGTGCCACCAGGGGTCCCCATCACAGTGGGACCCACTCCTGCAGATCCGGAGGCCAGCGCCACCCGTGGGCCCCACGGGCCCGCAGAACCCGCCGTTCGGAAAGCACTAAAACGCGGAGTTCGGCACCGCCGGGCGACATCAAGATGCTGCCTGTCAACCCAATTAGCGTGATTCCCGGGCCCTGCATGTGACCTTTTACCTCCCTGCGTGGAGTGAGTCAAATGGTTGTATTTCTGTAAAATTGTGTTAACCGGGAGTCCGTGATTGGCCGGGGTTGTCTTCGCCACGCCGGGTGCGTGGAGGTAATGATCCGAACTTCTTGGCATTACATTGCTTAGCTAGTATACGGTCTTAGGCTGCTGCCGGGAGTGTAGGTACTAGCCCGTGTGTCCATGTCACCGCTGTGAGAGTGAGAGTGACCCGTCCCGCGACTCGATCCGAGTCCGGAAGTTGAGTCGGACTACCCTTGACCTCCGCCGGTTCCTTAACCGCGCACGGTCCGCGCTTTCCCTCGCTTGGGACGACGAGTGAGCTTCTACTTCTGTTAGCGACGTTTTGCCACTAGGAGCTCGTAGTGTCGGGCTTAGTGTCTCCCAGGTGTGTATTGCTGGTTGCGTCTTCATCTAGAGTCCGAGGGTGGCACTGTATAGTGTCGTCTCCCGTGTCCGTCCCGCATCAGGCTTATTGGATGAGCCGAGGGTGAAATCCGGCGGAGCTCCGGCAGCGTGGGGACGACGTGGAAGCGCGGTGGATGAAGACGACCTTCCTCTCGCGAGCGTGAGCACCCGAGAAGCCGGCAGAACCTCCACCTACAAAAGAACCCACGGGTTAGAAAATGACTCCGTAGCCTCTGGGCTCCGGCAGCCTATCGGATCACTTCGAAGCTCTCCCAGAACTGAGGGGGTGGGCCTCTATTTATAGGGCTCCGGAGGGTGGAGGCGTCTAGGACCCTGTACACCTCCATCAGGGCCGAAATAATATTTTATTCTATTTTTATTGATTTTTTTGGAATACTTTTGTGGAGGCGTCCAGGGTCCCGGACGCCTCAAGCAGGTCCACCGAAAACCGACGACGGCCGCACGCGGTTTGGCACAACGCGTGGTTTTGTGAGCGGCGCCTCGTGATTCAGAAATGGGCGCGTCCAGCTGACTGGACGTCTCCATATTTTGGATTTTTTCACACACGACAAACCGTCGTTCGGTGGCCGGCGCCCGTGAGGGTTTTGATGGAGGCGTCCAGGGGCCTGGACGCCTCCAAAATTATATTATTTTTTTATTTTTCTTTTGTCTTTTATACTAGGGCTGGCACTTTGATTTTTTATTTGTTTTTATGGAGGCGTCCAGGGGCCTGGACGCCTCCATTAAAATATATATATTTTTATTTATTTTTTATCTTTTTTATGCCAAGTGGCATTTTATAAAAATTTATTATTATTAGTTTTTATGGAGGCGTCCAGGGGCCTGGACACCTCCATAAAAATATATATATTTTTATTTATTTTTGGGCCCTGAGGAAATAATAAAATAATAAAATAAATTAAAAAGATGGGGGCGTCCAGGGGCCTGGACTCCCCCATTAAGACCTACCCGGGTCCTCAAATCAGGCGTCGGCGGTCGCCCGGTAGACCCCCTTCTTGATTCCGGAACCTCTTGATGCGTCCGACTGGTGTTGATGTCGTCCGAATGCCGTGACGAGACGATTCCGGATGCCAAAAAAGGCAGAAGAAGACCCAAGCAAAGGAAGCACTCGAGCGATTCAAAATGCGTAAGCCGTTGCGGGGCGTTGTATAGTAATATGAGACTTTCTCAGGAGACGTCAAGAATGGCGTGTCTACAGCTGCCCCGCCTTGGCATCTGCTTTGCAAGGGAGCGATACGTAGTGGAATGGTATCGAAGTGGAGTGGAGTGAAGTGGGAGCGGACTGATAAGTTGATGCCAAGGTGTGATGAGACACGCTTTTGACGTTACTGTTTGGAATCTTTCCTGGAGTTTCAATGAGGCGACCTTGAAGAAGGTCTTTCAAACATTGACGATTGCTTGGACGGAGATCAAATAAGGGAGGGTGAGATGTGCGCTCAGGCACGAAACAAGGAGACCAACTTCTCGGTGTGGAAGTACCTGGGTCATAAACCGGAGGTTTCACCTTTGGGGAGCGGTTACCAGCCAATGTGGAAGTGCTGCGGCCAAGGTGGGTCAAAAAAGGTAAAGGAATATCTGAGGGTCTGTCCAAACAAGGGTCTCTTTTGGAAGAGCAGCGTAGGGCTGTCTCAAGGAAACTCAGTATCTCATTCGGAGTGAAATATCTCATATTTGTGGGAATTGAAACACAACGACTTTCACAATCGAATCACTTGAATGATCTTCCGCAATAAATCAAAGTCCTATATGAATGCATGCTGGGTTCAAAGAAAAATTTAAAACAAACTAAAATAGAAAATAGCCAAGGATAATATTGTCAACTTGTGAAGAACGGGTCAGGATACCGACCCGATGAGCTGATACTGGGCTGAGGCCCGTTTATCCGCGCATCAACTCACTGAATGGAACCGTCGTCCCCATTCTATCACAAGTTGACGGCCTATCCGTACAACCCCAATTCTTCCGGGATCATCACCGTTTTTGTTGAAGGGGAACTCAGATCCCAGATTCGTTCGGGCCGCACGGTCCTCGGCATGTTCTAGTAGCGTACGTATCATATACTACGATGCATGACATGGTGGGACCAACCAATGAAAGGTGGGACAGGAGATAGGACAAAGACGTCCGTTAGTAAAATCTGCACAGGCCAGCAAAGGTTAGCAACATCATAAAGTAGCAGAATCGCACCACAGTTTAAAGGAGATCCAGACAAAATCCTGATAGCGACCGCTGATGTGACATGTTCTGTCCTGTAGCGTCCTTCCCTTCCTATAAGAACTCCCCTTAGGCTAGTTCATTCAAATGCACCAAGGTGGGTTTTGGAAGCTCAGGAGAGGAAAGAGAGGAGAATCTAGAGATTTCAGGATGGAAGGAGAGTCTTCCCGCGTTATGAAGAGGAGCAGGCCTAGCAGCGAGATCAGGCGACTCTCCGACCTCGAGGGTCATCTGAGTGGGACGATCTTGTCGCATATGGTAAGCTGATTCATTTCAAATTTTCCATGTGAACCTTCTTCTTACTTCCTTCATTTCACTTTCTTTCCTCTTCCAGCCATATCCACTCTTCCCAGGCCCGAGGAAGTTTTCCAAACTGCCATGGCTTTCAAAGTTAACTTCCAATATCTCCATTGGCATGAGAGCCATACTCTCGAAGTGGCATTTGCAGGGGCTCCTTATTCATGCCAAGCATTACGAGAAGATTCATATGGACTGGGCGGCTATGGGCGCACTAGTGGAGATCTGGCATCCCCAGACCCACACTTTTATCTTCCCGACCTTCGAGGTGACCATCCTCCTCGAGGAGGTGGAACTTCTGCTCGGATTGAAGAAATTCAAGAGTGACGGGAAGGTGAAGGCTATGCGGATGCTGACACGGGGGACTTCTGAAAGTGTCCTTGGAAGCTTCATGCCGCCCGACGCAGCCCGAAAGGTCCGTACTCAAAAGGGGATCGATCTCCAAAAGCTTGCGGAGTGGGTCATGGACGCCCTGAGAGGGTCACCAGACGATGACTATTTGGAGGGAATCATGAAGGGGTTCACCATTTGTCTGGCGGGTGCTCTCTTGTTCCCTTATACCGACAACATGGTGGAGGAAGACCAACTGGGTGCTATCTGCGGGATCTGGCGTGGAAAGAGGGTGGGACCCGCCGTCCTTGCCTATCTTTACAGCGGTCTTACTGCCTCGAGCATGGGTAAGCCTCCATTTGGTTGTGCACTTGTCTTGAATTGCTGGCTGGATTTGCATTTCAAATTCGACCACCGCGAGGGAATGCCAACCGCTTCGAAGCTCTTCCAACAAAGCCCTCTTCATCACATAGCCGACGTGTTAGGCTTCGGTGGTACTGTAGTGAACCGCGTTCCGTGGCTGAAGAAACGTGAAGACTGGCGGTCTCACTTCCGCACCGTGACACAAGGCTTTTTTACTTGAGCACCGGCATGTTTGCTTTCGCTAGATCTCCTCATGAGGCCTTCTCCCGAAGTTGATCTTCAACTGATCGGCGCGACCGAGTTTGTTCTTTACAACGCGCATCGGTGCTGCCTCCAGATTAGCATCCCACGCCATTCGTTCCCGCCACCGACTGGCATCGTTCCTTTAAAGAAGAGGGAGTTGGGTACTGAAGCGGACGCGAAGGAAGCGAAGGCCATTAAAGCTCCCTGGAAGACAAATGTTGTGGGAAAGGCATTAGCGCATGTGGTGGAAGAATGCGAGCCGTGGAGGGCTTATGTAATCGAACTGGAGAAGTTAAGGCCTAAGGCGCCTAAACCCCTGATGTAGCTCATTCTGCTTTCTGATGGAATAAAATCTCGCATTTGGATGTTTCGGACCCCCGTCCCCTTAATTATTATCTTTTTTGTAGTTTTTCTTTTTCTTTCCTTTTTTTCTTTTGTTTGGATTATATACATACTCTAACCCCTTTTTTCTTTTTATTACATTTTTTATTATTTTTTATTATGGGGGCGTCCAGAGGCCTGGACGCCCCTATTTTTTTTATAATTTTTTTTTAAAAAAAAAATTTTGGGGGCGTCCAGGGTCCTGGACGCCCCTAAGTTTTTACTTTTTTTATTTTTTAATTTTTTGGTTTGGGGGCATCCAGGCGCCTGGACGCCCCTAAGTTTTTTGAATTTTTTTTAAAAAAATAAACAGTGGGGGCGTCCAGACGCCTGGACGCCCCAATTAAGGCTCAATCTATATATAGGGGGGGCTCCCCCCCCTTACTCACTTACTGTTCATTCAAACGATCCGGTCAAACCAGACAGACCCATTCTTCGCCCCAATGGAGTTAGGAGCCCCGAACCGAGGTGGAGACAAGCGTAAACGACTGGCTCGTCGTCCGAGGAGACTGAGAGACGATGCTGAGGATGCCGTAGCAGAGGAGATTGCTGCGGAGGAGGAGATGGAGGTGCCGCTTCTGGCCGCGGAGGTCGCTGCAGATGCTGGTGACGCGGGAGAGGACGATCACGACCCGGTAAGTACTTCGGAATTCTCACTCTGTGGTTCAATAGGCTAAAACGGGCGTGCGAGAGGCTGTGAGAGAAGGCCGGGTAGTGAGAGAAGGAGGCGTCCAGGTGCCTGGACGCCTCCACTTTTTCTTTTTATTTTTTGTTTATTTATTTATTTACGTAAATAATAAAAAAAAATAAAATTAAAAAATAAGGAGGCGTCCAAGGCCTAGGACGCCTCCATAATAATATATATATTATATATATATTTTTTTGTTTTTGGTTCTTGAATTTTTTTGAAAAAAGAAATAAAGAAAATAGGAAGGAGGCGTCCAGGGGCCTGGACGCCTCCAAAAAAACAATATATATATATATATATATATATATATTTTAAAAAAAATAAAATAAAAAGAATAAATAGTATATACAGTGTTATTGTTTATTACTGTTCATGATGCTGATGTGTTCTTTGTTGGTTTTTGTGATGTGCAGGGCGTGATGAAGGGCCGGATCAGCTGGTCCTTGGTGGTGGCAGCATACCGCGGGCTGCCAGACTTCTAGAGGGCGCGTGTGGACGCCATGGGCTTTGGAGCTTTCCTTAGGATCGAGCCCTTCCGGCTCGACCTTCCTCTTATCCAGGCATTGAGGGAGCGGTGGCACGCACCGAGCCGGGCATTTCTGATGCCCTGGGGGCACATGGTGCCGACGCTGGAGGACGTGGCTCGGATTACCGGGCTACGGGTTGACGGAGAGGCAGTCAGCGGGGTCACCTACCTCGACTACCGAGAGAGTGCCCTGGACCTGCTGTGGTTAGAGACGAGCGTGACTGATAGAGACAGCAGGGTAGTCGGCCGAGTGGAGATCATGGAGGCGCTCGGATTCGTCGACCCGCGCCAGCGGGTTAGCGAGACTGGAGCGGAGTTCTTGGCTCGACTGGAGGGGGATGCTCGTGCAGCTTTCACCCAGGATCCGAGCGAGAGGGAGCTGGTGGACCTAGATCTTCGGAGGTTTCTTTTCTTCTTCCTGGGCCGCCTTCTGCTGGGGACGAAGGGGGATGGCATCCACTGCCGTTTCCTCGGGATCTTGGCGGATCTGGACAGAGTGGGACACTACGCGTGGGGAGCGGCTCTGCTTGCCCATTTGATTGCTGATCTCTCCCAGACTTCGGAGAAGGAGACGACAGTCAGCGGCTTCGCACCTTTCCTCCAGGTAAACATTTTATTTATGCATTCCACAGTTAAATATGCAATTATTGTACTAATGATGTATGATGGATGCAGGTGTGGAGCTATTACTATTTCCCGATGGGGAGGGCTAGGCATGGGAACAGGAGGGCCGTGCCTCTGGCGCGGCAGTGGAGGCCGGTCGTGGTTGCAGCACCCCACGGCTACCAGCTGGCGTCACTTCGTCGGGAGCTGAGCGAGTATCCCGAGGCCATGGTATGATGCGTATGATTTTTTTTGTGTTTATGCATGTGACTGAATGGTAACTAATATGATGTATGTATGGTGATGCAGGTGGTGTGGAGGCCCTACCTGGGCATGGGCGATGCTGGCCAGCCCTGGGTTGTAGCGGGTCTTCCTCGTTTCAGGCGGGACGTGTGGGTCCATTGCCTGAACGAGATTGAGCCGCTGCGGCTTAGACTGGTCATGAGGACGTTGGGGCTGGCCCAGGAGTGGGTTGACGTAGATGCGCCGGCCCGCATTGGGCGGAAGACCAAGGGGAAGGCGAAGATTGTGGACTGGCGTACGCGCTTCCCAGCACAGTACCAGGACTGGCAGCAGGGCGGGGTCCCAGTGGTGTCCCATGTACAGGACAGCACAGATTACATGAGACGATATCGAGCTACGTACGGGGACCGCCTCTCCCTCGGTGGTATGGCAGGGGTAAGTGTGAAATGAAAATGCTTCACCCTTCTATATGTATATGCATGTGGTACTGACTTATGTGCAATGCAGGATGCTCGTGACAACATGATCGCCGACCTGCGGGCCCAGCTGGCGGACGCCAGGCGGCAGTTGGTGGCCATCCGACAGGAGTTGGAGATCCTGGTGAGTCTATGCAATGCATTTTTTTGTGACCTGGATTTTTGATGCTTAGCCTTTGACTGACGTTTGCCCCGTGTTTCAGCGGGCCCACCAGACAGCGGCAGCCGGGATGGCTGGTGGAGCGGGTTCCAGTTCGCGGGGCCCTCCTCCGGAGGTTTCTGCCCTCCAGGAGCAGCTGGCGCACGCGGTGGCTCGGGCTGAGGAGGCCGAGCGTGACCGCGAGGCTCGAGTGAGTGTTTGCTTGGCCCCGACCCTTTTCTAGCTGCTTTCCTTCTATCACTGTTCTCTTACGGTGCTTGCGTGATTTGACAGGTGGCCGAGATTCGGGAGGCCCTGTGCGCGTGCTGTTCGTGCTGAGCAGGAGCGCGATGCCTGGGTGGCAGAGCGCGATGCCTGGGTGGCAGAGCGTGACGCCCGGATTGCGGAGCTCGAGGAGGAGCGTCGACGGGAGGCTGAGGAGCTCCCTCGTGACGTGCTGGATCTGCGGATCGCCCTCGAGCTGTCGAGGAGAGAGGCGATGAGGGAGAGAGAGGAGAGGGAGAGGGATAGGGAGAACGTGGAGAGAGAGAGGGAGAGCGTGGAGAGAGAGAGGGAGAGGGATAGGGAGAGAGAGAGGGAGGAGCGACAGCGGGATCAGACCGAGAGGAGGGCTCTAGAGGCCCAGCTGCTGGAGCTCGATTGAGTCTCGGCACGGCGGAGGGGAGGCTTCGGGAGAGCGAGGAGCGGTACCAGAGAGCGAAGGAACGCGGGGCGCGACTTCGTCAGTCTGGTTCTTTTTCCATGGGCAGCTATCTGGTCTCTTCGGCCGAGGAGCGTCGTCGCGCCTTCGAGGCTGGAGTGCCACCGCAGGGCGAGGCGAGCACGGCTTCTCAGGGTTCGCAGAGGCCCCCTAGGGATCCCCGCAGAGGAGGGAGGAGAGAGATGACCAGGAGGGTGGTGGTGAGAGTTAGAGAGTTGCTTGTACGTCACCCTTCTCACTGTATGATGTACTTTCGGCTATTATATGAAATGGAAGTGCTTTTTTGTGTTGTGTGTACCTTTCTCTCTCCCACACTTTCTTCTTTGCACTGAGTTGTCCTTTGAGGCACGCTCCGCGAGACCTTGCCCTGAACAGCGGGGAACTACGCTTTGCACGGGGGATTTTGTTTCCTTTTCCCCCTTTTGGGCGCGTCCAGGCGCGAGGACGCGTCTTAATCCTTAATTTCAAATTTAAAGCGACGGGTGGTCTTTCTTCTCCCGTGCCTTACCCGCAAATGAGCCCGCCTTCTGCCGAAACTCGCTTGCCCCTTTCTCGTCTTCCTCCTCTTTTGATCGATGGAGTTCGGTGGGCCTGACCACGGTGAAGGTGGAGAGGGACGCGGGACCCCTCGCCCAAGGAGGGACGCGCCCGAGCACGGAACGGCGTCCATGGAGGAGGAAGGGCCGCTCCGGGCCCCCGAGGGACCTGAGGGGCCCGATGGCGTGGGAGGAGGTGAACACGGTCTGGTAGGTGCTTCGATCTCTTCCTCTTTTAATTCATTTTGGGTTTTGAAGCGAGCCGCGCGAGGGGGAAAGGGTTCGGCGAGTGTTGCACTCAAATGATGGACGCGTCCTAGACAGGGGACGCGTTCCTTTTGACTGATATGGGACCCCTTTCTTGGTGCAGGACATGGCAAGGACCCTGGGTCTGGCCGATGAGTGGGCGAGTGCGGACGAGCCGAGCCGCGTCAGGAGGGAGAGTCGCGGCAAGGCGAGGCTCGAGGAGTGGCCCGTACGTCTCCCTGGACAGCAAGGGGGTATACTGGTGCAGGACAGTGCCGACTTCCTGCGGCGGCAGAGAGAGAGCTACGCGGGGCTTCCCCAAGCTGGGGACACGCGTGGCATCGGCGGCTCGCGCGCCCAACTGTCAGAGACTAGGCGGCAGCTGGCCGTCGCTCAACATGAGTTGTCGCTCCTGGTAAGTTATGTGCCGCACTTTTAACTTCAGATTTTGGAGTTTCACTGACGGCCGTTGTTTATTTTGTTCCAGCGTGCCCAGCAGACAGCGACGGTGGGAGTGGCTGGCGGATCTTCCAGTTCCTCGGCCCCTTTTCTCGAGATTGCCTCCCTCCGGGAGCAACTTGCCGGTGCGGTGGCCCGCGCGACCCGGGCGGAAGAGGAGCGTGACGCCTGGGTGGCGACTGTAGCGGAGCTGCGGCATCGCGGTGAGGAGAGACCTTCTCCAGACATCCTGGAGTTAAGGGTTCTTCTGCAGATGATGAGGAGAGAGGCAGAGAGAGAGAAAGCCGAGAGAAGGTCCGAGCGACAGCGGGATCTGACCGAGAGGAGGGCCTTGGAGGCCCAAGTGAGGGAGCTCCAGCTGGGCCTTCAGGCCGTCGTGCAGAGGCTAGGAGGGATGGAGACGCGCTACGAGAGAGCGCGAGAGTTCGGGGAGCGACTCCGCCAGTCCGGTCGCTTTGCCGCCAGTGGCTTCTTTGCCACGCCAGGGGAGGAGCAGCGAGTCACTGCTGCGGAGCAGGCGCCCAGAGGCGAGGCAGGTGCTACTGCACGGGGATCCCGGAGGCTTCTGAGGGACCCTCACCTCGGGGGAGAGGAGGAGAGTGCCCAGAGAGATGAGTGATGGTGAGGATTGGCGAGCTAGTGGACCCGCCACCTCTCTATGATTGTAGTGTTTGTGACAGCTTATGTAGAATTATGAATGGAGTGATTTGATTTTCTGCTGCTTGTTTGTTCTCTTGTGCGTTCCTTCTTCCCTACACTTCTTTTCCTTTGCACTGTTCCCATGTGATGGGTCTGCCGAGACTCCGCCCCAAGCAGAGAATCGCATCTTGTTGTGACCATTTTCCACGGGAATCTGCCGTCGAAGTCAATAATGACGGCCCTAGTTCCTTTTCCCGGATGTTATGTCAAATTTTGCGGACGTCCTCCAAATTATGATAGGGTATCCCTAGACAACATAGGGGCTATTCGTCCTATTCTTCGTCCAGTCAATCACCCTGTGCGAGCGGTGAAGCGACACATGGGACCGCTTAGGCGGTGCCTCATTGCGAGGGCTATCATTGACAGGTGATGGAGGCAATCTTGGCCCGCACTCCTTCCATTTCTATAAATTCTTGTCCCTTTTATCTTCCCAGGTATATCGAGAGCTAACTCGAGGAGCACAATTTCTTACGGGAGAGGAGGAGTTCAAAATTCTGAGAGTTGGATGGAGGGCGAATCTTCCCATTCCTCGAAGAGAAGCAGGTCCAGTGGTAGTAGTTCCAGGAGGCTTTCAGACCTTGAAGGGCACTTCAGCGAAAGGGCCCAATCACAACTCGTAAGCCAAGTTTTCTTGCCCTTTTCTCATTCTTTCTTCCTTTCTTCTGACCAAACCTCACCCCCATTCCTTGTATGTGTAGGTTGTGATGAAATCACAAATCTTATGGGAGTTGGTAGTAGCAGCGTACAGGGGCCTCCCAGATTTTCAGAAGGCGAGGCTAGACGTGATGGGATTTGGTACCTTCCTTCGGATCGAGCCGATCCAGCTTGACCTAGTCCTGATCCAAGCCTTGTGTGAGAGATGGGACCCAGTGAGCCGGGCATTCCTGATGCCCTGGGGGCACATGGTGCCCAGCTTGGAGGATGTGGTCCGGATCACAAGCCTGAAGGTAGAGGGCGAGGCAGTGACCGGAGTCACTTACGCGGACTATAGAGAAGGTGCCCAGAAGTTACTGGGTTTGGACCTGGATGGTCGGAAAAACAGGTCGGTAGCTAGGGCGTCCCTGATGGATGCATTAGGGCTCACCGACACTCGTCGGCGGGACGATGAATCCTCAGAAGAGTTCATGGAAAGGATAGAAATAGGATGCCGCGCCGTGTACTGCACAGATTTCGGCGACTGGGAAAGATGCAACATAGATTTGAGGAGATTTCTCCTCTTCCTTTTGGGGAGATTGGTACTGGGCTCGAAAGGGGACGGTATCCAATGTTGCTTCCTGGAGCTGCTGTCAGACCTTGAAAGAGTAGGGTATTATGCCTGGGGAGCCGCCATGCTGGCACACTTGTTTGCAGGCCTATTCCAAGAAACGGATCGTGAGATGACTGTGAGTGGTTTCACACCATTCATCCAGGTATTTTTTGGTTTTGCTTGTTTTGTATTTTTTTGTGTTTTTGCAAAGTTCTGATGGCCTGCGCCGAGCAGCTGTGGAGCTATTATTACCTCCCTATGGGGAGAGCTCGGCATTGGCGACCTGCGATGGTGCCGCTAGCCAGGCGGTGGGAACCCATCATGAGTGCGGCACCCCTAACCTACCAACTGATGGTGCTAAGGCGGGAGCTACAGGAGTTCCCTGCAGCGATGGTAAACTGGAGACCCTACTCAGACATGGTCGATGCCGACCAGCCGTGGGTTCTAGCAAGTCGTGCCCGGTTCGGACGGGAACTGTGGATGCACTGCCTGAATGAAATCGAGCCGCTTCGGCTACGATTAGTTATGAGGACTTTAGGACTGGCTCAGAATGGGTGGATACGGCTGCGCCACCTCGTGTCGGGAGAAAGACGCGGGGACCGGCGACCTGCATTGACTGGCGCGTGCGATTCCCCGAACAGTACGAAGACTGGCAACGGGGTGGCACGATTGTAGAATCACAGGCGCGGGATAGCGAGGACTACTTGCGTCTATATAGGACAAAGTACGCAGAGCGGCTCCAACCCCGGGGACTTGTGGAGGTAGGTTTCCCCTTTTTCTCTTTTCTTCTTTCTCCTTTTTTGGTTTTCTGGTGAAAATGCTGACTTGTAAGGCTGCAGGATGTCCGGGATGCCATGATAGCGAATTTACGAACTCGCTTGGCAGAGATGGAACAACAGTTGGGCGATGCCCGCGGAGCTACGAGCGCCTTGGTAGGTGTACAGTACGTTCCTAATTAAAACCCCAGATTCCAGATGTTGGCTGCTAATTCACGCGGTCGTAGCATGCCCAGATTGGCGCGGCTTCCCCAGCGACGGGAGTAGGTGGTACCTCCTCCAGCTTGTGGATTCCTACCTCAGAACTTGACTTGCTTCATGAGCAACTTGCTCACGCCACGCAGCGTGCTGCGGAGGCAGAAGGGATGCTCCGTATACAGGTAAAAGTTTCAGTGTTGAGTTCTCTTTGTTTACGCCTTATCGTGTATCTGAGATGGTACACTTGGCAGGAAAAGGAGACGGAAGAAGCGCTTGGCCAAGCTGCGCAGAAGGAGGCTAGGATAGCAGAACTGGAGAGGGAACTGCGGCGTCATCCTGATGACGACTCTTCCAGGGATGCTATGGAACTGAGGATCACTCTCCAGTTGGAGAGGGAAGACCGTGAGAGAGAACGTGCAGAGAGAGAAAGAGACGCGGAGAGAGAAAGAGCCAACAGTTTGACTGAAAGGGAGGAACGAAGGGCCATGGAGGCCCAACTATTCGAACTCCGAATCAGCCTTGGTCTTGCTGAACAGTGGCTGAGAGATGGTGAGGAGCGCTACCGAAGAGCACGAGAGCGTGGCTTTCGTGTTGGTAGCTTCTCTGCTGCTTCCGTAGATCAACGCCGGGATGCGGGAATAGGAAGAGGAGTACAGAGCAGTAGGAGTACCGCTTTTCGTAGTTGGGTAGCACCTTTGAGAACGTTTTGCCCGGAGAGTAGTGGGACGAGTGATGCAGAGAGAGAGGGCGGAACTTGATGTAATTTTTTTTGTTTTTGGAATAAAATACAAGGTTTGGTTTGTTTGTTTTTCACCTTTGCTTCAGTTGCCTGAATCCCTGCACATATCACTGAAACAAACAAATCAGAATTTCTGTTCTGACTTGGCCCCTTGCTCAATAAGCAAATGGTCACTGTGACTGTCCTTGATAACTGGTCAAGGGGCCAAGCCTTTATTTAACGAAGGCAAGGGAAAGATGCGGTGATGATAAATGCGACAGGCAAGCACACGAATGCAAGCGGTATTAAAAGTGAGATGCTGCACGCAAATGTAATCATGCAAAATTGATTTGTTTTCTTTTTTATATTTGATATTTTTTGTTTTATCATAAAAAGATTTTTTTTGTTTGCAAATATGTGCATTTTCTCTTTTCCATTTTTTTTGCTTTTATCATTTCAATTTTTTTATTGCTAACGCCCGGCAAGCACCCAAATGGCACCTAACCTACGTGAGACAGGGGTTTCTTACTAACCTCCCAGGTATCCTAAGTGCACATCTAGGTTGATTTGGGCCTCTAGACCCCTCGAATGATGATCCCGCCGGCTAAGACTTACCCTGATGACAATACCGTCATGCCATGCTTAGGCTCCCAGTTGCTTCCGACCACAGGGATTCACCCAAAAGGTGTTTGAGGTAAATGATTTGCCCGACCCGGGTCTGTTTCCTCACAACTCTAGATGGTATAAGATGGAACACCCTGGAACCCTAACGACCAACCGCGCGACGCTGACCCGGAATCAGACGCCGTCGCACCCATAGGTGACGCGCTTGCATTGGCCTAAGCCCGAGGTTAAACAAGAAGACATCAAGGTGGTAAACAGGGGTCTTGACCAGCCAGAAACACGGAGACTCCTTCGCAGCGATAGCTTTTGCTTTTCAAAGTAGGCAACCAAATGTGTATATTAAAATAAGGTCGCAGACCCTAGGCAGTTTTCACCCTTCAGAAACTCCATCGAACCTTCATCTTTAGAGGGAGAAGGAAGAGCGTAGGGGATAAACCTCCTGAGAGGACCGGCAAAGCCGTTAACCCGGCGAGCGAATAAGGGCCCATTAACTCTTTCCTTTCGGACAACTTCGGACCAAATCTCGAGCATTTACATTCCACGGCCCCTTTGTGGATTCAGACTTTTGCTTTGAGGGGTTCCGTTTATCGCAACAGGCACGGTCACGACCAGGCTTTTCTCTTGATTTTGACTTTGTATTTCTTTTTGTGAGGGAGATATAGTCGTTTGACGTTTGTGGGCTCCCTTTTTGTATGCCTGCGGGGACACTGCCCTCTTCTCGTGCACTGATCGATGCTCGAGGAAATGGATCCTACTCTTGCCCTTGGGGTTTGAGTTTCGGTTTCTCATGCTCAGCGTTTTAAGGGCGCCGACTGTCTCATTTGGTCGAAGAGAAAGAATAAAGATTACAGCTTCCGGAGATCTTCTAGGTGTGGCCCTACCGTAGGTGATGCTACCAACTTTTTTGAATAAAATACATAAGTGAACACATGTTAGCTTCCTTCGAGCGAGCATAGGCCGACGTGGCCGGACAGGGGTCTCCACGGTTCTGGCAAACCAAGACCCGGTGCCTACCAAGCCTTAATGGGCCCTATCCTAACATGAAGGTTAGATGCAGGGACTTAACTATATGGTGACTGCCGGGCATCGGCATTTTGAATTTTCCATATTTTTAGTGGTTTTCAATATTTCTTTGTTTTTTGATGTTTTTATCTTTTCATCATTTTTTTTGTTTGTGCTAAGGGTAGTATTTCTTAAGATAAAGCCCATTCCAAGGGTGGGATAACTCGGTCCCTTCGGCGTTGACTAGCTTGTAGGCGTTGCCAGGGTACACGGCTTGAATTACAAATGGTCCTTCCCAATTGGGTTGGAGCTTAGAACGCGGCCCTCCAGGTTTGACAAAAATTCTTTTTACGACCATCTCACCGACTTTGAATTTTCTCTCAACGACTTTCTTTTGGTAAAAGCGAGCGAGTCTATTTTGATACACACGCGCGTGTTCGGCAGCGGCCAGCCGCTTCTCATCCAAGAGTTCCAACTGGGCGAGGAGTGAATTACGACGATCGTCGAGGGGAAATTCCTCGTCCAATTGTACCCTGAGAGAAGGGATCAGAGTCTCGTACGGGACTACCGCTTCCATACCATAAGTAAGGGCAAATGGAGTCTGCCCGGTGGGGGTACGGATTGAAGTGCGATAGGCCCATAGGGCTTCGATAAGCTTTTCTGGCCAGTCTGAAAACTTACTAGACTCGCAGGTTTTTTTGATGATTTTGAGCAATGTTTTATTGGTGGCCTCCGCTTGGCCGTTACCTTGTGGGTAATATGGCGATGAATGATGCAATGCAATTGCGTACCTTTTGCAGAGGTCCTGTAGGTCCTGAGAAATGAACTGTGGCCCATTGTCGGTGACGATCGTGCTTGGGATGCCGAATCTGGCGAGGATGTTCTTCATGATGAACTTGCAGACTGTTGACGCCTTGATTTCCGCGTAAGCTTCGGCTTCGGCCCATTTGGTGAAGTATTCCGTCGCAGTAAGGATGAAAGATTTCTGCTTGGTGAGGGAATTGGGATCACCTAGGGGACCAATGATGTCGAATGCCCACATGGAGAAAGGCCATGGGGAGGATATTGGATGAAGTGAGGAAGATGGTGAATGGATTTTATCGGCGTGAAGTTGACACTTGACACACCTACGGACATAGACAGCACAATCCTCTTCCATAGTGGGCCAATAAAAGCCTTGCCGAATGATCTTCTTGGCGAGCATCTGACTATTCACGTGGCCACCGCACACACCCGAGTGCGTCTCCTCTACACATTTCCAAACCTCATCGTCACCAAGACATCTTAACAGAATACCAGTAAGGCTCCTCCTATAGAGTAGACCTCCAACCAAAGTATATTTCTGAGCCACCCTTCTTATGGCTTTCTTGTCCTCTGTGGTGGCCCCTTCAGGATAAGACTGATCTTGGCAGTATTTGACAATTTCATAGAACCATGGTTTCTCTTCATCAGCCAGTTCTTCTTCGGCCTCTGCCAACATGATTTCCCTCTTTCAAGGATATCTTCCTGCAGGATCTTCCTTGCTATCCTGTCTTTGATATTTACGTAGGAAGCATCATCGATTGCAGGGGCGTGAAGTTTGTAGATGGAAATGGACTTAAACCATCTTCCTAGAGGGAACCTTATGGATGATGCCAACGAGGCGAGGGCATCGGCGAGAATATTCTGATGACGAGGGACATGAACAAAGATCAGTTTGGCGAACAGTTTGGCAAAGGCAGCAGTGAGTTCTTGGTATGGCTTGAGTTTGGGATCGCGAGTGCGATACTTAGTGAGCACCTGGCGAAGGATGAGTTGACTATCACCTACGACTCGCAACTCAGTGATACGAAAAGAATGGGCGAGTTCTAGGCCAGCTAGAAGAGCTTCATATTCGGCTATATTGTTGGTAACTGGAAATTTGAGCTGGTATGCCAATGGGAATGTGAGGCCTTCAGGCGACAGGAGGGCGATGCCGATTCCTCTCCCTTGAGAATTCAGAGCTCCATCAAAATATAGTGTCCACATTGGCTCATCTGATTGGTTGACGGACATTAGTTCCTCATCTGGAAACTCTGATTGGACGGGATCGAACTTGGGAAGAGGATGGTGAGCGAGATGCTCGGCTATGGCATAGCCTTTAATCGCCTTTTGCTGGATGTAGGTGATGTCGAACTGAGAGAGAAAACTTTGCCAGCGTGCTAGCCTATCCGTAAGGACGGCTTTCTCCAGAAGGAATTTGATAGGATTCATCGAGCAATCAAGTGGACCTCATGAGCCAAGAAGTAGTGTTTCAATTTCTGCACTACCCAAACGAGGGCAGCACAGGTTTTCTCCATGACGGTGTACTTCTGCTCACAGGGATTGAGAAGTTTGGACAAGTAATAGGTTGCCCGTTCCTTGCCTTCTTCATCAGCTTGTGCGAGGACGGCTCCCACGGAGTCATCCAAGACTGAGACGTAAAGGATCAGAGGTTTTTCTGGTTTGGGTGGAATGAGAACGGGTGGACTAGCCAGATATTCCTTCAACCCTTCAAAAGCTTTCTGACATTTAGAATTCCAGTGGAATTCTACTCCTGGCTTGGTCAACTCGTAGAGAGGTCTACACCTTTGTGAATGTTGAGACACAAACCGACGAATAAACTGCAACCTCCCGATTAAACCTCGGACTTCCCTCAAATTCTTGGGAGGCGGCATATCCCTGATGGCCTTAGCTTTGTCGGGATCTATCTCGATCCCTCTTTTACTCACAATGAACCCCAGCAATTTACCCGACGACACACCAAACACACACTTTTTCGGGTTCATTTTCAATTGGAACTCTCTTGACCTTTGCAAGACCTTAGCCAAAACTTCTGGATGTTCCATCCTGGTCCTTGATTTCACCAATAAGTCATCCACATACACTTCCAGATATATGTGCATCATGTCATGAAATATGGCCATCATCGCTCTTTGGTAAGTAGCTCCAGCATTCTTTAATCCGAACGGCATGACCACGTAACAATATGTTCCCCAAGGGGTAGTGAATGACGTCTTTTCCTGATCCTCTTCTGCCAAACGAATTTGATTGTATCCTGAAAATCCATCCATGAAAGAGAGGGTTTCGTAGCCTGCCGTGTTATCAATCAGCACATCAATGTGAGGTAAGGGAAAATCATCCTTTGGACACGCGCGGTTAAGGTCCCGGAAGTCGATGCAAATCCTGACTTTCCCATCTTTTTTCATGACCGGGACAATGTTCGCCACCCATTGAGGATAAAGGACGACTCTAATGAACCTGGCTTTGTGGAGCTTATCGACCTCTTCCTTCATTTTCAAAGCCATCTGAGGGTGGAAACGCCTTAACCTTTGTTTTACCGAGATGGACCCTGGTTTTAGGGTTAAACGGTGTTCGACCAAGGTTGAATCCAGACCCGGCATATCCTCGTAGCTCCATGCAAACGTGTCCTTATATTCCTTGAGAACCTCAATTAATGCCTCTTCTTCAGAGGGTGGTAGGTTGTCACTTATGAGGATGATCCTAGGGTCTTCCTCAGTTCCCAAGTTGACTTCTTTGGTGGATTCTTCTACGGCGGTTGACGGCTCGTCGAATCTCCTCATTCCACTAGCGTATGCGCCCGCCGCATCCTCATATTCTTCACCCTCATCTTCAGTGGGGCATTCTTCATCCGTGATCTCGTAGACTCCATACCCTTCATCAGATGCACAGTCGCCCTCGCATTCTATTTCGGGTAGCTGGATGGGATTTTCTAACAACTGGGGGATGGCAAGAAGGGCCTGACACCTGGCGGCCAAATCCAGAAGGAATCGACGAGGGATCTGCCTACCCTTGGACTTCTTCCTAGGTACTACCCTTGGCCTATCATTCCTAGATTGACTGACAATATTTACAGAAGAAGAGGAAGACGAAGAGGATGGTGTAGAATGTACAGGAGAAGACCCCTCAGAGGAGGGGTAGAAAAGGTCGCTCATCGGACCTTGGACGGGTGGTCCGCAAGGCGGTACGCACCCGTGGGAGATGTAGGAGGTTTCCTCAACGAAGATGTGTTGTTGGGGAGTTTGAAAATTGACGTTTTTTTTTCATTTTCATTTTTAATGACAAAGCAGTGAAAAGAGATTGGAGGAGAGAGAAAAGGGGTTATGGCTAGAGGATTGTGAGGCTCATAGAGCAGATCATGGTTGAAGACCTGGCGCGGGTTGAAAAGCCCGCGCAGGTATGTAAGCAAGAAGGGGACCTGGGAAGATCATCAGACAATTGTCTGGCCCAGGAAGAAGATATCAGCAAAGGCTGAGACGAGTGGATGGAGAGGATGGCGGCTAATGAGCCGTCGACGGCAATGCTGAGGACGGATGAAGATCCGTCGATGACAGAGTCCTTCTGGCGAGGACGAGGATAGTTTGGAACCTTGGCAAGAGTGGTAATATTCTCTGGTATTTCGGAGATCAATGGTGGTCCTTCAAGCTGCGGAGACGAGAACATCCTTTCCAGTGCAACGGAAATGTCCCGTATGTCGAACCATTTGTCCCACTCGCATTCCGGATCTTTGATCTTGCCTCTTTTGGTGATCCTCGGACATTTTTCAGCCAAATATACAGCATGTGATCCCCCATATGCTTCTCGTGGGTGATCTCCCATCTGAACAACGGGCCCTCTGTTGAAGTGGTTTGATAGAGTCCACGTGAGGGGCTTCCAATCTGCCTTGAACGGTCCTTTGAAGCCTAGGCCAAACCTACGGTTCGGCCTAATTTCTTTTGGCGGCTTGAGCATACCCTGTAACTGTGCGCCCAGACCTTTTCCCTGTTGATAGCCGATGTTCCTCATAATCTCCCAACCTTTGGAGTGAAAAGGGAGACATGATGTTGTGGTTGCCCTGACCGGCTCCTTTGGTGCTAGTGGAACATGAGATGGATCACGTACGTCCAGCAGTGACAATATGGGCCGATGAGACGGCCAAACAGAAGGCAGAGAGGTGTTGATAGCATCCACTGTGTGAAGGACAGGTGTACTGACCACTTTAATAATTCTCCCATTGTAAGGAAACTTCATGCACTGATGGTTGGTGGAAGGCACAGCGTCCATGGCTTCGATGTAAGGGCGACCCAGTATAGCCTTGAATGTGGGGTCCATGTCGAGGACATGGAATTCCGTGGGAATTGACATGGGGCCTAGTTCTGCCTTCAGAATAATCATCCCCTGCGGTGGCCTTTTGCTATTGTCATAAGCCGTGACCGTGATCGAGGAAGGTCTTATTTGTTCCTCGTTGACCCCACACAACTGAAGAGTGCTCATGGAGATCACATTTATGGATGCACCCGTGTCCACAAGACACGGGTTTATGGATACCCCATTAATTTTTATTGAAATGCACAATGCATATTTCCGAGCTTCCTTGGGAGCGAGCTCGTAGTTGTGAAACATGATGGCCGGTTGTGTGTCTGTTGGGGTCAGGACGGTCGAAATCTTCTCCACGGGAGGTCTTCATTAACCATGACCTTTGAAGGTACTCCATTAAGGCTGCCTGGTGGGATGTGGATCTTTGAAGTAGCTCCAGGATGGAGATCCGAGCAGGTGTCTTGTCCAAGTGTTTCAATAGATCATACTGTGTTCCAGGGATAGCTCTTTCTGGTTGTTCTCCATCATCCTTCTCTGGCTGAGATAGCTCAGGATTCTGACTGTTGTGGGGGAAAACCCTGTGGAAAATCCTTCCACTCCGGAGCACCATTGCCTGCGGCTTTTGTACCTCTGTGGGGGTAGCAGTGGGTTTTAACAGGGGTTTGAGGGGTAGTAGTGGAGGAATGGTTGATGAAGCAGGGGTGATGACGGGAGCAGGGATTCTGATGAGGGGTTTGTTAGGTGGAGGCATGGTGGAGGTAGAGGGGATATCGCGCGGATTATGAAGGATAAGGGGTCTGGAAGGTGGAGGCGGAGGCAAAGTGGAAGTGGGTAAGGTTTGAAACGGGTAATGGTTTTGAGGTGGATGGTGGGTGATGAGTGGTTTTGAAGGCATTAGTGGTGATGTGGTGGAGAAAGACGGGGTTATGTATGGTTGACGGATGATAAGGGGTTTAGAAGGCGTAGGGGTAAATGTGGTAGAGGTGGATGGTAAAGTGGGGGAGTGAGAGAAGGTGAGAGGGTGTGAAGGCGTAGTGGAGAGTGTCGGTTGATAGGAGGTCGGGGTACGGATGAGAGGGCGTAATGGTAGTGGAAATGGTGATGGTGATACTGACGCGGGTTGATGAGAGAGAGGTGCTACCCGGGCAAGGTGAGGGGGTTGCATGACGATAGGGTTGGAGGTAGAAAGAATGGAGGTACTTTCCCGGTGCCACACCTGCTCTCTCCCGACTTCCGGGAAGGAGGAGATGGGGTTAACCTGATGATTGGGCTGTTGGTGCTCTGGTAATGGATTCTGGATTATTCCCATGTCGGGCTGTTGTTGTGGGGCCTGCTGAGGCTGTTGTTGTTGTTGTGGTTGCTGCTGCTGCTGCTGTTGTAACTGCTGCTGTGGCCTCTGAGGAGGTCTCCTAGCCTTGAGAGCCGCGACGTACCGTCTCATCTCATCCCAATCTATTTGATGTTCATCATTCATATCATGGATGTAATCTTTGAAATGGAAGCAGTAATCTACTGTGTGTCCCGGCTGCCTGTGGTAGACGCAGTATTTGGAGGTATCAACATTGGGGGGCCACGCGGGCCTTTCTCTGGGTAGGGCGAGTTGGTTTGATGCCATGAGGGCATTAAAAATGTCTGCTAAGGTTTCCGGCAATGGTGGATAGTAGGCTCTCTTGGGACCGAGCGGCCTCCTTTGTTGCTGTTGGGGACCATAGTTCCCGGGGGTGGAACTTGGTTGTACTGAAGCGGTGGTTGTTGTTGCTGAGGTTGTGGTTGTTGTTGCTGGGGTTGGCGTAATGGAGGCATATTATCCTGGGGTGGATTATTTTGGGGTGGAGGACGAAGAGGGAAAGGACCTGGTTGAAGGGGAAGTCGGGGCATTTGTGGAGGCCTTGGGTTGACTGCATAGTTGGCATTGTTGACCGCACTGACTTGCTCATTTGTCACGACCCCTTCTGTGGCTCCGCCCGGGACACCAGCGCCTGTCTTTCTGACCACTTTGGGCTTCGGCGACTCAAACATGTTCATGATGGGGGAGTCTTTTAGCTGGGTTTGGATGTATCGGGCCCTTTCATAGAGTTCCTCCATTGTAGTAAGTTTATTCATGGCCAGGACATGTCTGAACTGTGGGGTTGCATTAGACACAATCATCTTCACTTGTTCGGGCTCGGAGAGGGTATCCCTTATTCTTTCCGCCAGAGACCTCCATCTATCAGCATATCGGACAAAATCCTCGTCGGGTTTCATCTTTTCGGCCACTAGGTCGGTAATGGAGAGTGAGGGACCGACCCTATCCCTATATTTCTGCAAGAACCTTCTCTGGACTATTTCAAAATTCTCGGCCTCGCGGGGCTCCAGAGAATAGAACCACTCAAGCGCGGGACCATCCAATGATCTCCGAAAGAGGTATGCCAGGGACCTCTGATCGTTTTGCCAGTAAGAGGACTCATACATGAAATCCTTGAGATGAATGAAGGGGTTGCCGGTACCATTGTATCTGCGGTACGTGGGCATTTCGGAGGGAGGAAGATGAATGACGGGAAGGATTGGCAAAGCAACCTCCGGGGTGGCTTTCACGTCCACCATCCTTCTCAGATTTTGAAACTGCTCGTCCATGCGGTTGAACCTATTGAGGAGCGATTGGGCGAGCTCCTCTGGGGGTGAAGGTGGCACTTGCCACTGGGGGAGAAACTGTCTCCCGGAGACTTGAGGGGGGAACCCCGAATGAGAGGGAGCTGTCGGACCGCCGACAGTTGGCCCTGGCTGAAGCGGCGTGTGGGGAACAACGGGAGTTTGAGATTGTGACGGGAACTGGAATGAGGGTGGTTGTTGGCTCGCTTGACCTTGAAGCGAGGGAGACTGGATGGCTTGCGCCAATGAGGAGATGGAATGGCCTGCACGGACTCTTGGAGAGGTGCGATGGCCGGAGTTGATTCCTGGGGCGTGGGGGAAACAGATTTCCCCTTTAGAATGGCCTGGAAGGCCCGGAGCTGTTCAGAGGTAAGCTCCGTGTTGGCGAGGACGCCCAGTAAGGAAGAGATATCCTGTGGTAGGGACGTGTCCCCGGCAATAACCTGCACCTCATGTGAGGGGTCATGAGAAGGACCCGAGTCCATAGCATAGACTCGCGGGTCGGCTGTCAAACCACGACTAGGGTGGTTTTCCTCAGAAGACTCGTGAGACATGCTCACAGTTTTCCCAGAACGCAAAAACATACACTAGCAAGTAGGTAGCAGAGATTATCAAACAAGTGGATGCCTTTACGCCCTTTTTTGTGTTTTGATTTTGATGATTTTTTTTGTATTTTTAGCGAGATCCGAAGTTCACACAAAATGGGGACCCTAGTTTATTTTTGTTTCACCGCCGTGTCAGCTAGGGTCTCTCGTCTCACCACGAATGAAATGACTAACTCCGGGGAACTTCAATGGTACAACCAGCCCAGTGAACGAAGAGGAGATTCTTCGATGTCGGGGACTTACGGAGGTCCCAGTGTAGGAGATTCTAGTCCGTTGAGAGGAATTCCCAAACGGAGAGTCCTTCCTTCACCGGGAAAGGGTGATCCTCAAAAAATGAAAAAAAGGATAGAAAAGAGGAATGGATGTATGCAATGGAATGCTGACAGATATATGGAGTGGGAAAACAACAGAAATAACAGACATATAATAAACAAAGAACCAATCAAAACTGACGGTGCTGCCGTGAGCACAACGGGGGCGCGCGCGGGCGCGAAGGTGGAGAGGCACGGATGGTGCCGAACTTGCAAGGGTAGCCGAAAGGAAGCAGTAGAGGTCCCACCGTGATCGCCAATCTGTGAGCGACGTCACGCGGTTCGGGGAAGAGCGGAGAGGACGCGGAGCGCGCGCGGGCTCCTCTTTTCTTTCTTTTGGTGTTTGTTTGCTGCAACACAGAAATAAGAGAAGAGAGAGAAGGGGCCACCACGGGAGATTGCTCCGGCGGGGCGAGCGGGACAAGTGTGATATAGCAAAATATGGGGTTTAAACGGCCATAGCGGGAAGTGACTCGCCGCGGCCTCGGGGGGACGGGAATGGTGCAAAAATTAAATAACAAGAATTGAAACGGCCATTGGGGAAGTGACTCGCCGCGGCCTCGAGAATATGAGCAGATAATAAGATGACAGAATATAGAGAGAATACAAAGAGCGGGAATTTAAACGGCCATTGGGGAAGTGACTCGCCGCGGCCTCGAGAACACAAACAGATAAGAATATAACGTATAAGAACGTGAATTTAAACGGCCATTGGGGAAGTGACTCGCCGCGGCCTCGAGAACACGAATAGATAAGAATATAACATATAAAAACGGGAATTTAAACGGCCATTGGGGAAGTGACTCGCCGCGGCCTCGAGAATATGAGCAGAATATAACAGAGTATAAGAGAATATAAGAACGGAAATTTAAACGGCCATTGGGGAAGTGACTCGCCGCGGCCTCGAAAATAAGATGTGATCGCCAGGGGCCGAAAGACCCCAAAATAAGAAAGTGATCGCGCCTACCTCAAGAGCGGGAGATGGCGGGTTGCTTCTTCCTCTCCCTCCGGCCGGCCGACGGAGAGGGCTTTCCTCGGCTACCCTTGCAAAACAACGACAAACAAATGACAAGTGGATTAGAAAGATGGAGGTGTAGTATTCAAATCCTTGCGATAAAAATAACGAAATGATGGCAAGACACACACCTGGTTGGTGTTATCTTTTAAACCCCTCTCGGACTCGAGTAGGAGGAAAATGAGATGATGGATGCAAGAAGTATAAAAGAAGAGGCGCCCTTATGAAGGGGGATAGAGGATGCGAGATGATGAATGCAAAAGAACTACGAAGAAAAAGGGGAAGAAAAGGCTTATTGGATGAGCCGAGGGTGAAATCCGGCGGAGCTC
Source organism: Amorphophallus konjac (assembly GCA_022559845.1). Taxonomy (NCBI): domain Eukaryota; kingdom Viridiplantae; phylum Streptophyta; class Magnoliopsida; order Alismatales; family Araceae; genus Amorphophallus; species Amorphophallus konjac. Next base: position 308,521,790 of record CM040119.1, on the reverse strand, counting down.
CGGCAGCGTGGGGACGACGTGGAAGCGCGGTGGATGAAGACGACCTTCCTCTCGCGAGCGTGAGCACCCGAGAAGCCGGCAGAACCTCCACCTACAAAAGAACCCACGGGTTAGAAAATGACTCCGTAGCCTCTGGGCTCCGGCAGCCTATCGGATCACTTCTGAGCTCTCCCAGAACTGAGGGGGTGGGCCTCTATTTATAGGGCTCCGGAGGGTGGAGGCGTCCAGGACCCTGGACACCTCCATCAGGGCCGAAATAATATTTTATTCTATTTTTATTGATTTTTTTGGAATACTTTTGTGGAGGCGTCCAGGGTCCCGGACGCCTCAAGCAGGTCCACCGAAAGCCGACGACGGCCGCACGCGGTTTGGCACAACGCGTGGTTTTGTGAGCGGCGCCTCGTGATTCAGAAATGGGCGCGTCCAGCTGACTGGACGTCTCTATAATTTGGATTTTTTCACACACGACAAACCGTCGTTCGGTGGCCGGCGCCCGTGAGGGTTTTGATGGAGGCGTCCAGGGGCCTGGACGCCTCCAAAATTATATTATTTTTTATTTTTCTTTTGTCTTTTATACCAGGGCTGGCATTTTAATTTTTTTATTTGTTTTTATGGAGGCGTCCAGGGGCCTGGACGCCTCCATTAATATATATATTTTTATTATTTTTTGTCTTTTTTATGCCAAGTGGCATTTTATAAATATTTATTATTATTAGTTTTTATGGAGGCGTCCAGGGGCCTGGACGCCTCCATTAAAATATATATATTTTTATTTATTTTTGGGCCCTGAGAAAAATAATAAAATAAATTAAAAAGATGGGGGCGTCCAGGGGCCTGGACGCCCCCATTAAGACCCACCCGGGTCCTCAAATCAGGCGTCGGCGGCCGCCCGGTAGACCCCCTTCTTGATTCCGGAACCTCTTGATGCGTCCGACTGGTGTTGATGTTGTCCGAATGCCCTGACGAGACGATTCCGGATGCCAAAAAAGGCAGAAGAAGACCCAAGCAAAGGAAGCACTCGAGCGATTCAAAATGCGTAAGCCGTTGCGGGGCGTTGTATAGTAATATGAGACTTTCTCAGGAGACGTCAAGAATGGCGTGTCTACAGGCACTGGCGAAGAGACCAAGAGAACAACAAATTAGGCCAGCTCCCGACGCCCTGTCGGCACTGGCGAAGAGACAAAGAGATCAACAAACCAGGTCAGCTCCCGACACCCTATCGGCACTGGCGAAGAGACCAACAAACCAGGTCAGTTCCCGACACCCTGTCGGCACTGACGAAGAGACAAAGAGACCAACAAGCCATGTCAGCCCCCGACACCCTGTCGGCACTGATGAAAAGACCAAGAGATCAATATATCACGTCAGCTCCCGACACCCTGTCGGCACTGACGAAGAGACCAAGAGAACAACAAACCAGGCCAGCTCCCGACACTCTGTCGGCACTGGCGAAGAGACCAAGAGAAAACCAAACCAGGCCAGATCCCGACACTCTGTCGGCACCGGCGAAGAGACCAAGAGAAAAAAAAATGAACCAGGCCAGCTCCTGACACCCTGTCGGCACTGGCAAAGAGACCAAGAGATCAACATATCATGTCAGCTCCCGACACACTGTCGGCACTGACGAAGAGACCAAGAGACAATAAGCCAGACCAGCCCCCGGCACCCTGTCGGCGCTGGCGAAGAGACAAAGAGAACAACAGACCAGGCCAGCTCCCGACACCCTGTCGGCACTGGCGAAGAGACAAAGAGACAACAGACCAGGCCAGCTCCCGACACCCTGTCGGCACTGGCGAAGAGACAAAGAGACAACAGACCAGGCCAGCTCCCGACACCCTGTCGGCACTGACGAAGAGACCAAGAGACCAACAAACCGGGTCAGTTCCCGGCACCTTGCCGGCACGGACAAAGAGAAGAAAAGACAAACAGACCATGGCGGCTCCCGACGCCCTGTCAGTGATGATGAAAAAGAGAAGAAGAGACCAACATGCTACGGCAGCTCCTGACGCACTGTCAGCACTAACGAAGAGAAGAGGAGACCAACATGTCAAGTCGGCTTCTGACACCCCGTCGGCATCGACGAAGAGAAAAGAGACAAGTACACCCACGGGCACCGCCCGGCTCATCCTTCGCCTGCGCTACCCGTGGGTGGGGGGCATTTATGGACACCAAAAAATTGCACACCAAACACCCTGCTCGGCCCAGCATCAACAACGGCGCCGAGTGAAGAACCCCCGGAGAGATTGGTAATCCAGACGCCCCCACATATGCACACTACCGTGGAGCCGTCCCCGGAGCCACGACAGCAAAGAGAAACCAACCCCCATGAAGCTCACAATCCGCGGCCCCCGAAGAAAATTAAACGAATCATAACGCGTGTTCAAAACGGGCCCAAGTCAAGCCTCAGCGGCACACCCCCTGGGCCTTCAGCGGCACAGCCCTTTGGCCTTCAGCGGCACGCCCTTTGGCCTTCAGCGGCACGCCCTTTGGGCTTCAGCGGCACGGCCCCAGGGTGTTCAGCGGCACACCCTTCAGGCCGTTCAGCGGCACGCCCACAAAGCCTTCAGCGGCACGCCCGTTTGGCCCCTCAGCGGCACAGCCCCTGGCTTTAGCGGCACGCCCAGCCTGGGCTTCAGCGGCATGGCCCCCAGGGTGTTCAGCGGCACACCCTTTAGGCCATTCAGCGGCACGCCCACAAAGCCTTCAGCGGCACGCCCGTTTGGCCCCTCAGCGGCACAGCCCCTGGCCTCAGCGGCACGCCCCATGGGCCTTCAGCGGCACGCCCAGCCTGGGCTTCAGCGGCACGGCCCCCAGGGTGTTCAGCGGCACACCCTTCAGGCCATTCAGCGGCACGCCCGTTTGGCCCCTCAGCGGCACAGCCCCTGGCCTCGGCGGCACGCCCCATGGGCTTTCAGCGGCACGCCCATTCGGGCCCCCAGTGGTACGCCATTTTGGCTCCCCCGCGGCACGCTTGTTCAGCCCGCCAGCGGCACAGCGTGAAGCATCTTCAACGGAGCCCATGCCCTACGGATCCTTGGCGCGCAGTGGGCCGTCCGAGGTGTCGCCTGGGGAGAGGGCCACGCTGCCTATCCCCCTGCCACCCAGGACAATGGGGTCAACCCCCATTCAATACCTGTCGAATCGTTCCGACCTTTGGACGCTCGCCGTGGCGGGGGTATAAGACCCCTCTTCGTCGCTGCAAACGGGGATAGGGACAGAAGAGGGCAACAGATACACCCACACCCAGAGAGAAGAGAAGAGGAGAAGAGAAGAAGAAGAAGAAGAGAAGAAGAAAAGAAGAAGAGGAGGGGAGGCTCCCCCCCGGCTACTCCGTCCATCGCCGTCCGCGTGAAGAGAAGAAGAGGAAGAGAAGAAGAGAAGAAGAAGAGGAGGGGAGGCTCCCCCTCGCTACTCCGTCCGCCGCCGTCCGCGTGAAGAGAAGAAGAAGAAGAGAAGAAGAAAAGAAGAAGAGGAGGGGAGGCTCCCCCCCCCCGGCTACTCCGTCCATCGTCGTCCGCGTGAAGAGAAGAAGAAGAAGAGAAGAAGAAAAGAAGAAGAGGAGGGGAGGCTCCCCCTCGCTACTCCGTCCGCCGCCGTCCGCGTGAAGAGAAGAAGAAGAAGAGAAGAAGAAAAGAAGAAGAGGAGGGGAGGCTCCCCCTCGCTACTCCGTCCGCCGCCGTCCGTGCGAAGGGAATAAGAAGAAGTGAAGAAGAGGAGAAGAGGAGGAGGGGAGGCTGCCCCCCCCCCCCTTTGCTGTTCCATCCTCCGCCGTCCACGCAAAGAGAAGAAGGGAAAAGGAAAGGAGGGGAAGAAGGAGAAGAGAAGAAGAGGGAAGAGAGGAAGAGAGGGAAGAGGGCCTGCTGCCCCTTCACCTCCCCGCTGCCGCATCTTCCCATTTGCCTGAGGGGAGACGCCCTTCCGTCTCTCCTTGGACACCCAGGCCCAACACCCCTTGAGCCTCTCTCCCTACTCCTGCCAAGATTTCCTTCGGCCTAGCCAATCAACATCCCCAGTACACTTTTCTCGGCCCTCAGCGGCACACTTCCATTGGCCCTCAGCGGCACACTCCATTGGCCCTCAGCGGCATACTTCCATTGGCCCTCAGCGGTACACCCTTTTTGACCCTCAGCGGCACACCCAATGGCCCTTGGCCGGCACACCGTCTAGGCCCCCAGCGGCAGACCTCTTGGCCAAGCCCTAGCCCGTTGTTTGCCTTCGTGTTTTCTGAGGTTTTATAAAGGTGTTGCTGCCTCCGGGCGCCCACCTCCAGTTGTCGGGTTCCGCCACTCCATGTGGGCGCATTCCCTTTTTCTCCCTTACGCCCCGGGTCAAGGGGAGATGCTGCCGAATTTTTGTGAGAAAATAACAAAATATTAAAGGACGTAAAAGGAAGCAATAAACGAGCAAAATAATTAATGATGAAACCTTCCAACTGATCGAGTCACTGCCGGCACCGTGACGAGAACTGAACTGATTAACTACCTGACAGCCCGAACATCCGACCTGCGAGAAGAGACAGAACAGAACAAAGGCAAGGGAGGAATTTGTATAAAACTACTTGGAAATCAAGATAAGAAGAAAAGAAAAGCCTTAAAATAAATAATAAAAGAAAGAACCTTCACCGGCATACCTGCCCTTACCTCCCACTCAGATGGACCTTCACCAGTGCACTCCTTCCAGCCTCTGACGGCACGCTCCCTTTTAGCCCCTCGAACCCCAGCAGTACCCCCCTTTAGCGCCCAGCGGTACACCCCCCCCTTTGAGCCTTCCAGCGGCACAACCATCCCCATGTTCCCTTCCAGCCCCTCAGCGGCACACGCCCCTCAGCCCTTCAGCGGCACAGCCCCAGGCCCCTCAGCGGCACACTCCCAGGCCCCTCAGCGGTACACCCTTCCAGTCCCTCAGCGGCACACACCCCTCAGCCCTTCAGCGGCACAGCCCCAGGCCCTTCAGCGGCACACTCCCAGCCCTTCAGCGGCACGCCCTCAAGCCCGTTCAGCGGCACACTCCCAGCCCTTCAGCGGCACGCCCTCAGTCCTTCAGCGGTACGCCTTCCTCTTAGCCCTCTAATGGCCCATTCTCGCTCCAGAAATTATGAGTAATAATAATAATAATAATAATAAAAAATAATAACAAATTCAAAAAAATGAATAAATAAATAAGAATAATAAAGGAATAAGTAATAATAATAATAATAAGCTTAAAAATAATAACAATAATAATAATTAGACAAATAAATGATAACAAAAATGAATAAATAATAATAACAAACTCAATAAGAATGATGAACAAATAAATGATGACCAAAATAAATAATAATAACAAAATTAACGAAACATGACAAGTAAATGAATGATAATAAACGAACAAACAATAAGGGCAAACCTAACAATAACGATAATAAATGAATAAACCACAAAAAAGGTAAACAAATAGAAATAACGAACTCACTCAAAGATATATATATAAATCAACAAGTAATGATGGTAAAATTCTAAATAATAATAAAATGATGGTAAAATCTACACCGCAGCCCCGTCTCCCCTGCGACCCGGTGCTGAAGGAACAACAACGCCGCCTCTGCGGGCTGGGTATGAGTCTTGGGAATTTATCCCGAAATGGCCATGACCTGACCTTGCCTCGGGCTGACATTCCGATTAAACCGGATTCATTTCTCCGACCGGATCCCTTCCGAGCCGCTACTGAAATTGCCGCACGCTCGGTAGACATTTGAACGGGTTCACCTCGATTTTTACCGCGTTTCTCTTACGGACCTGTGTCTGAATATGAAAAGACCCGTGAGCAACTAATATGGTCGACGGCTCCCCCCCGACATGGTCGTTAGCCGGCATTGCTCCAGGCCGATAGCCCGTTAAATCGGATTCATTCTAATGGGATTCGTTCCCGTCCTTCCATTGAAATTGCCGTAAACTTGGCATACATTTGTACGGGGTCGTTTCCACCCACGTCGTACTTTCAATATGGGCCCTTGCCCGAACATGGAAAGATCCGCAAGTGACCAACAGAATCGGAATAGAACGAGACGGCTCTCGTCACCCCTGGACTTCTCCCATGGGAATATCAATAAGACCTCCGTGGGCCACACTTAGACCTCGGACCCGTCCCGATCATGGTCATCGTCTGGCTCATACCCTCGGTCTACAGCCCGCTCCTTTCGAACACGTTTTCAGCTCTGAAGCCCAGTCCCGGGACTTTTTCCTGTTGCCCTCCGACACTAGAAATATTAACGCTGTCAACGCGAGCCCCGTTTGGATCACGGGAGGCGCCCCCGACATGGTCCTGACTCGATCTTGCACCGGGCCAATAGATTCACGGGTTTCCCGGATATAATAGCCGAGATTCAACCGAACATTTTCAGTGTCCTGGAATAATAAAACTTGCCGTGTCCCGGCGCACATACATTCTCGGTCTTTCCGCGACGATTAAAATACTCTCGAGCCCGACTCCCATCCGAATATTAAACGGTCTCCCGGATGACCGACACGTTTCGAACGCCCGCTTCTCCGGACACAGGGCTTTTCAGCCGATTCAAGGGATATTCCCCCGTCGCTCCTTTGCACCGAAAATATTAACGACGCTCATGTAAGTCTAGTTTCGACCGCGGGGGGCCCACCGCAGTATGGTCGCAACTTGCTCTTGCACCGGGCCAACAGATTTACCGGTTTCCGACCGCTCTGACCGAGATTCAGTCGAACGTTTTCCGTTCTCCCGAACAATAAATTACCATATCCTGGCATACATATACTCCGGTCTTCCCGCGACGATCGCGCTTTTCCCAAGATGGATACTCGTCCGAACATTAAATGGTCAGCACACGACCGACATGATCGCGAATGTTTTCTTCTTACCCTCATACGGGGGTTTCGATGCTTCTTAATAGACCTTTCGTGCAATTAACTTCTTGGCCATGAGGCCCTGAATCTCGGCGATTAATCAAGGGTGTTCCCTCGTATGGGGGATGTAAATGACGCCGTGACCTTTATGGCGCGGTGGGTTTTGGTCCCGACACGAACCACACAATCGTCCGACGAAGTCAGATCGAGCGCACCATGGGCTCTTCGGAGCCCGAATAAATCGTCACTCCGGTGACTGGCACGCCCACGCACTCAATAAAACGAACAAACCAACAAAAAGGAGAATAACAAGTGAAAAAGAAAGTGCGTCCACAACACCTCAAAGAAAACAAAGTGGTATCAATCAATACGAGTGAATCAGCAACCACTCATAATGAGGTTATTTTTCAGCAACAGATAATGAGCAAAGATAAGCATAAGAGCACCTGACAGATTATTTAGAGATCAATTATTCAATCATGAAATTATGTAAATACCTAATTCTCTGCACAATGTGCTAAATTTTTCAGTATCCAGTGGCTTAGTGAAAATATATGCTATTTGTGAGTCAGTGCCAACATGGATCAATTCAAAGGACTTCCTAGCTACTTCATCACGAATAAAATGATGCCTAATTTCGATGTGTTTAGTTCGAGAATGAAGTACAGGATTCTTTGCAATGTTTATTGCACTAGTATTGTCACAAAAGATGGAAGTGCAACCTAGCTCAACTGAGTAATCCAGAAGCTGGTGTTTTATCCATATAACCTGTGTGCCACAGCTCCCTGCTGCCACATACTCAGCTTCAGCAGTAGAAAGAGCCACAGAGTGTTGCTTCTTGGATCCCCAAGAGACTAGGCACCCTCCTAAAAATTCACAGTGACCACTAGTACTTTTCCTGTCCAATTTACATCCTGCATAATCTGCATCTGTATATGCAATGAGATCTAAACTACATGATGCAGGATACCAAAGACCTAGATCATGGGTAGCAGATAAGTATCTAAATATTCTTTTTACAGTTACCAAATGTAATTCAGTAGGCCTAGACTGGTATCTGGCACACATCCCTACACTAAATTGAATGTCAGGCCTGGATGCTGTTAAGTAGAGGAGTGAACTGATCATACCTCTGTATAATTTAGCATCCACCTCTTTACCTTTTTCGTCTGAATCCAGTGAGGAGTTGGTGCCCATGGGTGTTGAGATAGTCTTGAGGTTGGTCATTCCAAACCTTTTCAGCATCTCCAGAGTATACTTGGTTTGATTTATGAAACAACCATCCTCCATCTGTTTGACCTGCAGCCCAAGAAAATACTTTAGTTCGCCAACTAAACTCATTTCAAATTCATGAGACATAGATTCAGAAAATTCTTTACACAATGTTGAATTGTTAGATCCGAAGATGATATCATCAACATATACCTGGACCATTATTAAATCCTTTCCGAGATTTTTGGTGAAGAGGGTTTGGTCAACCTTACCTCGAGTGTAGCCCTTGCTCAAGAGGAATTCAGAAAGTCTCTCATACCAGGCTCGGGGAGCCTACTTCAATCCATAGAGGGCTTTATTCAACCTAAAAACCATGTTAGGCTGAACAGAGAAATTAAAACCTGGAGGCTGTTCAACATATACCTCTTCCTTCAATACCCCATTTAAGAATGCGCTTTTGACATCCATCTGCTGCAGCCAAATGTTCCTGGAGCATGCAAATGCAAGCAGAATTCGTATAGCTTCCATCCTAGCCACTGGGGCATAGGATTCATCAAAATCCACACCAAATTCCTGACTGTAGCCTTGAGCTACAAGTCTTGCTTTGTTTCTAGAGATAGCTCCATTCTCATCAACTTTATTCTTGAAAATCCATTTAGTGCCAATGACATGAGTGTTATCAGGTCTGGGAACTAGTTCCCATACAATATTTTTCCCAAATTGATTTAATTCCTCACACATGGCGGATACCCAAGAATCATGTTTTAAGGCTTCTTCCACAGATTTGGGTTCCACCTGAGATACCAATGCAGCTAAGTCCTGTTCTTGGACAATTCTAAAATGAGACCTAGTCCTAGGAGGATCATGCAAATTTCCTATGACATTTTCACTAGGGTGGTCTTTGTGAAATATTATCTCACCTGAGGGTTCACCTACCTCAGCTGCTCCTTCTTGCTGTGAGTTTTCTGGTTGAGCAGTTGGCTGCATTTCTTCTTCTTCAATTCTCTCCAAGAAATCTCCCTCATTAGATGGCTCCCTGTCATCATCCATCACTTTGTTAGAGAAATCATTTTCATCAAACACTACATGCGGTGTTTCTTCAACAGTTTGGTCAGCTTTATTGAAAACTCTGTAAGCCCTTGAAGTTTCTGAATATCCGAGAAAAATTCCAGGAGAGCTCCTAGCTTCAAATTTGTCCAAACCATTCTTACCATTATTGTGGATAAAACATTTGGAACCAAAAACTTTAAAGTAAGAAATGTTTGGCTGCTTACCCTTGAGAAGTTCATACGGAGTTTTCCTATGAGTAGGTCTTACCAAGGCTCGGTTTAGAATGTAGCATGCAGTATTCGCAGTTTCAGCCCAAAATCTCCTTGGAAGTCCACTCTCAATTAGTATAGTCCTGGCCATTTCAATTATTGACATGTTTCTTCTCTCAACAATTCCGTTCTGCTCTGGTGTCCTGGGAGAAGAGAATCTGTGAGTCACTCCCTCTTTTGAGCAAAATTTAGAAAATGAAGAGTTCTCAAACTCTCCTCCGTGGTCAGACTGAATAGTAATGATATTATGTTCACCTTGCAGTTTGATTTTATTGAAAAGTTCTTCAAAGTGAACAAAAGCATCATTTTTATTTGCTAAACAAAACAACCAAGAAAATCTAGTGTAGTCATCCACTATGACTAATCCATATCTCTTACCTGACAAACTTTGTATGCGAGTAGGACCAAAGAGATCCATGTGTAAGTGCTGCAGCGGTTTAGATGAAAGACTCTCAGTTCTCAACTTAAAAACCGCACGAGTCTGTTTACCTAGTGCACAAGCATCACATAGCTTGGACCCTAATTGAAATCTTATTCGGGGCAAACCTCTAACTAGGTTATGCTTAGACAGTTTATTCATTGTAGACAAACTAGCATGGCCTAGACGCCTATGCCAGTCAAACGCAACATGTTCAGAATTAGCAGACATACACAAGTGAGTTTCAGGATTATCATCTAGGTCTACGATGTATACATTGTTTACTCTATGACCTTTGAATAAGACGTTATCAGAATTCAGCTCAAAAATAGTACAGGAATTGTGGTCAAAGAGTACCTTGTGTCCTTTGTCGCAGAGTTGACTTATACTTATCAAGTTGTGCTGAAGTCCTTCTACAAGATACACATCTTCAATGGAGTTAGTAGAGGACTTACCAATTGTACCAATTCTAATTATTCTTCCTCTGTTATTTCCACCGAATTTGACTAGGCCCCCAAACTTTATTTTCAGTTTGCTAAATTTGGACCGGTCTCCTGTCATGTGCCTGCTATAGCCACTGTCAAGATACCACTTGTTATGCTCGACTGCCAGGCTAACCTGCGAAAGTTCAGACAAAGTAATGTGGGACACAATTCAAATTGGGTCCAAAGACAGTTTTCAATTTATCCAAATCACACTTAGGAACCCACATTTGTTTTACTGTTCTTTTCAGAGGTTTCATGTAAATTGATTCTTCATTCTTGGTATTTCTCAGTGGGTGTTGAATGAGCCTATTCCTATTAAAATTATGTTGTTTCCGAGCAGAGAAATTGTTGTTTGGCCTCTTAGAGAAAACACGTGTGTGCTGAGCACAATTCATGTAGCCATTTTTATTCAAATGAAAATTGTGCTGAAGGTGATGCATGTTCGCATGCTTTCCTTGATAACTATCATGCTGAATTTTCTTAGCGAAACTGTTCACCTTTCTAGTGACATCAATAGGAATGGTCGTGTGAAAACCCTTGTTCCACACCTGTTGCACAGGAACAGTTCTAGTCTCAGGATTTCCTGACTTAGTCTGCTGACCAGTGGATTGAGTAGATTTGCTGGTCGAAACCTTCAATGTAGAGACAGATTTGGAACTGGATGGGGTTTCCAGTGTTTCTTTGCCCTTGGCGGGGCAGAACGTGACAGTTTTGAATTCAAAGGGTTTTTTACTTGTGGGATTATATCCTAATCCCTCCCTGTTGAAGTTTACCCTTGACCCCAAAAGGACATCCAGATTGTTTCTCCCCTCTGTAAATTTTTCTAGTATTTTTTCTTTGTCCTCAATCTCCTTCTGAAGTTCATTACATTGGTCCAGGAGTTCCTGATTAACTTTTCTAACCGCCTCATATTTTTCTGCAATCAGTCTAAACTCCTTTTTACTTTCTTCAGTTTTACTCTTCAGCTCATTCATCCTAGCTAGATTTTCCTCTCTTTCCATTCTAAACTTCTCGATCTCACTTCTAGCCTGATCTAGCTTAATGGCCATCTCCTTGGTTTTCATGTTGTCCGTAACAGCAATATAGTGTTCCTCAGAAACAGAGTGAAACTTTCGTTTAAGCATTCTGTGCTCCTTGGGTAGAAAATTATATTTAGCTAACAGGTCGCCATAAGCGTCCTCCCAATCATCCAAAGTAAAATTCTCAAATAAGTTCGTTACCTCTTCCTCATGGTTGGCCATGAGGCAAGTCTTCTCTTCATCTTCACTGGACGAGGTGGCTTCTGGATCCTCCTCCTCGTCACTCCATGTGCACAACATGGCTTTCTTCTTCTTGTGCACCATCTTCTTCTGGCATCCGGGAGCCTTAGCTTGCAGCTCTGGACATTCACTTTTCATGTGACCAGGTTTCTGACAATGGTAGCATGTAACCTTCTTAACAAACCGGTTCTTCTCAAGTTCTCGTTCAGGAGACTTCCTTGCAGCATTGAATCTCTTTCTCCTGTAGAATTTCCCTTTAGTCCTCAGGAACTTTCTGAATTGCCTGGTGAGCATGGCCTGCTCGCTCTTGTCCAGGTCTGAGAATCCGTCAGAGTCTTCGCTGCTACCACCACTGTTGCTGCTGCTGCTGCTCTTCTTAGTATGTCGTGAGACCTTCAGAGCAACATTCTTTCCCTTTCTGTCATGTCCATCATTCCCTTGTCTGAAGTTCATTTCGTGGGTCATGAGAGACCCAATCAGCTGGGTTACTGACATGGTGGATAAATCTCTTGATTCCTCTATGACGATCACCTTAGTATCCCAGATGGGAGTTAGGGACCTAAGGATCTTCCTGACAATGTCTTCTTGCTGAATCTCCTTTCCAAATCCTCTCAGACTATTAATGATCACAGACAATCTAGCATACATTTCTGTGATCGACTCCTCTGGCTTCATCTTAAACAACTCATACTGAGTTGTAAGCATATTGATCTTGGTAGCTTTCACTTGAGATGTGCCCTCATAAATTAACTGCAATTCATCCCACATTTTCTTTGCAGTCTTGCATGCTGAAATCCTCAAGTACTCTTCAGGGTGGACGGCGCACTGTATGATGCTAAGAACTGTCCAATTCAGTGCAGAGAGTTTTACCTGTTCCTCTGTCCATATGTCTTCGTTCGGTGGAAGTTGGTACGGACCATATGTAATTACTCTCCAGAGCTTGTGGCTTTGTGCCCTGATAAAGACTTCCATCCTGTTCTTCCAGAAAAAATAGTTATTACCATCGAAGAAGGGGGGATGGGTGATTGACTGCCCTTCAGCAATGTAGCTGCGAGGACCAGCGGATCCGTTTCCCTGGCCGTTGGACCACATATTGGGAAATACCCGCTCTGATACCAAGTGTTAGGGTGCTAGGCTCGGATACAGAGGGGGGTGAATGTATCCTTCTATGAATAATGGTCAATTAAAAACTCAGATGCTAGACGCAAACACAGAATGAAACGAATTCAATTAAACTTATGAGCAAACACAAGGATCGCGCCTATCCAAGCATCTAGCGGAAGCAAGCACACAAAGCAAACCATTGCTCAATAGACTTTTTAGGTGGTTCGGTCCTTCAGACCTACGTCCACCCCTCACTCCCAACCGGAGTGAGGCTTCACTAGCCAATGCTAGACAAGCAGACTCAGTCTGCAAACAGTTGCTGCCACACAGCTTGACCAGGGGAACAGCCTCCCCTCTTCCTCCCAACCGGAGGGACCCCTGGACTTGCAATCCACAAGCCCAGAACCGGAGACAAGTCTCCCTTCCTCTGACCAGAGGGAACCCACAAGTAGCTCTCAGCTACTTGCAACCGGAGATCAGATCTCCCTTCTCTTGATCCACAGGAGGAACCCGACCTCACTACTGAGAATCGGAAGAACAAGGATAACCAAATAAGAAAGGGAAAAATAGAAACACGAAATGAAAATAACTTCAGCAAACAGAACGCTGAAAAACGAAATGCACAATGTGGCTCTCAACGGAGCTGACTGGCCTAGATCTGATCCACGGTCCAGTAGACAGATCTTCAGGTGAGCTTCTCTTCCTCTTCTCTTCTCTCTCACTTTCTTTTTCTCTTCACCATCACGAGCTCTCTAACTCTCTCTTTCTCTTCTTTTCCTTCTGCTCTTCTTCTCTTTCTTTTCTTCTGGATCGAACTCTCTGCACTTCTCCTTTTTTGCTTTTTCCTTTCGATCAACCTTCATCTGTGGACGAAGGCTTCAATATATAGCAGCAGCAGCAGGTGGATCAGGTGCAGAATGCGTGTGCCTCCCACGCTCCATCCAGAACCTTCTTGCCACGTGCCTTTATAGCATTGGTTCCTTTGGTATCGGATCACGTGCAGCCCAGACACCGGTGAATGTTCTTCCTCGGACCTGCAAGGAGATAAAAACCATTAACACTGAGGGCCACAAGAACTAAAACTGCATGAGGTATGTGATAGCAATACGAGATGCACTGTACTGAGAACGACACGAGATACACAAGATTACTACAGTACGAAATAAAGAGAGAATGACACGAGGTCAGATTAAAACAGCACGAGATAAAAAGAGACGACACGAGATACATACTAATAAGACTAACACTACGAAGAGAACGACACGAAGTATCACTGTAACAAAATAAACACTACGAAGAGAACGACACGAGATACACAATAATAACGCTAACACTACAAAGAAAACGACACAAAGTCAGAAGACAACAGCACGAGGTGAGAAGAAAGTCTCACGGAGTGAAAAGGTAGACAAACACGCGATCAGAAGGAACCTGGACGAAGATAGAAATAAACAACACGAGGACATGAATACAAAAGTAACACGAAGACATGAATACAAAAACAACACGACATAACAAACAGCAAAGAGAACGGCACGAGGTGAAACGACACTTTATTAAAAAGGACTTGAATACACACGAAAATAACTTGGACTAAAACCAACTCGAAGACGAAAACGACACGAAAACAACATGGACTGAAACAAAGTATAGACTTGGACAAGCCAAAGTCTGTACAGACTAGAGGGTTCACAACGTATATACTTTGGCAAGACAATGGCTGTGCATACTTGAAGTGAAGACCAATGTATAGACTTCAAAGTTCAGCTGCCAATGAATAGACTTGGAATGCTTGAAGGCCAATGTACAGACTTGGAAGCTTAAACCAATCTATGGACTTAGCTTCGAACATGCTACAGTGCATTGTATGGACTTTGAAGACTGATGCATGACGCTAAGCCAATGTGTAGACTTTGGCTTGAAACGAAGGTACAGATGAGGCTTTATAGACTTGGCCAAACCAAGAGACTCGACGACAAAGGGGTGACACAGATGGAACGACACGAAGTGGCACAGAAAGCAGCACGAGGTGCTGCAGTGTTCAGCACGCGCTGGAACAAAACACGACACAAAGACAACCAACAAACATTGTTGGAACAACACGATGTTGAAAAAGATAACACGAAGTGAAGTGAACACAACCAACACGAAGTATGAAAGGATCAGTACGGACATGCAGGGTATTATCTCATAGCAGTTTTTCTTGTTAAACATGGAAAGTTCGAATGCATAACATTACTCATGATATCTGATTAAAAATAACAATATTTAACATAGTGATGCTCATCATCAAAACACTAGGGAAGTCACAAAAGTCCAACACGATTAATAATCGAATTATCAGTCGGATACTTTGTTCGGATAATTATCGGATTAATACGAATTCGAATTTTAAACGGATAATTGCTAAGCCTACTTAGAGGTGAGTCGTGTGAGCCGTGTGAGAGCGTCGTATATTATTTTCTCAAAAAAGAAAGAAAGAGTGGAAGTTGTTTTTATTTTGGAAGATGTTATCAAAAGATTAGACTTCATCCTAAAAAATAAGAGATAACTTACCAAATGGGTGTAAGTGGATTTTCTTATTTTTAAATTATATTTTGAGACAAAAAATGATAAAAAAGAGTAATCAAATAATATATTAAGATTTGAGTTAATTATATATAGAATATGTGTATCCTTAAATTTTTATCTAAGAGTTCATATTCGGTCGGATAATATCTAACACGGATATCTCAATATCCGAATTTGTATTCGATTAATAATCGGATATCCGATTAAATTGCCCATCAGATATTTTATTCGAATAATTATCCGATTAAATGAAAACGAATTCAAATTCGGTTCAAATTTTAAACAGATAATTACCCGACCTAGATTCGGATACACTCAGATTGAGAGAAGATCTCCATTATTAGGTGCTCTTAAGCTTCAAGGGCCTGTTTGTTTGCGGAGTTGTCGGGGGGATAGCTTAATCGGGGAGAGAGAAAGAGCCAATGGGCCCCGCCTCCCCCTCACATTCATTCGCGTTAACCGGGGTCGGTTAGCGCAATCGACTCCCGGAGGTCGATTGCGCTAACCCTGCCCGGTTAACAAACACGGCCCAAAGGAATTTTACCCTTGGTAGACATAATGCGGTGTTTCTAGATGAAAGTTAACGGGGGGAAATTACATCTCTCAGTCTATAACTAGGAGATTCTCTTCCGAAAAGGAAAGAAAATATTATGCGTGGAGAGTAGATGTTTATGGAGTTTTTCGAACCAACTATAGGCATCATCACATCTAAGACTGTCACAGGTTACGATGGAACGAACATGGCGAATAATTTGACCCATTGGTTCACATATTAGTTTGGGCAAAGAAAAAAAAAAAAGACGGAAGAGCGTCAAATTGGAATTGATCCTACAAAGAAAGATTGTCTTTTTGTGGCTTTTAGGAGATGATAAGATATTTTATTTTTTAAAATTCTTATCATCATGAACTACACAAATTTAAGAAACACTATCTAACTCGTTCGAGGTTGATTCATCAGTTGATTCGTCGGATGACGACGTATGTTTGACCTCTCGGAGCACGCACAAATTCTTGAGAGCGTGTACTGCGAACATGTGATTGCTCCTGATGCCTCAAATATGCTCTGAAGCACTTTTTAGAATTTAGAAATGCCACTAAATAAATGACGGGTAATCTTCTTTTTTGTCGTCCCATTATAGAAAGTTTCTGGTCTGATTAGTGTAACCACTGATGGCAAAATCCACCAATAAGTGAGTTGACTTTTCCTTTGATAATCATCGCCCCTTGGATGCACACGCGGACAGGAGGCCGGATGCCAAACGACAATCATCACTGATGCTGATTGATGCCATGGAGGAAGTCAAGAACATCGTCAGATGTTTCCAGAGCTGCCGGCCATCGCCGCTGCATGACATGCCCATCCACCGGCGATCGGCCTTCTCCTCCACCCCGTGTGGGATGTGGCACGGAGCAGTAGGTATTCGAGCATTTCACTCAAATGGTTTATCCGCCAGATAAGTATGATCTTTAACTCAAAGAATAAGTAAAAATACAACTCGATAAGACGGGTAAATTTTTTCTATCCCTAATTTAAGTTTTTCGAGAATAACTCGTTCTAGTCAAAAGATAGAATGAGTTATTCCACCTTAATCCAGATTGATTTCACAACAAAAAAGTGAAAAAAGTAAGAATAACTTACTTGAGTTTAAGCTAATCCGAGTTTTCATATTCTGTTATCAAAGAGGACCTATATAGGTTTGACTCGTTAAAACGGAATAAGATAGCCGGTGCAACCTATCCGATGAGAGAGAGTGTGTGAGTCCTATGTCCACCTCTCACACACAAATAACTTTGGTTCTAATAACAAATAGGCCCTAACTGAGGTCGGATAATTTATTTGCGTTAAATGGGATGCCTTGATCGAGGTCGGGTAACTTATTCACGTCAAATGGGTCAAATAAGTTACCCTTAGCCCGACGTCAAAGAGGTCCCCGATATGAAAGAGGGTCAAAGTGAGTAACGTGTGTGTAACCAGACCCTACTTGATCATATTCGGCAAACAAAGAGACCCCTAGGTTTGAATTGTTAATGGGCCGGTGTCGGTGGCAAATCGGTGATAATGAGAGAGTTCAACCTTCTCCAATAAACTCTTGTGAAATCTTCATATTACGTAATGTGGGATTATTAAACCAAGCCATCAACGAAGAGATGGATTTTGACTGAACGTGATCTCCCGGGAATCACCAAAAAAATTCACCGGAATTTCGCGGGCTCTGAGGCTCAACGGCTCTCGAGTCCCAGCTTCGGACTCTCTTAAGAAGGGGGCTCACGATCAGACGGTTCACCTCCATTTGGGAGGGAAGATTTAGAAGGCTCCTGCCCGATCTGTACATGTTAAACAGAAGAACATACTAGTGATCCGATAAAATAAGAAAAACGACTAATGTATCAAGTCCGAGGCAATAACAACAAATATCAGATCTACTAAGAACTAAGAAGAGAAGTAAGGACTACACTTGATCATGCCAAGTTTGAAGATTCATTCTCAAATCAAAAGGGGCTACGTCCCGAGAATCACATAGTTTAGTGGACACCGCTATCTCTTAGCGGGGAGATCGCAGGTTCGATCCCTCGCTCTTAATATTGCGAGAGCGGGGGATCCTTCGTGCCATCCACACCTCTTAGGGGGGGCTGGGTTTCGAACCTCTCACTTATGTTTCCCAGGGTGTCTAACCACTAAGTCATTTGTCCAACAAAATGAGACATAAAAGGGGCTACACCTTTATAAATTGTCGGGCTGAGCTTGAAAATTTCCGAGTCACATTTGGGGTGTCACACCGCGTGAAATGTGCATAACGTGGGGATGACGGAGACGCCATGACCTTCACTCTTTTGGAATGAGCAGAGATGGACAGCACGTGGGATATCCTGGTAAGTCCACGTACCAGAATCCGTCGGGCGAGTTGAGAATATCAGCCTTGGAACTATTTTTGGCGATTCCGGAAATGTCTCTCTCCCTTTTTTGAGATTTTAATAAAACACATAAATCGGGGCGCCATAGATGCATTTGGAATGATTTTTTATTAACTTTCAATGATTGAAATCTTCTTCAAAATCGGAACCAAATGCGGCCCTTAGCTCAATCTAGAACTCACATATATTAACTAGTGAAAATAGAGGAAGCACACCGATTCCTACCTGGTCTCAGGATTCATTCACCGAGTCTAAACTTATTTGACGGAAGACTCCTCAAAGGAGATGATGACTTTCCAAGTAAATGTGATTCTTTACGGGCCACTTGTTTGTAAGTTATTTTTTTAACGACAATCAGACGTTGGGCGACACCTCATGTGAGACGACGCCCGTAACTTGACGGTCCGGGAACGCATTCCTGGGTCCCACTGTAATAGAGAGTAGTTACCTCAATTTTGATTGAGTGAATTATCGAATAAAAAAAAAACAGAAAAATCTCTCATCTAATTAATTAACCCACTTTTTTGATTTGAGGATAAAAATAGCTAACTTGATCCACCTACTGATTTGAGACGTGGTGCATGGGATGTGCAAGCTAAAGTGAACTCAGATTTACTCCGCTTTTAATTCCATTAATTAATCCACATCTCATTGGATCAAAGTAAGAATTTAAATCAAATTAACGACGGCTGGCTCACTCGAACATATTTGGTGGGTAGGTGTACCGACCTGCGTACGTTTCATTCCCCCCATAAATAAAGTTGAATTAAACAGAAAGGCATGTGATGGTAGAGATATGTGTAGTTAAATAAAATTTATCATGACGGTACTTATGATAATGTAATTGTATATAAAAATATTGGTTTTTTTATAAATACCTTCCTCACAAATTTGTTTACGGAATTATCTCTCTTATTTCTATATTATTTTTTTATTAACACGTCCCACAACACTTGCAAAATGCCCCCGGTGGCTTGTTAGCATTATGCAAAAATGTTATATTTAATCCTGATTAATCTTTAACTAGATTTGAAAAAGGATAAAAAATACCCTTCATCTCTCATAGATTCTCTCTCCCTCTCTCTCTCTCTCTTCATGTATCCATCACTTTATCTCTCTTTCTCTTACTATAATGATGTAAGAAGGTTCTAAAAACAACATAAAAAATAAGAAGGGTGATTTCACAAGCAAATTTATAAAGAGGGTATTTTTGCAAAATCCTGAAAAGCATAGAGATAGAAATAAGAAGGGTGATATTTAAAAAATTTATTTTACCCAAGTACGTCTCATTCACGTTTTTTGCCATGGAGTGGGGCCGAATGGGAAGGGAAGCTGTAGCCCTCCCAGCAGCGAACTGGAACCAGTAGAGCCAATGGGTAATGGTCGATGGTGTCGTCATGGCTGAGGGGTGAACGGGACGGTGACCGTGTGGATAAAGAAAAGTCACGGCCACGGACGTCATCTACCAAGGGGGGAGCAGGGGAGATAGGGACATAATAAAGAAGAATTATTGCTAGACGGAGAGAAATAGTGTGCATGTGGCAGTAGTACACTTGTACATCAAACATTTAATTTGGTGACTTTTGGGAAGGGAGGTGTCATATATGAGCCTATCTGGTAACCAAGGAGCTCTTGAGTTTTTCTGGTTTCTTTTAATACTTAATCACTAGTTCGATCTCTTTGATATAAAGAATTCGATTTCGAACATACTTTATTATTATTTTTTGGATAATTTAAATTTTAACACGGTTGGTTTAAAGCTCAATTTGGACACCTGACACCGTGAGTTCACTGTTGTTCTTTCGTGACCGCTTTGTTTGCCGAATAAGCCCAAATACTTGACCGCACCTGACTTATTCGCTTTGATTTGTGCGGACGACTTATTCGGGCTACCTAGACTAATCGAACGAATAACGCATTCGAGTGAAATGTCCGAATACGTAACCACAGTCGCCCCTCATCGTGGATGGCAGCCGTGCAGCGAGAACAGTGCCGACGTTATGCATCATTGGTGGATCATACGGCAGCCTATTCCTGAATCAAATCGGCTTTATATATAATGATTTTGACTGCTGTCTCTCTCTGTAGAAGAATTATTCTAGATTTGGAGATCCTATCATAAAAGACAAGATTTTCCCATGATTCTTGGCAGTGATGGAGGGTATTAATAGATTTAAACACAGACTTCTATCGACTTGTCAGCTTGTTAAGCGGATAAGCTCGAAGAGGGCGAGTTAATGCGGGAGATATATAGTTAATACGGAGCATTCGATTTGGTAGCGTGGGACAAGAAATCCAGGGAGGGGGAGGGGAGGGGGGTATCCCTCGTCTTACCCGGGGATTTTATCATTCCAGGTCTCCATCATCCGAATGAGTTACCCGAAGAATTACATCACCTTCTAGGAAACTATTTAAAAGACAAGATATCCTGGAATTCCCTAATCTGGATTCTGGAGTGCATTCGAGCACAAAAATTCCAACCGAATAACAAAATATCCCCTACTCTAGTGAATTAGATCTCTCCTATCAGACAAGTAGGTGGTTTGGAATTTAAAATCAAAATCTCACCCAAGAGAAATAGGAGGTCACCTCTCTTTATTTTCTTGTCTTTCAGATTTAGATTAGATAAGACCGAGTCATATATATATATATATAGATACATAACCACCCGTGTGACTGGTCTGAATGGACCCCGTCCTATCCATGCCATTCAAAGGACTCGGTTAACAAGTTTCCCACCGGGCGCCCGCAGGACTTTTTACATGGACAACGGTAACTTGCAAGACATAATGTCTGGTGTTCCTCGTAGAATCAGTCAAAAGACGTACACAGATTAAAGAAGTTACAACTTGCCGTCCCAACTTGAATATTAGTTATTCCCCATCTATTCTGCCAAGCTCTCGTTGTTCCATCCGTTGTTCAGAAGTCCTAAAAAGCATCGATGCCCCCTCGTCCGTTGCTAACAATTACGATGAAGCCAGCACAGCCCATCAGGCCATCATCGTTCTTTAGTTTAAGTGGCCAGAGCATGTTCTATAATCTATTCTAATGAATAAAATATACTTTTCGGGAAAAATTATCTGTATTTCTTTAAAATCTTGTACAATTATTTCTATACCATATCTATATGATATTTATCCTTAAACTCCTCAAATCTCTTAACCCGAGTTATCACGTCCCTCAGGTTACGTCCCGTGTTAACGGTGGTAGCTCATTCACTTGAGATTGTCATTTTACCTCTCATTTTGTTGGAGAGAGACCTATATCTCCTCATGGGCCTCAACGCCAACTTCTCCTGTACCACGCCTCCACCATTGTGCACCAGCAGTCAAAATGACCAGCTCCTAGATCTACTTTGCATCCCTCTTAGACGGCCTCTATCTCGTCGAGCTACCCCCTACCGACGTCGTCTTCTCCATCCCCTAGGACACCTTCTTTGAGACCTGAGGAGGAAAAAAATCGTCATGCTCAACATGGCCCAGTAATGACAGGGTCACTACGGCCTGATGTCGCCAGATCCATAGTAACCATCACCGGCCGACACGTGGTATAAGAATGAAGTCCAATCGAGGTCCACTCAGGACTGGCCGGTCCATAGGCATGATTCTCGCACACGTGTGTCTTGGACGCCGTGAGATTCGTAAACGGACGACCGTTGAGGTCACATTTACGGGGTTTACCCCAACGAGTGCCGAATCACGTCCATGCCGTCGAGATGTCTGCCACGATGCCCTTCCTCAGAGAACGGGAGAGTGGACAACAGGCGATCCCCACGATCATATCGAGTAAAATGTCACTTCACTAATCACGCCCTCGCTAAGTCAGGAAAGGGACGACACCACTATGACCAGTATAAATAGGTCTCCGACGGACTTAGACATAGACGTGGTGACATACACACACAATGAGGGACCCACTCGTCTTCTTACTCGCAGAGAGAGATAGAGAATCTCCAGTGCCTCCAGGCCCCAGCTACGCCTCTGAACACTTGACGCCTTGTCGAGCACTCGTTTTTCCTTTATAACTCTCATCTCCCTCTCTCCCTACTATCTCATCTTACTTTCGCACACGTCTCTGACTTAAGCATCGGGTTATCCCATGAGATCACACCTAGGGCTCCTTCTGACGCGCTGTTCAATATTTGTAAGTTTTCTCGGATGGTCAGATAATATTTTCCCTCCAAACAAATTTCAAAGGTGTAGTACAAGATCAAGGTAACACTTTTTAGCATCTACAAGACCCACATATCCCTGCTCGTCAAGGCCTCCCTACCATCCCTCCATGTTGCTCTCCGCAAGGCCTCCCTACAAACCCTCGCCCTCGTTGTGGACATCTTCGAGATGGACACCTTCGACATCGTCGACGAACTTCAGTTGCACAGGTACTTGTTCTTCACCACCACATTTCAGACACTCGCGATCATGTTGAACTCACTTGCGCTCGACCACGAGGTGGCACTGGGTGAGTTCGCCAACCTCTCATGGACTATCCTGGTCATGGGATGCAAGCCCATCCACCCTGTTGACTTGTTCAACCTGATGTTACACGAGAATCAGATCGTGTTGAACGCCTCAACCTCCCCCTACGATTGGATGGACGTCTCTTGCCATCTCAACCTCGCCCTCCGCCCTGACCTCACTGTCCCCCTCACCTAGCACAACCCCTCCCTCCCTCAATCCCCTTCTCCACCTCCTCGTTTGGCTGTTCTAGTCCCCCAATCTAGAGAGAGAGAAGGTTAGGAGACAGAAGAGTAAGCTAATTATTTTCTTTCTTTTAATCTATCTTGATTTAAGAATTATGAGGGATCGTTGGTAGTAGTGGCATGGCTCTCTTAATTAGGGCATGTTTGATAGTCGGTTAGAGTGGGAGAGCGGATGAGAGAGAGTCAGTGGACTCCACCGCTCTCCTCACACACATGGAGACTAACTGGGGTCGGTTATAGCGCAATCGACCCCCAGGGGTTGCTTGCGCTAACTCTACCCGATTAGCAAAGCGGCCCTTAAAGGGACTGTTTGATAATCAATTAGGGTGGGAGAGCATATGAGAGAGAAAGCGGTGGGCCCCATTGCTCTCCTCACACATAAGAGAGTTAATCGGGTCAGTTAGCGTAAGCGACCTCCTTGCGCTAACCGTGCTCGGTTCTCAAATAATTCTCAAAGATTTAAATGATTTAGGAGTAAATATTATAAAGATAAAGATATAGAGATGTTTTTAAAAAATATATTGATATATTAAATATTTTTTTACCCACAAAATCTCGAATCAAGTTGATGCCTCCTCCGCCTTTCTTTATTACCACCCAAGAGCAAGGGTGCCTCTCTCTCTCTCTCTCTCTCTCTCTCCCCGCTGTTCTCTCTTCCGCGTGAAACCCTCCGTTTGGTTTCCGTTAAATTAGTAGTGTCCAAGACTGACTTTTCTGTAGCCGCCAGGGTGGACGAGAAGTAGACCGGTGACGTTGTCGTGGCCATACTGATATTTTTTCTAATATTTAATGATCTACAGAACCTCGAATCTGCCTGCTCCTCCTCTCTTTATTACCCACGAGCAAGGATGCTTCTCTCTCTCTCTCCCCTCTCCGCTGTTCTCTCTTCCGCCTGAAACCCTCCATTTGGTTCCGTTAAATTAGTACTGTTCAAGACTTTTCTGGAGTGGAAAACTCTCTTGGTCCAATCCGCCGGAGTGGGCGAGAAGTAGACCGGTGACCTTGTCGTGGCCATTCTTCGTTTCGAGTCCTGCGGAGAAATTTCCTGGCCCGAGCCCTTTGTATTTCTTCCCCCCTGCAACATCAGGTTTTCGCCTCCACACCTCTTTTCAGCTTTTCCCTTTCCCCGGCGCCACCGGCAGCTCTTTCGGCCCCGGCCCATCTCCTCCTCTCTGCTCGCTTCTGTTGCTGCTGCGCCGCGGCCGGCCGGCCCGCCCGTCCTTGCAGGAGTCGTCCTCCTCCCCGGGCCAAGCATGACATGGTGGTGGAAGGGGCAAGGAAGCACGGGTTTGCCCCGGCCGCCGGCGGGGCCGGGGGAGACGAGGGCGTTCAGGGCGGTGTGGGTGGTGATCGCTTGTATGACGTTCCCCACGCTGGCCTTCGTCACCGGGCTGTACAGGCCCCCTCTGGCCTTCATCGCCGGCGCCTATCAGAGCATGACCCAGCAGCAGGAATGGCCTGTGGACGATGGTGAGTGCGCCTTTCCCCTCCTGTCGGACATCATTTGCTTTCTAATTAACTCTCCCTTAATCTCAGAATATATATGTGATTTACTAATTTACTATTGTTGTTGGGCATCATGTTTCTTTCAAACTTTCCGTGAATTTGATATAAATATATATGCGAATTTGTGATATGTGACTTGTACTCTATTCCTATCCATGTTCGTCTCCCTCTCTCTCTGCTCATGTTCATCTCTTCTCTCTCTGGTAAATTAAAATACACCGGCGGCACTCTCTCTCTCTCTCCCTCTGTGTGCGTGTGTGTGACAGGACATTCCACACACACACATACACAGACTCTCCCCTCCTCGTGTGTTTGTGTGTGTACGTTTGTGTGCATGTGAGGCGTGCACACGTGCCCATCAACTTCGCCCTGTTTCTCTCTCCCTCGTGTGTTGTGTCCGTCTCCGTGTGTATGGTTCTGTGCGTGTGAGGCGTGCGCACGTGCCAACCTTCGTGATGTGTGTACTGTGGGAGGGTGGGGTGGGTGGGATGTGGGCCAGAGTCTTCAACCCTTTCATCGTTTAGCTCTGCAAATCCACACGGTACAGCTGGGCGGTCTTCTTGCC
Organism: Amorphophallus konjac; assembly: GCA_022559845.1. NCBI lineage: Eukaryota > Viridiplantae > Streptophyta > Magnoliopsida > Alismatales > Araceae > Amorphophallus > Amorphophallus konjac. The sequence goes on along the minus strand of CM040119.1, from coordinate 308,496,882 downwards.
GCAGAGATGCGACGTCTGAAGAGAGATGCCGAATCCCCGCGGAGCCGTCCAGGAGACGGACGGGGAAGGCGGGCTGTGAAAAGGATGAGAACGAGCCAGAAGATGTAGGTCGGCCAAAACAAAAGAATCGGATGGGGTAGAGTGGCAGACACAGTTGACTGAAGAACCCCAATGCCAATTGGGTTCCTAGGGTAGTGCGGCCGGGAACAAATTACTCCGCACGATCGCCACTTATTAAATTAACCCCCCCCCCATATGACAAGTGCGTTGTTTAGAGTCTTAACACATACATGCCTTAGAACTAGAACTACACTCTTCTTTACACTTGGGGTCATTAAACGGTGGGTGGAGGTGCGAGCCCCACGTGGCCAACCCATCGTCGCGCAGATGCCCGACTGTCGGCACGTTGGGGTTGAAACAGAGCAAAAGCAGAGCAGTCCACCACAGATGTGCAGGGTTCAGAAATATAGAAGAGATGTGAAGATTCACTGCAACTGGCAGTGAGTCTCTCCTCTGTTGTGTTGGGTTTCATTTAGACTGTTACTCCATTTGTGGTTACAAGGTGGATGGAAGTAACTGTTAAAGAAGAGTGGTGGCCACCCACTAGTGTACGTGGGCCTCATCACCCGGAATAGAGGCCGTACTGGAATGACCTCGTCAAACCTCAGAGTCACATAAACCTATGCATCATCAACTGCATTTCTCTTAAGCAACCTTTGGTTGGGGGGTTATCCCTCACTTGTCCCCAGCATATTTCTGGGTTAGCCCAAAATGTGGTTTTAAAGTAGAAGAGTCTAGTTATTATTCCGGGACAAATGGGAGTTAATTTCTGGTTAATCTCTTACATTCTAATCCACCCCTTAATTAGGTGTAACAGAGTTAACCTCCTTTTGACCTATTGCCAACTAAAGAGAAAAAAAGCCTCCTTATCCGGGATGAACTCCCCCACGCAGGGTAATTTGGGTTAACACTGTCCCTCTACCAAAGAGGTGGTTATAAAATAGGATTCTCTATTCTAGAGGTTGGGTTGAGTTCGATTCAACTTAGTTCAACATGTTATCTCTCTAACTCCCTCGCCTTTTTCTTCCCGTGGAGGAGTACTGAGAAAAAAGTTTAGAAGAACTCACGTCGATCAAGCTATGCATGAACTTAATTTGTTGACTCGGTACTTAGAGGTTGATGTTAGAGCAAACCGAGTCTAATTTCGACTGTAGAGGATCATATTCTTTGATGCAGTCAACTTGTCCCTAATAAATTGACATAATACGATTAAGGGGTGTCTTGGTCCATCCAGCATCGTCGTGTTCACTTTTTTTGGTAAATAATTAAATTTGTATTAATGTGAAATGTGAAATATGTACAGAAGTAGTCAATGCCCGGACATGCCCGAGCTACTTGTTTATAATAATCTCAATGGAGAATCATGACCACATAAGTCATGGGCTATGATTCCTGGATAAGAGTAGAGCATGCCTCAAGTGTGAAAAGTTATGGGTCATGACTGCACAAGTTATGGACTATGAGTCCTAAGAGATTTCCCTGGCCCCTCAAGACATGGACTAAGGGAGATAGAGGGCAAGTAGATGAAGACAATAGTAGGATAGAGAAATGAATTCCAAGGATAAATCTATTGATAAATATTAAGAATGTTGCATATCGAATGGCCGCCAAGAGAAAATGATGTAGCATGAATTTCTACTAACTCCCTTAGATGAACCATCATCTTTGTAGCTACCTCTGAAAGTACTCATAAAGAAAGTCAAGTGCAAATAATTCTCATAAATACCAAGATCAAAAGAACGCAATTCGCAAAGCATCGTAGGAAGAGTAGCATTAATAGAAACTAAGCATAAAGCATGCATGTCAAAGTTATCCAGAAAATTATTTGGCCATCGGGTAACTCCATAACTAAGAACTGCACAGTCATCTTGTAATGAGGAAACGAGATAGGACACCTGCCTCTCTTTTGCTCAAAAGTCTATTCCCCTACTTGGATTCCATGTTGGAATTGAGCCCTTTGTGTTGATTCAAATTCCTTCATTAATGTTTTGTCCCGTATCGGAAGTTGGAAATATTTCCTTGGTTTTATGTATTGGAGAGCTCAACCTTGGGTCTAGACCCAAGGGGCATATGATGTGTGCTTGAATTGTGTTTCGGTTTATATGATTTGATTTGTTTGTTTGTTTGTGTCGGTCGTTTATATGGTTTGATCGAATATAAGTAAATAATATATTTATTTATTTATTTATTTGTTTCTTTGTTTGTCACCATATGAAGAAGAAGATGCACCCCTTCTTGGCCTTTCCCTTCAAAAATCTGGACACATTGCTCCTTTCAAATCCACCAAATAGCACTTCTAAGGGCGACCTTTGCCAATCGAGTAATAACCCCATTATTTCTGAAGCTAACTCTGAATGCCTCAAACTACTGGGTGATGGAGTCCATGAGCTTTCTAGTGAAATCAAATCTGACCAGTATTTGCTTCCAAACCCACTGTGTATAAGAGCAGCCAAAGAACAGAAACAGATCATCTGTATTCTTCTCAGTCTTGTGACAAAGAACACACATACTAGTCAAGGAGATGCCCTTCTTTTTAAATTATCCATGGTGGGGAGTCTTTTCAAGTAAGACTGTCATGTGCATAAGGAAAACTTCTGAGAGATGAGTCTGTGCCCCAAATCCAATCATAAATCTCCATCTTTTGGTGCTTCTCCCCAATATATTCCTAAAAATGGATGTGGAAGTGAATCTTCCATTGCTGTGGTTCCAAACAATCCTGTCTGGGTCGTCTCTCTCAAGGTGGATGTTATTAATAATGGACCAGAGGGCAGTCATGCCAGGGGAAGTGGCATACCTGCCTCTCCTGACTTGAGGGAGGGACCAATGGCCATTGTGAATAAAGTAAGTTACGGTCAGATCCTTAGGGACGCCAGGGTCATATCTAATCCTATCACCAAAGAGCTGGGAAATATTCTTACCATTAACCCATGGGTCATACCACGTGCTAGAGGAAATAGCAGTGCCTATGCAATAAGTCAAGTGATTTGAGATCTATTTGCGTGACTGCAGGATGCCCTTTCAAGTTAAAGAGTGGTAATAACTAATATTCTTAGCAATCTAAATGTTCTCCCTTGTCAAGTATTTCTAATTCATTGTCGTCGTCACTTTCTTCTAGTTTCTGTAGTAAAACCTATGCATTACGCATAGGTCTTCTTTTCTGAGGGCGAAGTCTGTATGGTTCGACTTTCACCTTTTTACAGTTGTGCAAAAGAAAGTTGTATATAACCCACAAGTTTGAGAGAGAGTTCAATAATTGAGGAGTATATAATCAAACTCTCCGTATTGGAAGAAACTTTTGAATACTTAAAAAATGGCACCTTGTTTTTTATGCAAGGGCCATCTATGTATATCTGGTACAAGTTGCTGGTGTGGATCGCACATGCATCATGGAAAGTAAAAATGTGTCAACGTCAGCTAGCACTCACAAGCCACTGCCCCCCGCTTCCTCACATCACCTACCTACCTGCCACTGGTCCTCATAATTGATTCGGATAGACACACCGTTACCAACCACTCGGCACAACCCCTGGTCCTCATTAGGCTACGTTTGGTATGGATTGTGTGTTGACCGTTACCAACCACTCGGCACTCACGGCGTGGACAACGTGGAAGGAGCGAGGAAGCGCCCGTTGCAGCAACAAGGTAAGGACGCCCTTTCTCACTGTCGGCAGGTCCTAGGGAGTCTGAGGACGTTCCCCACGTTGGGTTTTGTCTCCGACGTGGGCAGAACCCCCCTGGCCTTCACCGCCGGTGATTATTCCGGCGCTTCACGGCTGCAGCAGCAGCAACCGCCGGTGGGCTGATGATGGTGTGTGCGTGTTTCCCCTCGTGGGTATCGTCTCTTTCTAGCTTAATTTCCACACGAATCTGTGCTTCTCTTTCTCTCCCTCTAATTCGCTAGCTGAGTAGTTGTAAGTTTGTAACATTTGGCAGTGCAGATTAACATGAAGTGTATGTGTCGTCTTGAATGGATACTATTTTTCAATGTGATGATATTTTTCAAATGTGGTGACAGCAGATGCCGTCTTGAATGGATCTTCTGGCGTGCCGAGGGACAAGTACCTCGGCGGTCTGCTTGCGGCCGACTTCGACCAGCGCTCCTGCCTGAGCAGGTACCAATCCAGCATCTACCGCAAGCCCTCCCCCTACAAGCCCTCACCAGACCTCGTCCGAAGGCTGCGCCGGTATGAGGAACACCACCGGCGGTGCGCCCCGCACACCGCACTATACAACAGGACGCTGCAGTTGCTCCGTGCCGATTCCGCGCCGGAGTCGGAGACGGAGTGCAGGTACCTCCTATGGGGGCCGTTCGCCGGGCTGGGCAACAGGATACTCTCCCTCGCCTCCACCTTCCTCTACGCCCTGCTCACCGACAGGGTCCTCCTCATTGACCCCGGGAAGGACCTGACCAGCCTCTTCTGCGAGCCCTTCCCGGACACCACCTGGCTGCTTCCCCCGGACTTCCCCATCACCAGGTTCGAGGAGTTCCTCTGGAAGAACCGCCAGAGCTACGCCAGCTTGCTGGCTAGCAAGAGGATCAGCAACGACGGCACCAACGGCAGGCCCCCGCCGCCCTTCGTCTACATCCACCTCGGCGACGACTACAGCACCGAGGACATGTACTTCTTCTGCGAGCCCGACCAGGCGGTGCTCCGGACGGTCCCCTGGTTACTCCTGAAGTCGGACCTCTACTTCGTGCCGGCGCTCTTCCTGAACCAGGACTTGGAGCCGGAGCTTAGCCGGCTGTTCCCGGAGAAGGAGACGGTGTTCCACCACCTCGGCCGCTACCTCTTCCACCCCACCAACCATGTGTGGGGGATGATCGCCACGTATTACCGAGATTTCCTGGCGAAGGCGGGTGAGAGGCTCGGCGTACAGATCAGGATCTTCGACAGTTGGGATGCTCCGTTCGACGTCGTCTCCAAGCAGGTCATCAACTGCCTGCTTAAGGAGAAGCTCCTGCCAGAGGTCGATGCGAACGCGGGCGGCACGGGGAGGAGCATGGCCGCCCAACCCAACAAGACGAAGGCCGTCCTCATCACGTCCCTCTACTCCGGGTACTTCGAGAAGATCAGGGACATGTACGGGGAGCATCCGGCGGCGGGGCGCGTAGCCATCAGCGTGCACCAGCCGACCCACGAGGGGAAGCAGCGGACGGGCAAGACGGGGCACGACGAGAAGGCGTGGGCGGAGATGTACCTGCTCAGCCTCACCGACGTGCTGGTGACGAGCGCCTGGTCCACCTTCGGCTACGTAGCGCAGGGCCTCGCCGGCATCAAGCCGTGGATCCTCGTCCGGGTGCAGAAGGGTAAGATGCCGGAGCCCACCTGCGTGCGGGACATATCCATGGAGCCCTGCCTCCACAAGCCGCCATGGTACGTCTGCAGGGAGAAGAAGAACGGGGACAACGCCAAGATCCTGCCTTTCGCCACTCACTGTCCAGACTTGGGCGGCGGTCTTAAGCTCTTCAACCGGACGAGTTAATTGTTGTTAGTTCTCATCTTGGTTTGGTCTTTATCTTATTGAAATTCTTTTGTATTAGCCCAAGCAAAACCATAGGACACGCACCATCCTCCCTTTGAGAATGTAGAAGAGAGGGAGGAGAGAGAGAGAGACCCAAAGAATACATCAAAATTTTGTTGATGAAAGAATGAATAGTCCGGAGAGGTCGCGCATCCTGTGCACGCACGCCCGTGGGGAAAGCAACCTTGGCTGTACTGCCCCTCTTCAGTTTAATATCATTTGTATGTATAAAATGCAGTATAAATACGTTTGGATACATGTTCATATCAATTTTCAACGAGACGGTAAGAGATTAGTGTCAAACATGTACGTACATTCCTTTAGTAAGTCTTTGACAACCGGGTGGTCGGCTGGTTAGCCGACACCGGTTAATCGGTGGGCCCCGCCTCTTCTCGCCCTCCCCCTCACACAAATCTCTTAACCGATCCCGGGTACCATAATCGACCCTTCGGGGTTGATTACGGCACCCCCTTATCCCTTTATCAAATATGCCCTTAAAGTTCAAGGTGACTTACTGTACTAAGTACATAAATTTTTTATTAAAAATGCAGATATAATGAACACAATAAATAGTGTTTTGATCCCATTTGCAGCACGTATAACTAGAAATCCTTGTGAGAAGTTGGCGTTTCTATATGTATGAATCAATAACGTTTTACAGCTTTCATTCGCGGGGATCGGTTAATTAAGAACAGAACAGACTCAGTCGCTCGGTGAGGAGTAAAGTAGGGCTATCAATAAGTCGGGCGTCCGGTCGGGTAAAATTTTAATATATTTAATATATTTAATAAGTCGGCTATCAATAAGTCGCTCGGTGAGGAGTAAAGTAGGGCTATCAATATTATTAAAAATTAATATATTTAATAATATAAAATTTATAATTTTATTAAATTAATTAAAATTTTGATATTAATTATATAATTTATGTGAAAGAAGAGTTTTAAAATTTTTAATTAAGTAAAATAATATAATTTTAATTAAATAATTTTTAAAATTTAAAGTGAGAGTAAAAAAAAAAGAATGGGCTCGGTCGGCTCGAGAGTCGAACTCAAAATTCGAGTCCGATCCACAAATCTAGGTGGATCTGATTTTTAGATCTGATTAAAAATTCACGAGTAGATCTTACGACTCGATCTGAAATTAATTAGGCCCGTGGATCTGTCGGGTTAGTTTGGCCCATTGACAGCCTTAAAAGTCGTTGAGAGGATCTGGACGCCAAAATCTCATGCATCGAGAGGATCTGGACTCCAAAACATCCCCACGAGAAGGAGATGCTTGTGCTGCTGAGGTCCGTGCCTTGTCACTCTCCCACTTCGTTCCAACTAGAATTATTCTGGATAGATTAATTCAATGTATGAGTTGCCTAATAAAAATTTCAATAATTTGAGTTGACTTGTATTATATGAGCTAATTTAAATTAACATATTTTATCTTTTAGACATAGTACGAGTCGATAAATTCACATCGGTATCGGTAGACAATAATACTAGTCGACCAACCTTAACTCTCAACTAGATTTTGTCAAGTTTGGCTGACCAAGTCAACTTGTATCATATTTGGGTTAGAAAATAATGGTCAAATCGACTCGAGACTGACTGAGTCAGTTTGACTCAACTCTGAATCAGGCCAAAACGCTTACTGGGTCTGGATCGAACTGAGTCCGTCAAGTCCACACCGAACCAGCCAATGCTAATTTCAACATAGAAGAGAGAACTGACGAACATAGCACAGGACTGGTTATTCCCATGTAAATTACACAGATACTTGTCTCACTTGGTAACCTTACATACGGTGGTTGGTGATTTGATCGTTCACGTAAATTTATGAATTAGCTTGGAAGGGCAGTCATACAGACAGACCGAGGAAGAAGGCAGCAAGAACAGGGGACCGGGGGCCAGATAAAACGATTATATATATACCTGGCAAGCGTCAAGTTGTGTGAAACTGTGGCTGCACACACATGGAAAAGGAACCATGGCTCTACTCTCCACATTTGAACATACATTTTGAAGTAGCCCACGATGATCACTCCCTGCATCCCCTCCCACAAAGTAATTATTTTAATAGCATTTGTATGTTTATAACCCGGCACATATACGTTTGGATATAGTCATTATCATTTTTCAGTAAGATGGTAAAAAGCTCTGTCAAAAATAACATTTCTCAAAATTTCAAGGTGGCATTCGCACAAAGCCTCAACTATACAAAATTTTCAAAAAAAAAATGTAATGAAAATTGCTGGCACAAATCCTAACAAAATGACATATCTGAAGTTGTTAACACAGAAAATAATGCTTTGATCCATTCCTAGCATGTGTTGCAGGAAATCATTGAGAGGAGAAGGCATTACAGATGTCAGATGATAACCCGCTGATGTAAAGCTTCAGGTTGAGAGTGAGGAAGTACACCACATTACGTATATTTATTTAATTTTTAAAAAGACTAAAATACCTTTAATTTCTCCTAAACTCTCTCTCTCCCTACATCTATCTATTTCTTTATCTCTCCCTCTCTCCTTTGGCACAATAAGTCGATCAAAATAACAGTCTTAGTGTAAGAATATTTTCATCTAAAAGTTTAATTATATGGATGAAAATATGTAATTTTTCATATCTTAAATGGAGGATATATAACCGTAGTGATATGTTTACAAGTATTACACAGTAACTAGATTATTAAATATAATATTGATATAAGAAATATAATTATATAACTATACATGTAATAAGATTATTTTTTCAATGAACCCATGACTTAATTGTACTTTATATCTGTTGGTTTCTTCAGTTTCGTCCCTTATATAATTCACTCTCTCCAGCTTCCTTCCAAAATGAAGGGAGGAATCGCGAACAGAGAAAAGGGCTGATCACCATCGCAATGACAAACACCCAGTTCATAAGTAAATTACGCAGATACAGGGCTCTCTTGGTAACCTTCTGTAAGGGTGTACGTTGGTGATTTGATCGTTGGCAAAAATTTAGATTTCTTACTGCAGGACAAACATCGGATATGACTTGGATGTTCCAGAATTAATGAAATAACTTAGTATATATGGTTCGTGCATCTTATCGTGCTTTACGAATCAGCTTGGAAAGGTCAGAGATTTGATGTGAACATATATATAAATCATGAACATAGAGGAAGGAGGCAGCAAGAACAGGGGGAACGAAGACCCGAAAACAAAGCCAAGCAAGCTAGCTTCAGATGTTACAAGTGCGCGCGTGCTTATCTGGTTCATGGTTCTATAATTTGCACAGTGGGATCGATGTGAGAGGTGACAAGTCCGGCTGGATGTGTGTGTGAGTGTGCTTTCACTTATTAAACGCATACAATATATATGACTACGTATGTATAAAAGAAGAAAACTTTCGTCTGATGTCGATCATGATTAATAAATTCACGTATTATTCTAGAATAATATAGAGTTTAAGTAACCACTTGTGTGAGAAAGACGCTATAATTAATCTAATCCTGTTTTGTTTCTTTTCGTAGAATCGATCAACGGTGCAAGTAAGTTCAAACACGGCAGAAACCTTTCTAGACGATCGACAACGCTGCTGTCCATCTCTAAATCTCTTTAAGCTCTTTCTCTCCGCCGTAAAGAGTCACTCTTCTGCATGAAACCCACCATTCTCTTCCATTAAATATTGCTCAAGACTTTTCCGAAGTGGAGACTGCTGGCAACCCGTCAAATATGTCAGAGCACACGAAAGAGACTAATGACCTTGTGGAGAAATTTCCTCGTCCAATCCAGTGTCCCACTTCCCCAGCGGACAGCAGGGTAACATAAAGATACTCGCCCGTATACCTATCCCAGATCCCTTCCCCGAGACGCGCCACCAACAACTCGGCCGGCCGCCGGCCAATCGCACCTGCCCGCCTCTGCTGCTGCCGCCACGGCCGGCCGGCCGTCTGGCGCGCAGGAGTCCTGATCAAGGCCAGCATGCCATGGTGGTGGAAGGTGCAAGGAAGCGACAGTGGCGGTCGCGAGGTGGTCGGCATGGGATTGCCCCGGACGGCGCCGGGGTCCGGGGAAACGAGGGCCTTCAGGGTGGTGTGGGTGGTGATCGCCTGCATGACGTTCCCCACATTGGCTTTCGTCACCGGGCTGTACAGGCCCCCTCTGGCCTTCATCGCCGGTGCCTATCAAGGAATCTCCCAGCAGCAGCAGCAGCAACGACCAGTGGATCATGGTGGTGAGTGCGTTTTATCCCTTGTGGGGGCGATCATCTGTCTTCTAACTTTTAGCAGATTTAAGATATGTGATTTACTCATGTCGTGGCCCTCATTATTTTTATAATTTTCCGGGAATTTGAGATATGTTGTTTACTCATGAATAGGGGTGAGCATTGTTCGGGTTCAACCTGAAAACCAAATCGAACCGAACGATTTGGTTAGATTTGGTTTGAGTTGAAATTTAAAAAATTTTGGTTTGGGTTCAAATCGAACCGTATTAAAAAATTTGGTTTGGTTTGATTTTGAAGTTCATGAAATCGAACAAAACCAAACCGAACTGAATAACTCGAATTTAAGAATATTTTTATCAAATTAATATAAATGTATATGTAACTATAAATCCGAATTTAAAAAGTCTAATTCCCGCCATTCTAATGGGGTTTCCGACGTTATGAAATAGGTTTCAAATCACCTTCTATTTTACTGTAATTGAAGTTCGTAGTTTTTTATGTGAAAATATTATGGAGCTTGTTCTTATTTGTATGTTATTTTTTTAATATTTACTTTATTTGGTAAAAATTCTTTTACCCTACCTTTCTCTAACGTTGTTTGAATCCAATCTAATTTATAAAATGGGAGATGAATATGGTTCAAACCGAATCAAACCGAATTAATTCGGTTTGGTTTGGTTTGATTTTAAACTAATTTGGTTTGGTTTGGTTCCAGTTGAAGCCTTAATTCGATTCGGTTTGATTTGAAAAAAAATCTCTTCAAACTAAACCAAATCAAACCGTGCTGACCTCTACTCATGAAACACCCACACAGCCACGCGCACACACTATCCGGGTGCATATATGTTCACCCACTCTCTCTCATGTTCATCTCTCACTGTTTGATACATACTCACTGGCCAGGATTGGCCGACTCCTACCATACAAGCATGAGTTGGCCAATCTGTACTATATCCGGAGAAACCCGGGTCCCCGGTATAGGATCGAGTCGGATTAATGACTGCCCAACTGGAGGTGGAGGCCGGCGGAGGAAGGGGGGCTGGGGGGGAGGTCGCAGCTACTTCGGGAGGAGTTAGACCTGGTTAGGTCGGCACGAGTTGGTTTGAGTAAGTACCAGGCGGAGCCTGTCAATGACACACCTGGTAACTCTTAGGTCCGCAAACCCTATCAATAACACACACCATAACTCTCTCTCTCTCTCCCTCTCCATGTATGTATATCTGTGCGTGTGGATATACTACACAACAGCCATCTCTCTCTCTTTCTCTATGTGTATGTGTTGTGCATGGATATACAGGCCCTGGCACACAATCTGTCTCTGGTCTTGTTGATCATCCTGTGTCTGGTGCATATTCTCTGGCACTTTTCACAGTTCTCTCTCTCTCCCTATCCGTCTCCCTCCCTTGCTTGTGTGGCATGCGCACGCGCCCATCTCTCTCTCTCTCTCTCCCTTGCTTGTGCGGCGTGCGCACGCGCCCATCTACTTCTCAGCCTTCATGATACAGTACTGGAAGGTTCAGGAGCGGGCCATCCACATAATACTCATCTTGTATGGGTAAGGTCCGCAAATCCATCGTCAATATATATACCTGGATGGTTTTGCTGCCACAGAAATCCGACATCTGATGAAGACGTCGAATTCCCACGAATCACCCGGACGAACGTGAAAGTGGGTCGAGGAGGGAGCCTGCAGAGGATGAGAACGAACCCATGAGATTTCTTCACTTCAAAGATGAGATATTTTGGCATACAATCTCTGGGACTTGTGTATGGGTGTGTCTTAATTATCATCGAGGCAATTTTAATTTTTGAGAACACCAAACAGAAATATATATACATACAAAATTTGAATTTGTGACTACCAAATACACATGAAGAATAATAATCCATCCAAGATCAGATGAGCTTAAAGTGTTGGGACGAGAATATTTATATATTCTTGGGATATCTCCTTAATCAAATAATCAAAATTAGGTATAGCCGCGATGATTAATTAAGTACCCCAAAGGCAAACACTGGTTGAGTAGTTGGGTCCTTAAGCAGATGGGAGCAGATTTGACAACATCGGTGGAGAGACGTCACTTTTGATGTTGACCCCCACGTACCCCGATCCCCCGGCTCTAGGAGTGACACGGGGATGAATTATATTATTTGGGATCAGATGATCGAGTTATTCCGGTTAGAATACCTCATTCGAGAGAGTGAAAATACTCGAATTTCTCATTTTAGTTGGATATTAGGATCATTCCTAACCTAATGTTATCTATTTTATGATTATCACATCATTGATAGAGTAATTCGCTCCCGTATTTAGATGATTATTAAGGAAGAAAAAATATGCCAGGCCCATCATGTGACGACTCAAGATCGGATATCCAGATACCGGAGAATATCTAATATCATTCGAATCTTGATCCGCCACGAGTCGGGAGACTCGGAAGGGTTAAAAAATATGTGGAGGTACATTGAAATTTAAAATAATATAGGTAATAATTATATAATTAACAATTTAAATAACTAAAATCAAATTACATTTTCAATTAAATAACTAACTATAGAGTCCAATCCAACAAAGTAACGTCGGGTACACTCCCAGCTCTGGCGAGCTGACAACTACGAACCTCCGCGCTTCACCTCTGAACCTCGAGGAGGAACCGCTACACCTGAAAAGACAGAGATGAGGCTCATCTCATTGGCTCAGTAGGGGTCCCGCGATGCCCACCACTAAACAACGACAGAAGGAATAGCTGTGATGAGAACAGTTAACATGGTAGCCGATAGAACCACAGCTTTATAGGATACTCCTCACGACACGAAAAGCAAACCTAGATCTCACAGTCGAGGAACCACTGAACCAATGGAAAACCCTAGCTACGACACCATGAAGAGAAAACCATGACAAACTCTATCGTGAAGGCTAGTCCTCGCAGACGAAGGCCCAACTCGAGGCCATGAGCGCGGTCCAACGGTACAGTCACGGCCTCGCCGTCGTGAATCCTACTCTGTCTATGGGTAAGATCTCGGTTACCCTACCGAGAATCCTAGACGTCTACATCAGAAAACATGTGGGAACTACATGTAAAATCACGTCTCGCAGACAGGAAACTGAATCTCAAGTCACGAGAGTCACATGTCGCGTGACGGGAGTACCTGCCCCCTAGAAGTAAAGTCAGATGCATCCACTGATGACTTAGTCCGCGCCCCGGGTGTCTCCCTACTCGCCCTAGGCGGAAACTGAGACACCGCACAAGTAATCAAGAACACAGGACAATGGTCTAGTTGGGGTTGTGCTCGTCAGCACGCGTCTAAAGTTTCCGACCACATGTGCACACACTGACTGACTGCACTACGTCAGGCCCGCTAGCTGGTTTTCCTCTCGACCCAGACTCGAGCCGCCATAGTGGGAGGCCCTACGGCAACCAGCTTAAAATCGTCTCTCTCGGGTGTAACTCTCCACCCACTCCCTGGTAGGTCGGCACAAGCGTGCCCTAGCAAGTTACGACTAGTGGGGGGTCACTGAACGTGGACACTCTTCATGGAGAGGAAACACCGAAGGTCACACATGCACTCGTCGTGAGTAACACGAAGTACCGGGTGGCTCGGTGCCACCAAACTCTGGACGGCTAGCTAGACCTACTAATCTAATGATCCTTGAGTCACGCAACTTAGGTCAAGATCGTCGTACGATACGACTCCATGCCGTCAATCTGCCCTACTCTTAGAGTCAGAAACCACAGTCAAAATAATCCTTAAGGCGGCTCACAACCGCCGAGCTCATTCTCTCTCCAAGGGAGACCAAGAAGCCCCCATCCCCAGGCTGGGTCACAGGACTCACAGTCATAGGCCATACGCATGACTCACATAGAAACTACTTTTAGAAGAAGCTGACATCGTATGGCGACAACCCTATGCACTTACACTGGTATACAGTGACTCGATCTAGCACAGCGAGAAAGTCCAGAACACACGGGGCCACCCGGACCATCTAAACCACGTGGGCACGCTATTCGAGATAACACGATATCTTCGGACATCCAAAAATATAGTCCGGTCCCCACGGGGTGTCTGGGACATCCACGGGGCCAAGGGTCAACCAAAGGGTCACAACCGGGTCAACTCGGGGCCAAAACGGGCTAAGAAGGCAGGGGTCGGTTGACCGCACAGCAAGGTAGGTCAACCTGCCCCAGGGTGAGTTGACCTACCCACAGGGGGTCGGTCGACCGAACCCACATGGGTTCGCCCTTTCGTGGCGAGCCGATCGGTCGACCGGACCCAACCGGTTGGTCGATCGAAAACGGTAGAGAATCGTCCGACCCCGAGCTTGAGGGTTCGGTTCCACGCCCACTCGATCTAGATCGAGAGGGAAAACATTGGGGACCATTCCCCGGGTCCTAAACCACGAAATGCAAGTAAATAAACGACAAAGCATCGCTCGATCTGACGAAAATCGTCACTCACCCTAAACATGGAAAAATCACCCCGGCAATAAAAGTAACCCACTCTCGGCCTCGCCTCATCCTACAAAACGTGGGAAATTAAGTACAAGGGCCAGAGATCCATCCCCCTACCTCCGCCGAAGATTTCTCGCGTCGAAGATGTCGATTCCTCGCGAAAACACCGCTTGAAACCCCGTCGGGTTCACGAACTCGCAATTGGAGAACACCTTGCCACCGCCTCGTTCCTCGCTCCATCCTCGCCGCTCCTCGCCCCACGAGACTCGCCGCCTCGCCCCGCTCAAACTTTGTTGGCCGCCCGGAGAAGAGAGGGAGAGAAAGAGAGAACCAAGAGGAGAGAGGGAGAGAAATGAGAGAATGAGGGAGAGGGGGGGGTGAAAGGGTTTATTTATAGGAAAATTTTTATGGTTTTACAAAATTTAAAAAATACAAAAATGGGGAAAAATCACCCCCACAATCCTCGAAAAATGCACAACGTGCCTGCAACATCATGGAGCCCAAAAACACATCGGTTCATCTTACACATGGGTCCGAAGGCCCGACATCCAAAAAATTAATTTAATTACCAAACTCAATCAGGGACCCACGAAAGTGCTCCAAAATCTACGGATTCTGATCCAAAACATCATGGGCGTTACACAGCACGACCCAGTAACGTCAGGTCCATTACGGTTCAGGGTAGTTAGGCCTATAGCGGTCGTCGCCAACTGACCAAGGCTACTAAAATGTGACCCAATCGAGACCCATCAAGGATCGGCCGGCTCATAGGCAAGATCTCTAAGTACGTGCATCCCGAACACCATGAGACTCGCCAATGGATGAATGTTGAGGCCGCCAAGCATTGAATCACCCCCACGCCACCGAGATACCCGTCATGATGTATTTCTTTAAAGAACCAATGAGTGGGTAATGGATGATCTCTACGTTCAAGAAGTACATTGTTCCATTGACCACACCATCGCTATGTCGAGAAAGAGACGATGTCACTACAACTGGTATATATAGACTCTCAGACAGATCTAGATACACATGCAAACACATAGAGAGTTTGACTACATAAAGCATGAACGATATTGAGAGAAAGGAAGATCAAGAGTTCCTTATTGAGTTCCACCAAACTCCAGTCACATCACCTAACACTCCCCACGCCGCCTAACATCATCACCTGTCTCTAGGCTCTCGACTTTCTCTCTCTCTAGCCTTCTCTTTGCTCTCTCACCTGGTTCTGACTTAAATATCATAGGGTTGTCCCTGGGGATCATTCCTAGGGCTCCTTCTGACGCTCATTCTGTTGATTGCAAGTTTCCTCAGGGTGGCCGACTGCTCTTCCCCTCAAACAAATCTTAAAGGTGTAGTACGAGACGGAGGTGACACTTTTAAGTCTCTATACTGTTTGACACCATATGTGGGAATCTTGAGTTCACACTCGCTTGTCTTCTCAAGGGGGGTTAGTGTAATGGGATCTATCGCCACAAGAATAGTCCCACATTAAATGTTGAGAAAGCAACCAAGTGCTCATAAGATAGGTCTTCACCTCTTAACCCAAGAGAGCCCTTTTAGAAGGACAAAACCTCACTGTCACTTTGGGGATAATATCTCTTGAGGGCATCAAGGTTCATCTCGCATTTACACAGTGGCACCATTTAAATGGGAACTCTAAGCATGTACTCACTTGACTTCTTAAGGGGCGCTAGTGCAGTGGGACATGAGGCCACAAGATTAGTCTCACATTGGATGTTGAGAAAATAACCAATTGCTTATAAGGTTGGTCTTTATTTTGTAACCCAAGAGAGCCCTTTTACAAGGATAAAATCTCACCTCTGTTCTGCAGATAATATCTCTTGGAGACACCAAGGTTCATCTCATATCTATACAATGGCACCGTCTATGGAAACCCTAAGTTCACACTCACTTGTCTTCTCAAGGGAGGCTAGTGTAGTGGGACCTAGGTCTACGTACACAATGGCACCATTTGTGTTGTAGGACGTAAGGCCACAAGATTAGTCCTACATTGAATGTTGAGAAAGTAACCAAATACTTATAAGACATGTTTTAACCACTTAACCCAAGAGGACCTTTTTATAAGGATAAAACCCCACCCCCGCTTTGGGGACAATACCTCTTTGGGGCACCTAGGTTCATCTCGGATCTAGACAACATATAGTGAAGAGAGAAAAATATGCCAAGTCTAGCATAGCCCGGT
This sequence comes from Amorphophallus konjac, assembly GCA_022559845.1. Classification (NCBI taxonomy): domain Eukaryota; kingdom Viridiplantae; phylum Streptophyta; class Magnoliopsida; order Alismatales; family Araceae; genus Amorphophallus; species Amorphophallus konjac. The sequence goes on along the minus strand of CM040119.1, from coordinate 308,480,455 downwards.
AACGCAAGGCCTATTACGGTCCAGGGTAGTCAGGCCCGTAGTGGTCATTGCCAATTGACCAACGGTCTTGAAGTGCGACCCAATCGATGTCCATCAAGGATCAGTTGGCTCATAGGCAAGATCTCTGCGTACGTGCATTGTGGACGTCATGAGACTCGCCGATGGATGAACATTGACGATGTCATTACGAGATTTACCCCGACGAACACTGAATTGTGCCCACGTCATCGAGAAGCCCGCCACGATGTCCTTTCTCAAAGATCGGGTGAGTGGGTAACAGATGATCCTCACGATCAAATAGGACACTGTTCCACTGACCACCCTAAGTCAGGAAAGAGACGACGCCGCTATAACTGGTATATATTGGCCCCCAGATGGATTTGGAAGGGGACCTACACACAGACACATACACACAGAGAGTTTGACTACGCAAAGTGTGAACGATATTGAGAGAAGGGAAGATCAAGAGCTCTCCAATGAGTTCCCCCAAACTCCAGTCACATCATCGAGCACTCCTCACGTCGTCGAGCATCATCACCTCTCTGTAGACTCTTGACTTTCTCTCTCTCTAGCCTTCTCTTTGCTCTGTCATTCGGTTCTGACTTAAGCATCGGGAGAGTTATTTCCTATGATCACTCTCATAGCTCCTTCTGATGCTCCTTCTGATAATTGCAAATTTTCTCATAGTGATTGACGGCTCTTTCTCATCAAGTAAATTTTAAAAGTGTAATACGAGACAGAGACGACATTTTTAAGTCTTAATAATTATCGTATCATCGGGCAGGTGCACGAATGAAGTAAACAAATGGAACAAATTCACCATTGGTACAATAAATATCACACTAGATGGAGACATACAAAATAAAATATATTTTAAAGAGCGGAGTCCTCTCCATTCAAGGTCCAAAAGTTTTGAGTTCATTTTGATTTCGTCTGATGAATTCAATTTGGTATATATTAGAGCGATGCTGACACATCTAGCCAGCAAGGCCTCACATCTCTTGTGTGTCACGATGTACGTCGTAAACTTAGAAGAAGTCAACTTGTATACGAGAAATGTGAGTTATAGAATTATTTCATAGTGGGAGTGGATACAGAAATGAACTGGCTTTAAAAGACATTGGTAATATTAATTATGATCTTTGAATAATTTCATAGTTCAAAGATCGAATCTTCTTTTTTGAATGCAAGCGCATCCGGCTCCAGGACAAGTTTGTGATGTATATATATTACGCATGGATAATAAATACAAATGGAAAAATCAAATGAGTCGATGTCAACACTCAACGACCCCACGCCTCTCCTCCCTCACGGGTGGTACGTACCACAGCTCAATGGGGTCCACCGTCTCATCTACCCCAGACCTTGCCGCTGCCATCGCGGCCGGCCAGTTGGCTTGTTGGTACGTGTGGCCAGATGGCCGGACAGCTTTTTTTTCTTTATTAAAGAAATGTTCGGTCTCCTTTTTTTTTTGGCACTTTTTAACACCACCAATCAGTAGATGTCGTGAGCCGATCTTCTCATAGCATCGTGTGTTCGTCCGCGTGGACAAGAGAACGTGCATGTAGAGCTACACGCCCTCCAACCACAGTTCTTCTACTTGGTCATAGCTGTGTTGATTAGGGCGCGGATTTACTCAGATTTATGGGAATATGAGATAGGATAAGATCGACCCAGATCGTGTCGCTCTCCACTCTCTCTCTATTCTTCTTTGTGGCATTCTAAGTATGTTTCGAAAAAGATCCGACAGTGACGATGAACGATGAAGATCAGAGAGTGAAGGTAAGAATCCGATGATAGTAGATAAGTTTTGGCGATGGTGATGAGGATCTGGTCAGGAGGGACATTGCCAGCCCAGTGAGGGACTGTCGGGGGTGGGGCGAGGGCGTAGAGACGATAGAAGAAAAGACTACCAGAGTGGGGGGGTGTCGGGGTGGGGGAATAAAGGTTACTTAGATGGGGGCACATGCGTGGGGGGAAGAAAGAGATGCCGAAGTGAGGTGGATCAAACCGAGTAGGCTCGAGTCTCATGCGTATTGTATTGAATCAGAATGATGTCGATCTGGCACAGATTATCGAGTCAACTAATCAAGTCTCTAATCGTCTCTCTGATTGAGCATTTGAAAAAGTTGTTCGGGGAAAGATTTCGAGAATTTAGACTATGCTTTTTTTTACTTTTTAAATATTTCTTTCAAATATTTCAGTCACCGTCAATTTTTATTTTATGCAAATTTTTAGATTTATAAAGAAATAGAGAGAAAAGAGAGAATATTTTAAAATCTTCAAATATTGTCTCAAGACAATATTCTTCTATGTCTGAAGATTTTCTTTATGTTTGCACTTGTAAACATTTGGGCAGGGCGGGTTTACATAAAGTATGTATGCAATTTGGTTTCTCACATCCTCTCACCTGCAAGATTTCAAAGTTTCTTCCACCATTCCATCGGCCAACGGACAATATTCTTCAAACGCTAATGTTGTGTAACAGCTGATGCGCCGAGGGACAAGTTCCTCGGCGGCCTTCTCGCCGCCGACTTCGACCAGAGCTCCTGCCTGAGCAGGTACCAGGCCGCCATGTACCGCAAGCCCTCCCCCCACAAGCCCTCCCGTTACCTCGTCCGGAGACTGCGCAGGTACGAGGAACACCACCGCCGATGCGCGCCGCACACCGCACTGTACAACAGGACGCTGCAGTTGCTGCACGCCGAGTCTGCGCCGGAGACTGAGACGGACTGCCAGTACGTCCTCTGGGGCCCGTACGCCGGGCTGGGCAACAGGATACTCTCCCTCGCCTCCACCTTCCTCTACGCCCTGCTCACCGACAGGGTCCTCCTCATCGACCCTGGGAAGGACTTGACCGGCCTCTTCTGCGAGCCCTTCCCGGACACCACCTGGCTGCTGCCCCCCGGCTTCCCCCTCCCCAAGTTCGATGACTTCGTCCGCAAGAGCCCCGAGAGCTACGCCAGCTTGGTGGCTAAAAAGAGGATCAGCAACGACGGCACCAACGGCAGGTCCCCGCCTCCCTTTGTCTACATCCACCTCGCCGACGACTACAGCACCGAGGAGATGCACTTCTTCTGCGAGCCGGACCAGGCGGTGCTGCGGACGGTCCCCTGGCTGCTGCTGAGGACGGACCTCTACTTGGTGCCGCCGCTATTTCTGAACCGGGAGTTCGAGCCAGAACTTAGCCGGCTGTTCCCGGAGAAGGAGACGGTGTTCCACCACCTGGGCCGCTACCTCTTCCACCCCACCAACAAGGTGTGGGGAATGATCACCAGGTACTACCGAGGTTACCTGGCCGCCGCTGGGGAGAGGCTGGGCATACAGATCAGGATCTTCAGCAGTAAGGATGCTCCATTTGAGGTCGTCTCCCAGCAGGTCATCAACTGCACGCTGAAGGAGAAGCTGCTGCCAGCGTTCGACCGCGAGGGGAGCAGCACCGGCGCCACGGCCGCCGACCGCAAGAAGACGAAGGCCGTCCTCGTTACGTCCCTCTACACCGGGTACGCCGAGAAGATCAAGGACATGTACTGGGAGCACCCGGCGGCCGGGGGCGTGGTCGTGAGCGTGCACCAGCCGACCCACGAGGAGTTGCAGCAGACGGGCAATGCCAGCCACGACGAGAAAGCGTGGGCGGAGATGAACCTGCTCAGCTTCGCCGACGTGCTGGTGACGAGCGCCTGGTCCACCTTCGGCTATATAGGGCAGGGCCTCGGCGGGATCAAGCCGTGGATCCTCGTCCGGGTGGAGAAGGGGAAGATGCCGGAGCCCACCTGCGTGCGGGACACTTCCATGGAGCCCTGCCTCCACAAGCCGCCATGGTACGTCTGCAGGGAGAAGAGGAACGGCGACAATGGCAAGGTGCTCCCTTTTGTAATACACTGTACGGACGTTGGCTACGGGATTAAGCTCGTCGACCGGACTTAGCTTTTGTTAGTTGCCATCCTTTTTGTATCAGCTCAAGCAAATTGATCCATAGGACACAGACCATCCTCCTAATTAATCCAGAAAGGAAGGAGGAGATCGATCGAGGAGGAAGTAGAGTGAACACATGAAATCACAGAGAGGGGTCCGTTGCGGCAAGCATATGACTCTGACTCCTCCAAATTTTCTCTTGACATGGAGTCATTTCAAGACGCCTTCAAGTGCGTCTACCACGGTAAGCTTTGATACGTGCCATGTTGCAGCTACTGGTGTTCAGAGAGGAACTGACTTCTCCACCTAACAACAATGAAATGGTTAGTCAACCCCAAATCTTCATTAAGGAAAAAAACAAACCTTGCGATATGTTTGGCAGCAGTCTTTTAATTGGTTCCATTAATGCGAAAATACCAGATCGATGATGTCCTCCGCCTTTTTCTTGGCCATCCTGTATGAATTGGTAATGGGGTGTTTGATTGCATTGTAACAATTCTTCTTTATATACTGAGAACTATGGCTTCAAAAGGGTCAAGTAGAGCTGCATATACATCGTACTATTTAAGGTTTAATACCCCGATCTTACCGAAATTTTATTAGTACGGTATGATACGGCACCGTATCATATTACACCGCAATATGTCAACGATATAATAAATATTTAGTATAGTAAAATATGTGTTGAAATCATTTGTGACTTAGTTGATTAGAGAGTCACGTAGATAATCGTGAGATTCATGGTTTGAATCTCACAAATGACATTCATTTTTTATTCTTTCTTTAAGAAAAAAAATGAAAATTTGAAAAAAAATGCTGCTGTTGAGTTTTGAATCCAAGATGAATTATTACAAGGGAATGCCCCAACCAATTTACTTATCAAAGTCAATTAATGAACATAAAATAAAACATATAATATTTAAACGGATATAAGTACTTTAATAAGACTCGGGTCATTTAATAATAGAGCTTATTAGATTCTTAATAATCTTGAGTTATTTTCTGTTTGTCAACTCGTTTGAATTACTAAATAAAAAAAATGAATGAAAGAAGTATGTCTTCTTAATATTTTATATTAATTTTAATATCAAATGGGATATGATTTAATTATCAAATGAATTATCAAATGATCATATAACACAATATTACTAAAGAAATATAATTGAATTTTAATCCAACTTGTTCAAGACTATAAACGGGCCGAGCATGACTATGTTCAAGCTCAACTCATTCAACGAGAGCTAAATCTAATTTTCAATGTCCGAGGTATTTGATTAGAGTTTAGCCTTTAATTTCAGATAATCTGGTCTCGACTTTCCTATCCTCACCAAGATCCCTCTTCTATCAAAAGAACCCTACTTCTTCTCTTCCCACATGACGCATGCACTAAAACCTTCCGAAGATGCCAGCCAGCAGAGTGGTACGTTGACCAGTAAGTAGATGAAGAACAAGAGAGGACATTAATTAATCATGGAAAACTAACAGAGCAGATCTTTCAAATCCCATTAATGGTGGAGGAGGCTCAAACGAGCTGTAAATGCTCCAGCGACGAGCCACCGCCATGGCGATCACTGCAGATCTCAGCCCCAAGTTGGAATGAGACCGCCGACGAGTGACGACGACACCGGCATTTCAGGGACCAAGGCACACCAATTAAGTTCTTATATGACTAAATGTGATTAAGCCAATAATTAATATAGTGTTACATTTTTTTTCTCATTTGATTTGACATGTTCATTTAAATCATCTGATCATGAGATCAGCCGGGATGTAGTTATCTCAAACTTAAGTTTGATACTACCCAATTATTTAAATTCTATCTTTCTTAATTGTTATCTTTGTTTTAAATTTGTTGTGATGTCTTTCTTATCATCTAATTTTCAAATTGAAAAGGACATGAGAGCGTGAAAAGCATGTGATGAACTGAGTGACAACAAAAATTTTACACCGTGGTAGTACTTTTCATCTGTTTATAAGGAAATAAGGTAACCAAATCTGACACTATAATGAGCCATCTACGTACGTATCTGCCCAAATTCATAACTTGACCACCTGACGATGACAGTTGCATGGGATAAATATATAATCTGACCTTGCTAAATTTCCTATCTTAAAGCCAGTCATAGTATCGATCGTAAAATAAAATTCAAACATCATATTTGTATTCTATTAATTAATTAATTTTAATTTAGTGATTACTGTAACAAAATTTAATTAGTGGATTATCGATGGTATCATTTCACATCCACAAAGTCCAAAGTCAGTTTCTTTCAGTCTCATTTTTAGATTGTCAAAGACAGATTTAAGTGATAGGATTAAACAATCAATTAATCACTAACTTCTCTAATTAACCAATCCGAGCAGTAAAATATCTGAGATGATGTAAGTATGTACGTAAACATGGAACGGACCTCATCCCATGCACCGCCGGCGATCAAAGGTACTGCTGGGGACTATGTCTAAGGTCAATTTGCAGCACCTGATCAAACTTTCTTATACGTGTTATTCTCTTGAAGGCCCCATTTTAGTACCACGTTAATTTTTTCCAGGATAACTCACCTGAGTTACGTTACACGTCTGTTTAACCTGATTTTGGTTTGGGAGCACGGTCGAGTTAACTTATCTCACCTCTTCAGGAGGATTAGAAAATTATTAGTGGAGAGGGAAAGATTCGTGACCCTCTATGTACGCGGCCTAGACGGCCCATCGAGACCTGCCGGGCCTAGCAAGTGATAGCCCTATCAGGGCCCACTTATCGCAAGGCCCTGCTCGCCCAAGGCTCAAATAACCCATTGAGCCTTAGCTCGGTCGCCCGACTGACAGCCTCCCCGTTTCTACAAAATGCCTACGAGCCGAGCCATCCCAGGGTCAGAAAAATATCCCAGGCAGATGCCTACGTGCCTGGGCCCCTGGCCTAAGAGAGGGTGCCCCCCTTTGTCCTTTGTGGATTAGTTCGGTATCAAGACTCCTGGGCGGGCTAGGGCGAATTCCTCGCTGCTGGTCCCTATTCAAGCGAATGTTACGCTGTTACCTAAGGGAAGGAAGCTCAAAGGGATCAAGAGGAGGTGAGTGTCCTTGACCGGGAAGAGTTCCACTTATGGACGTAGTCTCCCTCAAGTCCCCGCTTCTCCCCTACACTGGGGAGGGAGCCCGCAGCTATATAAACCCAAGGAACCCCTCTGGAAAGGTAAGCGTACTCTCAGCCACTTCAACTGGTAGAGAGCAATCTCATGTCTCTCTTCTCTCCTGTTCCCGTTCGCATCTCGTTTCTGCCACTCGCTGACTTGAAGTCCCGCAATCAATGACACCCAAGAGGGGGGTGAATTGGGTGTTTACAAATATTACGAAAACTTTTGACTTTTTTAAAATATGTGATAGAATGCTAGTTAAGATATTCAAAACTATTTGAACACAAATTGGATTTATCAAACTTTATATGATGAGATATGGATTATGCAAGATACACGTAGATAAATCCAGAACTGTAATTTACACTAACATTCATGTAGAATGGAGGTAGAGGAAATGGATCAAATCACACAATTCAAATCACATTGCACAGCAATTTTTAAGGTGGTTCGGATGTAACGACGGCAATCCTACGTCCACCCCTCACCAAATCCGGTGAGGCTTCACTCGGGGATAAACCCCCAAACGGAGACGACGGTCCAATCACACACGCAGGACGGCGTATGCACACACACACACACAGGGATGCGCCCCAACACACACACACACACACGGAGACGAGGTCTCCAACACGATCCAACAAGCGGATCACCAATACAAACACCCACTGCCACAAGTTCAGCAATCCACACACACGAGATAGAACGGATCTAAATAGACCCACACACACATAAACGCAGATCTAGGAAGATCCACGCACACACACGAATCAAGTACGACACACACACACACGATCATGGATCCAACAATGATCCACACACACACAAGTTCTTGCAGTTTATGATGAACACAATTACAACACCCAAAACATAAAGACAATGAAGCTTAGTTTAGAAAACTCATGTTTTGGATTCTCCTTGAATGCATGTTGCGGATCTTGAATGTATCTTCACATGATCGGAGCTTCAATCCGTGCTTGCTTAACTTTTCTCCTTTCTTGCTTGTTTGGCTTCTCTTCTTTCTCCCTTAGGCACTCTTCTTGGAATCCTTGCTTGCTTGCTTGGCTCTTCTCTTCCTTGGAGGAGGTTGGCTTCAGATATGCCTTCCATGGGTTGAGAATGGATGAAGAACACTTACTGCACGGAATACTGTTCACGGCTACAGTACCCTTCTTCTTCCTCCTTGGATGTACAGCACCCTCTTGATCTTCCTTTGAAGCTCTTGGATCATTAGGGTTTATGACTCCAAATGATATGTTTTATAGCCCTTGAATGGTTCATAGACAAGCCCCAGACCAGATCCATAAATCATGGTGTAATTGGGGTCATTGGGATTAAACAAATGGGAAGAAAGACCTCTCCTCGAGCTTGAAACAAAAGTCAACAAAAGGGGGCCTCGGGACTGGTGGTCGACCGAAAGCATTGGGTCGGTCGACCGGAATTTTACAGTCGAACCAATTTTTGGCTCTGGCAAAACCGGTCGACTGGCCCTATAGTGGCGGTCGACCGAAACCTGTAAAAACTCCATTTTTTCGGTTCTGTTAATTATGGTCGACCGACCATGGTCCGTTGGTCGACCGGAAATACCTATACTTGCAAAAATGAAGTGTTAGCCCAAAGAAACATATCCATAAGTCAAGATGTTCATGTCCATATCAAATCCATGTATTTTGAGATTAGATTCAACTTGGTTTATGCATTGGGAAGGTTTAAAGCAAATGAGCACTTGTCATTACGTGAGTTTGTCTTAAACAAGTTCAATGCTCACTCTTCCCTATAATCAAAATTTTGTTCCGGGGGCTCCGCCCCCAGAAACCCCCGCAAGGGGCGCTGCCCCCTTGACCCCCGCGACCTGACCGCGTAGGTCGATCCGCGTGCGAGGGCGCACGATGGCGAGTTTTGCAAGGGCTTGAAACCTCATGAACTAGGTGCATATGAACATTTTGAAACACATGTTCTGAGGTAAGGATCAAGTTCTGGGCTAAGAATCAAGAGATAAAACTCAATCATCCCAAGTAAATTATTATTCATGAAATAACCTCATGGAACACTCAATAACAAGGAGTGTATAACAGGGTAAGAGCCTTACCAATGGTTCTTGACAGTACATGACATATACCACCTGTTTTGGATTGTAGAGGAGCATGGTTTTGGTTCACCAGGTGACTGTCATGAGTTTGATCCTGCAAGTAAGATAGTCAGGGTTAATATCATGCTTGTTCACATTAAAGAGATTATGAAACCTCTTGCCTCTTGTAAAACCTGTTAGAAATAAACAGTGTGCAAGGACAACATCATGGCAATAAACGGACCACAGTAGATGCAATGCAAACCATAGTAAAATTACATAGGAGGTTGATTCAAATAAGGACAACCAAGAAGAATCAAACATAAGCATGATTGTTGAACAATTAAGTATGAAGGAATAAATAATTATATCTATCTAAACAACTGGATTAGTAGAAGCGCCTCAAAGAGACTCCCCTTAGAGAAGATATCGCCCCCACAAACACGGTGCGATAGATATAGCGATCTTCCCCCAGGATACGACTACTAACACAAGAAACTTAAGCGCACTCTTAAGAATCTTGTAATAATTACTACACGAAAAACCTAAATCTCGACTTTTAAAAAAGGTTAGAAAGCATGCACCGAACACCGAAGAACAAGGGCTGCAAGTGTCCGCGAGCGTGCACAGCGACGAAGACGGTGGCGAACGCACGGGACGAAGACAGCAGCGATCTCCGCGGGACGGCGCAAGGAGGAGCCGGAGACGAGAGCAAGAGAGCGACGTTGCGAGCGGTTCCTCTGTGAAGTCGAACAGACACGGGAAAAAAGAGTAGCAGTAATTAGGGTAATCCTAATTACTCTCCTTATGTGCCCCACGCCCGCGACGGTTCGTATCCGAAACGATAAGTTCGGAAACCCCTCTTTCTCTCCAAGGAAAGGATAGAATAGCAAAAAGAATTCCAAAAAGGTGCCAAGGCAAGCCGGCTGGACCCACACCTCACACACGCGCGCCCGCCCAGCCCAGCCCGGCGCGTGCGTGCGTGTGATTGGATCTAGCTTACCTCCACTATGTCTATAAGACATAGTCCATGGGGTCCTAGGAACTATAAGGTCCCCTCACCTCTTTGTGTTTTCCAATGTGGGACTAATATCCCCATACAAAACACAACACTTGAGGTAGCACCCTTATGGAAAACCTTTGAGTTTCCCTTCCTTAGATATACTCCCAACCCCAACCCCCCTTCAACCTAACATTCCCCCACAAACTCAAGGTTTGATAAAAGGGAACAAACAGAAGAGATATGAACAAATCATGCTTTCAGTAAAGGTACCTTTCGGGTTTGAACCTTCACCTAAGTGTTCTAATTTTCACCCCCCCACAGAATCGAAGTGAATTAAATCTTGAACTTGATCCTTTTTGTGAAGGGCTACTTATTAGAAAACAACATGAAATAAGGTTCTATTGGTAGTAAAAAATAACTGGCACTTTAAAGGCCATGTGCCCAATCCTGTTTCATGAGTACTTTCAAGAATAACCCAATTCTTTAACTGCGGCCTCACAGTTGTACTCATATAGGTGGGCTTCTCCAAGGATGCACTGCAAACATCCTGCCTTACCAGGCTTGAACCCATTAAAAGTATACAACTTAACCTTAACTTGCAGTAACAGGCACTAGATTGTTTAGGATTACAGGGGAGGAACTCAGATACAAAGTATCTATTTAAACAAGTGCCTTCCAGTCCTCTCAACAGCTTGTTATTACCACATTGAACCTTCTTTGTAGGATCTCTACTCAGATAGGTTGGGTTGCCACTGCAGGAGAACAACTGATGGGTTTCAGTCCCATCCCCATCCTAAATTTTTGGACTTGACTCTTGTTAAGTCCTTTAGTCAGAGGATCAGCTATGTTGTCCTTGGTACCAACAAAATCCACAGCTATCACTCCCTGAGACACTAATTCTCTTACAGACTTAAGTCTGAGTTGAATATGTCTCCTTTCTTTTTGGTTGTACTTTGAACTTTTAATCTTGGCAATTGTGGTCATATTATCACAATGCACAGATATCGCAGGTATAGGCTTACTCATCAGAGGGAGTTCAGAAAGAAGACCCCTGATCCATTCAGCCTCCATACCAGTAGTATCCAAAGCACACAACTCAGCCTCAAAAGTAGACCGAGACAAGATGGTTTGTTTAGTTGACTTCCAGGCAACTACACCATCTCCCAGGGTAAAGACATACCCTGTGACACCATTGCTCCCTGAGTTTTCAGCTATCCAGCTTGCATCACTATATCCCTCAAGTACAGCAGGGAATTTCTGAAAATGTAAGCTTAGGGTCATGGTACCCTTTAGGTACCTCAGCACCCTATCTAAGCCTTCCCAGTGAGTATGGTCAGGACAGCTTGTGTATCTACTGAGTTTAGACACAGCATATGAAATGTCTGGTCTAGTACAGTTTGCAAGATACATTAAGCTTCCTATAACCTGAGAATACCGCAATTGAGACACAGGATCACCACTCTTATTCTTGCAGAAAATTCTAGAAGGATCATAGGGTGTACAGACAGCTTTACAATTCTGATAGCCAAATTTCTCTAAAACCTTCTCAACATAGTGAGATTGAGAAATTGCTATTCCTTCAGCTGATCTAATAAGAGTCAGCCCCAGAATCACATTTGCCTCACCCATATCTTTCATTTCAAATCTGCTACTTAAGAATGATTTGGTCTCAGTTATGATTCCCAAACTGCTTCCAAACAACAAGATATCATCTACATATAGGCACAAGATTACAAATTCATTACCCTTAACTTTGTGATAGATACACTTATCAAACTCATTGACTATAAAACCAAATGATATGATAGTCATATCAAATTTTTCATGCCATTGCTTAGGAGCTTGTTTCAAACCATACAGAGACTTTACAAGTCTACAAACTTTATTCTCACTATCCGGAGCCACAAATCCTTCAGGCTGATCCATATAAATCTCTTCATCAAGATCACCATTAAGAAAAGCAGTCTTGACATCCATCTGATGGACAAAGAGATTATGTAAGGAAGCCAGTGCTACAAGCACCCTGATTGTGGTTATCCTAGTGACCGGGGAATAGGTATCAAAATAATCTATTCCCTCCATTTGTTTGAAACCCTTAGCAACTAGCCTAGCTTTATACTTGTCAACGGTTCCATCTGGTTTTAGTTTCTTCTTAAAGACCCATTTGCATCCAATGGTCTTTGAACCAGGAGGAGGATCAACTAACACCCAAGTGCCATTAGCAAGAATGGAATCCATCTCACTCTTAATGGCATCCTTCCAATGCCTAGCTTCAGCTGAAGCCATGGCATCTCGAAAGGTGGGAGGATCACCCGTGATCTGGAAAGTGACAAAATCACTACCATAATCCTTGGCAACCCTTAGTCTTTTACTCCTTCTAGGTTCAACCTCTTCTTGATCATCAGCATCAAGATTAGGTCCGGATGCATCAGCCCCCACATTAGTCATTCTTTCCACATGTTCTGGAATAGAATCAGATGTAGAGGCAACAGTCTCAGAAGACAAATGTTGAGTCAAACCAGTCTTCATGGGAAAAACATTTTCGAAGAATGTGGCATCACGAAACTCGACTATGGTGTTAATATCTATGCCAGGAATTTCTGATTTGACAACCAGAAACCTGTACGCATAGCTATTTTCAGCATAGCCTAAGAAGACTGCGTCAACTGTCTTAGGTCCTAGTTTCTTTCTCTTGTGCTCAGGAACAAGTACCTTTGCAAGGCACCCCCACACTTTGAGAAATTTCAAACTAGGTTTCCTATGTCTCCAAAGTTCAATTGGACTACTATCTCTATGTTTCAGGGGAATATGATTCAGAATAAGGCAAGCCGTATTCAAAGCTTCCCCCCACATATACTTTGGTAGTCCCGAGCTCTGCAGGAGAGAGTTGACCATGTCAATGAATACCCTGTTCTTCCTTTCTGCTATCCCATTAGACTGAGGAGAGTATGGGGCAGTTGTTTCATGAATAATGCCATGATCTTGGCAATATTCCACAAACAAACTTGAAGTATACTCTCCTCCTCTATCAGACCTCAACCTTTTAAGAACTTTGCCAGATTGTGTTTCTGCTTCTTTCTTAAAGATGATAAACTTTTGCAAAGCCTCATCCTTAGATCTAAGCAAATACACATAACAGTATCTACTACAGTCATCAATAAAGGTAATGAAATACTTTTTATGATCCCTAGTCAACACACCATTAAACTCACAAATATCTGAGTGCACCAGATCCAGAATTTCTGAATCTCTAACCACAGAATGAAAGGGTTTTCTGGGTTGTTTAGCCTGTACACAGATATCACATTTCTTAGTTTTATCAACAGTATGTTCAGGAATCAATTTCAGGTTCATCATACGTTTCAAGGAATTGAAATTAAGATGACCTAAACGAGCATGCCACAATTCAGATGAATCTATAACATTATAAGCAACAGGAACAGAAGTAGAAACGGAAGCATTAACATCCACATTTCTGTTCATCACATGATCCACAAAGATTTTAAACAAACCATCAGAAAGATAACCTTTTGCAATAAAAGTCTTCAAATAGAGTATGACAACCTTATTACATTTAAAGTTCAGTTCATAACCCTCTCTTACTAACACAGAACCAGATAAAATGTTCCTCTTGACACTAGGAACATGGTACACTAAGGAAAGAGTAAGAACACGCCCTGAAGTAAACTTCAGGCTCACACGTCCAACTCCTAGCACCCTAGCTGTACTCCCATTTCCCATTGTCACGGAGCGATCATGGATTTCCTGATAAGACACAAAATTAGCCCTGTCAGCACATAAATGCACATTGGCTCCAGTGTCTACCAGCCATTCATTTGGTTCATAAATAGTAAACAACTGAGGATTAAGAGAAACATACTCCATACCAGAAGAAGATCCACCGGTCACTACATTGACCTGTGCTGGGACATCATGGATCAACAGGGCCCTGTTCAGCACATTTTCTTTCTTTTTGGGACATTCATTGCGCATATGACCCTTATCACCACATGTCCAGCACTGTCCTAGCACCTTCTTCTTCTTTATCTTTCCTTTGGGTTTCATCTGCACAGTGGAATCAACCTTGGCCTTTCCTTTTAAATCTTTACCCTTCTGTTTCATTACTAAGTTTGCACTTGCATCTACAGGCATTTTGGGCTTTTCCTTTCTATGTTCCTCCTCAATAGCTATTGCCCTCATCAAATCATCAAGAGAAATGGCCCCTTTTCGATGCTTTAGGCCCATGCCAAAATCCTCCCAGGATCTAGGCAACTTCTCTATGATGCACATGACTTGGAGCTTTTCAGGCATTTTCATTTCTGCCTCAGCCAAACCATGGAACATAAGAAGAAGCTCATGTGCCTGCTCCCCTATAGATTTATTCTCGACCATTTGGAATTTAAGGAACTTGCCAACGGAGTACTTTTCCAGACCTTGGTCCTCGGTATTGTACTTCCGATCAAGTTCATTCCACAGAGCTTTAGTAGTGTTGAAGGTGGAGGTACTATAGACATCAAACAGGACATCTGACAGTGCAGTTAGAATGCACACATGTCCTAACCTGTCTCTATTAGTCCACTCTTCAACCCTCCTAGTACTCTCGGGGTCGTTTTCATCTATCACAGGGGGGTCCGATTCTATCAATGAGATTAGGCCAACCATGGTGAACCACATCTTCATGCGTTGTTGCCAACGCTTAAAGTGTTGCCCGGAAAACTTCGCGGGCATCCCAGACATGTCCACCCTGTTTCCAAAACTCATCGAAGACGACGATGCCATGAAGGATATCTTCTCTAAGACTGTTAGAAATAAACAGTGTGCAAGGACAACATCATGGCAATAAACGGACCACAGTAGATGCAATGCAAACCATAGTAAAATTACATAGGAGGTTGATTCAAATAAGGACAACCAAGAAGAATCAAACATAAGCATGATTGTTGAACAATTAAGTATGAAGGAATAAATAATTATATCTATCTAAACAACTGGATTAGTAGAAGCGCCTCAAAGAGACTCCCCTTAGAGAAGATATCGCCCCCACAAACACGGTGCGATAGATATAGCGATCTTCCCCCAGGATACGACTACTAACACAAGAAACTTAAGCGCACTCTTAAGAATCTTGTAATAATTACTACACGAAAAACCTAAATCTCGACTTTTAAAAAAGGTTAGAAAGCATGCACCGAACACCGAAGAACAAGGGCTGCAAGTGTCCGCGAGCGTGCACAGCGACGAAGACGGTGGCGAACGCACGGGACGAAGACAGCAGCGATCTCCGCGGGACGGCGCAAGGAGGAGCCGGAGACGAGAGCAAGAGAGCGACGTTGCGAGCGGTTCCTCTGTGAAGTCGAACAGACACGGGAAAAAAGAGTAGCAGTAATTAGGGTAATCCTAATTACTCTCCTTATGTGCCCCACGCCCGCGACGGTTCGTATCCGAAACGATAAGTTCGGAAACCCCTCTTTCTCTCCAAGGAAAGGATAGAATAGCAAAAAGAATTCCAAAAAGGTGCCAAGGCAAGCCGGCTGGACCCACACCTCACACACGCGCGCCCGCCCAGCCCAGCCCGGCGCGTGCGTGCGTGTGATTGGATCTAGCTTACCTCCACTATGTCTATAAGACATAGTCCATGGGGTCCTAGGAACTATAAGGTCCCCTCACCTCTTTGTGTTTTCCAATGTGGGACTAATATCCCCATACAAAACACAACACTTGAGGTAGCACCCTTATGGAAAACCTTTGAGTTTCCCTTCCTTAGATATACTCCCAACCCCAACCCCCCTTCAACCTAACAA
Organism: Amorphophallus konjac; assembly: GCA_022559845.1. NCBI lineage: Eukaryota > Viridiplantae > Streptophyta > Magnoliopsida > Alismatales > Araceae > Amorphophallus > Amorphophallus konjac. Next base: position 308,464,540 of record CM040119.1, on the reverse strand, counting down.
AACCAACATATGTAAACCAAGGATCAAGGCCATGTAACCGTTGCCATTTGTCATCTCAACCATACATAGATAACAAGAGCATGAGCAATCAACCACAAGTTTAGTTATCATCGATTAATCACACATTAAGTTTAGTTATCATCAAAAATATAACTTAACAATCACAACAATCATCAAAACCATAACTCAACATGACTTAGACATCGGAGGATTTTCCCCGGGGTTACAACCCTGTGCCCCCTGATGGTCTTCTTCCCTTATTACAGAATCATGTGCTGAAGTGACTGCACCCCGTGATCGTCCTAAATCGGACGGCTTAAGATTTGGCATGAGATCTTGCCTCTTCAATTAGTTAACTCGGAGTTTGCCCTCTTCTAACCGGATTACGAAATTCGGCTAACCAAAACAATTGAGGGGATATGTCATAACTAACTTTAAATTAGTCCTGAGATAACCTCCAATCAAAATGAGACTTGAGGATGAAAGTAAAGTGCAAGGCATGCATAATAGTCTTCCGGGCTTTTTTTAATCTGCAAATACTATATAATCGGTCAAAGATATAAAAAAAATCTCGCATCAGAGTTGTGGAGGAAACTTCGCACATGACCCGGTATACATATATATTCCAATTGAATTCACAGAGTTTGACTGTCATAAAATGGAGCTTAGAACAGATAGTTATCCTACAAGTTGGATATTTTACATGCATGCAATTCTTTATGGACAAGGCTAGCCACTTTCCATGTTAGATATATTGATATATTTGCCGACCGTTGACCCTCGGGGCTCAAAACTTGTCTCAAACTTGGAGGGTGAAGCCCTCGTTCTTGTCACAAACGTCTAGATTAAGATTGCGTTAATTAAGTATGCTGAGGATCGGTCATTCACGCCATTAACTGATCCTTGTCTGTTGTTATTTGGACAGATCACGTTATCTTCATTCCCTAGTTCAAATGGTAGCCGTGTAATAATATGACACAATCTAATACTTACGAGATACTTCAATATGAATCATTTTACATATCGAAAATTACTTTAAAAAGACAATTATATGATCTGTTTACATAATGTTGATATTTTCTTAATAATATACGTGAAAATACAAATTGTACAGGGGCGATGAATACATAATTGTCATTTTAACAAAAGTTTATTTGCAAGACCCCTAAAAGATAAATAAATCACACACACACACAAAAGAACATAATGGGATGAAAAGTAAACTTAATTCTATTATTATATACACCCACATCATCCATGTATGCAAAGTCTAGACGTTAAACGAAAGTCAAATGTAATAGTTAGGATCCAAATTTCACTTAATTACGTAAACTTGGCATCTACGTTGTTATTGATCAGGCTTTATCCTTGAACCATCCTATAAAATTTTCTATTCTTTTTCAAAACTTACATGTAGTGGCGCCGGGTTAATTATCCCAGAGTTAATTAACACAGTTTAACTCAATTTGAACTCCAATTTTAATTCGATAAAGTGGATTAATTATTTAATCAGATTAAAAGTGCACCGAGTCCAAGTTAACCCTAAATTATTTATCCCAGCTACCTCTTAAGTTAACCTTTTTGCAAACCAAAAGTGGGTTAAATGAGATATTTTTGACACTGTTAACTTAATCCGGGCTATCCTCTGACCAAAGTGGGACCTCAGCCCGCGGTTTGACTGTTACACGGTCTTATTTTCTTCGTTCTACTCGGACCTGTCACTTTGGTGCTCCAATTTCTGGCGAGGGACAGTTTGGTTAGACGTACGACTTCGCCGAAGTCTTCCTCTCAAAGGCATCCTCCCATCTTCCACCGGATCCGTCTGGGCTTCCCCCACCACGGCAGTACAGCGTAAGGGCCGCCCCCGTTGATCACCTCTTCCCCACCTTCCCAGCGGCGCTCCCCATAACTCGATCGGCCCTCTCTGGCATCTCCTCAGCCCGCTGCTGCTGCATGCTGTTGGCCGCCGCGGGCCCTCGGCTGGCCGCTTCGCAGGCGCCCACAGCAATTCGCATGCCATGGACCTGGAAGGAGCAAGGAAGCGTGGTCGCGGCCACGGGGTCGGCGGGGGTTTCCCACTGCCGGTAGGGACCGTGGAGGCGAGCTGGGGGTTAAAGACGGGATGGCTGGTGATCTTCTTCGTGACGTTCCTCACGTTGGCTTTCGTCTGCGGGGTGTACAAGTCCCCTCTGGCCATCTTCGCCGGAACCTATCCCGGCACCACGCGGCAGCAGGAGCAGCAGCAGCCACGGCCAGTCGATGAAGCTTCGCAGCCGCAACGGCCAGGTGATGGTGGTGAGTGCCTCTTCGCCGTCGCATGCTTCATCTTTCTCTCAGAGCTAGCTGATTTACTAGCTGTTAGAATATATAATCTCTTATCGTGTAAACCAGTTAAAATAAAATAGATATTGAAAATAGTGGATTCCTCTCCACCCTATATTTTAAGATTTCGAGGAAGATAATTGAATTCAATAAATTTTAATATAATATCATAATCCATGATTATGACATTAGCCGCGCGCGCTCTGTGTTTGTAATTAATGGTTCATCTGTTAGATCAGTTTAACATATCTACATATGAGAGCAATGTTTTTAATATAATCTCATATTAAAAATAAATTAAAATAAATTATCTTCAAAATAGTTGAGTGCTCTCCACTCAAAGAGTTGAAGATTTTTGAGTTCTCATGACATATATATATATATACATATATCTATATATATGCGCTCACGGTTTAATTATTGAGGCCGGGTTATCACTAGAGTCGCAGGCAATCTTAATTAATTATTCATTCCCAGCTGGTCCTAGAGGTTTGAACTCCAATCTCACAACACTTGCTTATATGTTTATTGGGGGGAGAGAGAGAGAGAAATGAAGATCGTCATAGTGACACAGCACGTTTCGTGACATTTATATATATGATTATATGTCTCAAATAATGTTTAATCATGTTTATCTTATGTAGAGCGGTGGTGGATCTTTTTGCGTTTCTTTTTTTTTAGTTTTTTACAAATAAAATTATACGTAAAACATATATATTCCTTTGCTTTGTTTTGTCCAAATTTTTGTCCATGTTGTGAATATATTTCTAGAGCTTCCCATTTCGCCGACCGAATCAGGGCTCTCACGGTCAGACGGTGCCCCCCGTCAAAACGCGGGATCGAGACCATTTTATTGGGTCAGACCCTTCGTCTTTTTGGATCTCAAAGATTTTTCCAATGTGGGACTAATATGTTGGCAGGTAACAGGACCTGCAACAGGGGTCCTTTAATGAGTTAATCCAGATGCTAAGGGAGCCCCCAAGCCTTATTTTTCCTGCAAATACCAGGCAACTGGGCCTTCCTGAGCAAGATCTTCTAATGGACATTTCTCAAATGTGATTACAGCAAATGCGGCGTTCTATGGAACCTCCGATGTGCCGAGGGACACGAACCTCGGCGGTGGCTCCTGCCTGAGCCGGCACCAGTTCGCCATGTACCGCAAGCCCTCCCCTCACAAGCCCTCCCCTTACCTTGTCCAGAGGCTGCGCAGGTACGAAGAACGCCACAGGCGATGTGCTCCCCACTCTGCAGGCTACGACAGGACCCTGCCGTTCCTCAAAGCCCAGTCGGCGCCGGAGAAGGAGACCGAGTGCAAGTACGTCCTGTGGACGCCGTGGGGCGGGCTGGGCAACAGGATGCTCACCCTCGCCTCCACCTTCCTCTACGCTTTGCTCACCGACAGGGTCCTCCTTATCGACCGGGAGAAGGACATGGCCAGCCTCTTCTGCGAGCCCTTCCCGAACACCACCTGGCTGCTCCCCCCTGGGTTCCCCCTCGCCGACTTTGACGCCTTCTACGGCTCGCACCCGCAGAGCTATGGCAACCTGCTGAAGAACGAGAAGATCAGCAACGACGGCGGGACCCCGCCTCCCGTCGTCTACGTCTACCTAGGCGACGACTATCAGACAGAGGACATGCAGTTCTTCTGCGAGCCAGACCAGGCAGCCCTCCGACGGGTCCCCTGGTTGGTTGTGAAGTCGGACCTCTACTTCGTGCCGGGGCTCTTCCTGAACCAGGCGTTCGAGCCGGAGCTTAGCCGGCTGTTCCCGGAGAAGGACACGGTGTTCCACCATCTCGGCCGCTACCTCTTCCACCCCACCAACAAGGTGTGGGAGATGATCACAGAGTACTACCGAGCTTACCTGGCCATGGCTGGGGATAGGCTGGGCATACAGATCAGGGTCTTCAGCCCCCAGGATTCTCCCTTTGAGCTCGTCTCCGAGCAGGTCATCAACTGCACGCTGAAAGAGAAGCTGCTGCCGGAGGTCGACGCCAACGGGAACAGCACCGGCGCTATGGCCGCCGATCCCAAGAGGACGACGGCCGTCCTCCTCACGTCCCTCTACTCCGGCTACTCTGAAAAGATCAAGGACATGTACCGGGAGCACCCGGCGGCCGGCGGAGTGGCCGTCAGCGTGCACCAGCCGACCCACGAGGAGAAGCAGCAGACGGACGATCCGAGTCACGACGCGAAGGCGTGGGCGGAGATGAACCTGCTGAGCCTCGCCGACGTGCTGGTGACGAGCGCCTGGTCCACCTTCGGCTACGTTGCGCAGGGCCTCGGAGGCATCCGGCCGTGGGTCCTCTTCCGGCCCGAGAAGGGGGTCATGCCGGAGCCCACCTGCTTGCGGGAGTTATCCATGGAGCCCTGCTTCCACTCCCCGCCATCGTACGTCTGCAGAGCGAAGAAGTCCGGCGACAACGGGAAGGTGGTCCCTTTCGTCACCCACTGCAGGGACGTGAGCAGCGGCCTTAAGCTCGTCGACCGGAGATAGTTCTCGTTAGGTGTCGGTTCAACCGCACCAGAGACCATTCTCATCGAGGATGGGAGACGAGAGGAGGAAGAAGAGCAGTGAAAGAGAGCACTCTAGTGAATTTTTAACCTAGGGCTAGGGTGCCCCTATTAGAAATTCACATTTTTTTTACCTGTTTGAAAATTTGATTCTTTTACAAATAAATTACTGTAAAAATTAAAATTATAAAAAATGTTTTTAAATTTATATTATTAGTGATGTCATTTGGTTTGTCTAAATAGTGAAGATATATCATTGTGATTAACTTTCATCTAAAGACAAAGATTCTTCAAAATTTTAAATATTCTCTTTATTTTGTATTACAATGACTTCAATATTTCTGTCAAATCTCAATTTCTATCCATTGCAAAAAAGAGATGAGAGGGTACAGAGAAAGAGAGAGAGGGGGGGGGGGGGGGGGGGGGAGTGCCTTCCCGTTATAAATAGATTAGAGAAGGGCAGGAGTATGTGTACAAAGTTGCTTATAAAGATTTCAAGAGACACAGGTATTTTTTTTAGAAAAACAATAATTCAAATTCAAGATATAGATTCAAAATTACCATTTTATAAGAATTCATTTACAAAAACTCCCAAAGTTTTTGTCAAGATTAATGTCATAAGAATTGATTTGACCCTGAGAACATCCTCATGCCAGACACAGAACCTCGAAAAGAAACTTCGGAGACGGCCCTACAGGCCAGATAACGGACAAAGTAGAACAGGATGCTTGTTAATTCCGCGTTTAATGTAAAGTAGTGTAACAATCAGATTGAGACTACGGTATTTAAGAACCAATAAATTAAGTTGGCGTGCCATCATGCAACTCATTTAAGAACCAATAAATACGATTTTTTTTTCTGCAGCACTTCTAGCAGCCTATGGCCAGACGACACGAAGAAGAACTGCAAAAATGGAATGAATTTCGGACAAGAAAAAGAAAATCTTCTAGTTTTGTCACCATGACCGACACTTCTTGGAAAGAAACCAAATTATTCTTTTACTTCTAGTTTTGACTTGGCAAAAAAAAGAAATAAAATAATCTTCACTAGAACAGATAATATAGTACATAGTTAACTAGTGAAAATTATACTCGGTTTTGTAGGTAAAATCTGCAGCCTAAAATGGACCAGCGAAACGGTTGAACTCGAGAAGAGACCGGATCCAACAAGAGCCCAGGCCCAATTATTACCTACTCGAGAAGAGAACAGATAATATAGAGTAGAGTTTGTCTTGCTATACATCTTGGTGTGCAATAAGAGGGGGCAAATCACGTGCCATATGACGTTGTACGTCAGGAGTGGCTAGGTAAGTTGGTTAAGGCGCCCCCCCCCCTGTGTACACCAGGCGACCAAGGTTCAGATCCCACGGGGGTCAAGGTTTTCAAAGACAAGATTTATAGAAAGGCCTTAATATAAGGTTTGTAGAGTATGATTTCCAACCAACAAAATAAACGTGCCATGTGAAGTTGATTTTAGTTGGACTAATCACGTGGGGGGGGGGGGGGTTGCCCACTCTATTTCACGCCAAAGCTCACGCCAAAGCGTACAGTAAGTCCTTTATTTTAGGCTAACTTTGAAATCGAGGTAAAGGTAATGTCGGGGAGTTAGTAAAATTAAATTTATGCATAAAATATACGTGTAGTCGAAGAATTAACACGGAAATAATTTATCCGTACAACTTCAATAAATTATTTACGATATCTACACGTAAATATCCGATTCGAATAAAAATCACCAAACTAACAAGAACACAATCACACGAGATGCACCAAATCTTTAACGTGGAAAAAACTCCCACGACATGGAGGGAAAAAAATCACGGGACAAACTAACGTCAATCCACTATATAGAAATAGCAATACACAGTTTCTCTTAAGATTTGTCCAAATCTTGAGGAATACGCATGAGAGATTAGAGAGACGTGAGATTATTATCTCACAAGAGATAAATGTCCAAAATAGAAACTTCACGAGAACAGAAAAATATCCGGGCTCACAAGATCGGGCTTCTTCCTTCTTCACCTCTCTCTTTCCTCTCTTTTCTCTTTCTCTCTTTCTTCTTTGCTTGCAAGATACCTTCATAGAGATGTGCAGCCACTGCTGTTGCTGTTGCTCTCAGCTTCACGGAAAGAGGCTCTCTCATGGGTTGTGGAAGAATGTCTAAGGGTTATTAGGTTTGGGTGGATAAGATACCCCTCACTCATGAACTTATTATCATGCTCAAAAGGCCAAGACAAAAAAACATAAAGAAATGGGCAAGGCATGGGCTGGACCAGCCCAACAATCTCCCCCTCCATCCCATGGTGGGGGGAAACACTGAAATGACTGCTCACCAGGAGTCCATGCCGCCTAGTCGTCGACAAAGCTCTAGCTTCTCTCTAGGAACCACCTTTGTCATCATATCAGAAGATTCTTATCAGTGTGAATCTTCTTCAACTTTATATGTTGTTGCTCAACAACATCTCGCAACCAATGGTATCTCACATCAATGTGCTTTGCACGGGAGTGATATGTGGAGTTATTACTCAGATCCATAGCACTCTGACTGTCACAAAAGACCACATATTCTTTCTTGCTTCAAACTCAATTCTTGTAGAAATCTCTTTAGCTAAAGTATTTCTTTTCCTACTTTAGTTGCTGCAATATATTCTGCCTCAGTAGTAGACAAAGCAACATATTTTTACAATTTAGATTGCCAAGACACAGCTCCCCCTACAAAAGTAAATAGACACCTTGAGGTAGATTTCCTCTGATCAAGATCACCTGCCATGTCAGCATCGGTAAAGTCTTCTAGAATTGATTCTGAACTCTCAAATGTCAAACACACTCCGGAGCTACCTCTCAAATATTTGAAGATCCACTTCACTGCTTCCCAATTTCTTTCCCTAGATTAGAAAGAAACCTACTCACTACACCAACTGCATGTGCAATATCAGGTCTAGTACACACCATTGCATACATCGAACTCCAACAGCTGAGGAGTAAGGAATGCTCTTCATCTCTTTCGTGTCTTCCTTAGAAGAGAGACATGACTTCTTGTTGAGTTTGAAATGACTAGCTAATAGAGACACTTACAGACTTGGCATTTTTCATATTGAACCTACCAAGCACTCGTTTAATGTAATTTCTCTGTGACGACCATAATTTCTTAAATTTCCTATCACGAGAAATATCCATGCCCAATATTCTGCATGTGGGTCCTAAGTCTTTCATGTTAAAAGACTTAGACAAATCTTCTTTCAGTTTGTCAATCTCCTGAATATCTTGACCAACAATCAACATATCATCGACATAAAGCAAAAAGATAATGAAGCTATCACCTGAGAATCTCCTAAAGTAAACACATGCATCTGCAGCTATCATCTTGATGGGAATCAACACCGAGCACTAACATTTTATTTTTACATTTGTATTCTTTTGTTTACACTTATATCCTTGGCTAATTGGGTTTGTAATTGTAAGGCAGTATAAGCCAAAGGGTTAGTCATTAGAAATCTTTGGGTTTCTTTGCAAAAAGGCATTTGGGTTTCTATGTAATTTGTCAGTATGTCCAGCAGGGCCCCCACCTTATTTTCCATTGATCCACCTAGGATCTAGGGCCCATTTGGGACTGGTTCAAAGTCTAAGATTGGACTTAGACCAAGGGGTGACAAGATGGAAAGAAATTCAAAGTTGGCCACCCCTTAGTCAAGGGGGCGCCCCCCCTTTAACATATTTAATTCTTGTTGTATTTTTTTTATTTTGATCATTTGACCACATGGGGGATTAATTATCCCATCCCTTTTTTGCCCCTTCCTAACCCTAGATCTAGGGATAGTTTATCTCTTTTTTCCATTTCTATATAACCCAAGTATTTTGTGAATTCCTTAGCAATTTAATGAAGAAAATCTCATTTTGTTGCTCAACCCCAAGGGCGCAGCCCTATATCTCCTCTCTCCCCCCTTGGAGCTGTGATAGCTTCGAATTTCATAGGTGTGAAGCCTCTCAATTATCACCTCACTGAGTGAGAAGCTCAGCACCGCCTCCGCCATCGAGCCGCCATCGCACCACCACCGTCGCCTCGTCGGAGTTCTGTCCACCCCTAGAAAGAAGCTTGAAGCCAAAATTTTATCTCCAAATCAGGAAATCTGTTTGAGCTCTAATTTTGAGGGTATGTTCCTCTTATCATCCCCCAACCCCAATTCAAATTTCGTGTCATTTCGCCTGTGTTTAGTATTTTTCCCGTAATTTTAGTTTCACCCCTAACAGTCTGCCCATCAGCAGATCTGCGGGATAGTGTCTTATTGTCATATTTTTCCCCCACCCTTAGCCACCACTAAAAAATCTCAAAAAATTCATACGTGTTCCTCACATCTCCCTCTTCCATCCATAGTTTTTTCAGAGTCTAGATCCATCATTTTTGTGTCCGTCAAAATTCATTTTCAGGCAGAAGATGTTCTATCCTGACAGTTTGTAATCCGAGTCAGTAAAAAAATCTTGGGAACAGAGGTTTTCATTTCTAATCCGTCTACTGGATGGATCTGAAATTATTATATGTTGTAGCCCTTTAAATCTTCTATCCATCGGTATCAATTTTGCCTCGATCCGACACCAGATCTGGGCGCAGAAATTCTTTTCGTGGAGGTGCGCATTTTAATCCGAGAACAGGCCAGCAAAGCAGCCACCGGATAATTCCAGCGAAAATACGCCGGGATAGTTTCGGCGACCGTCGCTCCCGGAGATCGATCGGCATCCCCCCTGCAGCATCCTAGCAAGCCGCCGCAGCAAGGAGACGCTCGGGCATTTCCGTCCCAGCAGCCGGACCCGCCTGCTATCCCACGAGCCCCGCAGAACCTAGCCGGATTAGCAGCCCGTCTCCGGCCCGAGAGCGTTCCAAATTACTGTCCGTCAATACAAGCTTGGTATTCCCGAGTTATTGTTGTCGCCCTTTACCTCCCTGCGTGGAGTGGGCCATAAAATCACTGCTGTAATTATTTAATTACTGTGTACCGGGAGTTCTAGACTTGGCCGGGATCGCCTTCCCCACGCCCGAAGCGTGGAGATATCGTTTCCGCTTCCATCTTAGCATTTGCTTTATTCGTATATTTTTGAATGCCGCTGCTAGAGTGATAGGAACGTAGCTCGTTATATCAATTGTATCACCGCTGTGAGAGAGAGCGAGCGTGACCCATCTCGTGACTCAATCCGAGTACGCGAAAAAGCCGATACCCTCGACTCATTGCTAGTTTCTCAACCGCGCACGTCTGCACGTTTCCCTCGCTTAAGGACGTCCTCGAGCTAGAGTCCCAGGTTCGCATCCCGTTCCGCATCAAATTGGTATCAGAGCTAAGTCGAGTATAGGGTAGTCGGTCCAAAGGTTGCATCGCATTCCTATACCCGGTATATCAAAAGGTGTTCCCGGAATTATAGGTTATGCCTATCGGTAAGGTAGCACACTTGCGTGAGTGCGGTCTTCGGATCACACCTTCGTCACGTACCGAATATTGGTTAAGTTTAGGTTTGTAGTCGAGTCTACATTCTAACTTTGCATTGTCGTTTTAGGGTCGTGTCTAGTCGGTTTGTCTTGTCACCGAGTGTCGGCGTGGCCATCCTATAGCTCCCCGTGTCCCATGGATCCCCGAAAGCCCACGTCATATGAATGGTGGCGACACACCCAAGGATGGAGAATCCAAACCCACAACCTCCGTAGGCCCAAAGCCCCGCACTTCTATGGCTCCCAAGTCCCGAGCGACTACCTAGAGTGGGAAGCCACAATAGACAAATACTCTAAATGTTACATTATGTCCGATGCTATGCAAGTCGATTTTGCCACAATGCGACTTTTTTACGAAGCTGCTGAAACATGGAGAGACATAGAATACTTGAGGGAAATTAGGAGGCAATGGCCTATAGAGTCATGGCGAGAGATGAAGGGCGAGCTTAGAAGGGTCTACCTACCCGGCCCAATCACCTCCAACCGACCCCACCCACTCACCTCCAACCAAGTGGGTCATAGTCGGAGGCAAAGAGCCCCGCATGTCGATGAGCCTAAACCCACGACTAGGCCGAGAGACCATGAGCGAGTCCACCACGATGCCCCTACTCCAACCCCCACCGTTGTCGAACTCTTCAAAATCATGTCGAATCGGTTGGATAGGATGTGTACTCAAATTGACAGACTCCTGCCCGAGCCTCCCAACCCGGTGCCACCCCAAGGACCTCTTCCCCTCAGGGAGGACATTCCTTCCCTACCCATGAGAGCTCCATTGCCACCACTCTCACCTTCCGATCTTTATTCGGAGCCACCTCATTTGGAGCCACCCGTGTTTCTAACGGGAAAGCTATTCATCACCGAGCCACTTCTTAGTTGGCTCAAGATAGGCTTGGTCCTTAGACCACCTTGCTATCCATCCATGGACCCTACACTACCATTAGTGCCCGTCAACTCATTCAATACCACATTCTTGTCTAGTCACCTTGTTGATACATTTGAAGACCTCATTAAGGGATTAGACTGGCAGTTGTAGTTGACGCACTTATTGGCCCGAGGCTTCGACCAACCCAATAGTCGTAGCTTCACACATCTAGCTTTAGGGTCCATTACCTCTGTGTGCACCGTGGGTCGTGTCACCACGGAGATTCTCTTATTCCTCCCCATGTCGACCGAGCCAAACTTCATTTCCTTTTTTCCGAGGGAGAAACCATACCTTCTACATGAGACCACCGTCCCATATACCCTCATGCATGAAGGTGACCATTTACACCTTCAATTCCAAACATGGGACCGTGACGTGTGGGAACCCAGCTCGAGGGGTCACACATTCTTTGATCCCTTCGACCCTTCCCTAGTGAACCTCTTGACCCACCACATCTACTCCACTTTTTCAAGAGAGTTCACTATCACACCCCTTCCCCACAGGCCAGTCCACATACACTCCACAAGGAGCCTGTTCATTGGGGTAATGAAGAAGGTGAATTTTATTCTCCTGGCCCACCCAAGTCACCCAAACCTCTCGAATCCAAAAGGCCATCAGTGCATGAGTGTTGCATAGTGGGATGTCTAGGATTCCATGATGTCACCTACATTTGGTTGCGTCTTATGTATGCATGGCACACATTCGGATGTCCTGGTCCACCGTTGCATATGTATAGGTCGGTCTAACAGTAGGTTTGTTTAGGGTCGTGTGTGAGTCTGTGTTTCGTTGTTTGTTCAGTTTGTCAGGAGTCTATACGTATATTTGTCGAGTGCATAGTGAGTCTGCATACATCGAGTTGCATAGTCGGTCTCATGTCCGCTCGCCATGTCAGTCCCTTTCGAGTGTGAGGCAAGTCGGGTCTAATGTGTATGTTGTAGACTTGCCGGAGTTTGGGATCGACTCTACCATTCTATGTCTCGGATCTAGTTGCATAAAGGGACCCAGCGGGGATTCCTAGTGAGTCATTGAGCCGTCTCCGTCCTTTGTGAGTGACCTCACCCCGGAGTGTCCACCACTAAGCCTCATTCCAACAGCAGCTAGTGCATATCGAATATATACGGGATGAGCAAGTGACGATTACTTGGAGTGGAGCGTACTTCGCGCTACCTGGTCGGTGATAGATCCGCCGGAGCCACATGAGCAGCCGCACCCCTTACTCGACGGGGTCGAGTTCTTCCCACCCGGGGAGAATTGATGGAATCAACACCGAGCACTAACATTTTATTTTTCATTTGTATCCTTTTATTTACATTTATATCCTTGACTAATTGGGTTTGCAATTGTAAGGCATTATAAGCCAAAGGGTTAGTCATTAGAAATCTTTGGGTTTCTTTGCAAAAAGGCCTTTGGGTTTCTATGTAATTTGTCAGTAGGTCTAGCAGGGGCCCCACCTTATTTTCCATTGGTCCACCTAGGATTTAGGGCCCATGTGGGGCTAGTTCAAAGTCCAAGATTGGACTTGGACCAAGGGGGGACAAGATGGAACGAAATCCAAAGTTGGCCACCCCTTAGTCAAGGGGGCTCCCCCCCTTTAACATATTTAATTATTGTTGTATTTTTTTATTTTGGTCATTTCACCACATGGGGGATTAATTATCCCATCTCTTTTTTACCCCTCCCTAACCCTAGATCTAGGGATAGTTTATGTCTTTTTTCCATTTCTATACAGCCCATGTATTTTGTGAATTCCTTAGCAATTTAATGAAGAAAATCCCATTTTGTTGCTCAACCCGGCGCAGCCCTCTATCTCCTCTCTCCCCCCCTTGGAGATGTGATAGCTCCGAATTTCATAGGTGTGAAGCCTCTCAATTACCCCCTCTCTGAGTGAGAAGCTCAGCACCGCCGCCGCCGCCATCGCACCACCACCGCCGCCTCGTCGTAGTTCTGTCCACCCCTAGAAAGAGCTTGAAGCCAAAATTTTATCTCCCAATCAGGAAATCTGTTTGAGCTCTAATTTTGAGGGTATGTTCCTCTTATCATCCCCCAACCCCAATTCAAATTTCGTGTCATTTCGCCTTTGTTTAGTATTTTTCCCGTAATTTTAGTTTCACCCCTAACAGTCTGCCCATCAGCAGATCTGCGGGATAGTGTCCTGTTGTCATATTTTTCCCCACCTTTATCCACCACTAAAAAATCCCAAAAAATTCATACGTGTTCCTCACATCCCCCTCTTCCACCCACAATTTTTTCAGAGTCTAGATCCATCATTTTTGTGTCGGTCAAAATTCATTTTCAGATAGAACCTGTTCTGTCCTGACAGTCTGTAATCCAAGTCAGTAAAAAAATGTTAGGAACAGAGGTCTTCATTTCTAATCTGTCTACTGGATGGATCTAAAATAAATATATGTTGTAGCCCTTTGAGTCCTCTATCCATCGGTCCACTTTCGCCTCGATCTGACACTGGATCTGCGCGCAGAAATTCTTTTCGTGGAGGCACGCATTTCTGATCCAAGAACAGGCCAGCAAAGCAGCCACCGGATAATTCCAGCGAAAATACGCCGGGATAGCTTCGGCGACCGCCGCTCCTGGAGATCGATCGGCATCCCCCCTGTAGCATCCCAGCAACCTGCCGCAGCAAGGAGACGCCCGGGCACCGCCGTCCCAACAGCCGGACCCGCCTGCTGTCCCGCGGGCCCCGTAGAACCTAGCCGGATCAGCAGCCCGTCTCCGGCCTGAGAGCATTCCAAATTACTGCCCGTCAACCCAAGCTTGGTATTCCCGGGTTATTGTTGTCGCCCTTTACCTCCCTACATGGAGTGGGCCATAAAATCACTGCTGTAATTATTTAATTACTGTGTACCGGGAGTACGAGTCTTGGCCGAGATCGCCTTCCCCACGCCAGAGCGTGAAGGTATCATTTCCGCTTCCCTCTTGATATTTGCTTTACTCGTATATTTTTGAATGCCGCTGCTAGAGTGATAGGAACATAGCTCGTTATATCAATTTTATCACCGCTGTGAGAGAGAGCAAGCGTGACCCATCCCGTGACTCAATCTGAGTACGCAGAAAAGCCGATACCCTCGACTCATTGCCGGTTTCTCAACCCTGCACGTCCGCACGTTTCCCTCACTTAGGGACGTCCGCGAGTTAGAGTCCCAGGTTCGCGTCCCGTTCCGCATCACATCTGGTACCCATGGCTCACCATAAATGAGTCAAACTTCTTGTACCATTGTCTTGGTGCCTACTTCAATCCATACAAACTTTTCTTCAACCTACATACCATGTATTCTTTGCCTTTCACTTCAAATCCTTCTGGGTGTATCATGTAGATCTCCTCCTCCAAATCACTATGGAGGAAGGCAGTCTTCACATCCATCTGCTCAAGCTCCAAGTCTAAGTTTGCAACCAAGCCTAGAACCACCCTGATAGAAGTCATCTTTACAATAGGAGAAAATATTTCATCAAAATCAATTCCCTATTTTTGTGCAAAACCTTTCACCACCAATCTGGCTTTGTACTTCAAGTGCTCTGCATTGCCATCTTTTTTCAGCTTGAAAACCCACTTGCTCTTCAATACTTTTCTGCCCTGAGCAAGTTGCACCAACTCATAAGCATCATTTTTCCTAAGTGAGTTCATCTCGCTCTGCATGGCTTTGAACCACTTATCTTTGTCTTTATGAGATTGCGCCTCCTGAAAGCTCTCTGGCTCCCCCTCCTCAGTAAGTAGTACATACTGAGAGGGAGGATATCTGGATGATGGCTGGGGCACTCTGGAAGACCTCCTGATCTCTGATTCTTGATGCTCCCCCTGCTCAAAAACCTCTTGCTCTGGCTCAACATCACTGTCACCCAACTCTGGCATCTCCTCACTGTCATCTTCATCTTGTACCTCTTCTCCATTCGTAGGTTGTTGTACTGGAGAAGGAATGGGTGTGAGATCAGGAATATTATAGGAAGCTTGCCCTTTCTGCTTTGTTTATTCAATATTTTGATTTTAATAAAAGATCACGTCTCTCTGCCTGATTATTTTCTTCTGCTCTGGATTCCATAACCTGAAGCCAAACTCTTCATTTCCATAGCCTAAGAAAATACAAGGAGAGACTTTGTCATCAAGTTTCTGCCTTTGGTCCTTGGGGATATGCATAAATGCCTTGCATTCAAATACTTTTAGGTGACTGTAGGATACCTCTTTCCCTGACTAAATCTTCTCTAAAATTTCTAAACCCAAAGGAACTGAAGGAGACCTATTTATCAAATAGCAAGCAGTGCGAACAGCTTCAGCCCAGAAGCTCTTTGGTAGCTTTGCCATCCTCAGCATGCATCTCACCTTTTCCATAATGGTTATGTTCATTCTTTCTGCTACACCATTATGTTGTGGTGTGCCTGGTTCAATCCTTTCATGTCTTATGCCATGAGTTGCACAATACTCTGTAAATTCCTTGGAGATGTATTCTCCTCCATTATATGTACGGAGACACTTCAACTTTTTACTTGTCTCTGTTTCTACCATAGCATGAAATTTCTGAAATGACAGAAACACTTGATCTTTTGTCCTCAGCAAATAGACCCACACCTTTCTAGATGCATCATCAATGAATGTGACAAAGTATCTATTTCCACCCATGGACTCCACCTTAAAGGGATCACAAACATCATAATAAACCAAGTCCAAAATGTAACTTTTTCGTTGTGATGAAGAGCGAAAAGAAATTCTATGATGCTTTCCAAGTAAACAATAATCACAAGGGCTAAGAGTCATACCTTTCATGGAGGGAATATAAGACTTCCTCGCCAAAAGTTGCAGTCCTTTCTCACTCATATGTCCTAGCCTTTTGTGCCACAAATCTTGAGAAACATCATCTTGTACAGCATTCAACACATTCTTTCACACTTTTGCATGTGTCTTGTAAAGACCACAACAAGCATTTCCTTTAGCAACAATCAATGAGCATGTATTTAATTTTCATTTTTCTTGACTAAATCGGTGCTCAAAACCTTGTTTATCTAGAGCAATGCCAGAGAGAAGATTGAGACGCAAATCAGGAACATGTCGCACATCTTTCAAAGTCAGTGCATACCTAGCATTTGTTTGCAAGCACATATCACCAATGCTAACAACCTTTGAATAGTTAGTGTTACCCATCTTCACATTTCTAAGGTCTCCTGCCTTATAAGATGTAAAGAGCTCCCTCCTACAAGTAGCATGATAGGAAGCACCAGTGTCCACTATCCACTCTGAATCATGGCCTGTAAAATGTAAACAAGTGTCTCCTTTAATTGTAAGAATGGCATGATCGCCCTCTGACAATGTAGGTGTGGTGTTCTGATCATCCTCTGTTTTCATCTGATTCTTATCCTTTTTCTCTTTCATCTCTCTCTTCCAAACTCTACAGTTCCTCTTTAGCGGCTTTCCTTTCCACAATGAAAGCAAGCTCTGCTCTTGGACTTTGACCTGCCTTTGGACTTGCTTTGACCCCTTGACTGTTCATTCTGCCTTGTCTTACTCCTCCCCCTGTTCTCTATGACAAGAGCTTGTGCATTATCTGGTCTAGTCAATTTCCTTCTGTTTCTTCGTTGAACAAGCTAGCAGCAACTAAACTCATAGACAACACACCATTAGGAGCAGAGTTGCTAACTGACACAACCAAGGTTTCTCAACTATCTAGCAAAGATTCCAAAAGCAACAAAGCTTGGAGTTCATCTTCGAAGGTCATTTTCATTGTAGCTAACTGATTCATCAAACTCTGGAACTCATTTAGATGCTCTGTAACATTGTTGCCTTCTTTGAACTTCAAATTAACAAGCTTTCTAATAATAAAAGCCTTGTTACCTGCAATCTTTTGCTCATACGAAGATTCTAATTTTTTCCACAAATCATGTGCACTGGTTTCACTCGAAACATGATGAAACACACTGTCATCTACCCATTGTCTAACTATGTCAATAGTCTTCGATTCAATTTTTCCCATTCTTTATGGGACATACCCACCGGTTTGGCTCCATCACCTTCAATCGGGTCATACAAATCCTTACAACATAGGATGTCCTCCATCTTTGGCTTCCAAAGAAGCTAATTAGTATTATTTAATTTTATTAGGGTGCTAGTGTTAGTATTGGTGTACTAAAGGCCAATTTAGGGTCGGGTAGGCCCAATAGATGTACGATCTTGTTCATTATTAATGAAGTGGTATTTGAGCGAAAATATGCGATTGTATATTACTTTACGATATCCCTAGGATATGTGGTTGTAAAGTCAACTCGAGATGGGATCTCGATCGTGAGATTGACTTTACATGAACACATACCTTAAAATGTTCATGGTTGAAGGGTAATCACTCGGGGACTTTGATTACCAAGTAAACCAGTATACATGATGTGTACGGGACCAGTCTCATGGTCACTGGTGCGGGCACCAACACATATGTGTAGGTATATGTCCTTGGAGGATGTACACTGAACTAATTCGCTATTGGATCTTCAGATGGTTGATTATACCTAATGTCAAGTGAAGATCCAATTGTCTCAGTAGCATCGTTGGTCTTTTGACCTGAGACATTGATCGGATCTTACACGAGGATCGGAATGATTTAATGAATTGACTAAGTGACTTTAACCATAAGTCATGAATTGTCAAGTCATTAACTATTTCAAGATACGTGTGAAGATCATCAATGGTCAAGAGGGGATCGCTCACTATCGGGTATATATCAGACGGTTAATGGGCCATGACACTGACGCTCCGTCAAATCCCTGGCCAGGGTCATGTGAGTTCGTTTAGAACGGACGTCATACACTTTAAGGAGGTCATGGTCGAATGGCACGATCATGGGGGTTTGACAGTTATCGTACCCTCGATCGAACCAGACTCATAGAAGGAGCGAGGGATTATAGCGATGCGGCAACTGTAGACTTACAGGTACCAGAAGGGTGGTTTGAACCCGGCGTCCTCTAGGATCACGGGGATTTGCTTGACCCAACGTGATCAAAGGTTCGAAATAAATTAAACTATTATTCGACTCTAGTAGAAGCGAATAATAAGTTTAATTTACTTCTAATTGGAATTAGACGTTAATGGGTCTTAAACTAGAGTGACTATGGGCCTAGAGGATTACACACAATAGGTTCTCGGGTGACGGGGCATTATTGTACAGGCGTATATATTAAAAGCATTAAATTCTTTTGGAAAAGAATGATGAGAAGGGCTTAATATATATGTACAATAATGAAAGGGATACATATACAATTTTGGCCCTTATGAGTTCTTTTGAAAAGCACCTATCTATTATATATATCTATTGTTGAGTTATGGTTTTGATGATTGTTGTGATTGTTAAGTTATGGTTTTGATGATAACTAAACTTAATGTGTGATTAAGCGATGATAACTAAACTTGTGGTTGATTGCTCATGCTCCTGTTATCTATGTATGGCTGAGATGGCAAATGGCAATGGTTACATGGTCTTGATCCTTGGTTTGCATATGTTGGTTTTACAAGAGGCAAGATGTTTCATAACCTCTTTAATGTGAACAAGCATGGTATTAACCCTGACTATCTTGCTTGCAGGATTAAACTCATGGCAGTCACCTGGTGAATCAAACGTGTGGATACTCACCCTGCTCCTCTACAATCCAAAACAGGTGGTATATGTCATGTACTGTCAAAGAATCATTGGTGAGACTCTTACCTTGTCTTAGCATCGATCTCACCATGTGTATCTCATATACCTCTCCTTAATACACCTCATTCATGCATATCAAACATGAAACCCTTCTGGCCATCGTGCGCCCTCGCCCGCAGATCGACCTGCGCGGTCAGGTCGCGGGGGTCAGGGGGCAGCGCCCCTTGCGGGGGTTTCAGGGGGCGGAGCCCCCGGAACAAAATTTTGATTATAGGGAAGAGTGAGCATTAAACTTGTTTTAGACAATCTCATGTAATGACAAGTACTCATTTGCTTTGAACTTTCCAATGCATAAACCAAGTTGAATCCAATCCCAAAATGCATGGATTTGATATGGACTTAAAGCTCTTGACTTATGGACATGTTTCTTTGGGCTAACACTTCATTTTTGCAGGTATAGGTCTTTCCGGTCGACCAACACACCTTGGCCGATCGACCAGATTTTCCAGAGACGAAGAACTTCAGAATTTATAGGTTCCAGTCGACCAGTGGGTAGTGGCCGGTCGACCAGTTCTTCCAGAAACGAAAAACTCCAGTTTTTACAGGTTTCGGTCGACCGCCACTATAGGGTCGGTCGACCGATTTTGCCAGAGCCTAAAAGTTCTGGCTGCAGCAGGTTCCGGTCGACTGCCCCATGCCTTCCGGTCGACCGCCAATCCCGAGCCCCCTTTTGTTGACTTCGATTTCAAGCTCGTGGAGAGGAATCTTTCACCCATTTGTTTAATCCCAATGACCCCAATTACACCAGGATTTGTGGATCTGGTCTGAGGGTTGTCCATGGACCATTCAAAGGTTATAAAACATCTCATTGGAGCCAATAACCCTAACAATCCGAGAGGGCTTCAAGGGAGATCAAAGGGGAAGGCTATCAAAGGAAGAAGAAGGCTGCTACAACCCTCCGTGAACAGTACTTCGTCCAGCAACCTCTTCATCCATCTGAAGGTACTCAAGCTCCATCTGAAGCCAGCAATCTCAAAGGAAGAGAAGAAGGAAGCAAGGATCAAGGAGATCAAGGAAGTTGTCCAAGGAAGAAGGATCGGTTACTGTAGCCGTGAATAGTGATATGTGAATCAACTCTTCATCCAGGAGCTGAAGATTCAAGGTCCATCTGATGCCATCAACTTCCAATGAACTGAAGAAGTAAGCATCATTCAAAGATCAATCAGCATACATTCAGGGGGAGCCAAATCAGGAGTTTTTCTCAACTGTGCCTTATTGTGTTTTAAGTTTCAGATTTGTGTTTCTTATAAACTACAAACTCGTGTGTGTGTGGATCGTTGTTGGATCCGTGTCTTTTGTGTGTGTGTCGTACTTGATTCATGTGTGTGCGTGGATCTTCCTAGATATGCGTCTGTGTGTGTGTGGGGGTCTTTTTAGATCCGTTCTGTCTCGTGTATGTGGTTTGCTGCACTTGTGGCAGCGGGTGTTTGTGTTGGTGATCCGGTTGTCGGATCGTGTTGGAGACTTCGTCTCCGTGTGTGTGTGTTGTGTGTTGGGGTGCGTCCCCGTGTGTGTGGGCAGGCGTCGTCCTGCGTGCGTGGTTGGAGCGTTGTCTCCGTTTGGGGATTTATCCCCGAGTGAAGCCTCACCGGGTTTGGTGAGGGGTGGACGTAGGATTGCCGTCGTTGCATCCGAACCACCTTAAAAACCGCTGTGCATTGTGTTTTGTATTATGTGGTTTGGTCATTTTCTTCTACCTCCATTCTACGTGAGTGTTAGTATAATTGTGATTCTGGATTTATCCTCGTATATCTTGCATAATCTATATCATCATCCAATTCAGTTTGATAAATCCAATTTGTGAACTAACAATTTTGAACCTCTTGATTAACATTGTATCACATATTTTGAAAAGGCCAAAAGTTTTCGTAAAATTGGTAAACACCCAATTCACCCCCCTCTTGGGTGTCATTGATCGCGAGACTTCATCTATCCTACGTAAACTCTCCTCTCTTGATGCCAAGCACTTCCAAGAGGAGAATAGCTCCCCTTCTCTTCTCCCCTCCTCTCCCAGTGCTCAATCTCTCTCCCTAGTTGCTCTCTCTCTCTCTCTCTCTCCCTCTCAAGGGTGAAAGGCTTAAGAGAGAAGAACGGGATTTTTGAGCACCCGTGGTTTGTGCGTGGGAGGGAAAGAACGGGAGGACGCCGTCACCGCACGAGGATCCGTCTGGATCAACTCTAGAGGTCGTACATCTGTGCGACTCGACGTGCGTGGAAATCTGCATCGGACACTGCGGACAGCGTCGTTCCGCACAAGGTGAAATCTGCAACCCGTAGTTAGGGGTTGGGAATTATTATTGCATCGATTAGAGCACGGTTCTAGGATTCCACAAAGCTCGGGTTCAGTATATAAATTTTTTTATCCGCTGCGTTGCCCGAACCAGGCTGACCGAATCCTTACAGTGGTATCAGAGCCAGGTTTGCTCTGATCGACGCAATTTCTCTGCATAGAATCAATTTTAGGGGCTATAATTTGCATGATCTTCAATTACAAGGAGGGGAATTAGATGTTGGGCATCCTCAGTTCCAAGGCAAAAAAAGAAAATGGTGCGCTGGGCGCACTGCACCGCACAGGGCGCACTGCGCCCGCCTGCCAACGCGGGCGCGCGGGCCCGCCTCGCGTGCCCGTGGGCAGCTGAGCCCAGCGCAGTTTTGACCGTAATTTTTTTTATTTTTTTTAAATTATTGCCTCAATTAATTTATTAGGCCTTTAATATATTTAAATATATATTCAGGGACACATTAAATTAATCAATTATTATCTTAAATATTAATTATCTTTTCTCAATAAAAAATTCAAATCTTGTTGAATTTTATTTAACTTTTGAATTTATTGAGTTGAGATAATTATCATTTTATTTGAGATAATAATGTAATAATTGTAGATGATCATGAGAAATTCAATTTTTTGAATTTTTAATTATTAGATAATTATTAAATTAAAATTTTAAATTTCATAGAAGTTAATTATAGAAAATTCAAAATTTTGAATTTTTAATTATTAGATAATTATTAAATTCAATTTTTAATTTTATAAAAATAATAATCGAGTATAATTACATTATTTGAATTTAAATTTTAATAATTAGATTATTTAAATTTATTTTTAAATTTGATTATTGGATAATTAAATTTAAATTTAAATTTTAAATAATTATCTCAATTATCTGAATTATTTGAATCAGATTCAAATATGTATGCCCCTGCGATAAATGATGGTTCTATGTATGCTTTGCTTTATGTTACCTTAAATTGGCTTGTTTATATGTGTTTAATTTTAGTTAATCCAACTTTAATTTTTAAAATTAAATAAAGCCAGCCTGTTTTTGTTTGCACATCCCACTTTTCAATTCAAATATAAGGATTATTTTCAAAAATAACCTTTGATTGATCTGAAATGTATGGGTTGGCAAGCGATCATGGACATCGCTGATGTAATTATTTGGGGTCTGCGAGGCTCCTTTCTCTCTCTGTTAAAATTCCTATGTACTTCTATCTCCCTTCACAGTTGTACTCACCCTGAGGGCTTTGGAATTTTATTGACATGTAATTTAAATTTTATGGGCATGCGTGCCATATAAAAGTTATAATTTATGCGATGTCGAAGTATGAAAGCGTGAAGCACACCCGATGAGGATGATCTAGCTGCTTCGGAACCGAGCCGAATGTCTTAATAGCATTAGGAATAAAGTCCATGATCACTTGCGATTTAATTTTACATTGGATGTATTTACTTTGTGCAAACTACTAGGTAGGGTAAATATATTGGATATATTTATATTACCACCTAAGGTGAGATCAAGATAAAAATAAATTCCCTCGCAATTTAATTTTAGATCTGGTAAGCATGGCTCTAGGAGACGTCATGGCCCTCCATCATTATGGGGTGAATGAATGTCTTCATCTCATGAATTTGTTGTGCTTTCCACAAGGACCATGAGTTTGAGGACAAGATGCAACCCCAAGGCTAGGTCTCAATGGGGTGAGGAATTGAACTCGACCTTGTTGTGCTTTCCACAAGGGTCGGATCATGAACTTATTGTCATGTAGTAATGATGGTTAGATCTCACCAAGAGTATCCTTTGTTGTGCTTTCCACAAGGGGATGACTTCTCGGGGGTCGAATATCGGATATTGCATTGGATGAAAGTGCTTGCTGACTGCCCTTGAGATGGTGTATGGCTTGTAGTGCTTTCCACAAGGTCATACCTCAGTTTCGTTGGGATTTCGGCCCACTAGGATGATCCCGATGATCTCTCGTTCTATATACTGAGGGTTATATAGTTCGTTTGAAAAATAGTGGGACTAACTAAGATAGAAAACCACATCTAAGTTAGAATTTGAACATATGTTAAGTTGTCTTCTATTTCTTATTCCAGATTACAATGTCATCGTCCCACCCCCTCCGTGGCATCTTGGATGCCAACATGCTGACCGGACCCAACTTCTCGGATTAGCTGCGTAATTTACGCATAGTCCTCACCGCCGAAAAAATAGCTTACGTGTTGGACACGGTTCATTCTGAGCCAGCTCCTGATGCCGACGAGGGCGATTTAATGACTTATGCCAAATGGTCAGAAGACTCTTTCCTTGCTCCAATGTTACATGCTGGCCTCTATGGCTCCCGAGCTGCAGAGGCAATTTGAAAAGACTGATTGTAGAAGCATACTTTTTAACCGACGCCAGCTCTTCGGGGAGCAGGGCAGGATTGAGAGGTATGATATCTCTAAGAAGCTTTTCAGGACACGGATGTCAGAGGGTGCTTCAGTACAAGCTCATGTACTGAAAATGATGGAGTGGATTGAGAGACTCAATGCACTGGGGTTCTGTGGACACTAAAAAATTCTCACCATGTGTTTACGTTCAGGGAACAAAGAAGAAAAGAAAAGAGAAGAGAAGATAGAAGAAGAAAAGAAGAAAAGGAAGCCCCTCAATGCCCTTCCAACGGCATAGTCTTCATGCCCCCAGGCCAACCTCCCAGCGGCACGCCTACAAGGCTCCCCCAGCGGCACACCCCCTGGGTGCTCCAGCGGCACGCTTCTGAACAGCCTTCAGCGGCACACCCAGGGCAGCCTCCAACGGCACGCCCTTGAGGCCCTTCAGCGGCACATCTTTCCAGCCCCCTGGCCGGCACACCCGGGCTACCCAGCCCGCGCTTCAGCAGCACACCCTGGCGGCCTAGCCCGGCACACCCCTAGGTTCCCTCAGCGGCACACCCCCTGTGTGCCCCCCTCGTCGGCACACCCCTTCTGGGCTCTTCAACGGCACACCTCGTGCCCTTTTTAGTGGCACACCCCACGGGCCCCACTCCGGCAGGCCCGCCAGCCTGTCTCACTGGCACACCCTACTGTGCGTCTTGCCCTGCACACCGGTGGGAGCCCCTCACCGGCACGCCCGCCCACGGCTTCAACGGTGCATTCCCCTTGGACGCCTTCAGCGGCACACGGTGCACCTCCCTGGGGTACCCTCAGCGGTACACTCACCTGAGTGCCTCCAACGGCACACTCGCAGGCCTGTCCAGCGGCACGCCCCATGGGTCTTCCAACGACACGCTGATCCGGCCTCCCAGCGGCACGCCTGGGCGTTTTCTTCGCCGACACCTCCGGCAAATCAAATCCAACGCCCATCCCCTACGGATTCTTGACGCGCAATGGACTAGCTGAGGTGTCATCCGGACGCGAAGGCACGTAAGCTACTTCTTGCACCCAAGGACGAGAGGGGTCAACTCCCATTTACTGCCCGCCGGATGTTTCCCGCCTTCGGACGTTCCCGCCGTGTGGTGTATAAAAACCCCTCTTCTTCGGTGCATGCGAACGAAGAGACGAGGAGACAGACACACAGACACAACAGAGAGAATAGAAGAGAAGAAGAAGAAGATAAAAAGAAGAAGAATAGGAGGGGAGACTCTGGCTCCCCCCTACTGTTCCGTCCACCGTCATCTGCGCGAAGAGAAAGAGAAGAAGAAGAAGAGAAGAAGAGGAGCCCGCCGCCTCGACCACCATCGCCTGAGCGAAGAGAAAGAAGATAGAAGAGAAGAAGAAAAGGGGAGTGAATGAAGAGAGGGAGTGAGGTCTGGGAGGAAAGGGGCCAGTGTTCCATCTCCTCCCACCATGTCTTGTTCTGTCTTGCTTTCCCTTTTTTCCCCGTTTTTTCCTTTTGTTACAATGTATTAGTCCCTCGGGGCATTCCTCTTGAGAGAATAGAAATAGAAGGCTTGGGAATATTTTGATGTCTTTCTAAGACATTTCTCGCGTATTTGCATCCCTTACTGTTTTCCTCTTCCTCTTCTTCCCCATCGGTTTGGCCTCCGGTAGTGATCTTCCCCCCTACCGTGGTCCCCCTAGGGCCTCTAACCCTCACATTTGTTCGCCTGCTCAGAGGGAGATGCCCTTCTTTTCTCTTCTGTGTACCCATGCCTCTGCCTTGAAGTCCCCCTTTGAGCCTTCCCCTTCCTGCCAAGTTTCCTCCGAAGCCTGCCAAAACCCCTCCATATGCCCTCAGCGGTACACCCTTGACTCGCCCGCTCACCGGCACAGCCCTTGTTAGGGCCTTCTCCGGCACGGTTCCCTGGACCCTTGCCCGGCACACCTAGTGCCCCTCCACCGGTACAGCCCCTGGCCGGTGCACCCTCAGCCCCTCGGAGCCTCCCTCGGCACAGCCCTTCAGCGGCACACCCGTGCCCTCTTTGTCCGGCACACCCGTGCCTTCTTTGCCCGGCACACTCATGGCTCACCCGCTCACCGGTACAGCCCCTTTGGCCCTTGCCCGGCACACCCTTGCCTTCGCTGCCCGGCACGCCTTGTGCCCCTCCGCCCGACACACTCTGGCCTCCCTCAGCCCGGCACACCCTGGCCGGCACATCAGTCCCCAGTCCCTCCTTCTTGCCCGGTGCACCCCCTAGCCAGTCCAAGAATAGTCTTCCACTCGTCGTTCCCTCCGAGTTTTCCGAGGCTTTATTAAAGGTGTCGCCGCTCTCGGGCGCCCACCTCCAGTTGTCAGGTTCCGCCACTCCTTGTGGGGGCGTTTCCTGTATCTCCCTTACGCTCAGGTCAAGGGGAGATGCTGCCGAATTTTTGTTAGAAACGATAACATATTAAAAAGACAAAAGGAAGCAACAAACAAATGGGGCAATAACGAATTAAAAGATAAAAGGAAGCAACAAACAAATGAAAAGAACAATGGTAAAACGCTTTAACCAAGGCAAGGGAACCGCAATCAACTCAAAGAGAGCCGAATCGAACGACAACTAAGCAACTTAAACATTCGTCCTCATGGGAGAAAGAATGGAAGTTAATCAAGAGAAGGAAAGAAGAAACCCACGCAAATTGAATAAAATCAAGAGAGAAAAGAAAAAAGAAAAGACATAAGAATGGAAGAGGAGTGGGCTCCGTCCGGACCTCCGCCAGTACAGCTTGCCTTGAAGTTTCCTCGGCGTGCTCAACCCCACCTCTTTGAACCCTCCAGCGACAAAGC
Organism: Amorphophallus konjac; assembly: GCA_022559845.1. Lineage (NCBI taxonomy): Eukaryota > Viridiplantae > Streptophyta > Magnoliopsida > Alismatales > Araceae > Amorphophallus > Amorphophallus konjac. The sequence goes on along the minus strand of CM040119.1, from coordinate 308,438,161 downwards.
CTCTTCCCCTGTACCCAATACCCTTGGCCGGCACGCCTGCCCTGGCCTTTCTCCGGTACACCTTGCTTGACCCTTCGCCGACACGCCCCCCTATACCCTTTACTGGCACGCCCGTCTGCACCTTGCCCGGCACGCTCGGCCAGGTCCTTCGCCGGCACGCCCGCTTGCGCCCCTCGCCGGCACGCCCGCTCGCCCTTTGCCGGCACGCCCGCTTGCGCCCTTCGCCGGCACGCCCGCTTGCGCCCTTCGCCGGCACGCCCGCTCGCGCTCTTCGCCGGCACGCCCAGCTTGGCCGCGCTTCGCCGGCACGCCCCTTCAGCCCCCCTTTTGGCCCTCCAGCGACCCACTCTCTCTCCAAAAAAATATATATAATATATAATGATAATCATAATGATAATAATAATAATAATGATAAATTAAAAAATTATGATAAATAAATAAATCTGAATATATACATAAGAAATAAACAAAAAAGATGTGAGATAATAATGATAATAATAATAATAAACAAAATAAAAACATCATTCAAAATAAATACATAAAAGGGAAATAAGTAATAATATATATATATATATATATATATATATATAATTGGTAACCCAGATGAAAATAGTAATAATCCGTAGTGCAGCCCCGTCTCTCAGTGTGGCCCGGTGCTGAAAAAACAATAATGTCACCCTCGTAGGCCGGGCCTGAGCCTTGGGAGTCATCCCAACATGGCCATGACCCGACCTTACCTCGGGCCGATATTCCGATTAAGCCGGACTCGTTTCCCAGGCCGGATCCCTTTCGAGCCACTACTAAAATTGCCGCACATTCGGCAGACATTTGAACGGGTTCACCTCGGTTTCCGTCGTACCTTCAATACGGACCTTTGTCCGAACATAAAATGGTCTAGGCATGACCGGCAAAATCTGAATAGAATGAGGTGGCCCTCGTCCTCCCCGGATCCTACGCATGGGAATATCAATAAGGCCTTCACGGGTTACGCTTAGACCTCGGGTCCGTCCCAATTATGGTCATTGTCTGACCCATATCCTCGGCCTATAGCCCGCTCCTTTTGAACACGTCATTGGTTCTGGACTCTGATCCCGGGACACTCCCCCGTTGCCCCTTGGCACCGGAAATATTAATGATGCTCATGCAAGTCTTGTTGCGACCGCGGGGGGCCCACCGTAGTATGGCCGTAGCTTCATCTTGCACCGGGCTGACAAACTTATCCGTTTCCGACCGCTCTAACCGGGATTTAACGGAACATTTCCCGTTCCTCAGAACAATAAATTTGCCGTACCCCGGCATACATATATTCCGGTTTTCCCCATGACGATTGCCCTTTTCTCGAGCCGGACATTCGTCCGAATATTAAATGGTCAGCACATGACCAACATGATCTCGAATGTTTTCTTTTCACCCCCGTATGGGGATTTCAATACTTCCTAATAGGCCTTTCATGCAGTTAATTTTCTGGCCATGAGGCCCTGATTCCCGGCGATTAATCAAGGGTGTTCCCTCATATGGGGAATATAAATGACGTCGTGACCTTTATGGCACAACGGATTTTTTTTCCGACCCGAACCACATAATCGTCTGACCGAGTCAGATCGAGCGTACCATCGGCTCTTCGGAGCCCGAATAAATTGTCACTTCGTGACTGGCACGCCCACGCACTTAATAGATGAATCAACCATCCGAATAGACGAACAACATAACGAGCGAACGGAAAGTGCGTCCACAAGTCTGGCACGCCCGGTGGGACCTAAACCACCTTTCATCTCTTCGTCGGGATTCAGGGCCTCATGGCCCCCTAATAAACGATGTTTGCCTGCTTTGATGAATTACAGGTGTTGTCTTCGCCGGCCCTATGGGGAGAAAAGCCACTAGGCGCAATCGTCTTCGTGGCCTTAGAGATGCTACCCTGGGGCACATGCAGCTTCCAGGAATCGTGAAGGCCGCCAAAAAAAAAAAGAGAAGAGAAAGAGAGAAGAAGGGAGGGGACGTCAAACCCCCCCTTTTTTTTCCTAAGAAGAAAAGGAAGAAAAGAAGAAAGAAGAAAGGAAAGAAGCAAAAAGAGAAGAGAGAGAATTGGCGAGAGAGGGTTGTACGACCATAACCGTCGAGACCCGTGCTGAATAATGATTACCACTGCGGGATGGTGCGGTGGAGCTAACCACTCATCCCCTCCCTGAAGGGGTGAGCGCTCTCCTGCACCCCCACCTTTGTCTATCATAAAAAAAAAAGAAGAGAAGAGAAGAAGGGATAAAAAAGAAAAGTCGGCCTGCATTGCCGACCAAGAGAACAAGAAGGAGGATGGCATCCCGCCTAGCTCCAGGAGGCTCCAAGTCCGCGGTGCAATGACCCGGCCCGTTCCTCCTTCCTGCTACCTCTATCCGGCATAAGACGGCCCCTCGAGTGGCTGTTAGAAGATCCAACAAACTACAATTGTAGCTTGATGAATTGCTGCCCGCTGTGGGGAATGTTTTATAGCAATGAGGTCAAGCACGGCCACTACTCTCGAAGAGAGCATGCACATACCCCGCCATGGGGGATAATAAGAAGAGATATACCCCGCCATGGGGGCATAGGAGGCAGAAAAAAGATATACACCCCGTTCCCAGGGGCACATGAAGAGAATCCACCCCAACTCGGGGGCGCAACAGACAACAAAGCTACACCCCGGCCCAAGGGCCTTTGAAGAAGAAACATACCCCACCTGGGGGCACAGAAGCGAAGAGGCATACCCCCCGACCTAGGGGGCAGATGAAGAAGAGCTACACCCCCACTCTGGGGGCATATGAAGAGAAATACGCCCCACCGTAAGGGGGTAAAAGAAGCAGAACATACCCCCGCCTGGGGGGGGGGCATAGAAGCAGAAGATACACCCCGACTGAGGGGCACATGAAGAGAGGTACACCCCGCCCTAGGGCGTAAGAAGCAGCAAGAATGCACCCCGGCTTGGGGGTATTTGAAGAAGAAATATACCCCGATATGGGGGCACATGAAGAGAAATACACCCCCGCCCTGGGGGCACGTGAGAAGAATCTACCCCGACCGGGGGGCATAAGAAGAAACAGAGTTGCACCCCGACTCGGGGCACACGTTAGACAAAGGATACACCCCGGCCTAGGGGTATTTGAAGAAGAAATGTACCCCGCTCGGGGGCATAGAAGCCATGAAGAACACGCCCCGGCTTAGGGGCATTTGAAGAAGTTATATCCCGCCTCGGGAGCATAAGGAAGAGAAGAATACACCCTGGCTTAGGGGCATTTGAAGAAGAAACACACCCTGCCCTGGGACATAAGAAGCAGCAAGAATGCACCCCGGCTTGGGGGTATTTGAAGAAGAAATATACCCCGATATGGGGGCACATGAAGAGATATACACCCCGCCATGGGGGCACATGAAGAGAATACACCCCGACCTAGGGGCACACAAAAACTCACCCCCACCATGGGGGCATAAGAAGCAAGAATCACACCCCGGCATGGTGACATACAAAGAAAGAGACAAACTCCGCCTGGGGTGCACGAGGAGCAGAATACACCCCGGCTTGGGGGCACATGAAGAGAATCCACCCCGACTCGGGGGCGCGTAAAGCAAAAGTCATACCCCGACTTAGGGGCATAAGAAGCAAAAGAATGCACCCCGCCCTGGGGGGCACATGAAGAGAATCCACCCCGACTCGGGGGCACATAAAGCAAAGGTTACACCCCGGCTCGGGGGAATGCAAAGAGAGATATACCCCACTCTGGGGTGGAAGAAGCAGAAGAATCTACCCCGGCGTGGGGGCACGTGAAATAAAGCTACCCTCCCCCCTTCAGGGGCATAAGAAGTAAAAGATACACCCTGTGCCAGGGACATGTGAAGAGAAAGATACCTCGCTTTGGAGGCATAGGAAGCAGAAGAGGCACCCCGACTTAGGGGCATTTGAAGAAGAAATATACCCCATCACGGCGGCATAAGAGGCAAAGACTCTACCCCGTATGTGGGGCATATGAAACAAAAGAATACATCCCAGCTTAGGGGAATACAAAGAGAAATATACCCCACTCTGGGGCAAAAGAAGCAGAAGGATCTACCCCGACCTAGGGGCACAATGAGCAACAGAGTTACACTCGGCTTAGGGGCATTTGAAGAAGCGACATACCCCGCCCGCCACGGGGACATAGAAGCCACAAAGAACTCACCCCGCCTGGGGGCTGTGGACACCAAAAATTACACACCCATGATATCCTACTCGGCCCAGTATCAACAACGGCCCGAGTAAATAAGCCCCGGGAGAGATTATCGTGAAGTCACCTCCAGGAGTCACGACAGTGAAGAGAAACCAAGCACAAAAAGGCCCCCAAGACGTGAGCCTTGAGAAGAGCCAAACAGGCCACGACTCGTGTCCATAACAGGCTCAGAACGGGGTCAGAAACACGCCCAATTTTGGCCTTCAACGTCACGCCCCAAGGCCTTCAGCGGCACGCCCCAATGGCCTTCAGCGGCACGCCCCAATGGGCTTCAGCGGCACACCCCCAATGGCCTTCAGCGGCACGCCCCAATGGCCTTCAGCGGCACGCCCCCAGGACCTTCAGCGGCACGCCCAATAGGCCTTCAGCGGCACGCCCCCAGGGCCGTCAGCGGCACGCCCCCAGGGCCTTCAGCGGCACGCCCCAAGGGCTTCAGTGGCACGCCCCCAGGGCCTTCAGCGGCACGCCCAAATGGGCCTTCAGCGACACGCCCAAATGGGGTTCAGCGGCACGCCCCCAGGGCCTTCAGCGGTACGCCCTCAAGAGGCTCCAGCGGCACGCCTTTTTGGCTCTCCTGCGGCACGCTTGTGCAGCCCGCCAACGGCACAGCGTGAGGCACTTTCAACGGCCGAGCGACGTGGTGCCCATGCCCTACGCATCTTCGGCGCACAGTGGCCGATCCGAGGTGTCGACCAATGACTGGGCCACCCAGGCTAGTCCCCTGACACCCAGGACGGAAGAGTCAAACTTGATCATCATGACGGAGCTGCTTCCCGCCTTCGATGGTCGTGCTCAAAGCTCCGACGACAGGGAGTATAAAACGACCCCCGCTTCAACTGGCAACGACGGACGGAGACTCAGACGGAGGAGGCCAGACGGGAGGAAGGGGAAGAAAGAGACGGACAGAGACACACACACGGAGAGAAAAGAGAAGAGAGGAGGAGGCGTTCCGGCGTGAGCTCCCTCCGACGGCCACCGGGAAGAAGAGAGAGTAAGAGAGAAGAAGGGCTTGATGTAACAGGGGGGCAAGTGTTGGAGAAGGGGGGGTGGACGATCGTCCCCACTTCAGCCCCAACACCTTCCTTTCCATGGTTTTCCTTGCTTTCCTCTTCCCTTTCTTTTGCTTTTGTGTTTTCTTTCTCGCTCGTAGCCTTGGCTCGGGTGTGTCCGTCAATGTGTATGTAGGGCCTCGGCCCTTTGCTTCCTATGAATGAAAAGTCACCTTTCTTGGGTCTTCCCTACTATGTCTGATGGTTTACTCCCGCCTTCACAATGCATGCCGTGTGTTGTCCATTTTCTCCATTTCTCCGGTTTCTTTCGAGTCACCGTATCAAGGTGATGCCTCCCCTTTGAAGCCTGGCCTTGTGGGTCCTCCACTCGTTTCCAGCAGCCCACCCCCGGCCATGAATCCCCCTTCTTTTCCTGAAAAACATGCAAGCCTCCCAGCCCACATACTTAGTTCCCTGCTAATCCTCCAGCGATGCACCTTTCCGGCCCTTGGCCGGCACACCTTTTGGCCCTCAGCGGCACGCCCCGTTGGCCCTTGGCCGGTACGCCCTTCTGGCCTTCAGCGGCACCCCCCTATTGGCCCTCAGCGGTACACCCTGTTGCCCCTGGCCGGTACACCCCTTAGGCCCTCAGCGACACACTTTCTGGCCCCCAGCGGTACACCTTCCCCCGGTGCCTCAGCGGTACGCTCTCAGCCGCCAACCCCCAGCCCATTCTGCCTAGTACTAGAAGCCCTCCGTTCACGGTTTTCTCCGGGTTTTCCGAGGCCCCATAAAGGTGTTACTGCCCTCGGGCGCCCACCTCCAGTTGTCGGGTTCCGCCACTCCATGTGGGCGAGTTCCCTTTATCTCTCTTATGCCCCGGGTCAAGGGGAGATGCTGCCGAATTTTTGTCAGAAAATAACAACATGTTAAATAAGGCAAAAGGAGGCAACAAACGAACAAAATAATTAATGATGAAGCCTTCCAACTAATCAAGCCACTGCCGGTACCATGATAAGAACCGAACTGATCAACGCCACGACAGGCCGAACTTCCGACTTATGGCAGAGAGGCCGAACAGAATAAAACAAGGGAGAAGTTTATATAAAACTGCATACAAATTAAAACAAGAAGAAAAGAAAAGCCTTAAAACAAAGAATTGAGGACTGATTAAACCTCCACCATCATGCCCTAATTGGCCCTTCAACGGTGCACTCCAGCCATCTTCCAGTGGCATACTCATCCAGTCCCTTCGCCGGCACACTCCTCCTAGCCTTCAGCGGCACGCTTCAAAGCCTTCCCCGGCACAATCCCTTGAACCCCCAGCGGTACACCCCTATTGCCCCTCAGCGGCACGCCCCTTGAACCCTCAGCGGTACACCCCTGGCTGCCCCAGTGACACACCCTTTAGCGGCACACTCCTGCCCTCAGCGGTACACCTTTTCCACCCTTCGCCGGCACACTTCTCTTAGGGTCTCCCAGCAGTACACCCTATTCCCTTCGCCGGTACACTACACATGTATATATATATATAGCATGATAAGGGCATTAACAATAGCAAATAAATTAACGAAAATTATGCTAATCAAAGGACTCTGAATATGCAACATTAATAATGATTAAGGAGGTGGGGGGGGGGTAATAAAAACAATCAAAATAGTAATAATAATAATAATGATAATAATGAATAAAAGAAGAGAAATCATCTGGAGCAAATGCATAAAGAAGTAATGAGCAACGTAGAAAAGAGATGCACATAATCAAGAGAATCCCAGATAAAAGATGCTAGGGCCCACACCGCAGCCCCATCTCTCCCTGGGACCCGGGGCAAAAAGGAACAACAATGCCGCCCTCTCAGGTCGGGCTCGGATCTTGGGAATCATCCCGACATGGTCCGCCCCGACCTTCCCTCGGGCCGACATCCCGACCGGATCAGATTTGCTTCTCGTTCCGGACGCCTCCCGAGTCATCATTGAAATTACCGGGCGCCCGGCATACATCTGAACGGACCCGTCCCGGTTTTCCCGTCGTGTTCCCATCACGGACCGGTGTCCGAACATGAAAAGGTCCACGAGTGACCAACACAGCCGACGATTTGTGGTCTGAACACGACTCCGAGTGTGATCTGCCCCTATCCCTCTCTCGTAATTAGTATTATTCTTTTCGGCCGCGGGGCCCCTAATTTCGACAATTAATCAAGGGTATTCCCTCGTATGGGGGATGTAAATGACGTCGTAACCTTGATGATGCGATGGGATTCGGTCCCGACACGAACCACACAATCGCCTGACGAAGTCAGATCGAGCGCACCATGGACTCTTCAGAGCCTGAATAAATCGTCACTTCGGTGACTGGCACGCCCACGCACTTAACAGACCAACGCCACCAGCCCAGCCGAAACCAAAGCGAACATAGCCCGAGCGAAAAGTGCGTCCACAGTTCTGGCACGCCCGGTGGGACCGATCCACCCTTCATCTCTTTGCCGAAATTAGGGGCCCCGCGGCCCCCTTCTTGTAATACTAATTGCGTTACTTTCTCAAATGCAGTGAGAGAGAATTGCATCATGGTGCCAACCATGGCTGTCACTTGCGGCCCTCAGCCCGTCGAGAACCACGTCCGAGGTAGCTACCTGGCGGTCCCCCTCAGCTTCGGGAGCTTCCCCCCCACCGTAGGCTTCCCCAACTTCTTGGGGGTGGCCTTTGTCAACATTCTTGAGGTGAAGGCGCCCGAGGAGTCCCAGATCAACGCTCCCGCTCCGGGGGCCGTCGAAACTGCTGTCGGCCAAGCTACGGCCAAGAACAACAACAGCGTCCCCACAACGACGCTGAGCTGCAACGTGCACGACCTGCACCAAACTACCGGCCCTTCCCACCAATGGTCAGCATCCCACCGAAGAAGGCTTCGGAGGAGCAATACCGGCGCCGGCTCGGGGCGCCGCTCGTCCAACTCTGAAAAGTCCATGACTGTTGGGGCCCTCCGAGTCCGTCTGGACGGGCAGAGGTCCCAAGTGACACCGGACCGTATCGTCCCGACCGTCCCAGTCCGCAACTCTTTTCAAGGACTGGAGAAGCTGAAAGAGAGGGCCACGCCCGCAACCCCAGCTGCGGCACCAAAAAAGGCGCCGGCTCACAGGCCGGCCAAACTGAAGCAAGTCTGGGTACCCAAGGAGGCCCAGCCCACTGCACCGGCCCAGGTAGGGCCCAGCACTTCCCGCCCGAGGAGGGCCCGACGAGATGGCAGGGTCGAGGTGATGACCCCAACTCTCCGACCGGCACCCGTCACCCCGGTGCCGTCCGAGAATCTCCACCGTCGTCCCCGAGGGCGCCGACACAATGCTGCCCGCCTAGCACTCAAGGCCTATTCTCCCCCTACCACTATCATCGACATGTAACCGTAGGCTACTCTCCCTGACCAGGAATGGGAAGGGATCGAGCAAGCTATGAGGAATTACCTTCGAGGCCCGGGTAGCACCCCCGCTGGCCGCTAGAGACTGCTGGGGGCAATGGCCTCCGCTTTCCCAGAAGAAGGAGCCCGACCCGCACCCAGCGCGGAGTCAAGGAATCGCTCGGAGGAGCCGCGCCAGTTCCTTGTACGGGAGGAAACGCCGCCCCGACGATCGGTCTTCGACAGACTGGTGTTCCCAGGAAGATCGTCCAGGAGGGAGACAAAGAGAAGCAAGAACAAGAGATGGCGAACGTTCACCTGCAACATGGCAGGAGTTCACGGTCGGTACGGGGCCTTGCCCACCGATCCGGAAGAAGTGGCCAGAATCGCCATCAGGCTGGGACCCCTCACTAGAAGAGGGAGAGCGGCAGGCGGCGTGGCACCCACAGGAGCCGAAGGGACCTTACCTGAAGAGCCCCTCTCGGCCCTCACGGCCAATGTGGTCACTACCGGCGACACGAGTGGCGGACCCTCGACATCATCCGAGGATGCCCCGGCCGAGGAGACAGGGGGCATGCCCAGCCTCTCCACGGTTGACCCGGCAATGCTGCTCATGATGCAGCGGTTCCAGCAGGAAATTGAATCACTCAAAAAGCAATTGAATGAACGGAACACACCGCCCCCGACGTCCTAGCAGACCGAGGTTTTACCCGAAGTGCCTAGGGACAGGGGGCAATTTTCAGAAGCAGCCCTTCCAGCAACCTTGAACCCTCTCGGAGACACGTCCCTGCAGCAGGCACACTGCACCGCACCAGTCCCGCCGCAGGCCTTACTTTCCCAAGGGTCCCTCGTGGCCCCCAGGCGACCGTGCTGGCTACCCCGAGCGCACAGCCCGCCCATTTTTATCCGAGTCTGGTCGACCCGGCAACGGTTAGCCGGTTGATGCTGGAACAGATGATAGACATGAAACTGGCCGAGAGAGGTGACGGGGATCAGACGCCGTTCGACGTCTACCGGGTGCCCTACCCAGCTCACCATGCTGCGAAGAAGTTGCCGGTCGGCGTCACCAAGCCACCCAAGTTCGAAAAGTTCAATGGGCAAGGGTCCCCCAGGGAGCACATTGCTTATTATGTGAATGTCATGGGGGACTTGGCTGCTGATGAGGCCTACCTCCTGAAGTTCTTCGTCTCGACACTCACCGGGCTTGCCTTTGAGTGGTACTCCGGCCTGCCACCCGGGTTTGTCGCCGACTGGCCCGACATGCAAAAGAAGTTCAAAGAAAGATTCTATGTTGCAGAACGAGAGGTCACCGTGGCTGAACTTTATGCCACAAGACAGAAGAATGACGAGTCGGCCCTCGACTATATTAAGAGATGGAGGAACCTCAGCATGAGGTGCAGGTGTCCCCCACACCAGGAGGATGCGGTGCAGATCTGCAAACAGAACTTGAAGAAAGAAATCTGGAAAGGATGATCGGCACCGAGGTCAAGACATTTGACGGCCTGAACAACATGGTAGCGGAGATCGAGGCATTTTTGGCCCGATACTCCTCCACCCCGGCCATGTCAAGCCAAAGAGCCAGGCAGGCCGAGAAGAAGCCGGCTCCCCCTGAGGTGCACACATTAGATTTCCAGGCTTTTGAAAAACAGAAAGAGAAAGTCAAGGGGGCTGCCGACCTTCCTCCGCCCAGAGCCACAGAACGGCGGGAGGGCCCCTCACTGAGGGAGAAGATGAGAAATAAGCTGTATTCCTTTGCCCGGGACAAGTCTAAGCTTCTGTTTGAATGGGCAATCAGCTACAACAAAATCACACTGCCAGAGCCGAAAAGGCCCGGCGACCTAAAGAGAAAGGACGACCCGCGCTTCTGCCCGTACCACCGAGTGCTCGGGCATACCATTGAAGACTGCTATGTCTTCAAGGATGTTATCGAGTCCTTAATCAAGAATGGGGAGCTAGACATGGGGGAGCATAGAGTAGACCCCCCGCAACCGCATGAGTTGCCCAGCATAACCTCCGCTGTCAACATGGTCTCGCTATACCAGGAGTTGCCTGAGGAGTGGGCAGAGGCCTGCGCCCGCGCCACTTATGAGACCTTCATCATGACCCCGGCTCAGGATCAAGGAGGTTGGCAGACTGTAACTAGAAAGAATAGAAGAGCACACGTCCCTCGACCCAGCCCCAGAGTTCGTCTGAGGGACGCAACACCCCGGCCTGTACCGCCCCCAGCAAGCCCAGTTCGCCACGACACGGCCCCCCGACTAGTCATGAGGCGGCCCACTCACAATAAAAAGAGCTCTGTCCCGCTGCGGATGCACAAGAAGACCAGCCCAGAGGTTGAAAGACTCCAGGCTATTATTGATGGGCTTGAAGATTATGAGCAGCCCGAAATCCAGCCCGTGGAGCTGAAGGAGTACGTCCCATAGGAGGAGTTCAAATCACTCGAACTGGCTCCAGGGGCAGAAGCTGAAGCAGAGAAAGAGCCTCCCATGTGGGCTGAACTTCCCCAAGAGCAGCCATCCGCCGCAGCAGGAAAGAAGAAGAAGAAGAGAAGACCCAGGGGCAAGAAGAAGAAGGAGGTCGTCGTCGCCTGCAACACCCTCTCGGCTTTATTCGACACTGCCCTTTCCCTGGAGGAAACATAAGAAGAGCCACCCCATGAGCCGCCAGAAGCGAATCAAGCTGAAGTCTCCACTTCCCAACATGCCACTAGGTCGGGAAGGAAGTGGGGGCACCCTCCTCAGGATAACCTCAACATCATGATCAGGGGGGAACAACCATACCAGGTCCCCGACCCCGAGGTTCGAGGCACCGAGATCCCTCCTCCGGCGGGTCTCTATCCCGTAGGGGCTAGGAGCCGAGGTACCCCTTCATTCGCCGAATTCCTGTTAGCCCGAGCAGGCGGGAAGGTGCGCTCCCAGGGGTCTCCTTCGACCGAAAAAGTAAGTAGCTCTCAAGCTCTACCGGCGGCAACTCTTCCTCAGCCAGAAGCGGACAACAGTGATATCCCAAACCTCGCCGAATTCATGCGGGGGGCGGAGGAAGCCCAGCAGGCCCCGCCGGCTCGGCAGGCTGCAGCGGAGCCCACAAAGCTGGCATCCCCTGACCTGACGCCCCAGCTTCAGGATGGGGGCAGGCGCGGCAAGCCTGAAGAGATGAAATTACTCAAGGTGCGGGCCGCCGAACGGATAGTCAGACATCTCAAGAAGATCCCGACCCGGTTCACCGTGTGGGAGATGCTGTCTTTGGACGAAGAAACACGGCAAGCCATCATTGCCGCACTCCAGACGCCAGCGCACCTTGAAGCTTGCCTGACAGAAACCTCACCTGAAGTAGCTGTGGCTTTCACAGAAGACGACATGCTCCTGCCGACCTGCAGCCATAACAGGCCCCTCTACATGAAAGGGCAGCTGAACGGCCAGCCCATCAACAGGGTCCTGATCGACCCAGGGGCAGCAGTGAATATACTCCCGTACCGGGTGTACCAAAAGCATTATTTTGACGTACACCTGGTTGAGGTCAGAAATGTCAAGATTGCTGGTTTTAACCAGAAATGTGAGGTGCCCATGGGGGTCGCAGAGTTCAGCCTGATCTTTGATGACTTCACCATCAAGGTCCAGTTCCACGTCATCAACTCCAACACCTCCTATAAGGCGTTGCTTGGTCGGCCCTGGCTACACCAGAACAGAGTGGTGCCCTCCACCCTGCATCAATGCATCAAGTACCCCTGTGAAGGGAAGGAAGTTAGAATCTTCGCCGACCTCCACCCGTTTGAGGTGTTCGAGTGTCACTTGTTAGATGCCAATCTATATCTAGAGAAGGCAAAGCAAGCCCCCCAAGCCGCCCAAGACAAAGGGAAGAAGAAAGTGGAGTCGGGCAGTTGGTTTCCTCCGCCGCCCCCAGGTTATGTGGCTCCCCCACATGTACCATTCATTGCACAAGAGGGGGGGGGGGTATTTAAGGGAGCCCCTCTCCCTATCTACTCTACACCGGGGACGCCTTGCCTCGAAGACCTACTGGAGGATGTCAGGGTCCCGCCAGGGATCATCAAGCCCATTACAGAGATTGACTGTCAAGCGGCCGAGCGACTGAGGACCTTTGAAGTGCCTAACCCGGAGGGGCCATCCACCATCTTTTATGTTGCCGGGGAAAAGCCAGTCATGGAAGACGATGATTGCCGGTTTCCTGACGAGTTGCATGACCCGCACGTCCCCATTGTGGGACTTCCCCATATGACTGACCAGGCATCCAGAATGGTCAGAAAGCAAAAGATCCCCCCTATCAAGCCTCCAGCCGGAAGGAAATGTTCAAAAGAATGTGGAACCCACCAAACCTGGATCGGCGGTTGCTGCAAATCACCAAGCACCCAGGTCTGGGCTTCTCACCAGAAAATTATTACGAAACTGATGTGATATCAGTTTCGGCCTTGTCCGGCGACGACCCCGCGGAAGCTGTAGATTTGCGGGAAGCCCACCAAGAAGTATATCCCAGGCCTCCGGCTGAGGAGGCACAAGATGAAGAAGTGTTCCTTTGGAACCCTCTCCGCTGCTGCTGCACGGGGAAAACCCTCTCTCTCTCCGACAAGCTAGCCTCGCAAGAGCACACCGCCGAGGCATCCTCACTTCGGCCTGCTGGCGAAGCAAGAAGCAGAAGCATGGGTCATGCCCCAAATTCCCCTCGATATGACCCCGTCATGTACGCCTTGTACCATAGGTAGCAACGGGAGATCGAGATGCTAAAAGCACGGCTGGCTGAGTTGACCTCGCTAGTTGCCGACCTCATCCAGGGCTCTCTCCGCCCGTGGGGTGGCTATATGTCTCGACCCCGAGACACCAGTCCCGATGTCCCCGTCTGGTCAAGAAGGGAGACAAGAGACACGGCAAGCCCATTAACCGGACGACCAACCAGGCAAGGCCTGACACTCCAAGAGAAGATGCAAAAGCCCTACTCTTTCCCAAGAGAGAAGACTCGGGGTATTTTTGACTGGGCCTGCCACTACAGCAAGGTCTCCCTCCCACGGTCCAAGAGGCCGCAGGACACCCGAAGAAGTGGGGACCCACTGCTTTGTCCCTACCACCAGATACTGGGCCACGCCATCGAAGACTGCTATGTCTTCAAGGACATCGCTCAAGACCTCATTGACAGGGACGAGCTCAGAATGGGGGACTATGTGGTAGCCCCACCACGCCCCCACGCGGCGGACAGCCCCAGAAGAGGAGCCTATACACTATCCATCCAGTACCAGGCGCCTGAAGATGAGGCTGCCCCGGCCCCCGCCGGAGCTGTCTACGATGATTATACAGAATATCCCGAGGTGGCCTTGTGCCTTTCTACACCAGCGGACCCCGCGGACCCGGCAGCTATGGTCCAGGAGGAGTGCGTGACAGATGCAGCCCCCGCGCCCCTTCATGAGGAACAAGAAGAGGGGGATGACGTCCTCGAGCCCGAAGACAATGAAGATCAAGACTTCGTCGATTTGTCGCCAGCCCCGCCGGAAATTGAAAATCGCGGTCAGGCCACAGTCGACGAATTGATTGAGATCAACCTTGGCACAGAAGGTGACCCCAGGCCGACCTTTCTGAGTGCTCTTATGCCCCTACAGGAGAGAGAACAATACACAAAGTTGCTGCAAGAATTCCGGGATTGCTTTACCTGGAATTATAAGGAAATGCCTGGGCTTAGCCCTGAGGTGACTCAGCACATCTTGGCCATTGATCCCACAGTGGAACCAGTGAAGCAGTCTCCCCGGCGTATGAGGCCAGAATTGATCAGCCAGATCTGCAAGGAGGTCGACAAGCTCATAGATGTCGGCTTCGTGGCGGAGAACCAGTAAACCACCTGGCTGGCCAATATTGTGCCGGTGAAGAAGTGTTGTGCCCTGTGGTTTTGATGATGGCAATTGTGGCTTTACTGATTGTTCTGATGATTGCAACACAGTGAGTGCTTTATGAGATTGTGTTTTGATGATAGCAACATAACTTGTTTTGTTGAGAATGCATGTGTATGACTAATATAGTGCTTGAGTTCTGATCTATGCGTTGCTTTTCTATCTGCATGTAGTTTGATGACTAGTAAGTCTATACACTCTTCATGCATGTGCATAGTCTATACATTGTGCATTTCGTTGACAAGTTTGCACACTCATGAAGTCTGCACATTGGACTCTTGATCAAGTCTACACATTCGTTGTTAAGACAAAGTCTATACAACGTCAGTTCATGCATTGTCTTAGGCGAAGTCTGTACAGCCGTGTCATATGCTCCTAAGTCTATGCATTACTGTTCATGTATCAGTCTTCATCAAGTCTGTACATTGACACGCCAACATCTTTGAAGTCTGTACATTGCTTCAGGAGCTTCAAGTCTACACATCGCTTCGTTTCATGAAGTCTGTACATCCACAGTTAAACTTGAAGTCTGCACACTAGTCTTCACTGTCAAGTCTGCACATTGGTCTTCGATTTCAAGTCCATACATTGGACTGTTCTTCAATGTCTGTACATCAGACTGTTACAGTAAGTCGGTACATTGGCTTATTCTTCAAGTCTGTACAGCCGCTTGCTTTGGATTTCATATCTAGACATTGCACTGCAGCAACCATCGTCTTCGTGTTGAGTTTACTTCGTGTCGTTTCTTCTTTATTTAGTTGCTCATCTCGTGTCATCCTCTTTATGTTTGCTTTTGTGTCTTCGTGTCATTTACTGTTGTTCTTCGAGTCGTTCATTCGAGCTATTTTGTGCTCGAGTTGTTTTTCTTATGTTTTCAAGTGTTTTTTTACTTCACTTCGTGTCGTTCTCCATGCTGTCTGTCACTTTGTGTTGTTCTCATAATTGTGTCTTCACGTTACTCTGCGTATCGTGTCTTCGTGTTGTTTTCGTAGTTTCCTATTTAGTTTGGCCTTCGTGTTGTGTCCGTGATTTTCGTATTAATTCAGTAGCTATGTCTTCGTGTTGGTTTTATGTACTCCGTGTCGTTTTCTTTGTTTCATTCTGTTCTCATCTCACTTCGAGTCGTTTCTTTGTATTCGTCTTCGTGTTGGTCTTTCATTTTAGACTTCGTGTCTTTCTCGCTTTGACCACACTCCGTGTCGAATTCAGTTTTCGTCTTCATGATGTTTTTAACTCGTGTCGGTTACTGTTTCATCTCCGTGATTCATGTTGTTTTCTACACCTCGTGTCGTTGTCTCCTTGTGACTTCACCTCGTGTCGTTTTCATCGTCTTCGTGTCGT
Source organism: Amorphophallus konjac (assembly GCA_022559845.1). Classification (NCBI taxonomy): domain Eukaryota; kingdom Viridiplantae; phylum Streptophyta; class Magnoliopsida; order Alismatales; family Araceae; genus Amorphophallus; species Amorphophallus konjac. Next base: position 308,422,331 of record CM040119.1, on the reverse strand, counting down.
TTTTGTTCCATTGCGTGCAGGACATCGCAGCACTCCGTGTTGCTTTCTGTGCAACTTCGTGTCGTTCTCTGTGTAGTGTGTGTTCTGTCACTACTGCACTTCGTGTCGTTCCTGTTGCACTACGTGTCGTTTCTGTTTCACTTAGTGTCGTTTCCGTATTATGACTTCGTGTCGTGTTTCCTAGACATCGTGTCTTTCGTGTGTTGAAACCACACTTCGTGTTGGTTTCTGTCTTGTCTCCATGTTGTCCTCGTGCCGTTCTCATTACTGGTTATTATATCATGTCGTTTTTACTTCGTGCTATAGTCACCATGTTGTTCTTCGTGTCGTTCTTCTTTTTACCTCGTGTTGTTTTATAACCTCACTTCGTGTCGTTCTCTTTGTTGTGTCTGTTCTGTCACAGTGTATCTCGTGTCATTCTTTCCTTACCTCGTGCTGTATTCACCTTGTGTATCTCGTGTCGTTCTCAGTGCATCTAGTATTTCTATTACATGCTTCGTGCAGCTTTAGTTCCTATGGCCCTCAGCTTTAATGGTTTTCATCTCCTTGCAGGTCCGAGGAAGAATATTCCACACACCTGGGCAGCACGTGATCTGAGGCTGGAATGAAGCCTGCTGAGAGACTGCCACGTGGTCCGAATACTTAGGGCTGAAAGTGTTGAGGTCACACGTTGGGGCTGATGATGCTGCTGCTATATATATGAGCCTCCTTCCACAGAAGAAGGCTGATCGAGTTGGCGAGAAGAAAAGCTCATACAGAGAGCCACGATCGTGATAAAAAAAAAAAGAGAAAGAAGAAGAGCAGAAGGAGAAGAAGAGAGGCAGAGAGCTCGAGAAGAGTGTGAAGAGAAGAAGAAGCAGAGAGTGAGAGGAGAGTAGAAGAAAGAGTGAAGAAGAAGAAGTGCAGCAGAGTGTGAGGGTTAAGAGAAAAAGAAAGTAAGAGAGAGAAGAAGAGGAAGAGAAGCTTACCTGAAGATCTGTCTACTGGACCGTGGATCAAATCCAGGCCAGTCAGCTCCATGCGAGCCACATCTGTGTCATCTTTCTTTACAGCTTTCTGATCGCTGTGTATTTTTCCTTTTCTTATTTTTCCTGTTTCATTTGGTTATCTGTGTTCTTCCGATCCTCTGGTCTGAGGTCGGGTTCCCTCCGGTGTGGAGGAAGGGAGATTTGATCTCCGGTTGCAAGTAGCTGGGAGCTACTTGTGGGTTCCCTCCGGTTTGGAGGAAGGGAGACTTGTCTCCGGTTCTGGGCTTGTGGATTCAAGTCCAGGGGTTCCCTCCGGGTCTGGAGGAAGAGAGACCGTGCGTCTCTGGTTTGCTAGTGACTGGTGTCACTAGTGGTTCCCTCCGGTTGGGAGGAAGAGGGGAGGTTGTTCCCCTAGTCAAGCTGTTTGGCAGCATTTGTTGCAGACTGAGTCTGCTGTTTCTAGCGTGAGCTAGTGGAAGCCACACTCGATTTGAGTGTGGGGTGGATGTAGGTCTGGAGGACCGAACCACCTAAAAACCCCTTGTGCTGTGATTTGGTTTATCTTCTTTTGCTTCCGCTAGATGATTGCATAGGGGCGCTCCATGTGTTTGCTAACTGATCGAACTAATAGTTGATTAGCCATCGGTTTGGTAAATCTGTCTAGTTAGCATCATAGTTCTAGTTTGGGCGAAATTTTAATTGGGTGAAAGATATTTAAACGGGTTATATTCATTCACCCCCCCTCTGAATACTGCACCGAACCCAACAATTGGTATCAGAGCGGTTCTCTGATTGATCAGATCCAACGATCTGCAGAGGATCCTGTTGTCCCTCGGTGCTTATCTGTTTCTACCCTTCGCTGCATTAATCTGTTTGCGGATTTATTCAATGGATTCTCCACCTGTGTTCAATGGCTCTAACTTTAACTCATGGATTAGCAGTCTTCACAATTATGTGAAAATGATTAATCCGATCTGTGGAAGTTAATTTCACAAGGTCCCCACGGATTGCCAAAGGAAAAGTCCAAATGGACTAAAAGTCACCAGTCAAAATATGGAGAAAATCAGAAGGCCTTTAACCTGATGAGAGCAGCCACTGACAAAACCTTATGGTCTTGTATTCATGATTGCAGGTCCGCCAAGGACATTATGGAGGAGCTGAAGCTTGCTCAGAAGGGAAATGTGGACAACTGTCTGATGGCTGACAAGAGCAACCATGCTAGTGATCAAAATGAATCCGAAGAACGTGATAATGAGGAGGTAAACCCTTTCGAGAATTTTTCATTAGACGATTGGGAAGATGCCTATGCTAATCTGTTAAGATCCCATAAGAAACTAGGGAAGAAATATAAAAGTCTGAAAAAGAAGCTGGAAAATCTAGGAGGTGAAAATCTTGAAACTCTGAAAACTGAAAATGAAATTTTAAGAAGACAACTACAAGACTTTGACTCTATTACTACAGATCTAGATCATTTGAAATCTGAAAAACAAACTCTTATGAAACAAATTGGTCTACACAAAAAGGAGAGTCAAAAGCTTGTTTGTGAAATTGCTGAATTAAAGGAAAGGCTTAGCTTCGTTGATCAGACTCATAACAATGACGTTGTTCAAAATGAAAGGTTGGTGAGAGATTTAGAGTGTATCAATTCTGAATTGAAAGAATTGAAATCTGAGAATGAAAAGCTCAAAAACCAATCCAAAGAATTTGAACATAAATCAATGAACCTTGAAAAAGAAAATGGTTTAATCTCTGAGAAATTGGAGGCTGAAAGAACAATGAATTCAGAGATTCAGAAAAATCTTGACAAATTTCAATCTGAAGAACTAAGAGAAATGTTTTATGAATGTCAGTCTTCAACAGATAAATGGGTGTTTGATGATGAAATCCTAGAGCAGAACAGTAAACTGAAAGAGGAAATCAATGAGTTGAAACACCTAAACACACAGTTGACAGATAGGCTAATGACAATTGAAAAAGGCAAGTGTGTTAGTGTGGATAGTTCTGATAGGTTGATGAATGCTGAACAAGAAATTGAGAGTCTAAAAACCATCAACTTAATGTTAAATGGAAATGTCAGTTGCAGTGAACAGAAAATAGCTGGATATGAGCTTACTATCACATCCCTTCAACAAGAAGTTGATGATCTTTACAAGTCCTTATCTAAAACTGACAAGGAAATAGAATTAAAATAGGAAGTTGAAAAACTCAAGAGTCTGAATGATGCCTTGCATCAACAAGTCATTTCCTGTGAAACAGATTTGTCCAAATATGAGGCTAAAATTGCTGATTTGAATTCTGAGATTAAAGATTTGAAAAATTCTCTATCAAAATTTGTCAAAGGAAAGGACAATCTGAATAAGCTTCTTGGAAAGAGTGATAACTTTGAGAGAAAGGGACTGGGCTATAGTCCGACAAATAAAAGGAGTAATGGGAATAAAACATCCACTATTTTTGTTAAAGCTTCCAATCAGAACACAACCTCTGCTCCTTCTGTCTTTCAATTCACTGCACAAAAATCCACTGTGAAACCCAAAACTGTGGAACAAACTCCAAAACAGAAAAAGGGTGAAAATTCACAGAAAAAGGAAAAAGGGGCTCCTGTTGCTGTAAAGAAAACTGCACACAATTCACATGATCTCTCATACACTCACATTAAAAAGGATTCATGTTATTATTGTGGGAAAGGAGGTCACATAATGGAGGATTGTGGATTGATGTTAAAGGATGAGCATGCTAGTGGAACTTTACATTCTAGAAATTCTTTTGCTAAGAACCATGTTGCTACGAAGCCTGATGCCTCATGTTATTATTGTGGGAAGCATGGTCATCTCATGAATGAATGTTTTATCATGAAAGAAGACAATAAACCACATGGCAGGTCTTCCATGCACTTTTATGATCCATATGGATCTAAACACAATTCTAGTCAGCACATTGTGTGCTTCAACTGTAATAAGCCTGGGCACAAGGCTGCTGAGTGCTGGTTTAGATCTACTTGGGATAAAAATAGTTTTCATAGAAGAAATTCTTTTACATGCTCCCACTGTGGGAAAAATGGGCATACAGTCAAGGACTGTTGGTATGTTCAAAAAACTATGTTAAACCTCATTTCGTCAAATCCCTGCAAAACCTTTTGTGAAAATTTCATGCTATAACTGTGGGAAGCCAGGCCATAAATCTGCTGAATGTTGGATGGTTAAGAACAAGCATCAAACTGCTCATGCATATAACAGAAAATCTTATGAACATGTTTATAAACATCACCCTGCTATTAACATGTATCATAAGAACCAAAAACCAGCCATTTCATGTAGATACTGTGGACAAGTTGGACATTCTATGGATGACTGTTCACTGATGAAATTGGATGATAATCTTGCTATGAAAATGTTTAGAATACCTGTTAGAGCTAATGCAGGACCCAAAGCTGCTTGGGTCCCTGCAGGATCAAAATGATCAATATTTTGCAGGTGTGCCTTGGAAGCTGAAGCATGAAAAGGGGTTAACCAAGGCACTCAAAAAGAAAACCCCAGGACTCAATTAGGTCAGTTCTGAAATTTGTTTCAATTTCACTATCTGAAATTGTTGTTTTGCTTGGTTGATTTTTGATGCTCTTCTCATGCTGTTGTTTGCATTAAATAAATGAGATTGCCTTGCACTGCATATGTCATTTGTATGACCATCATGGTATATGAAATGGAACAGGGCTGGAGGGTAGATGAAGTATGTTTGGTTGCTACTGCCTTGTGTGAGGTGGTCCTTGGACCAAGTCCTCCGCCCAGTACCATGGGTTAAGTCATATAGAGCAGTGTTATTGCATACCATGTTGATCTGTTGGAGCTAAACCGAAGTTTTCTGGAATATGAATTGAACAATCATGCTTATAGCAATTCTCTTCTGTCTAATGTGCATGAATCATATTTGAATGCTCTGATGCTTGAATAATCATCTTGCATAAATTGCATCAATTCAGGGGGAGCAGTTGAGTCTTATGTGAGTCACTGCATGTAGACAAGGGGGAGCATTATTAAATTGTTGTCTCCTTTTGATATTCACTCTCTACACTCTTTCAAATCATCAAATCTGAAATGGTGGCTGCTAATCCTCAATCTGTTGAAGAAAGAGTGTCTCATTCTGTCTGACTGAAATAAATTTCAACCTGTATTGAGTGATTGACTCTGCTAGTGGCTTTAAACCTTATTCTCTCTTGCTGATTGACTCTTCCACCAGCCTGTACTCCTCCTTCATATATCTCTTAGCTGGTGTGACTATTTTGGATCCATTATTGAATTGTTGGTCAGTTAAATTTATTGTTCTGATCTGAGGAACTTAAACTGCATGTCATGCAATTCAGTCTGAGATTGCGGTAGAAACTCCTATCATATGGGCTTAAGAATTATCACTGAATCAGACTGATATAAGATTAATGTATTCTCAGCTTTGTAATTAAATGGATTGAAAATATCTGTTGATAAGGCTTAATAAACTTTAACCTCTTGTGTCATGTAATCCTTAAAGTCTCTCATCTGATATCTGAAAATTTAAAATCTAGGCTACTTTGGTAGAGATACATAGAGTGAGTATTGTGGTTATTCTTTAACTTGAAAAAGTTGACTAAATGAAAATTGTGAAGTCAGAGCAATGACTCACTCACTGAGAAACTGAGTTCTTTATCAATGAAATAAAGTAACTCGTGTCATGAGGTGCCACAGTTATCTCTGATAAAAATTTTAGTGAAACAAAACCTGACAGAGCAATAGCTTATTTGTGTTGAGTAGCTGGGGAGACTGGCCTCTGATAAAGGTGTCTTCTTATGTAAAAAGACACTCATATTGCTAACTCTGCTCTCAAAGTGAGAGGCAATGCCAGTTATCACACTGAGTAACTGGGTCACTTCAACTAAGACTTGTTGTGCCTCATGTAAAAAGGTGTTGATCAACTTAAATTGCACAGGAAAAATATAATGTGCTTCAAATAAAATTATCTTAAAAAAAAAATCTGTCAACTCATGTTCTTGAAAAAGTGTTTAATTTCAGTACTAACCTGTGTATTTTTTTTAAAGGTGCTTTTGAGATCACATTTGTAAGATAAAAGATGATTGTTTTTGAGTGTTTTCTGACGATTTGATTCACTTTTATTAAAACTTGGATTCAGATATGAGTATTGAGTTTAATTTGGCAAAGCTGGTATACATCAAAATTAAATCAGATTGATAATGTTGCTATTTCATAACTCTTTATGATAGAAGAGTCTACACTTTGTAAGACTTATTGAAGTGATGTATGCATTCAAAACCCTCATGATCAGATTCATGCATGATCAACAAAAACTGTTTAGTCAACTCCTCTCCTATCAGTTGATTGATTCCTTCTGCATTTTTTTTCTGACCATACAAATGTGAGGTGCCACTCCCATTATTACCTTGTTCACTTGCAGCCCCCTGAACTTCAGATTCCTTATGGTGGTGGATTTCAGATTGATTTATTGGATAACCAGAGTCCATTCCTATGCTTCAAGTGGAGAGTAGTCAATCATGCATGTTGATAGGGGGAGAGCTGTTTCATTGTCATAAGGGTGATCTTCATTTTTAAGAACCATGACTCATTCTCATGTCAAAGGGGGGTCTTTTACCATGTCAAAGGGGGAGTATTGTTGCATATGCATGATTGCATAAGTTGTTTGACTTAGGGGGAGACTTGTTCTAAATTGCGTCTGATTTGGTGTTACCCCCATCTGCTAATCTACCTTGTGTGTCTCATATGACATCACTGGATTATCTTTCTCAAACTATTTTCTTTTTGATGAAGTCAAAGGGGGAGAATAGTTTGAGTCATCAGACTGACTCACTGTGTAGTGTTGCCATCATCAAAAAGGGGGAGATTGTTGTGCCCTGTGGTTTTGATGATGGCAATTGTGGCTTTACTGATTGTTCTGATGATTGCAACACAGTGAGTGCTTTATGAGATTGTGTTTTGATGATAGCAACATAACTTGTTTTGTTGAGAATGCATGTGTATGACTAATATAGTGCTTGAGTTCTGATCTGTGCGTTGCTTTTCTATCTGCATGTAGTTTGATGACTAGTAAGTCTATACACTCTTCATGCATGTGCATAGTCTATACATTGTGCATTTCGTTGACAAGTTTGCACACTCATGAAGTCTGCACATTGGACTCTTGATCAAGTCTACACATTCATTGTTAAGACAAAGTCTATACAACGTCAGTTCATGCATTGTCTTAGGCGAAGTCTGTATAGCCGTGCCATATGCTCCTAAGTCTATGCATTACTGTTCATGTATCAGTCTTCATCAAGTCTGTACATTGACACGCCAACATCTTTGAAGTCTGTACATTGCTTCAGGAGCTTCAAGTCTACACATCGCTTCGTTTCATGAAGTCTGTACATCCACAGTTAAACTTGAAGTCTGCACACTAGTCTTCACTGTCAAGTCTGCACATTGGTCTTCGATTTCAAGTCCATACATTGGACTGTTCTTCAATGTCTGTACATCAGACTGTTACAGTAAGTCGGTACATTGGCTTATTCTTCAAGTCTGTACAGCCGCTTGCTTTGGATTTCATATCTAGACATTGCACTGCAGCAACCATCGTCTTCGTGTTGAGTTTACTTCGTGTCGTTTCTTCTTTATTTAGTTGCTCATCTCGTGTCATCCTCTTTATGTTTACTTTTGTGTCTTCGTGTCATTTACTGTTGTTCTTCGAGTCGTTCATTCGAGCTATTTTGTGCTCGAGTTGTTTTTCTTATGTTTTCAAGTGTTGTTTTCCTTCACTTCGTGTCGTTCTCCATGCTGTCTGTCACTTTGTGTTGTTCTCATAATTGTGTCTTCACGTTACTCTGCGTATCGTGTCTTCGTGTTGTTTTCGTAGTTTCCTATTTAGTTTGGCCTTCGTGTTGTGTCCGTGATTTTCGTATTAATTCAGTAGCTATGTCTTCGTGTTGGTTTTATGTACTCCGTGTCGTTTTCTTTGTTTCATTCTATTCTCATCTCACTTCGAGTCGTTTCTTTGTATTCGTCTTCGTGTTGGTCTTTCATTTTAGACTTCGTGTCTTTCTCGCTTTGACCACACTCCGTGTCGAATTCAGTTTTCGTCTTCATGATGTTTTTAACTCGTGTCGGTTACTGTTTCGTCGTGTTGATTCATGTCTTCGTATCGTGTTTTCTACACCTCGTGTCGTTGTCTCCTTGTGACTTCACCTCGTGTCGTTTTCATCGTCTTCGTGTCGTTTTTATTCCATTGCGTGCAGGACATCGCAGCACTCCGTGTTGCTTTCTGTGCAACTTCGTGTCGTTCTCTGTGTAGTGTGTGTTCTGTCACTACTGCACTTCGTGTCGTTCCTGTTGCACTACGTGTCGTTTCTGTTTCACTTAGTGTCGTTTCCGTATTATGACTTCGTGTCGTGTTTCCTAGACATCGTGTCTTTCGTGTGTTGAAACCACACTTCGTGTTGGTTTCTGTCTTGTCTCCATGTTGTCCTCGTGCCGTTCTCATTACTGGTTATTATATCATGTCGTTTTTACTTCGTGCTATAGTCACCATGTTGTTCTTCGTGTCGTTCTTCTTTTTACCTCGTGTTGTTTTATAACCTCACTTCGTGTCGTTCTCTTTGTTGTGTCTGTTCTGTCACAGTGTATCTCGTGTCATTCTTTCCTTACCTCGTGCTGTATTCACCTTGTGTATCTCGTGTCGTTCTCAGTGCATCTAGTATTTCTATTACATGCTTCGTGCAGCTTTAGTTCCTATGGCCCTCAGCTTTAATGGTTTTCATCTCCTTGCAGGTCCGAGGAAGAACATTCCACACACCTGGGCAGCACGTGATCCGAGGCTGGAATGAAGCCTGCTGAGAGACTGCCACGTGGTCCGAATACTTAGGGCTGAAAGTGTGGAGGTCACACGTTGGGGCTGATGCTGCTGCTGCTATATATATGAGCCTCCTTCCACAGAAGAAGGCTGATCGAGTTGGCGAGAAGAAAAGCTCATACAGAGAGCCACGATCGTGATAAAAAAAAAAGAGAAAGAAGAAGAGCAGAAGGAGAAGAAGAGAGGCAGAGAGCTCGAGAAGAGGGTGAAGAGAAGAAGAAGCAGAGAGTGAGAGGAGAGTAGAAGAAAGAGTGAAGAAGAAGAAGTGCAGCAGAGTGTGAGGGTTAAGAGAAAAAGAAAGTAAGAGAGAGAAGAAGAGTAAGAGAAGCTTACCTGAAGATCTGTCTACTGGACCGTGGATCAAATCCAGGCCAGTCAGCTCCATGCGAGCCACATCTGTGTCATCTTTCTTTACAGCTTTCTGATCGCTGTGTATTTTTCCTTTTCTTATTTTTCCTGTTTCATTTGGTTATCTGTGTTCTTTCGATCCTCTGGTCTGAGGTCGGGTTCCCTCCGGTGTGGAGGAAGGGAGATTTGATCTCCGGTTGCAAGTAGCTGGGAGCTACTTGTGGGTTCCCTCCGGTTTGGAGGAAGGGAGACTTGTCTCCGGTTCTGGGCTTGTGGATTCAAGTCCAGGGGTTCCCTCCGGGTCTGGAGGAAGAGAGACCGTGCGTCTCTGGTTTGCTAGTGACTGGTGTCACTAGTGGTTCCCTCCGGTTGGGAGGAAGAGGGGAGGTTGTTCCCCTGGTCAAGCTGTTTGGCAGCATTTGTTGCAGACTGAGTCTGCTGTTTCTAGCGTGAGCTAGTGGAAGCCACACTCGGTTTGAGTGTGGGGTGGATGTAGGTCTGGAGGACCGAACCACCTAAAAACCCCTTGTGCTGTGATTTGGTTTATCTTCTTTTGCTTCCGCTAGATGATTGCATAGGGGCGCTCCATGTGTTTGCTAACTGATCGAACTAATAGTTGATTAGCCTTCGGTTTGGTAAATCTGTCTAGTTAGCATCATAGTTCTAGTTTGGGCGAAATTTTAATTGGGTGAAAGATATTTAAACGGGTTATATTCATTCACCCCCCCTCTGAATACTGCACCGAACCCAACAAGAAGAAGAATGGACAGATCAGGATTTGCGTGGATTTCCGCGACCTGAATAAAGCCTGCCCAAAAGATGACTTCCCGGTGCCTATCACCGAAGTGATGATTGATGCAACCACCGGCCACGAGGCCCTGTCTTTTATGGACGGATCGTCCGGCTATAACCAAATTTGGATAGCCGACCACGACCGGATTCACACGGCTTTCAGATCACCCAAGGGGATATTCCACTACAAGAGAATGCCCTTCGGCCTCAAGAATGCTGGTGCTACATATCAGCGGGCAATGACCAAGATCTTCGACGCGCTGCTATATAGCAAGGTCGAATGCTACATTGATGATCTAGTTGTCAAGACTAAGAAGAGAGCTGAACATCTGAGCGACCTCAGGGTCATCTTTCAAAGGCTCCGGCTGTATGGGCTGAAGATGAACCCTATGAAGTGCGCCTTTGGCGTGTCCAGTGGTAAGTTCCTCGGCTTTATTGTCCGGCACAGAGGAATCGAGATTGACCCCTTCAAGATAAAAGCCATTCAGGAGTTGCCCCCTCCGAAGAGTCTGGGAGAGCTGAGGTCCCTACAGGGCCGTCTAGCCTATATCCGCAGGTTTATCTCCAACCTGTCGGGGCGTTGCCAACCCTTTCACAGACTGATGATGAAGAATGCACCCTTCAGCTGGGGTCGCGAATGCCAACGCGCGTTCGACCAGTTAAAAGAATACCTGAAGACCCCGCCAGTCCTGGGGGCACCTGTCAGAGGCAGACCGCTTATTCTCTACATAGCGGCTACCGAATATTCACTGGGGGCAATGCTTGCCCAGATCAATGATGAGGGAAAAGAGCAGGCTCTCTACTACCTCAGCCGGAGACTAGTGGGTGCGGAGGCCAAGTACACCCCGATAGAGAAAGTCTGCCTCGCTTTGGTCTTCGCAGTCAAGAAGATGAGGCACTACATGCTATCCCATGAAGTAAGTCTAATATCCAGAGCTGACCCTATCAAGCACATTCTCCTCCAGCCTATCCCGAAGGGACGCCTTGGCAAGTGGGCCGTGCTGCTCATGGAGTTTGATATCACCTACGTGCCGCAGAAGGCCGTTAAGGGACAAGCCGTCGCGGATTTCTTCGCAGCACACCCCGTGCCCGAAGGCTCCCCGTTGGCCATCGAGCTACCCGAAGATGAGACACTGGAAGTGGATCATGTCCAACAAGCTATCTGGCAGCTATACTTTGACGGGGCTTCGAGAACAGAAGCGACCCCGTCCGGACACGCCAAGGTACGGGCCGGAGCCGGCATCATCCTCAAATCGCCAGACGGGGAAGTGATGCACACTTCCTGCTGCATTACCAAGCCCTGCACAAATAATGAAGCAGAGTATGAAGCACTGATCATCGGCCTTCAGGTGGCCCTCCAAATGGAGATCAAAATGCTCCAAGTATTCGGCGACTCGCTGCTGGTCGTCAAGCAGGTCCAGGGACAGTTTGATGTCCGAAAACCTGAGTTGCTCCCTTATCACACTAAGGCGAAGAGGCTCATGGAGCGGTTCTACCTCCTTGAGATAGGCCATGTCGCGAGAGGGGAGAATGCACAAGCCGACGCCCTGGCAAAACTGGCGAGCTCACTGGCAGTGCCTCCAAATGGATCTCTCATTATCCAAGTAATAAATCAGCGCCAGATGCCCAGCATGATAGAAGAGGAACCAGAAGAAGAAGAGCTAGAAGTCACCACAGCAGAAGCCGTCGGCCTACCCGACTGGAGAGACCCCCTGATGCAGTGGTTCAAGTACCAGCAGCTGCCCAAGAAGAGAGAAGAGAAGCTCAGGCTGATCAGAATTAAGGACTCTTATGAGCTCCGAAATGGAATATTATTCCGAATGGTGGCCGACGCCAAGCAGAAATTACTCCTCCGATGCTTGTCCATTGAAGAAGCCTGGAGGGTCATGAAGGAGGTCCACGCTGGGACAGCTGGCGCACACCAGGCCGGGCCGAAAATGAAGATTGAAATAAAGAAGCTTGGCTATTATTGGCCTGCAATGTTCGATGACTGCTGCAAATATGCTAAGTCGTGTCAAAAATGTCAGGAGCATGCCACCATACCCAGAAGGCCCCCCGTGCAGTTACACCCAACCGCGCCCAGTTGGCCATTCGCCCAGTGGGGAACGGACGTCGTGGGTCCCTTACCTGCATCTTCCACAGGCTGCAAGTACATTTTTGCGACAACCGACTACTTCTCCCGCTGGGCAGAGGCTGTCGCCTTACGGGAGGTCACCGGAGAGATCGTGGTCAGGTTTGTCCGCCGTAATATCATATTCTGGTTTGGCGCGCCCGACCGAGTTGTGTCAGACAACGGCAGCCACTTCCGCAACCAGAAGGTCTACCGGCTGGCAGAAAAATATAAAATTGATTGGAGGACATCGACTCCTTACAACCCACAGGCTAATGGGCTGGCCGAAGCTTTTAATAAGACACTTTGTACTCTCCTGGCCAAGACGGTCAGCTCTAACAAAAGGGACTGGGAAGAAAGAATGTACGAGGTGCTTTGGGCGTACCAAACTGTATACAAGACTCCAACAGGCTGCTCGCCCTTTCTCTCGTATATGGCTCGGAGGCGATCGTCCCCGTTGAACTGGAGATACCGTCCCTCAGGGTTGCCATTCAGCATGGCCTTGTCCTTGAAGGGCAAACCAACGTTGAACGAAGGCTTGATGAACTCTCCAATCTAGAAGGAAAGCGGCTCCAGGCCCAACAGAACATTCAGATCTACCAGGCCCGGATTGCACGCGCCTTTGACAAGCTTGTCAAGGAACGCGAATTCAAAAAGGGCGACCTCGTCATGGTCAAGAGAAGAGACCTCATGGCTACCAACCCTAAGGGTAAGCTGAATGAGAACTGGCTCGGACCCTACGTAGTCCAAAAAGTCTACGAAGGGGGGGCCTATGTAATCGTCAACCATCGCGGGGAAGTTCAGTTCCCGCCGCTTAATGGAAGGCACTTGAGACTGTACCACGCTCCGGCGCCCCCGTTCAATCAATAATATGACCCTCCGCCCTATTTTGGGCGGATTTATGTGATTGATGTCCAAACAACTCGACCACTATCCATGGTTTTCAAAAAAAAGAAACGAGAAAAGGGGAAGAGGAAGGTAAAAAAAAAAGAGAAAAAAAAAGAGAAAAAAAAAGAGGAAAAAGAGAAGAGAAAAAAAGGAGAAAAGAGAAAAAAAAAGAGAAGAGAAAAAAAAGAAGAGAAGAAGAGGAAAAGAGAAAAAAAAAGAGAAAGAAAGAGGAGAAAAGAAAATGAAGAGAAGAGAAAAAAAAAAGGGGAAAAGATACAAGAGCAAGGGAAGAGTGGAAGCCCAGAAAGGGGGAACTCCCCCCATTTCTAGCCGTCGCCCCGTAGCCACGGAAGTACTATAAGAAATTGACTAAACAAACTCTTCTCTCCGTCCTCCCCGGGCGGTGAGTACCCCTTTGGCTCGGACCTCCCGTCCGGGTCATTGACTAAACAAACTCTTCTCTTCGTCCTCCCCGGGCGGTGAGTACCCCTTTGGCTCGGACCTCCCGTCCGGGTCATTGACTAAACAAACTCTCCTCTCCGTCCTCCTCGGGCGGTGAGCACCTCTTTGGCTCGGACCTCCCGTCCGGGTCATTGACTAAACAAACTCTTCTCTCCGTCCTCCCCGGGCGGTGAGTACCCCTTTGGCTCGGACCTCCCGTCTGGGTCATTGGCTAAATAAACTCTTCTCTCCGTCCTCCCCGGGCGGTGAGTACCCCTTTGGCTCGGACCTCCCGTCCGGGTCATTGACTAAACAAACTCTTCTCTCCGTCCCCTCTGGACGACGAGAAATCCGGTCTCTGACCGAGGCCCCCCGCTTGAGGCCAGCACGCGCTTCCAATATTGCGGCGAAACTAGGGAGTCGCCCGTTCGGTATGGTGGAGTGGCCCCCTCGTCCTCCCCCTGGGAAGGCGAGAACTCTCCTGTGCCCTGACTTGGGTTCCTGCCTGGTTCTCCCAAAGCAAATCCTTGCGAAGATTCACACCCTGCCAATGTGTCTCAACGCAAAAAAAAGAGGAGGGGTGGGAAGAGGAAGAAGAAAATAATATACACAGGAGAGAAAAAAGGGGAAGAGAGGTCCCTCTGGGATGAATGCATACACGAAGAGCACGTGAAACTATAACTGTTCTGTTCTATTTAAAGAAGGATCAGATTACATATGCTTCGGGGCATACCCCTGTGTTACAAAAAGGAGAAAGCTAAGGGAGGCGACGCTCAGTCGACACCCCTGAAGATGTCCTCGAGGGGGAGGATCCCGACGCAAGGGAAGTTCGTCATATCACGTAACCGGCCCCTCAATTCCTCGAGGCGGGCGAGTTCAGCTTCCGCAGACACCGTTTCAACTTGGGCGACGGCGAGAGCTTCACTCTCACTCTCGACCACCTTCTCAGCCTCGGCAAGGTCAACCCTAGCCGCAGCAAGGTAGCCCTCTAGCTTCCCGATCCGACTCTTGAGGGAGCGGACGCTGCCCTGGCCTTTCTCCAAGGCCTTCCCATGGCGCTCTTCATCATGGCGCCGTGCCTCCAAGACTTGCAAATACTCGTCCGCTTGGGCATCTAGCGCGGCGCGCGCGTCGGGAGCCTGGGTCTCTAGAAACTCGCGACGTTTGATATACTTTAATAGCAACAAGACTCATCGCGACCACTCCTCCAGTGGGCAGCCCAGCACTGGTAACGCCCCGGTCAGCTGCGTCACTATGGTGTGTACCTCCCGGTATGATAAGGAAAGATCGGCAAAGAACATCGTCCGCAGCGTTACCAGCATTTGATGGACTGGCGCCTCTGACGAGGTGGGACTGACCGAAGGCATGGCTGGGGGAGTAAATTCCACGGTGCTGTCCACCTCTGCCCACAAATCAGTGTTCACCGCGGCCGAAGAAGATGGAAGAGCAGGAGTCAAGACGCCTGGCCGGCGTGGCTCGACAGAAGATTCCTGGCCAACCACGGCTGAGGAAATGGCTGAAGTCATTACCGAAGCATCTGACGCTGCTATCATCCGCTGCTCTCCTGCCTCCTCCGCCTCTGCTTGGTTCGCTTCTGCCACTGCCTCAATGGGCAGGGGTGCCGGTACGGCTACTTCGGCTGAAGGAGGGGCTTCGAGTAAAGCCGGACCCGACGCCATCACCCACGGACTTTTCCCTCGCGTGTGGGATCCCTCCAAATGTGCACGGAGCCCCGCGAATACTTGTCTCAAGAAAGGGTCCTCGATCTGGGCCGGCAGCCTCGGAAGAGGTGGAAGCGGAACCAGTAGGTGAGGGACGCCTCCCGCCTGCACGAGCACGGCAAGAGTCTCCACCTCCGGAATAGATGCCAGAGTCGGCGCCACCTATCCACATGAAATACGATTAGCCGCCCGTCGCCGGGAATAAATTACGCGAGGACGAGAAGTGGGAAGAGCCATAAAGTCCCGCTTACCTCGGCCACCGTGAAGACGCGGCCTTCGGGCGCAATCTCTCCTTCCTCCAGAGGCTCGTACGTCGCTTCAGAGACACTTGAAGTCCCTGCGGCCGACTCTTGCTGAAGAGCCTCGAATAGAAGGGCTAGTTTGCCCGAGCCCACATCGACCCCCACCTGACGGTCGATCGGCGCAACTGGGGTACCCTTTTCCACAGCCTCCGGCAAGTTAAGCCCCTGAAACCCGGAATTGACAAGAAAAGATCATTAGGTAACCACGAAGGAGAGGAAGGAGCCGGCCCAAGCAAGCTCACACTTACAGCAGTCTTCCCCATAAAGCTCGGGGAGCCAGCAAGTAAGGGGACCCTGAAGACCGGCTCGGGCGGCTCCGATGCCCCGGAAACGCCCTCGTCAGGAGCCGCTTCATCGGAGGAGTAATTGTAGTCTACCTCTTCGCCCGACGATGACTCGACCGCCGCATGCTCTCCCCTTGCCGGCAAAGGGGCCTCCACTTCGAGGTCAATGGCCGACGCACCCTCCCACGGGCTAGATGAGGCCGGTACGCCGGACTTCAGCCTCCTCCTCACATATAGACGCGTCGTCGGGAGTTGCAGGCGGGGCCCGAATAGTCCAGCGACTGCCTCTGCTGTGCCTGTCACACAGAAGAAAACACGGGTTATATCAAACCCAATCGGCTCCCAAAGGATAAAAGAAGTCAATTAGGCCAACAAAGGCAAATACCCCCTTCAGCTGCTGCAACAGGAGGTGGCTCGCGGATGGCCTCTTTGATGGGTGACGCGGCCTCGGAGACCGCTGCCTCGGGGACCGCGGCCTCGCTCTCGCTCGGGGTCAGCATAAGCGCCGGTTCCTCCGTGTCGCCTGTAAGAAAGAAGCGCATTGTCGCCGTGCGCGCATCCAAGGATGGCCCAGGAGGCAAATCAATCTCGGGTGACGTCGGCGACCGTTGAACCCCGCCGGCATGGTGACTCGGCTCAGTCCGAGTGACCTCGAATTCTTCAAAGGACAAGATAGGGGCCACCGGAGAGGCGGCCGCTGGGACCGGGGACCCCTCTGCCCGTCTCCGCTTCGCCGCTTGCCGCCCGGCCACCTTGGCAGCAGCCAACGCCTTCTTAACAGGCGACTTTGCTCGGGACCTCCCTTGGCCTGCGGTGAGGAAGCCGGAGCCGCCGTCGAGGTCACCTTTGCTACGATCACGGCTTCACCCGTGACAGGGGCGGGCACAGGAACTGGCTCCCCCGCGTCAGGAATAGGTGCGGGCACGGGCTCTTCCACAGGGGCTGAGACAAAAAAAATAGTCAGGTGTCAGGGCTTTGCTCCAAAATGAGAATACAAAAAAAGAGAAAGACTTAAAAGACACGCTGATGGTCGAAGGTACTGACCGGCAGGTTGGCTTGGCTCGGGTCGGGCGACTTCGAACTCCTCAAAAGATGGGACCCGTGGCGCCGGAGGAATGGCGATCGGGGCCCTGGCCGCCTCTGTTTTTCTCCGCTTTGTGTCCCGCTGCTTAGCCGCCTTCGCGGCATCCACTGCCTTCTTCACGGGCGATTTTGCACGGGGCCTCTTCGCTGCCTTGGGCAGAGGAGCCGTAGTCGGAGCCGGCAGTGCGGCTTCAAAGTAGGCGGGCTTCTGGACGAATCGAAGAAGATTGCGGTATGTCGCCATCTGGGTGCTATCGGGATGGTCTGGTAAGAAGAATAAATACATATACACACGTGGTTAGTACCCGATAAATCTGCCAAGGACACGACCACGAGAATAGAAGAAGTGGGAAAGGTCAAATACCGTGAGGACCGGTGTACAACCGAAGTGTTATCGGCCAGTAACTCAGGGACGGCTCCTTGTCCCGACGCGCCGCCTCTCGGACCAGCCAGCACACGTCCTCGACCTTCTGGCACCGGTCTGTAAGGCTACCCAGATCTGCGTGCTTCTTCGAGGAGAGGTGGCAGAAAAGATTGAAGTGGTCCATGCCCCACCCGTCGGCATAATAATACGGGATGTGCAGGCGCTTGCCCAGGATGGCGGCCGTCTGATCTTCGATCTTCAGCCCATTCACCCGCAGCAGAACATACAGCCATGTGGTGTCCTTATAATTCTCGGGCTTCCTCTCCTCCCGCCTCATAAATGTGCGGTATGGGCAGATCAGGTCCATCTCTGGACGCCAGCTCTTTGCGGGGGTGCCCTCCTCCTCTATGGGGAGCGGGTAGTTAATGAGCTCCAGACGATCACTCCCTATCCGGCAAAGATCCCGCAATGTCTTCTTATAGTCGTCCTTCGCCACCGGAGGCAACTCCACTTTCGGCGTCGGCCTCGCGTCCCGGGCTTCCCGACGAGCAGCCATGTATGCCGCTACCTCTTTCTCCTGCCTGTTCTTGAGCCGAAGAAGATGATCTGGCTCAATATCAAGTACTGGCACCGATTGCCGACTAAGGAACCTCCTCTCGGCCCCATCCCAGCAGTCGGTCTTGTGCAACCGATAGAAGGCCGTCCGGGCGTTCCACCACTTTATGTAGTCTTGGGTCACTCGGGGAATGCGACCCGGGGCCGGCACCCTGAAAGAGGCAGTGTCCGCCCGGTGGAAAAAGTCCCACCAGCTCTTAGCATGCTCAGCAACTGAACTTCCCCGGATGTTCCGCGAAGGCAGGCCGAACTGTGCATGATAAACAGGGATATGCTGGTCATACCCGAAGTTGCGACCAAACCGGAAGGGATAATACGGCTCCAGCAGCACATTATCCCCCTTCCTGAACACCAACACGCTTGGGCGAATGGATAGCGCCCAGTCCCTCAGCTCCGGTTCCAGCAGCGGGCGGACCACATTCTCTTGGCTGATGGGGTGGACGTACTTCTCCACCTGATCGTCCTTGCACTCCCTCTTATTGTTCACCAGAGGGCTAGAGTGCGCGGCCAACGTCCAGAAATGAATAGTGCCAGCCGCATCCCGGGGAACCGTTGTCAACCGGCCCCGAATATCAAACATCCGCATGGAGGTAGAAGCTGGCTCTGCACTGGCAAACTCCAGCATCCTCGGCATTAGTCCCCAATCCTGGAGAGCTCGCGGGGCGAACTCGGGGAACAACGAGCAAACCCACGCGTTGAAGAAATGTAGTGGGCACACATACCGGGCCTGCCTCAGAAACTGATGGGTGCTGATGTCTCCCAGGGCCTTGTAAATCAAGCAGAGGGTCGCCGGGCACAAGGAAAGCTTGACGCCCCACGCCATCTGACATGCTGGGTAGATGGCGTCTGGCCGAATAACCGTCTCATCCCCGTACGGCATGGCAAATGAACATAGCCAGTACGTGAGATAGGCGGCGCAGTGGGTTAGCGGGTCGACACCCATCGGATTAGGCCCGCCCCGACGCCCCTTGGAGGGGATCTTCACACCAAGCTTGGGCTTCGCACGCTTCTTGCGAGCAACAGCGGTGCCGACACGGGGAAACTCTTCATATTGCTTCAGCCCGTCATAGAAGTATTCCAACCACAGGGCCATGCGCACCCTCTTTCTATCCCCACGGGCGGGCTGCCTCCCACCATGTGACAGCTGATATAATTCTCGGTACGCCTTCATGAGATACCGGTACGAATACCCGAGAGAATAATGGCCATCCCCGTTGGTTTCGTCCTTGATCAAGTCGGGGAGGCACACTTCTTCATAAGGCTCCCCGTCAATGGGCAAGCCGCTCAACTGGCTGAGACTCCACAAGTCCAGGGAAGCCTCGCCCTCCGCCGTGTAGAAAGTGTTGGTCTCCGCGCTGAACACTTCTATCATGCCACAACAGAGGCCCTTGGAGATGGGATAGCCATACCGAGAGGCGTATACACTGTGATAAATGCCAACCCGGACCAGCAACGGAGCATAGTTGAATAGTACATATTCAGTGAACTCCACTGCCCCTTCCCGAAAACTGTGGGCGTCTTGAAGCTTCAGCTCCCCGAACCAGCCCAGTGATAATTCATACTTGAACCTTATGGCCAAGCAGTCCAATATAAACGGCTCCTCCCTATAGCCCCATTTGAGGGGAGCCAAGAATAAGCCAAAGCGGGGCGACTCACTGTGCACCTTGCCGGCAGACATATCCCATTTGGCCGGAACGAACTGAGGCGCTCGCACCAGTTTGTCTTCGGCTGGAAGCACTCCTTCAATCCCCAAGACGGGCTTCCACTCCCGGGCTTCTCCCACCAGATACATTGGAATGCTCCTGGGGACGCTGTACAGCAGACTGTCCCGGGCATGCAGGATGGCCCGCTCGACGGCCTTTATCGTGCGGAAGTCTCGCCCATCTCGGGAGCGCAGATGCTTCAGGAATCGAATGAGGTGCCTATCCTTCGGGAAGTCCTTCCGGTACTCCTCGGTGGCCCGATCAAATGTGAAGCCGCTCTCAACTCTGACAAGCCGACTGAAGTCCATGCTCTCACTGTCGGACCCCGATGACTCCGCCAAGGCAGCTATTTCCGCATGTTCACGGTCCAGGTCCTCCACATTGAGCCACGTGACCGCTGGCACGGGACCCCGCGGAATGAGGTCGGCACCGACAGCAGCGGCAGGGGCAGAAGAACCACTTGGGGCAGCCATTTGTCTGCAAAGATACACAAATCAAAAATCAGAATAAGCCGCACGTAAAACGAAATGAAAGACTGTAAAGGGGCTCTACTATAAGTGAGGAGGAACAAGACACTGCCAATTTCTGACGAAATTTCGGCAGAGTTTCCCCTAGGCCAGAGGCGTAAGGGAAAACACGGGTGCGCGCCTACAAGGAGTGACGGCCCCAACAAAGTCATGGTGGGCCCCGAAGGGCAACACCAGAAGTCCTCAGCTTGAAGAAAGTCCTCCTTTTCTCCCCTGCCTGTATACCGTCTAAAGGCCCTCCCCTGACACGCCTTGGAATTGCCTTCACTGGCACGCCCTGCGACAGCCCTCACCGGCACACCCAGCAAGCGGCTGCCCGGTACACCCCGCTCGGGCCTTCACCGACACGCGCTGCGACAGCCCTCACCAGCACACCCAGCAAGGGGCTGCCCGGTACACCTTGGACACCTTCACCGGCACGCCTGCGCGGTCTTCCCCGACACGCTCCTCTCCAGCAGGGCTTCCCCGGCACACCCGGTGCCTGCCTTTGCCGGCACGCCCTACTCACTACTCCCCGGCACACCCCGTAGGGGCTTCGTCGGCACACGTCTGTGGCCCTTCCCCGGCACAGCCAAACCCTTCCCCGACACGCTCCGTGCCACGTTCCCCGGCACGCCCCCTTTGGATTCCCCTAGCGGCACGCTAGCTCCCACGCTTCGCCGACACGCCCGATGCCCCCCTCGCCGGCACACACGGCACCCCCGAGCCCGACACACTCCGGCGAGCACCCCCACAGTGACGCGGCGACGCTCCTCGCTGCCCTGATCACGCCAAGATAAGGGGAAAGAAGGGAGAAGAGAAGGGAGAGAGGAGAAGAGAGAGGAAAGAAGGGGAGCCTAGGGCTCCACCGTCTCGATCAAAGGGAGAGGAAGGAAGAAGAAGAGGGAGAGAAGAGGGAAGAGAAGGGGGAGCCCTCTCGTGGCGGCCTCCTCACCCTGACGAGAGGAAGACAACGACGGCGACGACGGCGACGACGGCGGTGATGACGGTGGCATTCGACGGACGGAGAAGAAGAGGAAGAAGGGAGAGGAATGGGCTCGCCCGTTCGTCCGTGGAAGAGAGAAGGAGAGAGGGAAGAGAGAGGATTCGAAGGGGGGAATGGCGGTAACCGCCCCCTGCCCCTTTTATAAAAAAAAGAGAGAAAAAAGGGAGGGGGGGAAAATAAAAAAGGAGAAGAGAATAAAAGGGGGAAGGACGACTAAAAAAAGGGAGAAAAGAAGAGAAAAAAAAAAGAAAAAAGGAGGAGAAAAAAAAGGGGGCGAGAAGAGGGAAATGGGAGAAGTAAAGTAAAAGAAAAGGGGAAGGAAGGGAAAAGAGAGGAAGAGAGGAAAATAAAAAGGGTGAAAAAGAAAATAAAAAAAAGGGGATATATATAATATTAAATAAATATGTGTGTGTGTGTATATATATATATATATACGTGCGTATACCTTCGTACGCATCTACTCATATATGTGGAAGTGTGAGTCGATAACATACAATAATAGGTGTCTCCGGGGAACGCTCCATCCCCACGATCTTGGGCAGACGGGCGTCCGTACAAGGGAAGACGACGTTACCTCCGCCCACTCCACCTCTGCAATGGCACCATTACCCCGCCAACAAACAAGCCCTTTCCTGGCACGTAGCCTCGTGCCTCGGCCACCCCCCCCACCATACAAAATTGCCGTCACAGGCCTTACGCCCAGATCGGCAGAGCCTCTATCCTTGCGCTGACATTCGTCCCTTGCCAGCGAATAAACCCTTTTCTGGCGCAAGGCCCCGTGCCCTAGCCACCCACTCCGCACAATATTGCCATTACGGACCCTGCGTCCGAACCGGCACGAATTCTCCCGTTGCGCTGGTATTCTCTTCTTGCCAACGAATGAACCTTCTCTTCCGGCACAAGGCTTCGTGCCCTGGCCGACACTCGCGTAGCACTCGCTTGTCAAAAAAAAAAGAAAAGAAAAGAAGAAAAGGAAATGGGGTTAAAAATAGAGATGCCCCGCCGGACTTGCCCCTATGCGGGGACAAGGGTAAAAATGGCAACAACCCGGCTGTGGCGAAAACCCGAAAGGGCGCTACGGGCAAAATCGGGTACCCCGCCACGTGAAAACCCGAGAGGGCGCGTGGGCAAAAGCAAGAGGGGGCCGGTACCGGCGAAAACCCGAAAGGGCACTTGTATCGGTAATGTGGTTCAAAAAAAAAGAGAGAAAGAAAAGAACAGAAGAGACAACAAACTAGGTCAGCTCCCGGCATCCTGTCGGCATTGATGAAGAGACAAAGAGACCAACAAACCAGGTCAGCTCCCGGCATCCTGTCGGCACTGACGAAGAGACGAAGAGACCAACAAACCAGGTCAGTTCCCGACACCCTGTCGGCACTGATGAAGAGACTAAGAGACAACAAATCAGGTCAGCTCCCGGCATCCTGTCGGCACTGACGAAGAGACAAAGAGACCAACACGCTGCTTCGGTTCCCGGCACCCCGTTGGCACTGATGAAGAGACCAACATACTACTTCAGTTCCCGGCACCCCGTCGGCACTGATGAAGAGACCAACGTGCATCCTGTCGGCACTGACAAAGAGACCAAGAGATCAACAAACCAGGTCAGCTCCCGACACCCTGTCGGCACTGACGAAGAGACAAAGAGACAACAAACCAGGTCAGCTCCCGACACCCTGTCGGCACTGACGAAGAGACTAAGAGACAACAAACCAGGTCAGCTCCCGACACTCTGTCGGTACTGACGAAGAGACTAAGAGACAACAAACCAGGTCAGCCCTCGACTCCCCATCGGCACTGACAAAGAGACAAAGAGATCAACAAGCAAGGTCAGCCCCCGACACCCTATCGGTGCTGATGAAGAAACGAAGGGACCAATATGCTGCTTCAGTTCCCGACACCCCGTCGGCACTAACAAAGGGACCAACAAACAACAAACCAGGTCGGCTCTCGACACTCCGTCGGCACCAACGAAGAGAAAAGAGGCAAGTACACCCACGGGAACTGCCCGGCTCATCCAAAAGAAGAAAATAAAATGGGGTTAAAAATAGAGATGCCCCGCCAGACTTGCCCCTATGCGGGGACAAGGGTAAAAATGGCAACAACCCGATTGTGGCGAAAACTCGAAAGGGCGCTACAGGCAAAATTTGGTACCCCGCCACGTGAAAACCCGAAAGGGCGCGTGGGCAAAAGCAAGGGGGGGCCGGTACCGGCGAAAACCCGAAAGGGCACTTGTATCGGTAATATGGTTCAAAAAAAAGAGGGAAAGAAAAGAGACTAAGAGACAACAAACCAGGTCAGCTCCCGACACTCTGTCGGCACTGACGAAGAGACAAAGAGACCAACAAACCAGGTCAGTTCCCGACACCCTGTCGGCACTGACGAAGAGACTAAGAGACAACAAACCAGGTCAGCTCCCGACACTCTGTCGGTACTGACAAAGAGACTAAGAGACAACAAACCAGGTCAGCCCCCGACTCCCCGTTGGCACCGAAGAAGAGAAAAGAGGCAAGTACACCCACGGGCACCGCCCGGCTCATCCTTCGCCCGCGCTACCCGTGGGTGGGGGGCATTTGTGGACACCAAAAATTGCACACCCATGATATCCTACTCGGCCCAGTATCAACAACGGCCCGAGTAAATAAGCCCCGGGAGAGATTGTCATGAAGTCGCCTCCAGGAGTCACGATAGTGAAGAGAAACCAAGCACAAAAGGCCCACAAGCCGTGAGCTTTGAGAAGAGCCAAACAGTCCACGACTCGTGTCCATAACGGGCTCAGAACGGGGTTAGAAACACGCCCAATTTTGGCCTTCAACGGCACGCCCCAAGACCTTCAGCGGCACGCCCCAATGGCCTTCAGCGGCACGCCCCAATGGGCTTCAGCGGCAAGCCCCCAATGGCCTTCAGTGGCATGCCCCCAATGGCCTTCAGCGGCACGCCCCAATGGCCTTCAGCGGCATGCCCACATGGCCTTCAGCGGCACGCCCCCAGGGCCTTCAGCGGCACGCCCCAAGGGCTTCAGCGGCATGCCCCCAGGGCCTTCAGCGGCACGCCCCAATAGGCCTTCAGCGGCACGCCCCAAGGGCCTTCAGCGGCACGCCCCCAGGGCCTTCAGCGGCACGCCCAAATGGGCCTTCAGCGGCACGCCCAAATGGGGTTCAGCGGCACGCCCCCAGGGCCTTCAGCGGTACGCCCTCAGGAGGCTCCAGCGGCACGCCTTTTTGGCTCTCCTGCGGCACGCTTGTGCAGCCCGCCAACGGCACAGCGTGAGGCACTTTCAACGGCCGAGCGACGTGGTGCCCATGCCCTACGCATCTTCGGCGCGCAGTGGCCGATCCGAGGTGTCGACCAATGACTGGGCCACGCAGGCTAGTCCCATGACACCCAGGACGGAAGAGTCAAACTTGATCATCATGACGGAGCTGCTTGCCGCCTTCGATGGTCGTGCTCAAAGCTCCGACGGCAGGGAGTATAAAACGACCCCCGCTTCAACTGGTAACGACGGACGGAGACTCAGACGGAGGAGGCCAGACGGGAGGAAGGGGAAGAAAGAGACGGACAGAGACACACACACGGAGAGAAAAGAGAAGAGAGGAGGAGGCGTTCCGGCGTGAGCTCCCTCCGACGGCCACCGGGAAGAAGAGAGAGTAAGAGAGAAGAAGGGCTTGATGTAACAGGGGGGAAGTGTTGGAGAAGGGGGGGTGGACGATCGTCCCCACTTCAGCCCCAACACCTTCCTTCCATGGTTTTCCTTGCTTTCCTCTTCCCTTTCTTTGCTTTTGTGTTTTCTTTCTTGCCCGTAGCCTTGGCTCGGGTGTGTCCGTCAATGTGTATGTAGGGCCTCGGCCCTTTGCTTCCCATGAATGAAAAGTCACCTTTCTTGGGTCTTCCCTACTATGTCTGATGGTTTACTCCCGCCTTCACAATGCATGCCGTGTGTTGTCCATTTTCTCCGTTTCTCGGTTTCTTTCGAGTCACCGTATCAAGGTGATGCCTCCCCTTTGAAGCCTGGCCTTGTGGGTCCTCCACTCATTTCCAGCAGCCCACCCCCGGCCATGAATCCCCTTCTTTTCCTGAAAAACATGCAAGCCTCCCAGCCCACATACTTAGCTCCCTGCTAGTCCTCCAGCGATGCACCTTTCCGGCCCTTGGCCGGCACACCTTTTGGCCCTCAGCGGCACGCCCCGTTGGCCCTTGGCCGGTACGCCCTTCTGGCCCTCAGCGCACACCCCTATTGGCCCTCAGCGGCACACCCTGTTGCCCTGGCCGGTACACCCCTTTGGCCCTCAGCGACACACTTTTTGGCCCCCAGCGGTACACCTTCCCCCGGTGCCTCAGCGGTATGCTCTCAGCCGCCAACCCCTAGCCCATTCTGCCTAGTACTAGAAGCCCTCCGTTCACAGTTTTCTCCAGGTTTTCCGAGGCCCCATAAAGGTGTTGCTGCCCTCGGGCGCCCACCTCCAGTTGTCGGGTTTCGCCACTCCATGTGGACGCGTTCCCTTTATCTCCCTTACGCCCCGGGTCAAGGGGAGATGCTGCCGAATTTTTGTCAGAAAATAACAACATGTTAAATAAGGCAAAAGGAGGCAACAAACGAACAAAATAATTAATGATGAAGCCTTCCAACTAATCAAGCCACTGCCGGTACCATGATAAGAACCGAACTGATCAACGTCACGACAGGCCGAACTTCCGACTTATGGCAGAGAGGCCGAACAGAACAAAACAAGGGAGAAGTTTATATAAAACTGCATACAAATTAAAACAAGAAGAAAAGAAAAGCCTTAAAACAAAGAATTGAGGACTGATTAAATCTCCACCATCATGCCCTAATTGGCCCTTCAACGGTGCACTCCAGCCATCTTCCAGTGGCATACTCATCCAGTCCCTTCGCCGGCACACTCCTCCCAGCCTTCAGCGGCATGCTTCAAAGCCTTCCCCGGCACAATCCCTTGAACCCCCAGCGGTACACCCCTATTGCCCCTCAGCGGCACGCCCCTTGAACCCTCAGCGGTACACCCCTGGCTGCCCCAGTGACACACCCTTTAGCGGCACACTCCTGCCCTCAGCGGTACACCTTTTCCACCCTTCGCCGGCACACTTCTCTTAGGGTCTCCCAGCGGTACACCCTATTCCCTTCGCCGGTACACTACACATGTATATATATATATATAGCATGATAAGGGCATTAACAATAGCAAATAAATTAACGAAAATTATGCTAATCAAAGGACTCTGAATATGCAACATTAATAATGATTAAGGAGGTGGGGGGGTAATAAAAATAATCAAAATAGTAGTAATAATAAAAATGATAATAATGAATAAAAGAAGAGAAATCATCCGGAGCAAATGCATAAAGAAGTAATGAGCAACGTAGAAAAGAGAT
This sequence comes from Amorphophallus konjac, assembly GCA_022559845.1. Taxonomy (NCBI): domain Eukaryota; kingdom Viridiplantae; phylum Streptophyta; class Magnoliopsida; order Alismatales; family Araceae; genus Amorphophallus; species Amorphophallus konjac. The sequence goes on along the minus strand of CM040119.1, from coordinate 308,395,927 downwards.
GCACATAATCAAGAGAATCCCAGATAAAAGATGCTAGGGCCCACACCGCAGCCCCATCTCTCCCCGGGACCTGGGGCAAAAAGGAACAACAATGCCGCCCTCTCAGGCCGGGCTCGGATCTTGGGAATCATCCCGACATGGTCTGGCCCCGACCTAGCCTCGGGCCGACATCCCGACCGGATCGGATTTGCTTCTCATTCCAGACGCCTCCCGAATCATCATTGAAATTGCCGGGCGCCCGGCATACATCTGAACGGACCCGTCCCGATTTTCCCGTCGCGTTCCCATCACGGACCGGTGTCCGAACATGAAAAGGTCCACGAGTGACCAACACGGCCAACGATTTGTGGTCTGAACACGACTCCCAGTGTGATCTGCCCCTATCCCTCTCTCGCAATTAGTATTATTCTTTTCGGCCGCAGGGCCCCTAATTTCGGCAATTAATCAAGGGTATTCCCTCGTATGGGGGATGTAAATGACGTCGTAACCTTGATGGTGCGACGGGATTCGGTCCCGACACGAACCACACAATCGCCTGACGAAGTCAGATCGAGCGCACCATGGACTCTTCGGAGCCCGAATAAATCGTCACTTCGGTGACTGGCACGCCCACGCACTTAACAGACGAAACCACCTGAACAAGTGAATTTTAGTGCGTCCACAGGGGCACGATAAGCAACAGAGTTATACCCTGATCTAAGGGCACGTGAAGAAAAGACACATCCTGCTTTGGGCGTACAAGAGGCAAAACACACTCTTCGTGGGGGGCACTTGAAGTAAGCTACACCCCAATCCGGGGGCATAAGAAGCAGAAGAATCCACCCCGCCCTGGGGGCATAAGAGACAAAGAATTCACCCCGTGTCGGGAGCATATGAAGGGAAGTTTACCCCGCTACGGGGCATAAGAAGCAGCAGAACCCACCTCCGCCATGGAGGCATAAGGAGCCAAGACTCCACCCTGCCGTGGGGGCGTAAGAGGCAAAGACTCTACCCGTGCAAATTTGCCCTGCATGGGGGTATAAGAAGCAGAAGACACACCCCGCCTGGGGCCAGCCATCAAGAATACACCTCAGCTTAGGGGAATCTGAAGAAGAAACATACACCCCGCCTGGGGGCATTGTAGCCGTAAAGAGTACACCCCGGCCTGGGGGCACAAAAGTAAAAAGAATACATCCCGACCCAAGGGGCATACGAAGAAAACTATAGCCCAGGTTAGGGGCATGTGAAGAGAAATATCGCTCGGGCCTGGGGGCACAGGAAGCGTAAAGTTGCACCCCGGTTTAGGGGCACTCGAAGAGAAACATACCCGCTCGGGGGCATAAGAAACAAGGAATTTACACCCCATCTAGGGGCATAGAAGCCATGAAAAACACACCCCGCCTGGGGGCACAAAAGAAAAACTACACCCCAACCTGGGGGCACGTTAAGAGAAAAACACCCCAGTCCGGGGGCATCAATGAGAAAGGAAGAGCAGAACAAAAAGAATAGTCACGGGGTTGGCGTGGTCTTTGCACTCGCCTCTTCACAATAAAAAAAAGAAGAAGAAAAAAAGAAGAAGAAAAGAAGAAAAAGAACAGCCACGAGGCGAACGTGGTCTTTGCACCCGCCTCTCCACACAAAAGAAGAAGAGAAGAAGAGAAAGAAGAGTCACGAGGCAGACGTGGTCTTTGCACCCGCCTCTTCACAATAAAAAAAAAGAAATGAAGAAGAAGAGAAGAAAAGAAAAGAAAAAGGATCATGAGGCAGACGTGGTCTTCGAACTCGCCGCTTCACAAACCCTTCTCCTCGGCTCTCGTATCCTGCTACCCGACGCTCTTCGGCTCAGCCATGTCGGCCAAGGCCCACTATCAGGATTAATCCATCCGTCCCACAGCGCTCTCCGATATCTATCGGCTTCATAGCCTGCTTCTCAATCTCAGCTTTCACGGCCCACTTCCCAAATCTTGGCTCTTGCAGCCTACTGCCCAAAATTTGGCTATTACGGCCCGCTTTCCCAACTTCGGCTCTTGTAGCCTGCTTCCCAGAATTCGACCTTCACGGCCCGCTTCCTAATTTTAGCCCTTGTAGCTTGCTTCCCCAATTTGGCTTCCGTAGCCTACTTCCCATGATTTCAGCTCTTGCAGCCCGCTTCTCAATATCTTTGGCTCTTGCAGCCTACTTCCCAGAATTCGGCCTTCACGGCCTGCTCCCCATAATTTGACCTTCACGGCCCGCTTCCCATAACTTTGACTCTTGCAGCCCGCTTCCCAATATTTTTAGCTTTTGCAGCCTGCTTCCCAGAATTCGGCCTTCACGGCTTGCTTCCCAGAATTCGACCTTCACGGCCTGCTTCCCAGAATTCGGCCTTCACGGCCCGCTTCCCATAATTTTAGCTCCTGCAGCCCGCTTCCCAATTTTGGCTCTTGTAGCCTGCTTCCCAACTTTGGCTTCCGCAGCCTGCTTCCCATAAGTTCAGCTCTTGCAGCCCGCTTCCCAATATCATTGGCTTTTGCAGTCTGCTTCCCAGAATTCGGCCTTCATGGCCTGCTTCCCAGAATTCGGCCTTCACGGCCCGCTTCCCATAATTTCGGCTCCTGCAGCCCGCTTCCCAATTTTGGCTCTTGTAGCCTGCTTCCCCGATTTGGCTTCCGTAGCCTGCTTCCCCGATTTGGCTTCCGTAGCCTGCATCCCATAATTTCGGCTCTTGCAGCCCGCTTCCCAATATCTTTGGCTCTTGCAGCCTGCTTCCCAGAATTCGGCCTTCACGGCCTGCTTCCCAGAATTCGGCCTTCACGGCCCGCTTCCCATAATTTCAGCTCTTGCAGCCCGCTTCCCAATTTTGGCTCTTGTAGCCCGCTTCCCCGATTTGACTTCCGTAGCCTGCTTCCCGTAATTTCGGCTCTTGCAACCCGCTTCCCAATATCTTTGGCTCTTACAGCCTGCTTCTCCGAATTCGACCTTCACGGCCTGCTTCCCAGAATTCGACCTTCACGGCCCGCTTCCCATAATTTCGGCTCCTGCAGCCCGCTTCCCAATTTTGGCTCTTGTAGCCTGCTTCCCCGATTTAGCTTCTGTAGCCTGCTTCCCATAATTTCAGCTCTTACAGCCCGCTTCCCAATATCTTTGGCTCTTGCAGCCTGCTTCCCAGAATTTGGCCTTTACGGCCTGCTTCCAAGAATTTGGCCTTCACGGCCCGCTTCCCGTAACTTCGGCTCCTGCAGCCCGCTTCCCAACTTCGGCTCCTGCAGCCTGCTTCCCATAATTTGGCTCTCGCAGCCCGCTCTCCTCGATTTTTGGCTATTGTGGCCTACTTCCAATATCAACTTTGACTTTTATGGCCCGCTTCCCCAATGTCCTTTCGGCCCTTCGCGGTCTCCTTCCTCAGCACCTTGGCTGCTGCTTTGATTCTATATGCACATACAAGATACATATACGTAACGACAATATGTTCTTACGTTAAAAAAAAAGAAAAAAAGAGAGAAAAAAATAAGAATTGTTTGGCTACCCTGCTTGCATGTTTGCTTAATATAGAATAATGCACCTCCTTGAAATTTTCTAGGACCTTGTTTCCTTGCTAAATAATAATGCCCCGATTCCGGATGCAGGCGCGTCACGACATACGCTCGAAGGGAACCTAATTATGGCGGGTGCATACGTCAAGGGGAAGAGTTGTAATATCCCGGACCTTTCGGATCCCTTTTTGTGGGTCCCGGATCTGGTTTTCAGAGTGTTTGACTCCGTTGTGTCTGAAATTTCGTTTCGGACATCTTTCGTGTTTGGATCGGCGCGATCCGGAGTTGTTTCGGAGGCCCGGAGGCGTTCCGCGGCTTTTTCGCGCGTGTTTTTTGATTTCCGGTGTGTGTTTCGGCAATTCCTTCGGAACCTCGCTGCGGGTGAACCGGGCCGTTCACCTGGGCACGAGTGGTACCGTTGCGATCGGTGCGTCCCGAGGATTCCAGAAATATAAATTTTAATTTTTTGATATTTTCCAGATTTTCCAGATTTTCTATAAATATCCCATTTTTTCTCTCTCTCCCCACCTTCTTCTTCTTCTTCTTCTTCTTCCTTCCTTCCTCCCCACCGTGACCTCTCCCTCTCCCTCTCTTCCTCCCATTCGACCGCGGCGAGCTCCTCTCCGGCTGCAGACGGCGGCGGGGCGACGGCGCGGCGACGTGGGCGGCGGCGAGGCAATCGTGGGGACGTGCGGTGCTCGTGGGAAGCTTGAAGAACGAGGGTTTTCCAAAGTGATTTCTTGCGTTCGTGGACGATCCGGCGGAGCATTCGCTCCATTGAGGTAGGGTGACGTTCCCTAGCTCCCCGCCATTCATTTCCGTGGTTTATAGGCCGAGGGGAGGCCGAGAGGGGTGTGATTGAGCATGTTGGGGTTTTTCCATGATTTGGGGAGAGCTCGCCCGATCTATAGATTTGATGCATGATTTCATGTTTTGATGGCCTAGAATCATGCTAGGGGTCCCCAGGGGTCTTCCCCTTTGATTTCCCCCTCTCTGGTGGAGGCATGGGGGCGTGGTTGAAGTTTTTGGGCTTTCCTGCCGTTTTCGCCGTCGGGTGCGTGTGACGGTCCTTCCAGGGACCGTCACATGATGTGACGAGCCTCGGGGGGACCGTCACATGTCCTTTGGTTAGCCTTCGGGGGTCAGGGACTGTGATGGTCCCACGATTGACCGCCACCTGTATGTGACGCGCCTGGGCTGGGCCGTCAGGGGCTTTCCGACCGTTGGTTTTTGACCGTTAGGGGTCTGCGTGTGTAACGCGCCAGGGCGAGCGCGTTACATCCGAGTGACGCGCTGGGGCGAGCGCGTTACTCCCTGGGTTACCCCAGGTGTGAGGGGCGCGTAACGCGCTGGGCCAGGCGCGTTACATTCGTGTAGCGCGCTGAGGCAGGCGCGTTACATCTTGCTTTCACGTTGGGAACGTGAGGCGCGTGTAACGCGCTAGACCAGGCGCGTTACGTTTGTGTAACGCACTGGGCCAGGCACGTTACATTCGTGTAATGCGCTGGACCAGGCGCGTTACCCTCTGCACTCCTCAGGCCGTGTAACGGCCTGCGTTAGACTGCCGAGTGTGTGTGTAACGGTCTCGCCTAGACCGTTACAGCCTTGTGACGGACCCAGGGTGGACCATCAGGCGCCTGGTTGCCCCGAGAGGGCTGCAACCTCATTTTTAGTCCGACTGTGGCCACTGTGCGACGGGGCCGGTGCGTGGGGTGGTCCCCGTGCGTTGTCGGATGCGGGCGTCATTTTCCGTGACTTGAGAGTCTACTCCTTCAGTGACCCTCCACTAGTCGTAGCCTAGCAGTACGCGGTACCGGTCGCATCAGGGAGTGGTGTACGGGCTACCCCTTAGAGACGGTTTGTGGACCGGTTGCAGTCGGGCCCCACGTCTTGCAGCCAGAGTCTGGCTGAGGGGAAAACTGGTCAGAGGACCAGACCAGGGACGCACGGTCTGTGTGTGCACACGTGGTTGGGGGCGGTTGGACCCACGTCGACGGGCGTGACCCCAGCTAGTCACTTGTGTGTGGTTACTTGTTCGGTGTTCGTGTCTTGGGTAGGCGCTATCACGTCAGGCAGTTCACCTGCGGTGCGGTGTAAGACGTCAGTGGACACTACCGACTGTGCTTCTAGTGGGAGGTACTCCTGTCGAGTACGGAGTGTCAGACTGTCAGTTTCGTGGCTTGACCTTCGGGTTTTTCCGGGTTGACCGTTGAGCTTCGGTTGTCTCACCGTGGCACGTGTGCCGGTTTGCGTGCCGTAGGGTCTTTGTTGTGTAGAGTACAGGACTTTCCTTTCCGAGGTACTCTCCTACCGCTAGCATAGTGGTTTCCCATTTTACGAGGTAGGGTTCGAGTGATCCCTACTGAGTCTTGTTTCGAGACTCATTCCCTGCGTGTTTTCACCGTGTTTCAGGTGAGGCGCCGCCCCAGGGGAGCGCGTCTGGGATGCAGCGAGGTGCGGGTGCCCAGAGGTAGTGCCAGAGGTCAGAGCCGGGGTATGTCCCGTGTAGCTGTACTTTTCTTTCTTGTCTCTGTACTAGTTGGGGACTACTGTCATTGTTATTCTTTTTTATTGTGGACCATGTAAAATGCTAATTTATTTCCTGCTTCATATTATAACTGTTCAATTTCTGCAATTACTTGTGATACTTGTGTAGTTTCCACACCATCCTTCTAACCCTTCCCGAGTCTTCGGACTCGTGGGTGGCGGTGCGAGTCTCGGGTTATCGGGCCTTCCCGATAATCAGATTCTCAGGTCGTTACAAGAGTCATGGCTGAATTGCTAAGCCCAACTCACAAAATAGACCTGAGGCAATACTCCCACACTTAGCACTTAATGTGTTCAATAGCTTTCAACCATAGGGATTGCCCGAATTCCTTCTTAGCACTCTACGGAGACTTGAATTCCTGCACTCGCGTGAAAGGTAATCGTGAGGAAATAGTTGCCTACCCCCACTGTAAAAAAAAACATGAATCCGAGTAGCCGAGAATCCCCACTGAAACAAATGAGGAGACTCGCGCGAAATGGTGAAGCGAGTTATAATAAGGATGAAGCTTGGTGGCCGGGAATCTCCATTGAGACATATGAGGAAACTTGCGCCGAACGGTGAAATCCACTACAAATAATAAACAACTGGGGGCTGTGTGAAGCTACCGAAAGTCGAAAGCCTGAAACTCACGTGTAGGCACTAGAGTAATCCTCGAGTGTCACTAGGAAAACCTGCGTATCCCTATGGTTAGGGCTCTTTGTTCACACATTTGCACCGCCACGCCACAGAGAATTGTCTCGGGTGAAATGCGTGAATTTAGGCTATGCATGCAAGACGTGCGATATCCTCTTGACGGGTGCACCACCCCTCAATCGTGCCTCATGGCCCGCGCCGTGTGAGCGAATTGTGGGTGATGTCCCTATCCCATCCCCTATAGAGGGAGCTACCTCATACATATATTTATGTTATGCCTGCTAATGAATGCCTGCATGCTTGAATAAAAAATAATAAAATAATAATAATAATGTGTGCATACAATAAACTCAATTTCGGCTATCGCAGCCTACTTTCCCCAGCTCTGGCTCATAGAGCCCAACCTTGGCCCTCACGGCCTACCTCCCGCCCTCACGGCTCGCCAATCTCTTAACTTTGTTTTCAATAGTCTACTTCTCAAATTTTGGCTTTTGCAGCCCGTTTCCCAACATCCCTCGTGGCCCCAGCTGCGGCCTTCGTGGCCTGCTCTCTCAATGTCAGCCTTCGTAGCCCGCTTTCCCAATTCTGGCTCTCGTAGCCTACTCTCCCAACATTTGGCCCTCGTGGCCTGCTTCCCAATTTCGGCTCTCGTGGCCTGCTTCTCAACTTCGGCCCTCACAGCTCGCTTCCCATACTTTGGCTTCTCTAGCCTGCTCTCTCAAATTCGGCTCTTGTAGTCTGCTTCCCAATTTTGGCTTTTACAGCCTGCTTCCCTTTGGCCCTCGTGGCTTGCTTCCCAATTTTGACTCTTGTGGCCTGCTTCCAAACTTCGGCCCTCGCAGTCCGCTTCCCATACTTTGGCTTCTCTAGCCTGCTCTCTCAAATTCGGCTCTTGTAACCTGCTTTCCAATTTTGGCTTTTACAACCTGCTTCCCTTTGGCCCTCGTAGCCTGCTTCCCTTCGGCTCTCGTAGCCCACTTTTCAGTATACTTCGGCCCCCGTAGCCCGCTTTCCCAATTTTGGCTCTCGCAGCCCGCTTCCCAAATTTCAACTTTTGCAGCTCGCTTTCCTGATTGCGATCTTCACGACCTGCATCCCGATTTTGGCTTTTATGGCCTGCTCCCTAATTCTGGCTCTTTCACAGTCTGCTTCCCAACTTTAGCTCTTTGCAGCCCGCTTCTTAGCTTCGGCTTTTATAGCCCACTTCTCAACCTCGGCTCTCATAGCCCGCTTTCCAATAACTTCAACTTTTATAGCCCTCTTCCCCGCTTTGGCTCTATGCGGCCTGGTTCCCCACTTCGGCTCTCGCAGCCCCGCTCTCCTCATCATGTTGAAAAAACTCTTGTTGGGTATGTGTTCTCACATTATTTTTGACCCTAGTTTTGATGATAACAAATATTGTGAGTTTGTGGGAGCAAAACATTGTGTGTGGTCTAACAAATTTAAAACATTGTGTGTTTGGAAGAGCATGTGCTCTTAATGACATTTGATAAAAGCATATCACTCTCTTAAAGCATCATATTCCTAAAGTAAGTGTGCTTAGTTTTGAGAAACTTGGGTTTTAACTTGACTTCATATGGTTTCATGTGTGAATGATTTACATGCATCTAGTTTTTATGAAGATACCATGACTTGAGCCTCATGAATGATCATCTATGCAATATTTGCTCACATAGTGAAAATGAAGTGTTTGATGTCTACATTTGTTGATATCTTGCATGCTCAAGTGATTTAAGCTTTGACTAAAAATCTGGGTTATTTTCATGAACATCTCCCATGAGATGTTATTGCTTTGAATGTGTTTCATGCATCCTTAAAATGAGGTTTTTGAGATTTTCACATGTGCTCAATTGATTCACATAAAACTTATTGAAATGTGATTTACATGGTCCTAATACTTTGATTAATGCATAGTTAATTAATCTTGATTTTTTGGAAATTTTTCTAATGCATAAACGGGGCTAAAACTGCCTTTTCTTGACCCTCAGCAGGAGGGGTCGACCCCTGGGGTCGACCCCCCTGGGCTGTGTGCTGTCTGCATAGCAGACAGCCCAGCCAACTGCATGGGTTGACCCCTGGGGTCCACCCACTACCAAGGGTCGACCCCAAGGGTCGACCCCTGTGGGTTGCAATCTTTTTTTGACCTCGGCCGACCTCTGTCAGCCCGAGGGTCGACCCCAAGGGTCGACCCTTTCAGAACGGGATTTCCGGGAGCGTTCTAAACCCAATGAAAACCCTTTCAAACATTACCAAAATACCCCCCAATGGTTCCTAAACTTAAATGGATGTTTCTAACACACTTTGGGAGGGGTATTTGGGTCTTTGGGTTAGTCCCCTATATATGCTAATGTGAGATCCGAATTTGTGTATTGTGAACCCTAATGTGCTTATTTTCTCTTGTCTTGTTGGTGAAGAAGGGGGAAAGGAAGGAGAGGCTCTTGCAAGCTTGATTTCATCTCCAAAGTATCATCTTTGGAGATCGTGGAAGAAGAGAGAAAGGAGCGGATCGACGAGAGGAACAAGAGGATGCTCGAATCGTCGTCGTCCGACCACTCTCCGATTTGAGGCTTAGAGAAGACATTCTACAAACCCTTTCTATTATTGGGGATTCACTTCTTCATCTTATTTTCATTCATTTGAGTCATTTTCCTTTGGTTCACAAGCATGTATTGAACATATCCTTCATTTTTCTGAACTCCGACTTTGTGTCTGTGTTGAACCGTTTGCGAACGGTGGTGGATCGTTGTGCTACGGTGTTGCAGCTTGTGTTTGTGGTTAGATCCATTGTGGATCGTGTAGGAGACGTCGTCTCCGTGTCTCTTGGAGCGGAAGCTCCGTGCGCTTCATTTGAAGCGAGTGGATCCTCACTGTTTTGGTGAGGGGTGGATGTAGGGAGCCAGTCGTGGTCCCGAACCACCTAAAAATCTGTCTCGCATTGTGGTTGGTTGTGGTTTGCTTGTTTACATGATTTTTATTGAACGTGTGAGAACGGTAAGATTGAGAGAATTAATTTCTTCATAGCTTGTATTTCATTCGTTCATCATTTACGTTAGTAGTTATGTAATTTACTGCGTTAACTTTAAAATTACCATCGTGTTTGGCGGGGACAATTCAACCCCCCTTCTTGTCCATACGAGAACCTTTGGGACAACAACTCTCAGTTGGGCTGCATCCACAGACCCCGCTCTCTCGTCCCTCTTTCGCGTCGTCTGCGGCTGGGGGGCATTTGTGGACACTAAAAAATTCTCACCCTGTGTTTACGTTCAAGGGAACAAAGAAGAAAAGAAAAGAGAAGAGAAGATAGAAGAAGAAAAGAAGAAAAGGAAGCCCCTCAATGCCCTTCCAACAGCATAGTCTTCATGCCCCCAGGCCAACCTCCCAACGGCACGCCTGCAAGGCTCCCCCAGCGGCACACCCCTGGCTGCTCCAGCGGCACGCTTCCGAACAGCTTTCAGCGGCACACCCAGGGCAACCTCCAACGGCACGCCCTTGAGGCCCTTCAACGGCACAACTTTCTAGCCCCCTGGCCGGCACACCCAGGCTACCCAGCCGCCCTTCAGCGGCACACCCTAGCCGGCCTAGCCAGGCACACCCCTGGGTGCCCTCAGCGGCACACCCCGTCCAGCTTCAGCGGCACACCCCCTGTGTGCCCCCCTCGCCGGCACGCCCCTTCTGTGCTCTTCAACGGCACACCTCGTGCCCTTTTCAGCGGCACACCCCACGGGCCCCACTCCGGCATGTCCGCCAGCCGATCTCAGTGGCACACCCTGCTGTGCGTCTTGCCCGGCACACCGTGGGAGCCCCTCACCGGCACGCCCGCCCATGGCTTCAACGCTGCATCCCCATTGCACGCCTTCAGCGGCACACGGCGCACCTCCCTGGGGTACCCTCAACGGTACACTCACCTGAGTGCCTCCAGCGGCGCACTCGCAGGCCTGTCCAGCGGCACGCCCCCTAGGTCTTCCAACGGCACGCTGATCCGACCTCCCAGCGGCACGCCTGGGCGTTTTCTTCGTCGACACCTCCGGCAAATCAAATCCAGCGCCCATCCCCTACGGATTCTTGGTGCGCAATGGACTAGCTGAGGTGTCAGCCGGATGCGAAGGCACGTAGGCTACTTCCTACAACCAAGGACGGGAGGGGTCAACTCCCATTTACTGCCCGCCGGATATTTCCCGCATTCGGACATTCCCGCTGTGTGGAGTATAAAAACCCCTCTTCTTCGGTGCACGTGAACGAAGAGACGAGGCGACAGACACACAGACACAACAGAGAGAATAGAAGAGAAGAAGAAGAAGAGAAAAAGAAGAAGAATAGGAGGGGAGACTCTAGCTCCCCCCTGCTGTTCTGTCCACCGTCGTCTGCGCGAAGAGAAATAGAAGAAGAAGAAGAGAAGAAGAGGAGCCCGCCGCCTCGACCACCATCGCTTGAGCGAAGAGAAAGAAGATAGAAGAGAAGAAGAAAAGGGGAGTTAGTGAAGAGAGGGAGTGAGGTCTTGGAGGAAAGGGGCCGGTGTTCCACCCCCTCCCACCATGTCTTGTTCTTTCTTGCTTTCCCTTTTTTCCCCATTTTTTCCTTTTGTTACAATGTATTAGTCCCCTCGGGGCATTCCTCTTGAGAGAATAGAAATAGAAGGCTTGCGAATATTTTGATGTCTTTCTAAGACATTTCTCGCGTGTTTGTATCCCTTGGTGTTTTCCTCTTCTTCCCCATCGGTTTGGCCTCCGGTAGTGATCTTCCCCCCTATCGTTGTCCCCCTAGGGCCTCTAACCCTCACATTTGTTCGCCTGCTCAGAGGGAGATGCCCTTCTTTTCTCCTATGTGTACCCATGCCTCTGCCTTGAAGTCCCCCTTTGAGCCTTCCCCTTCCTGCCAAGTTTCCTCCGAAGCCTGCCAAAACCCCTCCATATGCCCTCAACGGTACACCCTTGACTCGCCCGCTCACTGGCACAGCCCTTGTTAAGGCCTTCCCCGGCACGGTCCCCTGGACCCTTGCCCGGCACACCTAGTGCCCCCCCACCGGTACAGCCCCTGGCCGGTGCACCCTCAGCCCCTCGGAGCCTCCCTCGACACAGCCCTTCAGCGGCACACCCGTGCCCTCTTTGCCCGGCACACCCGTGCCTTCTTTGCTCGGCACACTCTTGGCTCACCCGCTCACCGGTACAGCTCCTTTGGCCCTTGCCCAACACACCCTTGCCTTCACTGCCCGGCACCCCCTGTGCCCCTCAGCCCGGCACACTCTGGCCTCCCTCAGCCCAGCACACCCTGGCCGGCACATCAGTCGCCAGTCCCTCCTTCTTGCCCGGTGCACCCCCTAGCCAGTCCTAGAATAGTCTTCCACTTGTCGTTCCCTCCGAGTTTTCTGAGGCTTCATTAAAGGTGTCACCGCTCTCGGCCGCCCACCTCCAGTTGTCGGGTTCCGCCACTCTTTGTGAGCGCGTTCCCTGTATCTCCCTTATGTTCGGGTCATGGGGAGATGCTGTCGAATTTTTGTTAGAAACGATAACATATTAAAAAGACAAAAGGAAGCAACAAACAAATCGGGCAATAACGAATTAAAAGGGAAAAAGGAAGCAACAAACAAATAAAAAGAACAACGGTAAAATGCTTTAACCAAGGCAAGGGAACCGCAATAAACTCAAAGGGAGCCGAATCGAACGACAACTAAACAACTTAAACATTCATCCTCATGGGAGAAAGAATGAAAGTTAATCAAGAGAAGGAAAGAAGAAACCCATGCAAATTTAATAAAATCAAGAGAGAAAAGAAAAAAGAAAAGACATAAGAATGGAAGAGGAGTGGGCTCCGTCCGGACTTCTGCCAGTACACCCTGCCTTAAAGTTTCCTCGGCGTGCTCAACCCCACCTCTTTGAACCCTCCAGCGACACAGCCTCTTCCCCGGTACACCCCAATACCCTTGGCCGGCACGCCTGCCCTGGCATTTCTCCGGTAAACCTTGCTTGACCCTTCGTCGACACGCCCCCCTATACCCTTCACCGGCACGCCCGTCTGCACCTTGCCCTACACGCTCGGCCAGGTCCTTCGCCGGCACACCCGCTTGCGCCCCTCACCGGCACGGCCGCTCGCCCTTCGCCGGCACACCCACTCGCGCCCTTCGCCGGCACGCCTAGCTTGGCAGCCCTTCGCCGGCACGCCCCTTCAGCCCCCTTTTTGGCCCTCCAGCGGCCCACTCTCTCTCCAGAAATATATATATAATATATAATGATAATCATAATGATAATAATAATAATAATAAATTAAAAAAATTATGATAAATAAATAAATCTGAATATATACAAAAGAAATAAACAAAAAAGATGTGAGATAATAATGATAATAATAATAATAATAAACAAAATAAACAAAATCATTCAGAATAAATACGTAAAAGGGAAATAATTAATAAAAAAATATGTATATAATTGGTAACCCAGATAAAAATAGTAATAATCCGCAGTGCAGCCTCGTCTCTCCCTGTGGCCCGATGCTGAAGGAACAACAATGTCGCCCTCGTAGGCCGGGCCTGAGCCTTGGGAGTCATCCCAACATGGCCATGACCCGACCTCACCTCGGGCCGACATTCCGATTAAGCCGGACTCGTTTCTCAGGTCGGATCCCTTCCGAGCCACTACTAAAATTGACGCGCGTTTGGCAGACATTTGAACGGGTTCACCTCATTTTCCGTCGTACCTTCAATACGGACCTTTGTCCGAACATAAAATGGTCTAGGCATGACCGACAAAATCTGAATAGAACGAGGCGGCCCTCGTCCTCCTCGGATCCTACGCACGGGAATATCAATAAGGCCTTCACGGGTCACGCTTACACCTCGGGTCAGTCCTAATTATGGTCATTGTCTGACCCACATCCTCGGCCTATAGCCCGCTCCCTTTGAACACGTCATTGGTTCTGGGCTCTGATCCCGGGACACTTCCCCGTTGCCCCTTGGCACCAGAAATATTAATGATGCTCATGCAAGTCTTGTTGCGACTGCGGGGGGCCCACCGCAGTATGGCCGCAGCTTGATCTTGCACCGGGCCGACAAACTTATCCGTTTTCGACCGCTCTAACCGGGATTTAACCGAACGTTTCCTGTTCCTCTGAACAATAAATTTACCGTACCTCGGCATACATATATTCCGATTTTCCTCCTGACGATTGTGCTTTTCTCGAGCCAGATATTCGTCCGAATATTAAATGGGCAGCACATGACCGACATGATCTCGATTGTTTTCTTTTCACCCCCGTATGGGGATTTCAATACTTCCTAATAGGCCTTTCATGCAGTTAATTTTCTGGCCATGAGGCCCTGATTCCCGGTGATTAATCAAGGGTGTTCCCTCGTATGGGGAATGTAAATGACGTCGTGACCTTTATGACACGGCGGGTTTTGGTCCCGACCCGAACCACACAATCGTCTGACCGAGTCAGATCGAGCGCACCATAGGCTCTTCGGAGCCCGAATAAATTGTCACTTCGTGACTGGCACGCCCACGCACTTAATAGACGAATCAACCATCCGAATAGACGAACAAAAATCAACGAGCGAACGGAAAGTGCGTCCACAGGTTCAAGTTGGATCTTGAACTATGCATTGATCTTATTCTCCAGTCATTGCCTGATTCCTTTTCTCCCTTCATCATAATCTTCAACATGAATAGGATTGAATCAAGTCTCCGGAAGTTGCTCAACATGTTGAAAAGTGCTGAAGGGACTATGCAGAAAGATAAACCATCTTCTGTAATGATTGTTGGCTGGGCCAATAAGAAAAGGAAAGCCACCCAGATATCTATCAAAGGTGACAAAGGGAAGGGAAAGAAGAAGGCCAAGGGTAAGGAAGTCGTCAAAGTTGACAAAGGAAAGGGCAAGAAGAATGAAAAAGATGACAAGTGTTTTCGATGCGGGGAAACAAGGCATTGAAAAAGGAATTGCAAGGTAATTCTAAATGAAGGTATTTTTGTCATAGACCTTAATTTGTCATATATGGAATCTACATCATGAGTATTGGATACTGGATGTGCATCTCATATCTGCAACTCTGTGCAGGTGCTGGCAAATAGAAGGCGGCTGGGAAAAAAGGAGATTGAGTTGAGGATGGACAATGGAGCTTTAGTTACTGCCAAAGCTGTCGGGACTGCACGTCTCAGTTTACCTTCAGGGGTCATTTTGGAGTTGAATGACTGTTATTATGTTCCTAATATTATGAAGAATATTATTTCAATCTCTAGCTTGTATAACGTTGGATATACATTGGCTTTTAATAGCAATGGGTGCTCTATAATGAATAATGGTTTGATGATAGCCAATGGTTCATAAGTCAATGGTCTTTATGTATTAGATACATGTTCTAATGTTATGCATGTTTCTAATGCTAATGTAGTGAATTCTGCATATCTATGACATTGCAGGCTTGGTCATGTAGGTGAGAAAAGAGTCTTTCACCTACACTCAAATGGATATTTGAATTCATTCGAATACAAGCCATTTGATACTTGTGAGTCGTGTCTCATGGGGAAGATGACCAAGGCTCCCTTTAGTGGACATGGTGAGAGGGCTGCTGACCTTCTCGAGCTCATACACTCGGATGTGTGTGGACCCATGTCCATGGAAGCAAAAGGGGGTCACCTCTATTTCATTTTTTTTATTGATGACTTCTCAAGATATGGCTATATATATTTAATGAGGTATAAATCACAAGCATTTGAAAAGTTTAAGGAATACAAGAATGAAGTAGAGAAATAGACTGGTAAGAATATTAAGGCTCTTTGATTAGATCGAGGAGGAGAGTACCTTAGCCATGAATTCACTTCTTATCTTAAGGACAATGGGATTGTTTCTCAGTGGACTCCACCGTATACAGCACAGCACAATGGTGTATCCGAAAGGAGAAACATGACCTTATTAGACATGGTCCGATCCATGATATCTATGTCGGGACTACCCTTATCTCTTTGGGGCTATGCCTTAGAGACTGCAGCCTATTTACTGAATAGGATCTCAAGTAAATCTGTTCCTTCTATACCATATGAGATATGAAAGGGCAGGAAACCAAATTTTAATCACATTAAAATTTGGGGGTGTCCTTCCCATGTAAAGAGGAACGATAGTGATAAACTTGAGTCTAGAACCAATAAGTGTAGGTTTGTGGGATATCCAAAGGAGACATTTGTATATTATTGCTATCACCCTTCTGAGCAAAGGGTCTTAGTGGCTAAGAGAGCTGTATTTCTAGAAAGAGAATATCTACTCTAGAAAGACAGTGGGAGCCAAATAGAATTGGACAAGGTCTAAGAATCACAACTCATAGACACAATCTCATTAGATGAGACTGTATCGGTTAATCCTATTCAGAGTGAAACACAGACACTGTAGAGATCGGGTAGACTACCAAGAGAACCTGAGAGATATGTTAGACATGTCTCAGAGAGGTCCACTAAGGTGTGCATCGATGAGGATGAAGATCCTTAATCCTACCAAGAGACGATCCGTAGTGCAGACTCTGAGAAATGCCAAGAGGCAATAGATTCAGAGATCCAGTCCATGTACACCAATAAAGCTTGGAACTTGGTTGATGTACCCGAAGGGAAAGTCCCTATCGACTGGAAGTGAATTTTCAAAAGGAAGATCAGTGCAGATGGATACATTGACACATATAAGGCCAGATTGGTGGCGAAAGGGTATCGTCAAAGACAATGTATTGATTATGACGAGACATTTTCACCTGTGGCCATGGTTAAGTCAATCAGAATCTTCTTTGCCATTGTTGCATACCTGGATTATAAGATTTGGCAAATGGATGTGAAGATAGCTTTTCTTAATGAAAATCTGTCAGAAGAGGTGTACATGGTACAACCTGAAGGATTCACCTCCATGCTTCATTCTAATAAGGTATGCAAGCTTCAAATATCTATTTATGGATTAAAGCAAGCATCTCAGAGCTGGAACTTAAGATTTGATGAGGCTGTCAAATCTTTCAACTTCATTCGGAATGAAGATGAACCCTGTGTTTACAAGAAGGTCAGTGGGAGCTCTATGACATTTTTGGTCCTTTATGTTGATGACATTTTACTCATTGGGAATGATGTAGGGATGTTGACATCAACTAAGTCTTGGTTGTCCAAGACCTTCTCTATGAAGGATTTGGGAGAAGCATCCTATGTGCTGGGCATAAGGATCTATCGAGATAGATCTAAAAGGATGCTAAGATTATCCCAATCCATGTACATAGATACTATCCTCAAAAGGTTTAGGATGGAAAATTTCAAGAGAGGTCTCATTCATATGAGACATGAAATTTACCTATCTAAGGGGATGAGCCCTAAAACATCTGAGGAGGTGGCACACATGAATAAGGTACCCTATGTTTCGGCCATAGGGTCAATCATGTATGCAATGCTATGTACACGGCCTGATGTTGTCAATGCGTTGAGCATTGTCAGTAGATATCAGGCAAATCTAGGCAAAGAGCACTGGAAGGCAGTAAAGGGCATCCTTAAGTACTTACGAAGGGCTAAGGATCTTTTTCTACTTTATGGAGGGGAGAACCTACATCTTAGAGCTTACACTGACTCTAGTTTCCAGTCAGATCCAGATGACTGCAAATCTGTGTCTGGGTTTGTATTCGTGTTGAATGGAGGGACAGTCAGTTGGAGAAGCTCCAAGCAAGATACGACTGCAGACTCGACGACGGAGGTAGAATATATTACTGCGGCTGAAGCTGCTAAGGAAGCCGTCTAGATGAAGAAATTCATCTTAGAACTCGGTGTAGTTCCCGAGATATCAGCTCTCATCCCATTATTTTATGATAATAATGGGGCCATCGCCCAGGCGAAGGAACCAAGATCTCACCAAAGGTCGAAGCATATTCTGAGGCACTTCCACCTTATTCGGGAGATTGTTGATCGTGGAGATGTGGTGGTAGAGCGTGTACCATCAGAAGACAACATAGCAGATCCACTGACTAAGCCTTTGACACAGATTGAGTTTGAGCGCCATCGGGATAAGATGGGCCTCAAAGTTGTAGGTAATTGGCTGTAGTTCAAGTGGGAGATTGTTAGTATTGGTGTGCTACATGCCAATTTAGGGTCGGGTAGGCCCGATAGATGTACGATCTTGTTCATTATTAATGAAGTGGTATTTGAGCGTAAATATGTGATTGTATATTACTTTACGATGTCCCTAGGATATGTGGTTGTAAAGTCAACTCGAGATGGGATCTCGATCGTGAGACTGACTTTACATGAACACATACCTTAAAATATTCCTAGTTGGAGGGTAATAACTCGGGGACTTTGATTACCTAGTAAACCAGTATACATGATGTGTACGGGACCAGTCTCATGGTCACTGGTGCGGGCACCAACACATATGTGTAGGTGTACGTCCTTGGAGGATGTACACTGAACTAATTTGCTATTGGATCTTCAGATGGTTGATTATACCTAATGTCAAGTGAAGATCCAATTGTCTCAGTAGCATCGTTGGTCTTTTGACCTGAGACATTGATCGGATCTTACACGAGGATCGGAATGGTTTAATGAATTGACTAAGTGACTTTAACCATAAGTCATGAATTGTCAAGTCATTAACTATTTCAAGATACGTGTGAAGATCATCAATGGTCAAGAGGGGATCGCTCACTGTCGGATATATATCAGACAGTTAATGGTCATGACACTGACGCTCCGTCAAATCTCTGGCTAGGGTCGTGTGAGTTTGTTTAGAACGGACGTCATACACTTTAAGGAGGTCATGGTCGAATGGCACGATCATGGGGGTTTGACAGTTACCGTACCCTCGATCGAACCAGACTCATAGACGGAGCGAGGGATTATAGCGATGCGGCAACTGTAGACTTACAGATACCAGACAGGGTGGTTTGAACCTGGCGTCCTCTAAGATCACGCGGATTTACTTGACCTAACGTAATTAAAGGTTCGGAATAAATTAAACTATTATTTGGCTCTAGTAGAAGTGAATAATAAGTTTAATTTACTTCTAATTAGAAATTAGAAGTTAATGAGCCTTAAATTAGAGTGACTATGGGCCTAGAGGATCACACACAATGGGTTCTCGGGTGACGGGGCATTATTGTATAGACGTATATATTAAAAGCCTTAAATTCTTTTGAGAAAAGAATGATGAGAAGGGCTTAATATATATGTACAATAATGAAAGGGATACATATACAATTTTGATCTTTATAGATTCTTTTGGAAAGCACCTAAGTATTATATATATGTATCCTACGTAAACTCTCCTCTCTTCATGCCAAGCACTTCTGAGAGGAGAATAGCTCCCCTTCTCTTCTCCCCTCCTCTCCCAGTGCTCAATCTCTCTCCCTAGTTGCTCTCTCTCTCTCTCCCTCTCAAGGGTGAAAGGCTTAAGAGAGAAGAACGGGGTTTTTGAGCACCCGTGGTTTGTGCGTGGGAGGGAAAGAATGGGAGGACGCCGTCACTGTGCGAGGATCCGTGTGGATCAACTCTAGAGGTCGTGCATCTGTGCAGCTCGGCGTGCGTGGAAATCTGCATCGGACACTGCGGACATCGTCGTTCTGTGCAAGGTGAAATCTGCAACCTGTAGTTAGGGGTTGGGAGTTATTATTGCATCGATTAGAGCACGGTTCGAGGATTCCACAAAGCCCGGGTTCAGTATATAAATTTTGTTATCCGTTGTGTTGCCCGAACCGGGCTGACCGAATCCTTACAGGTAGATGCGCCGTTGTCCTGCATTCCGACTTACAAAAATAATGCCTGCAATCTGACCACGCTCTGATACCACTTGTTGGGGAGTTGTAAAATTAAATCTAGGCACAAAATATATGTATAGTCGGAGAATCAACATAGAAATAATTTATCCGCACAACTTCGGTGCCCCTATGCAACCTCAATAAATTATTTACGGCATCCACATGCAAATATCCGAGTCGAATAAAAATCACCAAACCAACGAGAACACAATCACACAAGATGCACCAAATCTTTAACGTGAAAAAATCCCCCACGACATGGAGGGAAAAAAATCACGGGACAAACCAACATCAATCCACTGTAAAAATAGTTATACACAGTTTCTCTCTCAAGATTTACCCAAATCTTGAGGAATACACATGAGAGATTAGAGAGACGCGAGATTACCTCACAAGGGATAAATCTCTAAAATAGAAACTTCACGAGAATAGAAAAATACTCGGGCTCACAAGATCAGGCTTCGTCCTTCTTCGCCTCTCTCTTTCCTCTCTCTTTTCTCTTTCTCTCTATTTTCTTTGCCTGCAAGATGCCTTCACGAAGATGTGCAGCCGCTGCTACTGGTGTTGTTGCTTTTAGTTTCACAGAAAGAGGCTCTCTCACGGGTCGTGGAAGAATGTCAAGGGTTATTAGGTTTGGGTGGATAAGATGCCCCTCACCCGTTAACTTATAATTATGCACCAAAAGGCCAAGACAAAAGAAACATAAAGGCATGGGCAAGGCATGGGTTGGAGCAACCCAACAGGTACCGCGTTCGGCCTCGGAGAGTCGCATGAGTTATCTGACCCCGGTTAAGAAGATTATGTGTGAGAGACACGCGAGAGATCCACACTCTCTCTCTCATCGGGTAATGCATTCGCGGTATCCTATCTCGATAAACAAGGTGGGCCTTTGAATAGGACCAGACGAGGTCTAACAAAAGAAAATATTTCATAGGCTCAACCTGGGCAGTGAAAGATCCCAAATTTGACTAAGCAAAGATCCCCCAAAATGACGATCATGTCCTAACCAATTTTTTGCAGACATAAAACGAATCAAATAAAGTTTACATAAATCTTATCAAGAGCTGGCTTTATATAATTGAGGATGTAGAGACGGAACATCACGTAGGTACGAGTAGCGCCAAAGATGGGGGAGGAAAGCCCAATGGGCCATTCAAGAAGATAATCCTTGGACGCTTTTTGCGGGAGCGAGTTCAAGGAGAGTAGGAGCCCGTGTACTCCTCTTCTTTCTCTTTTTACCTTATAAAGAAATACATATTAGGGTCCCGCTCCACTTAATTTAGAAGTAATTTTTATCCTTACCATTTGATCTTCAAAACAGATAGTTGAAATGATGAGGCACACCTTTTGGGTTACAATTTAGATGAAGCACACTAGAGAGTGGTATGCCACTCGTAAAGTGGAGTGGCTTCGTAACATCCCTCTGTTAATTGTTATAATATCGATGCACCAATATCTGGATGGGTGGGCATGATGCCTGGGTCATGCATGGCATGGCCTCAAATGTGCGACATAATTTGTGTAAATGCCCACATCCCTCCATATTTTAGATAACTATCGTGCATTGTAAAACCACGTCAGCCTTTTGCAGTCAGTGGGCCGGGTTTGGGCTGGGCTGGCCCAATACCATACCTGCCTGACTGGAGGTGGCCCAGCCCAATCTGGGGGGTTTGAGAATGCAAACCCTGCGCTCAGCCCATGAGACCCGTGAAGATCCGGTCAACAGAAGTCTCCTTTGCATCTCTGTAAAATTAAACAGAGAAGAATCAGCTGTATATTGCAAGTGATTCGTCGCTCGACTTTTTTTGGGGGAGGACCTGGATTCAAACTTAAGTATTATTTTAAAATTTGATATGACTCGACCGGTCCGAGCGGTTAACTTGCAACCCAATCTCAAAGTCGGATTGAAATTCTATCTCTACCGGTCAAGATTTAAAATTCAGTCAAACTCAGTGGTTCAATCTGACTAATATGATCTGACCCAGTAAAATCAATATGACCCAGATAGATTTGAGACCTATTTCATTTTTTTAAAGTTTCTATCGTTAAGTTAAGTTTTAATTTAACATGTAAATAAATATAGAAGATGAGGAGTCAATCCTTAAAATTATATCTGTTATGATATTATCATTTAATGGTATTAACATAAATTTTAAAAATTCAGAAGATCTTGATTGTAAATCTTTTTTCTCTACGTGCATAAAGAAACAAAGGAAATCTAAAAATTTAAGATTAAACTTAATGAACTTAAGTCGTGACACTCTCTCACGAGACAACCTAAATATTACAAAAGAGAAATTAAAAGGGTTTTTTACATATTAGTCCCTATAAACTTAGTGAATTACCGATTAATCCCTCCATTCTGAGTATTATTTTAATAGTCCCTGTAATCTTAGTCGTTACATGTTTAAGTCCCTACCGTTCATTCAGTTAACTAAAGTATAGCTACCTTATACTAAAGGTAATGAAAATACTAACTTACCCCTGGGTTAAGTGTGAGAGTGTGAGAGAGAGATAGAGAGAGGGGTGCCTCCCCCCTTTCCTGCAACCTCCCCCCTCCCCAGCCCTCCGGCTCCCTCTGGCCACCCTCCCCCCTTCACCTCCCCCTCCGGCCTCCCCCCCCTCCCCTTCTCTCCCCTGCTACCTCCCCCCTCCCCAGTCCTCCGGCCCCCGGCCTCCTCCCCCTCCGGCCGCCCTCCCCCCATCCCCTGCAACCTCCCCCTTCCCCTCCCCCGCCGGCCGCCCTCCCCCTCCCCCCTTCCCCTCCGGCCTCCTCCTCCCGGCCTCCCCCTCCCGGCATCCCCCTCCCGGCCTCTCTCCCCTCCAACCGCGGCCGCCTCCCCGTCATCCTCTTCCCCCTCCCTAGACTCCTCGCCGCCGTTGTTGATCCCCCTCCCTAGACTCCTCGCCGCCGTTGTTGATCCCCCTCCCTAGACTCCTCCCTGCTGTAGTACCGCCGCTGTACGGAGAGGAGGACCAGAAGCGGTCGGGCAGGCAGGCCGCTCGGTTAGGGACAGGCGATGGTCGGAGGGGAAGGCCGACGACGGGGGGCGGTGTCCCGCGGTGGTGCAGAGGTGGTGGGAGAGGGAGGCAACGGCCGGGCTTGCCGTGGTGGAGGTGGTCGGAGGTGTGTGGAGGTGGTGAGGGTGGCAGGGGGCTGTCGCGGTGGCGTGTGCGACGTGGTGTTAGAGGAGGAGAAGGCTGTCGGGGGTGGGTTGGTGGCTACGTGGCCACAACCGGTGGCAGAGTGGATCGGTGGCGGAGTGGAGGCCGGAGGGGAGGCTGCGGAGTGGTAGCTGGAAGAGGAGAGGCGGGCGATCGGCGACGTGGTGTGTGGTGAGAGAGGGGGAGAACGAGAGAGGGTGAGGGTGGGGAGTTGGCCGGCGACGTGGGGAGAGGGGCGACGGTGAGGGAGGTCGGCGGTGAAAGGGGGGTGCAGGTGGAGGGGCGATTGTGGGTGTGGCACAGGGAGGCCGTGGGCGCGGTGGAGTGGTCGTTCGCGATGGGGAGGGGAGGTGGACAATCGTAGCGAGGAGGTGCAGGGGTGTGGGGAGAGGTCGACCTCTCCATCAAGGAGTGTCGACACCACAGACAATCCAGCAAGCAACACCTCCCCATCCGACCTCTGTCAACCCCTCCCCCTCCCCCTCCGCATCCGACCTCCATCCCCCCCTCCCCCTCCCCTGCTATCTCCCCCCTCCCCAGTCCTCCGGCCCCCTCCTCCCCCTCCGGCCGCCCTCCCCCCATCCCCTGTGACCTCCCCCTCCCCCGCCGGCCGCCCTCCCCCTCCCCAGTCCTCCGACCCCCTCCTCCCCCTCCGGCCGCCCTCCCCCCATCCCCTGCGACCTCCCCCTCCCCCGCCGGCCGCCAGCAACTGGGCGGGTGTCGACTGCTTGAGTCGACACTCCCCATCCGACCTCCGTCCCCCCCTCCCCCTCCCCTACTATCTCCCCCCTGCCCAGTCCTCTGGCCCCCTCCTCCCCCTCCGGCCGCCCTCCCCCCATCCCCTGTGACCTCCCCCTCCCCCGCCGGCCGCCCTCCCCCTCCCCAGTCCTCCGGCCCCCTCCTCCCCCTCCGGCTGCCCTCCCCCTCCCCAGTCCTCCGGCCCCCTCCTCCCCCTCCGGCCGCCCTCCCCCCATCCCCTGTGACCTCCCCCTCCCCCGCCGGCCGCCCTCCCCCTCCCCAGTCCTCCGGCCCCCTCCTCCCCCTCCGGCCGGCCCCATCCCCTGTGACCTCTCCCTCCCCCGCCGGCCGCCAGCAACTGGGCGGGTGTCGACTCCTTGACTCGACACTCCCCATCCGACCTCCATCCCCCCCTCCCCTCCCCTGCTATCTCCCCCCTCCCCAGTCCTTCGGCCCCCTCCTCCCCCTCCGGCCGCCCTCCCCCCATCCCCTGTGACCTCCCCCTCCCCCGCCGGCCGCCCTCCCCCTCCCAGTCCTCCGGCCCCCTCCTCCCCCTCCGGCCGCCCTCCCCCCATCCCCTGCCACCTCCCCCTCCCCCTCCCCCGCCGGCCGCCCTCCCCCCTCCCCCTCCGGCCGACGCGACCTGCCCCCTCCATCTCCCCCTCCGGCCGCCCTCCCCCCCTCCCCATCCGACCTCCGTCCCCCCTCCCCCTCCCTTGCTATCTCCCCCCTCCCCAGTCCTCCGACCCCCTCCGTCCGCCCTCCCCCCATCCCCTGTGACCTCCCCCGCCGGCCGCCCTCCCCCTCCCCAGTCCTCCGGCCCCTCCGGCTGCCCTCCCCCCATCCCCTGCGACCTCCCCCTCCCCCGCCGGCCGCCCTCCCCCTCCCCAGTCCATGGATGTGTGTGAGAGAGAGATGTGTATTTTAGTCTTTTCCATGCCATTGACGGAATATTCAACATAATATTCCTTTTTTAAGACGGAGATTAACTATGTGGACTTATTTATAAAATATTAATAATTGTAAGGATCTTTAAGACAATACTCAGAATAGAGGGACTAATCGAAAATTCACTATGTTTATAGGGACTAATATGCAAAAAACCCAAATTAAAATCATACATGTGTCTTTCATACTTTTAAGTTATTACGTAAATTATATTAAAATTTTATAAATATATAAAATTGATGCGAGTAGTTCTAATCTCACGTGTCGTGGTGAATCTGAACGATTAAATTATTAACCCGTGACTCACTAAAATATATGTATTAAAATTTGAGTCTAATTTTAAACATCGATCTTAAGTATTATCTCTGGATTAAAAAAACTGTCGAAATTAAAAAATAAACAGAGAGGACGTAGGGAGAAGGATAAGGTGGGTGCTGCTATCGGGACAAATGACGCCGATCGGATGAGGGGCGGCGTACTCCCACAGCCTAGCCACCGACCATCGCCGCATCGTTCTCTGCCGCTGCCAAGATCGCCTCCCTGCGGCACCGCGTTCACCTCGCTGAGCCGTCATCCTCACATCGGGCTGCCATGCTTGCCCTGTCGCACTGCCATGCTCACATCCCGTCGTGCTCGCCTTCCCGCCTCGCCGCCATGCTCGCATCGCACCACCATGCATGGTCGTGCTCCCATCACACCGATGTGCTAGCACCACCGCACCTCCGTGCTCACTGTGCCGCTGCGGCCGCTTGCTGCCATGCTCACCCGCCGCACTGCCTGCTTGCCCTACTTTCCTCGCTTGCCTTGCTCACCCTGTTGTACCACCCGTGTCTGGAGAGGCGGGGTTCAATACCCTAATCAGACCGACGGGCCAACCCCGGCCCAGCCCATACAAACACCGGCTATTGAAAAAGAATATAATCTCTACAATCTCTCGAGAACATTTCCCCCGACCTGGTATGGTAACACCAGAGATGGCCTACCGGGATTTTCACCTAATACACGGACATGGAGGACACGTAATGCACGTTGGGCCTTCTCCCGAGACCCCTCCGGCCTCATGGGCCCTTAAATAATTCGGTTAAATGGGCCCGATCCATTTTTACCGTCCACAGTGTGGCGTAGAATGGGGAGTCTTAGAAGCTCTCAAAATCTATCTTATAATTTTCTAACACAAAATAAGTTTTTCACTGATTTTAGTATATATATTAGCAAAATCTTTTAATTATACGACTAAGCGCCTACGATTGACTTCCAACAGTAGCAACCAAACACCTTTGATGAAACACACACACACACACGCAGGTAGTGGGAGTTTGAAAGAAGGGTTTCCCTTTTTTCTTGAACGCAGTGGGGCTGATGACCCCGGAGACTCTGTAGGATCTCGAAAGGGGAGAAGACGGCAAACAGCAGCCTCCGCTCCCCGTGTTTCCCCCGGCGACATCATGCACCGTGGTCTCTCCGGCAGAGGTGAGCTCGTCTCAGAACCCAACATCGGCCATTAGTTGGTGGAACCTGCGTAGCACTATCTTGGTCACTGTGAGAGTGAACTCCAAGCTCATCGGATCTTGGTTCAGAAAGCGATGAGATTCTCTTCGCAGGTTAGCTTTCGTGGTCCGATGCATTAAGCTTTTTTAGTCATTTATTTATCTAGGTCAACTTTGATAATTAAATAATAGTTAGGTAGGATAATTTATTCGTCTTATTCCGTCTTAATCTACTTTGGGAGCACCGCTTTGATAGAGTATTTTATTCAGAGTCAGGTTGGATAAATTAAAGTTAAAGCTGGATAGTTTATTCTACCAAAATAGGGGATCATCAACTAATCTGAGTTGGGTTGGATAAGGTAATATTGTCGCGCATTTCTTATTTGTAATTATTTTTTATTTTTTATTTTAAGTAAAATAAAAATTAATTATCAAACTTAGTTTGTCTTAACCCTAGAGTAATTTACCCGAGCTTACCTTAATTAAACTTACCCTAATCTATTATCAAAGCGACCTCTACCGTGGTGTTTGAAGACACTGCTGGTCAGACTTTGAAGATCTAACTATTTGAAGATCCGTTGTAGGGGGAAATGGGCGTTTCCCAGTGAAGAAAAACAGTCGGCCCGTTTCCTATGAGTTACTTTAATAAGTATAAAAAACTAACACGGATCGTTTTGTTTGTCGTAAAATGTGAACACTACCCTTAATTGGTCTTGCATATGAGTATTAATCTTTCCTGTAAATCTCGGTGCAACCATTATGTACATAGTAACCTTTTAGACAAAGAGATAGAAACACGATAATTAGCTTCAGTACTGTTACATGCATTCACTGGAGTTCTCTTGAAATAATTATGATATGCTATAAGATGTGTATACAGGAATTCATGAGTTGGAGAATCTCTCTGGTGGTCTGTTTATTTCATCTGAACAATAAAGCCGTCTACCGAAGTAAAAAAAAAAAAATGACTTCACCTTGCTTTATGAACCGACATTTAACGTACTGGTTCTTGGTGTTCATGCTCACAGTACGTAGGCGCTACAATCCCATGCCCAGCTCCATTAATGACCACTGCTGGGTTTTGAGGCGAGAACACCTCCGCCGGAGAAATCACGGCGATGCAGCCGGAGGAACCACCGGCAACGTGTATGGCTGTCCTGCTGTTGTCTTTCTATGTTTCTCGAGATCCACCAGGCGCTCTCTCTCTCTCTCTCTCTCTCTCTCTCTCTCTCTCAACCCCCAACTCACTTGCTTCAAATCTACCGTTTCCCTTCGACTTTCCATAGTTTCGGCCTCAGGTCACTTTGTAATTATTTTACTCCATCGGAACTGTTTATTCGTTTGACGAGAGTACTCTTGCATTGCTTAAGGATACAAAATGAACTTATAAAAAAGTATAATATATGAAGAGACGAGATCTCGTATTAAACCGCAGGTCGTCAGATCTAAGGTAAAGTGGATCTCAAATCAATCATACGAAGTCACCTCAAGACGGTATACTGCAAAAGGGAAAGAAGCGATCGGGGGTCTGGGATTGTTATCTTAGGAAAAACCCTTTGATACTAAAGTCAGCAAGGGCAAGAGCTAGGTGCGAAGGGAGGTAAAAGAAGTGCAGGGCATGAGACTGCTCTTCACTAGTTGAGGAGGTTAGGATTGGCTTACCTTTTCGGAGGGGATCCCTGAGGTTAAATAGCTGCAGGCTCCCTCTTCAGAGGAGAGTTTGGGGGCATTACGTCCACAGTATGAACTCTTATCGTTCTTAGACTCTTGTTCTCCCCTTATCCTCATGGACTTCTCACTCTCAAAAGGTAGCGTAGAGTTCGCTTACAGTTCTTTGGGATAAGTGCCTGGCCGTGAGAATCCGCTCTGGCTCATCGGGGAGTCCTAGTGAAGGGTTAATCCGGCGGGGATAAGGGATATTCCACTTCTAAGTCCGAGCTCCGAGTATGACGTTCTGGCCTTAGGCATCCCTGAGGGAGCACCTTATCTACCTTTTATTGGCTCGGTCGATGGCGCGCCTGGGTTCCTCCCGAACATAGGGGAGGCTTTCACATGGGCGACTGTGCCAAGACTTGGTGCGCCTCGTTTGGGCCCTTAACCCTTAATTTTATAGCAAGCGGGCCCTGAATGCGGAGCTGGGCTGTCACTTACTGGGCCACGCAGGCCTTCATGGGCCTTTGGGCTATGAAACATTGGGCCACAAATCTTTCCCTCTCCACTTAACCCCCTACTCCCGAGCCAAGAGTCGGCTTGGAGAGTAGAGTTCATGTTGGGCTTTTCGGCAAGGGTGGGAATCACCTATCACGAACTATCCCCACTGTAATCATTGGGTCCATAAATATGGTTGCCCTAAGGTATGGGAGCTCGAGCGCAATGATGACATCTTTTGCGCTTGTTCTAAGTGCCGACTCGGGGCATTTAGCCTTCGAGGTGCCTCGAGGCGTCACTGCGGCTCTTCCTCTGTCGCTTAGGGGCTATAAATGCCACACGGGTTCAACTCCCGTCTCCATCATTAGGCTTCTACCTCCTCTCGTGCCTTCGAGTTCTAGGGGGATCGCCCATGTCCTAGGAGGAATGCCAGAGGGAGTAGGAGATTGCTAGAGCATTCGTGGAGCTTGCAGCGACCACCGTGGTGGCGACCATATGCTCCCTTCCCCCGCTCGCTCCTCAGGTTCGGGTGTCCTACTGTCTTCATCATCCTCAATGGCGGAACGAAAAGGAAATGCCCACAGTGAGGAGGTTGAACAGCGGGCGGAGACTTTTGCTCCGGCGTCTTGCCACCACCTGTGCAGCGAACTCACAGCTAAGGAGGTGAGAGAGCTCGAAGTCCGATACCAACTGCCTTGGTAGTATACTTTCTCCCTCCCTAAACCACACGAATCGAGCCTGAGCACCTGCCCAGATTCCTTTCGTAGTTATGTTCTGGATTGGAAGTGTGACTTCTATCTCTCCCTTCATCTCTTTATCATAGATTTGCTGAACAACTTCAAGCTGGCTCCCATCCAGCTAGTCTCCAATTCTTTTGCCTCCATCCTTTCGTTCATTGTCCTCTGCCAGACATGCAGGGTTCCTCTGTCCCTTGACCTCTTTAATACTTTCTATGAGTTAAAAGAACACTCACATGCTGGGAAATGTTTCTTTTTCCTTCATGTAGCACCCCAGATAATTTTTTAAAATTATTAGAAATTAAAATGGGTTTAATTAAGCATTTAATGGGCTTAAATACCTAAATGGGCTAATTAATGGATTAATATGTTAAAGCCTTTGATAAATTGGCCCAACTATTAATTAAATGGTTAAACCCACTTAAATTAGACCTTAAGACCTGATTCTAAGCCCTTTGGCCCAAGCCCAAACCCTAGAGGCGTAATAGGAGTTAATTCCCTAATTAAAATGGATAAATAGAAAATTAGGGGATAATTAGAAGTGGACTTTGAAGTAAACTTATATTTCAGAGAGAGGAACAGGTCGCGGTCAGTCGCGCGACCGCATTACGATGATAGCGGCCCTCTCTCAATCACGACTAAGTTCCGAAAATGGAAAGTAATAAATACGGGAAAACTTAGATTTCTATCTACCCAATCGCCACGATTCAATGTGATCTGGCAAGGAAACCTATCTAGGACTCTTAGGGGATCAAATTGATAGCCAATAGGATCCTAATTTCGATCAATTTTTCATAGGTCTTTCTTTATAAATAGAACATAGTTTTAACCTATGCAAACCTTGATGTTTGGATCGCGTGGATCGAAGGTATAGTATCGTCATCTTAAATTCTTCTTTTAGAATTTTATGTTCCCTTTAATGTCTTCTAACTCTCTTCTAAATTTCATGTTAGAAGATCAAGCAGTCAAAGAGTTAGAAGAGACGGAAGTTGCTAGTTCCACGTAGGATGCGTAGGAACGGTAGCCTTCTTCTGGCGAGAAATTCTAAGTCTAGGAGCAATCCCAGAGGTAGGTTGTCTCGTGATTGGCATAAACATTGTATTAGGAACAAAAGCCCTCTCCTATCTCTCGATTTCATGCTTTCTACACGGAGTATTTCTAGTTTTTCCATGACTACGTAATAGGGTTATGTTTTCGTGCTGTCCATGCAATGTTAATGCAAAAGATAAGAACTTTGGTCGAAATCATGTCTTCTCATGCATTAGTTACATGCTATCATGTTTCCTCTTTTAGTTTTATATAGTTTGTCTCATTATTTACCTTAGAAATAGGCTCTACAAGTTGGGATTTGCTTTTGTCTAGCGATGGACAGATAGCGGTCCTACAGAGACTGTTAGAACCAATGGTATGCTCTGATACCAATTGTTAGTCTGTGAGAACTAGGTGCAATGGTGCACACACGGATTCAGAGGTTGGGTGAATGAATCCCCTTTACAAATTCTGCCCAATTTAAAAGTTTAAGCTACAATCAGTAAACTATGCGGAATTAAAACTGATTGACTTTAACTAAATATGAGGCACAAGATCAAATACTTGGTAGCTGACTGTGAGCTATGTTGAGACACACTAATGAACAGATTGTAGGTCTATGCAGTGGATTACTCGGCAACAACTGTGCAGTTTACAAAAGTAATCTATGTATGCAATGCATTCGAGAGTCACTCAGGCAGACTCGATTGAAAGCGAACCTAGACATTCATCTAGCGTAAACGAATGACCAATCAAACCATAGTGCACAGAAGATTTTTAGGTGGTTCGATCCTCCAGACCTACATCCACCCTACACTCCAACCAGAGTGTGGATTCTGCTGATACACAGCTTAAACTGCTGGGCCTTACAGCTTGCCTACAATCGCTGACTTACAGCTTGCTCCGCTGGACAATATAGCTTAGCCACCGCTGATTCACAGTTTCAAACCCGCTGGGCCTTACAACTTATGCCATCCGCTGATTCATAGCTTAAACCCGCTGGGCCTTAAAGCTTATGTCACTCGCTGATTCACAGCTTCTGAAATGGAATGTAAAATGGAAAACAAGTATGATAAAATTCAGCAACGGAAAGTTGGAAATAAAGCTTGGAAAATATAGCTCGTTCTTGGAGAAATGTAGCTTGGATTTGACCCAGAAGCTACAGATCTTCTTCCTCCTTCGATCTTGCTGCTGCACTCTCTTACGATCTCTACTCTCAAAACTTTCTCTAATTCTTCTCAGTCTGCTTTTTCTTTCTGATCTCTTTTTCTTACTTCCTTCAATTCTATCTCCCTCTCTTCTTTTTCTCTTTCTTTTTCTTCTGCTAGCTCTCTGCTGCTCACACTTCTTTTCTTCTTATGCCTTCACCTCGTTGTTTTCTTGTTCTTCTCTGTAGGTGCTTTTATACAGATAACAGGGGCGTCGGAGGTAATTTGATGGAGACGATGATGCTTCCTCCGTCAGATGGTTCCACGTGGTAGGATCCCAGCGATCTCCAAAAGGAATCGCCTGGTAATGTGGAGGGAATGTTCCTGCCAATAATTGGCAGACCACGTGTCAGATGGAGAGGGTTCACTTTCCACGTGTCAGATGCTCCAGCTGCTTTCCTTCTTGGATCACATGCACTTTTATCCTGGTACTTTAACTTCCACATAAGTCAAGTTCGCAGGTTGTCAACTCACCCATCAAGTGTTCGACCATATAGCTGACCTGGCAAGCAAACGACAATATTAGCTTTTAAGTCAATGGAATACTGCTTGTATCGACTCTATATATGCAGCACAGTGATGTGCACTAACGTTACATGTAGAATAACTAAGTGTGCACCGACCCTTAGCAGCAGACCATATAAGTATGCATCGACCTTCTATGAAGGAGCAGAAATATGGTTGGACCAATGTGCTGGCCGATCAAAATATGCATGGACCTGCTATGCATAGAAAGACACTGATGAACTGGCGTTGTCTATCTCAGTAGAAAGATGCACCGACCTCTAGGTATGTAAGACAAACACTACACTTACTTCTTACCTACGTGAAACAATGCATGCACCGACTATGGCTATGCACGACACAAATGTGCACTGACCTGAGTCCATGCATATATCAATATGCATCGACTTTATTCTGCCTCATAAAGAATGTGCACTGGCCTTACTGAAACTTCTATGAAAACATGAACAGACCTTAAGTGTATGAAGCAGACATTGCACTGATCCTTGCATGCCTATATCAAGACATGCACCGACCTCCAATATGCGTAAGGCAAAAAAATGCACAGACCTTATGTGGTCACAGCAAAACCTGCACCGACTCTACATGCCCAAAACTTGCACCGACTCTATATGCTCACAACAAAACCTGCACCGACTACATGTAAAATGCAAACCTGCACTGACTATATGCTCAATGCAATCATGCACCGACTATTTGCAAAATGTAATCGTGCACCGACTATATGCAAAATGCAATCATGCACCGACTATATGCAAAACGTGCACCGACTATGTGCAAAACCTGCACCGACTATGTGCAAAACCTTAGGCCGATATGCACTGACCTTTTACGTTAAATATGCTTTGACTTCTATATGTGAAGAATGAGACATGCACACATCTTAATAATGCTAAGGTAGATATGCACTGACTCAGGTCCAGTAAAAACTGGAACGTGCACTGACGTACCTTTTATGCAAAATGCTTACCAGTGCACTGACCTGACTATTCAGTCAATAGTGACCAAAACCGACTATGTATGCATAAGGTGCAACTAGCACCGACCCTGAATGCAATATGTGTGATGCTAGCATCGACTCTACATTTGATGCACTGACTCATGCACTTAAATGACATCAACTAAACATCGACCTTAGCTGTGTGAAATCACGACTAGCACCGACCGTAGTTATGCATGATGCAACTGGCGTTGACTCTATATAGGCATAGTGCAATATGAGGATCATGCACACCATTTGTTCGACAAAATGCCATGCACACAGGTTATTCCGTAAACTGTCATGTGCACAGAATTTATGCAGACGCGTTGACTTTATGTACACACTATAGACTTTGCTTTGACTTATGGTTGACCTAGGATGCATTGACTCATATGAATGGATGTACCAGACTTTATGCAAAGCTTGTACAGAGACATCCACAAATATGCACATGTGCAGCAATTCATTCCATGTAATTCATCTATATAGCAATATGAGCATTGTATGCACATAACAAACACTGTATGTAACAAAAACCCATGATGTATGCAATAAGCACATATGGAATCATAAAAACACATATGACATCATACATATGAGTCATAGTGTTTATCATCATCAAAATATAATATCCAACAGAGACCGCGACTTTCAAGTAGCGGTCGCCCGACTAACTGCGACCACAGAAGGCGGATGTGGGAGAACCGTAATCTGACCTCTATTTACCCCAACCAGAGACCAGATCAAGCTTCACATGTTACGAATATATATAGTAGTATCTGCATTGTATTTCATGCTATTTATGTTACCTGTTATACCATGTGTTTAAAAGGGTTGTTGTTTTATCCATATCATGGGTTAAAAGGTTAGTTTCAACGTATGCTATTTTCATAAATAGACCCTATAGTTTCGTACTTAAGATATTTTCACTTTTGATGAACTTCTTACACTTCGATCTCTGTTTTGACATGTTTCCTTCTCATCTTATTTCTAGTTCTATTACTTGCACATAGCCCGTACTCCGGTACGTTTGGTATTAGTCACTTGCACTTGATAGGAATACTCTCTTGAACTTGAGCGCCTCTCTATCAGAAATTCTTTCTGCCGAACTAAGTTATCTTGTTTCAAGGCCTCCGTAAGTCTTCGCGAGCCTGAGATTTCCACTAGGACACTGAGTTGGTTGTACCCTAAAAACCTAAAGTCTAGAAGAGCACTTCGTATTTTCTGTGATCTGCCTTGATTGCGACTCGCAGCCAACCGCGTTCTGTTGATCGCGGCCCAGAAAATAACCACGTTCTGCTGATCGCGGCTGACCACCTGACCGCTTTCTTGTCCATCCCAATTGTTGAGTCCACCCAATTTCTGTGCTGAGTCGACACACTCATGATCGCGGATTACTACTGAATCGCGTTCTCCTTGTCGCGGTCTCATGACAACCGCGTTCTGTCAAACTTTGTTCAACTCGAGGTCTAACCCAAGGGTTGATGGCGATCTGTTCTCAGACGATTTTATGGTGGTCTGGAACCTGAAACTCTATTCATCAAGTTGTTAATGAACTATGGAACTAATAAATATGCCGTTATGCTGTCGAAATACTTCCGTAGCATAACGTCCTTTTAATTCTTTCATTGATCTCCTTTTCAATGGAATTGGTACGTTCATGCCTTGCTTACTATCATCTCAATTAATTATTGACTTTGACATTATTGGCTGACTCTATTGATATTTCTTGTGGAAATAGCTTGATTTATAAGTTGAAGATGCAAGGGCGGGCACGGACGGTGTCCAAGGGCTCCGGTCTAGCCCCCTCGACAGATGGCCTGAAATATACTATTAACCATGGGGTATAATGATTACTAGCATCGCATTACGCTGGGAGTACTTTTTTTATAAACTGGCGAAATCCACGAGGGTAATTCATGAAATTTACATGGATGCTTGAAAGTAAATTCTCGTTACATGACATTCTTGTGCATAGCCTTCTAAGGTTATGAAAGTACATTCTCGTGATATTATATGCTTGATTGAAAGGCCAATTGGTATTCTTAAATCCTGATCATATATTCTTACAAATTACATCGTTCTTTACATTCCTATCTTGTTACTTGTTACTTGTTACTATGGTTTTATTCGCATGTTTTATCGCACTTTCATTGTCTTATCTTCTGGAGCTAAAATATTAATCATGTAAACTTGTCATCATGTTGACACAAAGATACCTACTCGGTGAGTGCGCTCATTCCCTACTTTCTCAAATCTTTTCAGGAAGTTCTAGTGGCTCAGAGTCAGATTATGCAAGTGGTAATTCCAAGAGCGAATGAAGTTCGAGTGAAGCCTAGAAAGTTATGAGTCTTATTCTAATTTAGAGTCCTTCACTGTAATAGACGGTGAAGTTGATCATGTTATGTAATTTTATATTTTCTTAAGTCTAGTGGGTCATATGTCAAGAGAGTCAATTGTCAAGTTGTAACTTTGATTTATTTGATCAATAAAGTCGAAGGTTTTTGTCATATGGCATTTGCATACAATGTTTATGATGTTGTATGTGATGCTCTGATTGTCTTGCTAGCTAGAGGCTTACTTTGCCGGCTGTTCATGTTCCTGAGTTATTTTCACTATAGATATCTCGAGGCGTGACAGTTAAGGTGGTACCAGAGCCTAGGCTTATTAAGTTCTAGGAAAATGCCAAGTCATAGGACTAAGTTCAAGGTTCTAGGATTCCCAACCTATGAACTAGGAAAGTTTTATTTTTACAAACCCACGCGAAATTGGTTTGAGTCTGGGATGAGATAGATCTCTATTAAGAATTAACCTCTAGACAAAAACCTCATGAATTCAAAGAAAATGACAAACTGTGTATTTTCTCATGCACCTTACTTTCCCAATGGCGGCAAACCAAGCTAATTGGGAAGCCATGTAACAAACCATTGCGGGTCTCACTCAAGCCCTCCAGATGGTGGCTCAAGTAGGCGCGCGAGTTGGCGCGGGAGATCTCCACCATAATTTTTGGAGCATGAACCCTCCTCACTTCTTGGGATCGTCAAATACTAATGAGGCGGAAAATTGGATCGATCAGATGGACCGGATCTTTCATGTTATGCAATGCACGGATCAGGAGAAGGTCCTGCTAGCGAGTTTTCAACTCAATAAAGATGCACGCACTTGGTGGAAGGCCACATCGGCTCTTCTACCGAATGCACAAATCATCTGGGAGGAGTTCCTTGAGCTCTTCTGTGAGAAGTATATCTCAGAGCATGTCCGCGAGAGGAAGGCAATCGAGTTTGCCTCCCTAAGGCAAGGAATGATGTCCGTGGCCGAATATGAATTATAATTCTCATGACTAGCACCATATGCTCCACATCTTGTCAGTACGGAGCTATTAAAGGCCACTAGGTGTTGACATGTTTTTCCTTTACTCCTTTTGTATCCTTCTAACCCCTCTTACTATATCAATATAATAACTGAATGGAATGCAAAGTAGAAGGGGATAGAGGGATGTGAGTGTGTGATTGCCACCAAGGTGCCAAGTGTAATAAATACAACGTACCTTGGAAAAGAGGGAGAGCACTCGCCTAGTTGTTCAGCGCTGGCAGGGGTAGACGGTCCTGGAGGATCCGCTCCGTGTAGTGGACGGTCACGCGATAGACCGCTCAGAGCGCCGAAGTATGAAGCGGGACGAAGGTAGATCTGGCAATAGGACGGCTCGAGGACAGCCGCGTGAAGAACTGAACGGCTGGGGATAGACCGTCCTGATCTCCGAACGGACGGGATGAGGCCGTGCAGAAACACCAGACTCTAAACTCGTGGGATTTGATCCTCCACCCCTTCTGGTCGGCCAGAGGGGATGGGCCTCGTCCTAATATGCTGCTGACCTGCAAAACATAATGAAGACCACAAAAGAAAACCCAAATCAGAACTATGAAGTGTAGTAACTAGAAAATAACATATAAATAAACGAACTAACATGGACTGGGGGATACCTAGAAGGTTTTTAAACCCCTATGGGCGTGGAAAACAACAGGAATGGGTGTGTGTAATGGAATGCAAGAGTGAAAACGTGAGAGAAGAAAACCAAAAGATGAAGTATGCAACTACGAAAAACACGGTGGGACTATTAGAACAAAGACTCAAAACACCGAGTACTCCCTGAACCGGAGGCTTATGTGGACGTGGAAAGCCTCCCTCCTTGACTGTAGGTCGCTCTAGAATTTGGCAGAGCTTCGCCGTGACCTTAAAATCTCCCCCTTTTTTAAAGTTTGGCCTTAAGGGTCTATTTATAGAGCCTAAAAAGCCAACCCCGAAACTAGGGTTTCCAATGAAAATCAGCTTGAGATATCAAAAGAAAATCCATAGATAATAGAATTATCTTCCAATCAGTTCAAACGGCACCCCATTTGGTGGAGTATCCACAGAGAAATGGGTGGAAGAAGTTAAGGATAAAACCACGGATAGAGAGAGAAAAACCCTTAAATCCTTCAGTAATCGGACCATTGCACGGTCACATGATAGACCGCCCGGTCCATTGCGCGGCCTGTTAACAGACCGTCCAATGATGTCAGTGGAAATTAAGTAAATAAGCGATATTATCCAAATATCCATCGAACTGACCGATCATTTGGCCGTTGGACTCTCATGGATTGAACGATCTACTTCAGACCACTCAATTCATGGGGCGGTCCAACACGAACCGTTCTAGGCCTGTCGGTGATAAATCCAAACAGATAAATAGATAATTATCTGAAAATTTAACGACATAGGACTGTGGGAACTGGATGGCCATATTCATACCGTTCAATAACATTGGATGGCTACAAACGGACCGTTCAAAAGTTTATCGGTGGAAATTCAGAAAATCACCATAATATCCAATAAATAGATAAACGGTTCAGCATCAACCGCTCAATTACTGAACGGCCAAGCGATAGACCACGCAAAGGCTGGACGCTTAAAATTTGATAAAATGTGATAAATCAAGTAAAATCAAGGCCTATTAAGCCCTGAATTGAAGCCGACCGAGTCAGGGAGAGAGGTACCCATAAAATAGGCCCAATAAGCTGCATGGAAATAGCCCGATGAGCAACGGACAACTCGAGACATCAATAAATGGTGGTAGGAGAAATGACTCAACTTATCGGTAAAAAACGGGTGTCAATGCCCCTCCTTAACGTCCTTTTTGCAGGGGAGCGAGCAGAGGTGAAGCGAAAGCGAAAATGGAACATGGAGATAAAGCGAAAATGAAGCGGAGCGGACTGAAAAGCGGGCATTAAGGTAAAAGACACCTGTTTTGCCAACGAGCGATAGGAATCTTCCGGAAAACTCTGAATCAACCACAAGGAATAATCAGACTAAAAGCGACACCGATCTGGAGGAACTAACTAAATAAAAGGAAACACACGATCAACCTCATGGGGGACACAATCCCTCAGACCAATGAGGAGACTGAAATAAGTAGCAAAAGTAAAGAAACGGATTAAAACTCCAGACGGGGACCTCTTAATCAACCAAACCAAGCGAATCGACCAGAGAAAATCTTCTAACTCAGAGTGGAATTGTTCCTCTTACCCAAGCACTAAAAACATAGCTATCCATCACTGGTGGGACATTAGCAGGCAAATCATGGGTCATGAATGCTCAAAAGATGCATATGCTGCATGTTGGGCTAAAATAAAGGAAATCATTAAAACGAATGCGAAGAAAGGATAAAATATAAAATACTCGAGAATAGTATTGTTAGACTGGGAGAATCAGAGTCAAGACACTATCCTTAACCACAGTGTGCAGGATAGAACCATCCTCCCCTAATTTTCCCAACCTAACGGCCTATCCGCTGATTAAACACGTGAACCTGGATCATCATCGTTTTTGTTAAAGGGGAACATCAGATCCTAGGACACGTAGATAGCCAACTGGTTCTCAAGAGAATATAACATAGTACCATATAGTAATGTAACAATGAGTAGGGATAGAAAGCCATACCTGACTTACCTGTGCATGCGAAACAGCATTTTTGGATTTTCATTTTCTGATTTTTATGAATTTTCATGTATAAGATAAATATGATAAACAAGCAAGTATAAACATAGCGTAAATAACATAACAATTAACTGAACGACAAACAACACGACATAACATAACGATCAAATAAAATGGAAAATAATGCAACATAACATAACAAAGGTAAACGAGCACATATGCAATGGCATGAACAGACAACATGCATGAATGAACACTGTGTGACAAGATAATAACGCGGTGGGACAACACACGGTTGGGACAAGAACATGACGGAT
Source organism: Amorphophallus konjac (assembly GCA_022559845.1). NCBI lineage: Eukaryota > Viridiplantae > Streptophyta > Magnoliopsida > Alismatales > Araceae > Amorphophallus > Amorphophallus konjac. The sequence goes on along the minus strand of CM040119.1, from coordinate 308,357,250 downwards.
GACCACAGGGTTGGGACAAGAACATGGGACATAAAGGGGTGACTAACAACATGTGCAAGATAACTAACAACACTCGGTGAGGGACAAAACAACATGTGTGGGACAACACGGTGAGACATAAACATGTGACAAGGACACGGCGGGACAAAAGACATAAATAAATACGCCCTTTAATCAAAACCCAAGATCAGAATGAAGCAGAACCGCTAGGTTCATAATTGTGAGGCACAATCCTCTCATAAAGATATGATCATTGCAAACAAAAGTTGAGAAGGACATGAGCTTCAGAACAGATCGAGAGAGTGGATCGAAGAAGGAAAGAACAGATCAAAGATGTGGACAGGAGGCAGAGCATAAAGATATAGCAAGGAATGCCTGAGTACTTACAACCTGCACACTTAGCAAACAGATTACGTATCTGTCCTTAAAACATATGCAAATGCATGAAAAAGACACATTTTTTAGATTTTTTATAATTTTCTTTTCTTTTTTTAGATTTTCAATAGTAGTTCATTTTTCTATATTTTTTGAAGTATTTGATTTTTTAGGTTTTTGAAATATTTGATTTTTTTTGAAATTTTGAAGTATTTGATTTTTTTGGATTTTTGAAGTATTTGATTTTTTTTAGATTTTTGAAGTATTTGATTTTTTAGGTTTTTGTTTGACATAGCAATTCATAGCACCTAAAGACGGGCTCAAACTACTGGCCAGGGATCGTCATTCCTACCCCTTTCATTAAAGACTTCCCTTAAGCAGGGCGTACATGTGAGGGTGGCTTATCACAACCAACCGCTTCAAAAGAACGGTGCCCCTACTAAGGCCATACCCGGGATACAACCCAGCCTAAGAGGGAGAAGCAGAAGAAAAATTGGAGACAAGGTTCGTACAGGATGGGAGATATCAAGGCTCGAATTCCTTCCAGGGCACTACCCCTCAAAGAGATAGCCTGTTGCGTCGGGGCTTTGTGTCTTTGATTTTTAGACCCATATTTATCTGGCACGCATACGACCGGGCTCATGATGTCCCGTGGGGAACTGTACTGCCACTCTTGCCATGCCTTTGATTCATAATTTTACATTGATTCATTTTCTCATTTTGGTAGCCCTGATTGGCCAGATATAGCATGAAAGCTCACTTTTGAGGGTCAAGACTGCCCCTATTTGAGACCTCTCTCGTATTAGGGAGCGCTTAGGTTAGTCATCTTATCGATCAATCTCTTGCCCCTGCACTTGGCCGAGCAGAGAAGAGAAAAGGCCTTCGTGCATACCCAAAGTATGGCCAAAGCAGCAACGGTGTGCCTTAGAGAGATAGGCCATGGCTCGCCGTGTAGTGTGTGAAAAATCTATACTGAAAGGTCACCCTCAATAATTAGGGAAAGAAACTAGACTCCTAACACGGAACTATCACCAGCCTAAGGATGCTGCAGAAGCAACTCGACTTGAACTAACCAAACTTAATGAACTAAAGCCGCTCAAAACATGTTGAGGAAACCACATTATAACCATGCACAGGAGAAATAGAAATGATAGCAATAATAGCATGTTCTTGCACAAAATAAAGATACCTTACGAATCCATGGAACGGAAAAGCGACGTCCTGAAGCAATCTTGATCATCGAGCTTTGATCAGCACGAGCTTTGTATTACTCGCTTGTCAGGGTAAAAGGGAGAGGATAACAAGGACTTGAAGATCCTCTAGATGGAGGAGCGGCAGACACCAAACTGGACGAAGAAGAATAAAAGGAAGAGAGACGAGGGCTAGAACTCCTTCGTTAAGGCACAGAGGCCCTGATAACAAGGAACTGAATCAGAATGAATAGAGACTAACTGAGATCAAGGTGGACTAAAGCCTCGAAAACAACATGAAAAAGGGTAAGAACCCTAAAAGGGTGAGGAAGAAAGAATAGAAAGATGAGGATAAGAATCATCCGACATGGTCGGAGAAGGAGAATGAAAGTCATCCACCAGGGGCAGGGAAGAAGTGACATAATCGCCCGACAAAGTCGGGGAAAAGAAATGGAGACCACCCGACCAAATCGAGGAAGGATCAGAAAGACCACCCGATAAGGTCAGGGAACGAGCATAAGGAACCCCAACAGGGTCGGAGGAAAAGGATGAGAAGTGGAATCCGGATGTACCCGAGGAGGAAAACTAGAGGATGCCCCTGGATCAGGGGAAGAGGAGGACGTAGGCTAGGACCTAGAATGGTGAGGATAGGAGAAGATGGTAGAAACATGGTTAGGTGGTGGAAGGTACACCACCCAAGGATAGGAACTGACCAAGAGAAATGATGAATGGACGGAAGGAGGAGGTGGAGTAAGCCCCCGAATGCACAACTGACGGCCCTTATACTTACGTCGCCGCATCTTCTTGGCAGAAATTGTCTTGTAACGGACCCGCCTGGCGTGGATTTGAACCTTCAGCCTTCTCAATCTGCCATGTCTTCTCAGATAATGGGCCCACCTGGCAAATGGCCTGGCCCGATTATGAATATGCTGCTTTATCGGGGCGGTTGCCCCTAGACACGCATCACTAACCATCGTCAGACACTCCTTAGGATGAGTATCAGAAAGTAGTGGAGTCTTGTCCCTCGGTACTAGTAACATGAGATTCGGCATCTCCCTTCGGCAATCGGGCCTGAAGCACAACTCCCTCACCAGAAGAGTAGGACAAAATTGAGGGAGAGTGATGTGCGGCGTTGACGTGGCCGATTCACCAATAAACCAGGGGAGATTGCATAGCAAGTGCAGGATGCCCCTAGTCAATTTCAAAAATACGGCTAATTGCCCCTTGAACATGGAATTCATCAGGCTCTTGGCGGCCGTATGGGTTAGCATGATCCGATTAGAGAACCCCTCTCGTCCAATAAACTGAACAGCAATCGAGCAAGGAGAAATAACAGCATCGATAATCGAACCTCCGGTGAGCAAAGAGATTGCCACCGGCCTCGCTCGAGAAGAAACTGGCACTAGTGCTAAGGAGCTTATCTTGGCAACCGTCGGGGGAAGGGCAGACTGATCATCCCCAAAATAGCCAGTGGCCAGAATCCGTTCCGGCATGCGGCAAATGAAATCTTGAAGCTTGTAATGCACGATCAAAGTCTGGCTCGGCTTATCATCTCCCTGGGGACTAAACCCAAGGGGCACCAAAGGTAATGAACACCCACTCCATGGGGTGGAAATAGGTGGAGAAACGGGTGGAGAAGGCTTGGAAGGTGTGGGTAAGGGCAACGCGAGCGGCGGAGGGATAACGGCGATGATAGGCTCAGGTGGAGGCAAATGCAAAGGTGGAGGTGTAGAAGAGGGTAAAGGTGAAGATGGAGGTGTGGAAGAGGGTAAAGGTGAAGATGGAGGTGTGGTAAGAGATGAAGGCAAAGGTAGAGGCGTAGGCGTAGGGGTAGCTTGCTCTGGCTCAGACGATGATGGTGAAGGGAGTAGCATCGGCAGTGGAGATGGTGGTGGTAAGATGGGGGTCTTTGCGAGGGAAGGTGATGAAGGTAATGGTGACGACGATGAGGGTAATAGGGGTGGCGATGGTGGAGAGGGTGAAAGTGGTGATGGAGATGGAGATGATGGTGATAGCAATGGAGGTGGTGAGTATGGTGATGAAGGCGATGAGGGAAATGGACATGGAGGTAGAGGGGGTGATGTGGCCAATGGAGCGGAGGAAGTGGCTGGTTGTGGTGCTCTTCGGCGTATCGACACGATGCGTCGAGCGGCTCTAGGAGTAGGAGTGGTGGAAGAAATAGGAGTAGAAGGAGGGGAGGCACTCACCTGAGTAGATGCTTGAGCAGGTGTATGAGATGGGATAGGAGTAGGGGTAAGGGAAGGTAATAGGGTAGGTGAGGTAGCAGATGGAGCGGATGCTTCATTAATCAAAGAACCACAGGGGTGCCCCTGGTCTTGAAACGGAGACGGCTGCCTGGGCGACGCTTGTTGCTGCTGCTGCTTGCGGAGATTTAGAACAATCTTATGCATGGCGGCCCAATCGATCATCTTCTTATCCTCCAGACCATGAATAAATTCTCGGAATTCGGGGCAATCCTCGACCAAGTGCCCTTGTTGATGATGAAACTCGCAAAAATAGAGCAAATTTCCAACTACGGATTGACAAGGCATAATCGGAGGGAGTTGGAATGTGTGAGTGACCATCAAGGCCCTGAAAATATCCGTAAAGGATTCTGGCAACGGAGGGTGAGGAGCCCGCTTCGGGCAAGGTGGATGCCAAGAGGTATGGGAAGGCGCTGGAGATGGCTACAGAGGTTGTGTAGGCAAAAGCGCACGACCACTAGTGGAATGATCCGGCGGAGGCATGCGTGGAGTGGAACGGGAGGTAGGAAGTATGTAGACGGCATCCACATGCTCGGAGTGTGGTGTCTCCTTGACCGGGGTTAGAGGTTCACGCGGGTGTGAAGAAGCGGAAGGCTGACTCGTGGAGGCTTGATATGTGGAAGAGTATGTGGAGGTATATGGGTGTGCGGGAGCGGAAGGACTCGTGGAAGGATATGTGGTGGAGGGATGACTCGTGGAAGGATATGTGGGAGATGATAGATAGGAGGCGTACGTGGGCGTAGAAGGTGAAGGGGACTCGGGGTCAAGAGGACTTAGGAGTTGTTGGCAGATGAAGTGGGCTCGGCTATAAAGCTATTGCCAGGAAGTGATATCATTCAAGGCTAAGATAAGGTGGTACTCGGGCGTTGCATTAGAGATGAGCATTTTGATTTGCTCTCCCTCCGGAATATGCCTCGGGACATGAGCGGCCAAACGACGCCAACGGTCGGCAAAAGTTGAGAATTCCTCGTTGGGCTTCATCTTCTCATGGGCCAGATCAACTATGGAGTACCTAGGCCCCACCTGGTCTTGAAAATGCTGAAGAAATTTCTCTTGAACGGCTTGGAAATTCACCACTTGATCTCGCGGCAATGCAAATCCCCAATCTCGAACCGAGCCTTCTAAGGGCAGACCAAATAGATAAGCCATTAAACAATGGTCATGTCAGAATTGGGCCGACTCATAAAGGAACTCCTTCAAATGCACGTAGGGGTCACCGACTCCACCATAGCGATGATATGTCGGAATCTGCGAATGTGGCGGAAGTTGAAGACCTTGGAATGCAAATGGGACACTCAGAGAAGTTTGCGGATTGATTCGACGTTGTAGTTCATCAAGCTGGCATTGAGCTTGGGCAATCATCTCCTCACTGGGGAGAGATCGAGAAGGATGCGGGCCAGCTTGAGCAAGAGAGTGTGAATTTCGACCAGGATTATGATAATGGGCCAGATGAGGGGATCTAGACTGAGGAAAAGGAAAGCCCATTCCAGGAGTGGAAGAGTAGGTGGGCCTGGAAGGCTCATGAATATGGAATAAGGATCGATTATGCCAGTAGCAACATAGGGCCCATTAAGAGGGTAAAAGGACCCGTTAAAGGAAGGGGGCCCACTAAGAGTAGAAGAGGGAAGCCCATTGTGAGAATAAGGCCCATTAATATAATGTGATCCATTGAGGGGAGATGGGCCTGCGTGGGAAGAGGAATCCACGCGGGAGTAAGAAGACGGTAAAGAAGAGGAGTAATATACAGGAGAAAACTGGCGCTCCATGAGGGTAAATGGAGACTGAATACAAGAAAGATGGGAAATACAATGTGGGAGGTAAGGACTCGACCCAAACAATGCAAAGAAAAGGAGAAAAGAAACCTAGGACAATGTGACGAGACAAAGGCACACACAGAATGAACTAGCCTAAATAGACCTAATAACAAAACCTATGTGGATAATGGGGATGCAACACAAAACAACACAAACGGGCCTAAAGAAGCCCAAACGAACAATATGGGTGTGAGAGGGCTCAACCAAGATCAAACAAGTTGATATGATCGTTAATTTTCATTTTACCAAGGTTTCGGTGGACCTCTTAATGATTTGATTTAGAATCAATCCCCTCAAGATAGCAAACTTATAGGGAATAAAGTCCAAACTTGGGTTAACCTAGGGTCAACTCTCTCACAACGTATGCAACATGCGAAAGCTATGGGGTGGAAAGGATACAACCGGCCCGGCGTCTGTGTAGGAATCCGTGGCTCACGGGGACTTACGGAGGTCCCGGGTAAGGTCACCTAGTCGGCTCCAAGGAATATGGAGACGAGAGGATCCCCTGCCTAGGTAGGAATGCAACTAAATATGATAATAATGTATGAACCTATGTGCACCGGAGTGCATGCAAAATCTAGCCTAGATCTAGCAAACCATGCTCAAACAAATATGATAAGTATACTAAATATCATGCACACTCAACTAACACACGAGGGAGATCAATAACAGCACCAAATCAACATGAAATGATATGAAATAACAATGAAAGTGAAAGGCTCGGGTGCACTGTAGCAGTAATAAACGGTCTGTGGGCGACCGTTCAGGGAAGTAAACGGTCCTGTGGGAACCGTTCGACGGAAGAGGGTAGGAAAAAAAATAGAACTAACAATTAGACGAAACTTGAGGCATACCTGACCGAACGGTCTGTCGACGGGCCGTTCAAACGATAGGACGGACCGGATAAGACCGTTGACTATCAACAGAAACCACCAATGTAAAGCGTACCTGAGCCAGCAGTATTGGACGGCCTCCAGAAGACCGTGGAACAAATGAATGACCTACGTGAGACCGTTTAATGCAGCAGGTTTGTAGAATGATCACTACTGGTGGGTCAGAACGGCTGCCCCTCGACCGCTCTGGTATGTGGACGGTCCTGCAAAGACCGCAGAATATCAACGCAAACAACCAGTGCAAGGACAGAAACGTACCTGAGCCAGCAGTGCTAAACGTTCTTTATTAGACAGTGAGAAAACGTGGGCGGCCTGCGCAGAGCCGCTGGATGTAGCAGGCTGCCAAGACAGCAGCACTGGGGATGATCACAGAGCGGCCAATTCACAGCCGTTCAGGTAGATGAGCGGCCCTGGGGGAACTGCGTAAACGCCAGAAGACAGAAACAATAGAAGGACCGGAGAGCAACCTGAAACACTCAAAGGAGAAAACTAACCAAACAAAAGAACATGTTAGCAAAACACTACCACGACGGGCACTAGGGGTCCCACCGTGATCGCCAAAAAAGGGGATGTTGACATGTGTTTCCTTTACTCCTTTTTGTATCCTTCTAACCCCTCTTACTATATCAATATAATAATTGAATGGAATGCAATGTAGAAGGGGATAGAGGGATGTGAGTGTGTGATCGCCACCAAGGTGCCAAGTGTAATAAGTACACCATACCTTGGAAAAGAGGGAGAGCACTCGCCTAGTTGTTCAGCGCTGGCAGGGGTAGACGGTCCTGGAGGATCCGCTCCGTGTAGTGGACGGTCACACGACAGACCGCTCAGAGTGCCAAAGTATGAAGCAGGACGAAGGTAGATCTGGCAATATGACGGCTCTAGGACAGCCGGGTGAAGAACTGAACGGCTGGGGATATACCGTCCTGATCTCCGAACGGACGGGATGAGGCCGTGCAGAAATGCCAGACTCTAAACTCGTGGGATTTGATCCTCCACCCCTTCCGGCCGGCCAGAGGGGGTGGGCCTCGTGCTAATATGCTACTGACCTGTAAAACATAATGAAGACCACAAAAGAAAACCCAAATCAGAACTATGAAGTGTAGTAACTAGAAAGAACATAAAAATAAATGAACTAACATGGACTGGGGGATACCTGGGAGGTTTTAAAACCCCTATGGGCGTGGAAAACAACAGGAATGGGTGTGTGTAATGGAATGCAAGAGTGAAAATGTGGGAGAAGAAAACCAAAAGATGAAGCATGCAACTAAGAAAAACACGGTGGGACTATTAGAACAAAGACTCAAAACACCGAGTACTCCCTAAACTGGAGGCTTGTGTGATGCGGGACGGACACGGGAGACGACACTATTAGGTGCCACCCTCGGACTCTAGATGAAGACGCGACCCGCAGCACACACCAGGGAGACACTAAGCCCGACACTACGAGCTCCTAGTGGCAAAATATCGCTAACAGAAGTGGAAGCTCACTCGTCGTCCCAAGCGAGGGAAAGCGCGGACCGTGCGCGGTTAAGGAACCGGCGGAGGTCAAGGGTAGTCCGACTCAACTTCCGGACTCGGATCGAGTCGCGGGACGGGTCACTCTCACTCTCACAGCGGTGACATGGACACACGGGCTAGTACCTACACTCTCGGTAGCGGAAAAAGACCATATACTAGCTAAGCAAATGAACGCCAAGAGGTTCGGACCATTACCTCCACGCACCCGGCATGGCGAAGACAACCCCGGCCGAATCACGGACTCCCGGTTAAACAATATCACAGCAATACAAAGATTTGACCCACTCCACGCAGGGAGGTAAAAGGTCACATGTGGAGCCCGGGAATCACGCAACTCGGGTTGACGGGCAGCATCTTGATGTTGCCCGGTGGTGCCGAACTCCGCGTTTTCGTACTTTCCGAACGGCGGGTTCTGCGGGCCCGCGGGGCCCACGGATGGCGCTGTCCTCCGGATCTATGGGGGTGGGACCCACTGTGATGGGGACCCCTGGTGGCACACCTCCACGGACGGCGGTCGGTCGGGAACACCGATCGGGGGTCGATCGGTCCCGATCTCCAAGCTTTGAAGTTGCTGTCCACGAGCTGAGGTTGCTGTTTTAGCAGCGCGCGCTCCGGAGAAAACAGCCCCTGCGATCAGCCCCGTCGTCAGAATGCGATGAAACTAGTGCCGTTGGAAAGAGGATTCAAAATACTTCAACCTAGGGCCAGTGGAATCTTCTGAACCTCTGCGGACCTGGGCTTTAACTATTTTTCAATCCTCTGTTGCACAGCTCCCGAAATTTCAGATCAGCATATGAGTTTCCTGTAAATGGCCATTGACCGCCTGCTTGCCGTTGGAATCAGGCTTTGAGCTCTTCTTCAAAGTTGTAGGGAATCCAACCAAGAAATTGAGACAAGTTTTGGAATTGGATTTAGAGGTGGTGGGGATTTGATATGATTTTTGGAGTGACTAGTGGTCGGATCTGGGAACAGGTGGATAGAACTGTAGATGGGACTGAGAATGATTTTTAGAAAATATGAAATGGGCGAACCAGAAATTCATAAAAATTGTGGATGAAGGGGTGGATGGAAGGAAACTCCAGTAAAATTTATGGGACTAACAAAAATCCGAAGACGGACCTAAGACATGAAACACAGGGCGGATATGAATCTGGACAGAACTCTGGCAGAACTGAAATGGATGGGTGGATGAAAATCAAAAATCATGAAACGGGATCTGAATGACAAACCAAAATTTATGGAATATCCTTGACACCTCTGAAACCTCCAGTAAAATTCCCAGATCTATCTGAGCTGGTGTCTGAGACACAAATTTTGTGGAAGTTGCTGTGGTACTGCGCGGGTAGAACTCCGATGAAGACGATGGCGGTGCGGTGGCGGCTCGTGACGGCGGCGGCGGCGACCGGAACTGATAGGGTGGAGTCTCACCACCAGAAGGAAGCCTTCACAGCTTCAAGGGGAGAGGGAGGGGCGGCCTAAGCCTTGCTCAAGTGATTTTCTTCCAATTCAAATGCATTAATTCTACTAAAATGGAAAATACAAGCTTAAATAGGTTACATCTCACATCCATCCACAACCATTGGATCTAGGGGATGGGAATGGAGGGTTGGGATGGAGTGTGACACACACACACAAAATAATATTAAAAAAACAAAGGGGGGGGGGCCCTTGGACCAAGGAGAGAGGGTGGACTAGTTGGTGGGGGTAGGTGGCCTCCCATGTGGATTTTTCTAGTCCATTGTCCCCCATGTGTCCAATTCCCATTCAAACTTCTAGATGCTCCCATGTGGCATGTTGACTGGCCCCACGTGGGACCCTAGGCTGAGGTGGCCCAATGGGGTGGGGCCTGTGGGGCCCACGGGGTCCGAATTGCACATAGGCCCTTATTACAATCAAAATGGCAAACCGAATGCAAAGAAATAAACACAAATTGCACACACATAAAGTCTAACTAAATATAATAAATGGGGAGGCTCAAGGCGGAGTCTCCAGGCTGTCTCTGAGCCAGATGGACGCCGAGGTGGCTCGTGTCGTACTCCACGTGCGGTACCGGTGGCTCGGTGTATCGTGCCGATCAACTGCTCGGGTGTCCGCACCAATTCTCCCCGGGTGGGAGAAACTCGACCCTGTCGAGTAAGGGTCTGCATCGCTCCTGTATCGCTCCAAAAGGTCTGGATCAATCCGCTGCAACTCGCCATGTGTGATCCATGTGTCCTCAGTAGCGGGCCGTCCTCTTCATCGCACTAGGTAGCGTGGGTAAGATCCACTCCTGGTAACTGTCACTTGCTCGTCCAGTATACGATCTATTTGCTCACGCTGCCGTGAAAAAGGGGCTGGAGGTGGAAGTGGACACTCAGGTGTGGGATCACTCTCAAGGGGAGGAGATGGCTCAAAAGGCTCACTAGGGATCACCGTTGGGTCCCTATATGCAACAAGATCCGATACATTGAAGGTAGAGCTTATACCATATTCCTCAGGCAAGTCCACAATGTACGCATTGGATCCAACGCGTTTCAACACTCTGAATGGACCGGCTCCGCGAGCTTGCAACTTCTTAACGGTTCCAGAGGGAAACCGTTCAGGTCTTACCCTGATCATGACATATTCACCCTCTTGGAACTCTCGGTGGTGTCGATGGGCATCGGCTAGCTCTTTGTAACGTGCATTGCTGGCCTCACTCATGCAGACTCCTAACATGCCTAGCACTAGACTCGGCAGACTCACTATGCACTCCTAAAATGCTTAGCAAAATAAAAACACACGGATGCACACACAACCCTAAACAACCCTACAGCTAGTCCGACCCAATCATATGCAAGGTGGTCCAGGACATCCGAATGTGTGCCATGCATACCCTAGGAGTGACCGAGGGTCGGTACAATCATAAGACGGTCCTTTGGATTTGGGAGGTTTGGGTGGGACTGGAGGGTAGGGTGTCTCTCGCCCGTGAACGGACTCGGTGGGTGCCGATGGCCCGGTCCATGGGGAAGGGGTAAAATGGTGACCTCCCATAAAGAAGTGGAATGGAGATTGTGGACCAAGGGGCCCACTAAGAAAGGGATCGAAGGGATCAAAGAATGTGTGACCCCTCGATATGGATTCCCTCATCTCAAGATCCCATGTGTGGAATTCTAGAAGGTGTTGATGGTCACCTTCATCCATCGACGTAGATGGGACTGTGTATAGCAGATAGGGCTCCTCCCTCGGGATAAAAGAAGTGAAGTCAGGCTCGGCCGGTAAGGGGAGGAGTAAAAGAACCTCCATGGTGATATGGCACACAGTGTACACGGAGGTGATAGACCCTAAGGATGGATGTGTGAAGCTACGACCTATAGGTTGGTCAAAGCCTGGAGCCAACAAGTGCATAAAAGTTAGTTGCCGGTCTAACCCTTTAAGAAGGTCATCCAATGTATCCACACGGTGACTAGACCGGAAAGTGGTGTGAAATGAATGGATTGGCACCAGAGGTAGGATAGGGTCCATAGATGGGAGGGGAGATGGGACCAAACCTATCTTAAGCCAGCTAAAGAGTGGCTCGGCTATGAGTAGCTTTCCCGTTAGAAACACAGGTAGCTCTTGCTGAGAAGGCTCCAAATAAAGATCGGAGAGTGAGGCTTCTCCAACCCTTTTGTCCCATAGAGCTCGAGATGTCCGAGTGGGACACTGTCCTGCAAAGTGGCCGAATCCCAGGCAGTCATAACACTGCTATCGTGAACCACTACGCTCCTTGATAAATGCGTCCTTACCCTTATCCTCCTGACGGACAGGGGGTATAGGCAAAGGGGCTCTCATGGGTGGGGAACGAGGATCCACTATGATGGGGAGGGGACCGTGGGATGGAACCATAGATGGCACCGGATTGGGACTACCGGCTGTTACCTCCTTAGGTTCGTGTTTGGTTCCTCCCTGGCTAGGAGGTAGGCAAGGGGGAAGCATGGACTCGATATAAGCACACTTCCTATCCACTTTATCCAAAATGAGTTGGAAGAGTTCGGCAATGGTGGGGTTTGGAGTAGAAGTAATGTAGTGGACTCTCCCATATGAACTCGGCTTAGTCGTGGACCTAGGCTCTTCTACATGCACGGCGCGTTGCCTCCGATTATGGCCCACTTGGGTGGATGTGATTGGGTGGGGTCGGTTGGAGGTGACCGGGCCGGGTAGGTAGACCTTCCTAAGTTCGTCCTTCATCTCATGCCACGACTCGATGGGCCTTTGCCTCCTAACCTCTCTCATGCGCTCAATGCTCTCCCATTTCCAGGCGACTTTGTGGACAAGCCTCTCTCGGGCAAAACTAACTTGCATGGCATCGGACATGGTGTAACATTCAAAATATTTGTCCATCGCGGCGTCCCAATTGAGGTAGTCGCCCGGATCATTAGAGCCATAAAAATCAGAGGCTTCGGGCCTACGGAAGGGGAGAGGATGGTTGCCAAGCCCATGGGTGGACCAACGGCCATATTGCCCGGGTGATGGGGATTCCATGTGAAATTGGGGGGGGACTACATGTTGGACATGCCGACACTTGGACGCGACACTAGACCGGTTATGCAAGGTTGGAATGCACTAACTAATGCAAACACCGACTAATGCACCTAGACCTAAACTAATATCCGGTACGTGGCGGAGTTAATCGATCCGAAGATCACTCTCGCAAGTGTGCGGTCTTCCCGATAGGCGTAACCTAACGTTCGGACAACACCTTTTAAGATACCGAATAAAGGGTGCAAATGCAATTTAAAACACACTTTTTTTTGTTTTGAAAATAATGATGGTCCTAGACTCGACTTAGACCATGATGCATGCAAGACATATGCAAAGACTACCCTAGACTCGACTTGCTCTGATACCAAACTGATGCGGGACGGACACGGGAGACGACACTATTAGGTGCCACCCTCAGACTCTAGATGAAGACGCGACCAGCAGCACACACCAGGGAGACACTAAGCCCGACACTACGAGCTCCTAGTGGTAAAATGTCGCTAACAGAAGTGGAAGCTCACTCGTCGTCCCAAGCGAGGGAAAGCACGGACCGTGCGCGGTTAAGGAACCGGCGGAGGTCAAGGGTAGTCCGACTCAACTTCCGGACTCGGATCGAGTCGCGGGACGGGTCACTCTCACTCTCACAGCGGTGACATGGACACATGGGCTAGTACCTACACTCTCGGCAGCGGCAAAAGACCGTATACTAGCTAAGCAAATGAACGCCAAGAGGTTCGGACCATTACCTCCACGCACCCGGCATGGCGAAGATAACCCCGGCCGAATCACGGACTCCCGGTTAAACAATATCACAGCAATACAAAGATTTGACCCACTCCACGCAGGGAGGTAAAAGGTCACATGTGGAGCCCGGGAATCACGCAACTCGGGTTGACGGGCAGCATCTTGATGTTGCCCGGCGGTGCCGAACTCCGCGTTTTCGTACTTTCTGAACGGCGGGTTCTGCGGGCCCGCGGGGCTCACGGATGGCGCTGTCCTCCGGATCTATGGGGGTGGGACCCACTATGATGGGGACCCCTGGTGGCGCACCTCCACGGACGGCGGTCGGCCGGGAACACCGATCGGGGGTCGATCGGTCCCGATCTCCAAGCTTTGAAGTTGCTGTCCACAAGCTGAGGTTGCTGTTTTAGCAGCGCGCGGTCCGGAGAAAATAGCCGCTGCGATCAGCCCCGTCGTCGGAATGCGATGAAACCAGCGCCGTTGGAAAGAGGATTCAAAATCCTTCAATCTAGGGCCAGTGAAATCTTCTGAACCTCTGCGGACCTTGGCTTTAACTATTTTTCAATCCTCTATTGCACAGCTCCCGAAATATCAGATCAGCATATGAGTTTCTTGTAAATGGCCGTTGACCGCCTGCTTGCCGTTGGAATCAGGCTTCGAGCTCTTCTTCAACGTTCTAGGGAATCAAACCAAAAAATTGAGACAAGTTTTGGAATTGGATTTGGAGGTGGTGGCGATTTGATATGATTTTTGGAGTGAGTGGTGGTCGGATCTGGGAACAGGTGGATAGAACTGTAGATGGGACTGAGAACGATTTTTAGAAAATACGAAATGGGCGAACCAGAAATTTATAAAAATTGTGGATGAAGGGGTGGATGGAAGGAAACTCCAGTAAAATTTAAGGGACTAACAAAAATCAGAAGATGGACCTAAGACATGAAACACAGGGCGGATATGAATCTGGACAGAACTCTGGCAGAACTGAAATGGAAGGGTGGACGAAAATCAAAAATTATGAAACGGGATCTGAATGACAAACCAAAATTTATGGGATATCCTTGACACCTCTGGAACCTCCAGTAAAATTCCCAGATCTATCTGACTCGTGTCTGAGACACAAATTTCATGGAAGTTGCTGTGGTACTGCGCGGGCAGAACTCCGATGAAGACGATGGCGGTGCGGTGGCGGCTCGTGGCGGCGGCGGCGGCGACCGGAACTGATAGGGTGGAGTCTCACCACCAGAAGGAAGCCTTCACAGCTTCAAGGGGAGAGGGAGGGGCGGCCTAAGCCTTGCTCAAGGGATTTTCTTCCAATTCAAATGCATTAATTCTACTAAAATGGAAAATACAAGCTTAAATAGGTTACATCTCACATCCATCCACAACCATTGGATCTAGGGGATGGGAATGGAGGGTTGGGATGGAGTGTAACACACACACACAAAATAATATAAAAAAAACAAAGGGGGGGGGTGGCCCTTGGACCAAGGAGAGAGGGTGGACTAGTTGGTGGGGGTAGGTGGCCTCCCATGTGGACTTTTCTAGTCCATTGTCCCCCATGTGTCCAATTCCCATTCAAACTTTTAGATGCTCCCATGTGGCATGTTGACTGACCCCATGTGGGACCCTAGGCTGAGGTGGCCCAATGGGGTGGGGCCTGTGGGGCCCACGAGGTCCGAATTGCACATAGGCCCTTATTACAATCAAAATGGCAAACCGAATGCAAAGAAATAAACACAAATTGCACACACATAAAGTCTAACTAAATATAATAAATGGGGAGGCTCAAGGCGGAGTCTCCAGGCTGTCTCCGAGCCAGATGGACGCCGAGGTGGCTCGTGTCGTACTCCGCGTGCGGTACCGGTGGCTCGGCGTATCGTGCCGATCAACTGCTCGGGTGTCCGCACCATTGTGTGGACATGGAAAGCCTCCCTCCCTGACTGTAGGTCGCTCTAGAATTTGGCAGAGCTTCACCGTGACCTTAAAATCTCCCCCTTTTTTAAAGCTTGCCCTTAAGGGTCTATTTATAGAGCCTAAAAGCCAACCTCGAAACTAGGGTTTCCAATAAAAATCAGCTCGAGATATCAAAAGAAAATCCGTAGATAATAGAATTATCTTCCAACCAGTTCAAACGGCACCCCATTTGGTGGAGTATCCGCGGAGAAATGGGTAGAAGAAGTTGAGGATAAAATCACAGATAGAGAGAGAAAAACCCTTAAATCCTTCAGCAATCGGACCATTGCGCGCTCACGCGATAGACCGCCCGGTCCATTGCGCTGCCTGTTAACAGACCGTCCAATGTTGTCTGTGGAAATTAAGTAAATAAGCGATATTATCAAAATATCCATCGAACTAGCCGATCATTTCGCCGTTGGACTCTCATGGATTAAACGGTCTACTTCAGACCACTCAATTCATGGCGCGGTCCAACACGAACCGTTCTAGGCCTGTCGGTGATAAATCCAAATAGAATTGATAAATAGATAATTATCTGAAAATTTAATGACATAGGACTCTGGGAACTGGACGGCCATATTCATACCGTTCAATAACATTGGACGGCTACAAACGGACCGTTCAAAAGCTTGTCGATGGAAATTCAGAAAATCACCGTAATATCTAATAAATAGATAAACGGTTCAACATCAACCGCTCAATTACTGAACTGCCAAGCGATAGACCGCGCAAAGGCTGGACGCTTGAAATTTGATAAAATGTGATAAATTAAGCAAAATCAAGACCCATTAAGCCCTGAATTGAAGCAGATCGAGTCAGGGAGGGAGGTACCCATAAAATAGGCCCAATAAGCTGCCTGGAAATAGCCCGATGAGCAACGGACAACTCGAGGCATCAATAAATGGTGGTAAGAGAAATGGCTCAACTTATCGACAAAAAACGGGTGTCAACACTAGGTTCATGGATGGATTGAGGCAAGTTTTTGTCAAGCAACTAGGCCCACAAAATATCCGAACTTATTCGAAGATGGTGCATAGGGCGCATCTATGCGAAAGAACCCTTGAAAAGGTCAAAAAATTCAAGGGAAAAGATGAGGAGCCAAGGCGAAAACTTGATAGGTGAGAGGAGAAGGGAGATAAATTTAGCATCACGAGAACTCATAACTCTCGAGATAACAATAAGAGACCATACAATGGAAATAGCAAAGGGAAAAGATAAAAGGATAAAGGAAGAAGAAAAGCAAGTCATGGAGGCTTGCAAATTTTGTGAGAAGTTTGGACACTCTGTCGAAGAGTGCTGGAAGTGCCTCAGCGCATGCTTGCGTTGTGGCAGCCGAGAACACACTCATAAAGGAACAACCCTCGAAGAATAATGGAGGACATAGGTGACAAGGTCATCTCAGTGCTTTCATGGGTGATGAACTTACAAGGGATGGTAACGTGGTTGAAGGTAATATCCTAATCTATTCGCATTCGGCTTTTCCAATTCCTCGAGCTGTTTAACTGTAAGTAAACACACCTCCACAATCCCATTCAATGAATTTGGAGACAAAATTCTTTTTAAGTGGGGGAGGGTGTAGCACCCTTGGTAATTTTTTGGAATTGTTAGAAATTAAAATGGGTTTAATTATGCATTTAATGGGCTTAAAGACCTAAATGGACTAATTAATAGATTAATAGGTTAAAGCCTTTGATAAATAGGCCCAACTATTTATTAAATGGTTAAGCCCACTTAAATTGAATCATAAGACCTGATTCTAAGCCTTTTGGCCCAAGCCCAAACCCTAGAGATGTAATAGGAGTTAATTCCCTAATTAAAATAGATAAATAAGGAAACTAGGAGATAATTAGAAGTGGAATTTGAATTAAACTTAATTTTTGGAGAGAGAAACAGGTCGCGGTCAATCGCGCGATCGCGTTATGATGATAGCGGTCCTCTCTCAACCGCGACTAAGTTCTGAAAATGGAAAGTGATAAATACGGGAAAAATCAGATTTCTATCCACCCAATCGTCACGATTCGATGTGATCTAGCAAGGAAACCTATCTAGAACTCTTTGGGGATCGAATTGATAGCCAATAGGATCCTAATTTCGATCGAAACCCTGGCCCTAGGTTGTTCTCTATAAATAGAACCCAGATTTGACCTACGCAAACCTTGATTTTTGGATCACGTGGATCAAAGGTATAGTATCGTCATCTTAAGTTATTCCTTTAGAATTTTATGTTCCCTTTAGTGTCTTCTAACTCCCTTCCAAATTTCGTGTTAGGAGATCAAGTGGTCAAAGAGTTAGAACAGACAGAAGTTGCTAGTTCCACGTAGGACGTGCAAGAACGGGAGCCTTTTTCCGACGAGAAATTCTAAGTCTAGGAGCAATCCCAGAGGTAGGTTGTCTCGTGATTGGCATAAACATTGTGTTAGGAACAAAATCCCTCTCCTATCTCTCGATTTCATCCTTTCTACACTGAGTATTTTCAGTTTTTCTATGACTACGTAATATGGTTCTGTTTTCGTGCTGTCCATGTAATGTTAATGCAAAAGATAAGAACTTTGGTCGAAATCATGTCTTCTCATGCATTAGTTACATGCTATCATGTTTCCTCTTTTAGTTTTATATAGTTGGTCTCATTATTTGCCGTAGAAATAGGCTCTGCAACTCGGGATTTGCTTCTGTCTAGCGACGGACAGATAACGGTCCTACAGAGACCACGACTTTCAAGTAGCGGTCGCCCGACTAACCGCAACCTCAGAAGATGGTCATGGGAGAACCGCGATCTGACCTCTGTGTACCCCGACCATAGATCAGATCAATCTTCACGTGTTACGATTATATATAGTAGTATCTGCACCGTATTTCATGCTATTTATGTTACCTGTTATACCATGTGTTTAAATGAGTTGTTGTTTTATCCATATCATGAGTTAAAAGGTTAGTTTCAACATATGCTATTTTCATAAATAGACCTATAGTTTTGTACTTAAGATATTTTTACTTTTGATGAACGTCTTACACTTTGATCTCTATTTTGACATGTTTCCTTCTCATCTTATTTCTGGTTCCATTACTTGCACATAGCCCGAACTCCGGTACGTTTGCTATTAGTCACTTGCACTTGATAGGAACACTCTCTTGAACTTGAGCACCTCTCCGTCAAAAATTCCTTCTGCTGGACTAGGTTATCATGTTTCAAGGCCTCCGTAAGTCTCCGCGAGCCTGAGATTCCCCACTAGGACGTCGAGCTAGTTGTACCCTAAAAACCTAAAGTCTAGAAGAGCACTTCGTATTTTCTGCGTTTCTGTGATCTGTCCTGATCGTGGCTCGCAGCCAACCGCATTCTGATGATCACGGGCCAGAAAATAACCGTGTTTTGCTGATCGCAGCTGACCACCCTGACCGCTTTCTTGTTCAGCCCAATTATTGAGTCCACCCTGTAACGCCCTAGATTTTTCGTATATTTTTCGAATCAGGATCCGTGGGTTTCAGATCACTTTTGTGGGTCCCGGATTGAGTTTTACGGTTTGTGCATATTTTTGCCTGTCGAGCCTTCAGAATCCCGTGTAGGGCGAACCGTTACGTTCTCCAACTCTGGGACATTACAGGCACGTTGTGTATTTTTCGAGGATCGTGGGGAATATTTTTTCCTATTTTTTATATTTTTTGGAAATTCTGAATTTTCTATATATATAACCCCCCTCTCTCTCCTCACAACACTCACTCTCTCCCTCTCTCTTCTCTCACACTCTCTCTTTCTCCCCTCTCTTCTCCAGTGGCCGACGGAGCGAGGCGCGGGTGAGGCGAAGGCGACGCGGGTGAGGAGCGGGCGAGGATGGGCAAGAATCGAGGCGATGGAGTCACGGTGAAGCTCGGCCGCGAGTTTGGGGCGCCGCCGCAGTTCGTGCGGCATTTTCTTGGCAGATCGGTGTCCTCGACGCGTGAAATATTCGATGGAGGTAGGGGGACGGATCCTTAACCCCTGTACTTCATTTCCCGTGAGTTTGGTAGCCCGAGGTGAACCGAGAGGGTTTATATTCCCGCGGGGGTTAAAACACGTGATTTTGGGGTGTGAGCCGGATTTCGCATTTTCATTGCATTTTCGGGGTTTGAATGGTTCCTCTCGATGCTAGAGAGGTTGGGGAATGGTTTCCCCTTGTTTCCCCCTTCACATGGGTGTGAACAGGGCGTGGAATGGGATTTTTCACCGTGTTCGTTGTTTCCTGGCTCGGAAGCAGGTAGCGATCGTACCAGAGACCGCTACCTGTAAAGGCAGTCCAATGGGGACCGTTTCCTGGCCCAGTAACTCGGTTCCGGCTTGCGGTCTCGCGATAGGCCGCCACCAGGGGGTAGCGTTCAGAGCATGACCATTTTCTGGCGTTAGTGGCCAGGGGCTGGCCACTACTTCGTCGTCTGGGTCCCCAAGTTGAAGTGGCATTGCGGCTGACCGCCAGCCGATGGTTGCAGTCAGGCCAGGGCCGCCACTTAGGGGTTGCGGTCCGGGAGGTGACCACCCCTTGTTCTGGTGTCCCCGGGAAGGTTGTAGTCCAGAGTGGACCGCAATCTGGGGCTTGCGGTCCAGGGTAGAGCGCCATTTGGTGGTGACGGTCTGGGAGAAGACCGCCACCTAGTTTTTCGTGCTAGTGTGTTTTGTTCGCATTGTTTGGGCCCCGATCTGTCGGGATGAGACCCTATGACCGACCTTTGGCCCCGTAAGTGTCCCGGACACCCTGTGGGGACCGTGACCATGTTTTCGGGTGTCCGGGGGTACCATTTTATCTTGGTTAGCGTGCCCAAAGGTTTTAAGGGTCCTAGTGACCCTTTGTGTTCCGGGCTTTCGTGCTTTCGCTAAATCGAGTCGTTGTGAGTTGGCGTGAGTGCAGAGGGCTTTTCCCGTACATCATTGGCATTTTGATAAGTGTTTTCCAAGTAGGCCGTGAGTTTGGCCATTATACTGCGAGTCCAGTCACCGAGCCTGGGGCTGGAGGTTTCCCGCTTTCCCTTGGATAGGGGATCGACTCGGTGGCTCGTGAGCTGCCTTGGGAATCAAGCTACCGTGGTTTCAGACCTAGGGTATAGGCTAGATCGACGGCGCTGTGCCATCTCATGTTACGGTCTTGACCCGTGTTGCGTGACTCAAGGACCGTTGGGTTTAGTAGGTCTAGTGGACCATCTAGAGTCTGGTGGCCCCGAGCCACCTGTTACTCCGCGTTACTCGCGATGGGTGTGTGCATAGATTTCCATGTTCACGTTAGTGACTCCTCACTAGTCGTAGCCTTCTTACAGCACGCGTATGCTGAGCCACCAGGGAGTGGTGGAGCATCTTACCCGAGAGAGATAGTTTTTAGGCTGGTTACCTTAGGGCCCCTTCGCGCAGCCTGAGTCCGGGCTTGGCGGAAGAACCAGCTAGAGGATCTGACCTAGGGTGCATGGTCTATGTGTGCACATGTGGTTGGGGGTGTCGGACCCGCGCTGACGAGTACAACCCCAGCTAGTCGTTGTTCTATGTTCCTGGTTACTATACGGTGTCTCAGTTTCCGCCTGGGGAGTCGTAGGGAGGCACCTGAGGCTGCAGACTAAGTCATCAGTAGATGCATCCGGCCTTACTTCTGGTGGGCAGGTACTCCCATCACGTGACGTGAGATCCTTGTGACTCAAGTTTCTATTTCCCTTCTGCGAGACGTGGTTTTGCATATAGGTTCTGTGTTTTTCCGAGGCAGAGGTCTAGGGTTCCGGTAAGCGTTACCGAGGGTTTTCCCTATACGGTGTTAGGGTCATGACGGCGAGGTCGTGATCGTGTCTACCCAGACCACATGGTCTTGGGTTGGGCTTGTGTCTGTGAGATGGGCCTCTACGACAGTGGTGTCATAATGGTTTTCCTGGCAGTATAGCCAGAGGTTTTTCTATTAGTCTGGTAGTCCCCTGACTGTGAGATCAGGGCGTGTTTTCAAGTACAGTAGGAGTAGCTGTAGAGCCGAGATTTTACCGACCATTGTGTTTCCTGTTCCTGCTGTTGTTGCTACTTTCTGCTACTGCCATTGTTTACGGTTGGGGTTCCATGGGACCCCTACTGAGCTAGTGATAGAAGGCTCAGCCCTGCTTTTCAGGTGTGACGGTTCTTCCTCGAGGTTCAAGGGTGCTACGCGGAGGTTCGTAGTTGCCAGCTTGCCGGGCCGAGTGTTCACTCGGTGTTGGGTACACTTCTCTTCCTTAGATTGTACTTTAGTTGGACTGGACTCTATAGTTGTTTATTTATTTCTGTTAATTGTTGAATTATCCTACTTTATTTTCTATTTCTATGTACTCCACCTACACCTTTTAGCACTTCCGAGCCCCCCGGCTCGTGGGCGGCGGGGCAGGATTCGAATAGTATCGGGTCCTTCCTGGTATCTGGATCTTGGGTCGTTGCAGATGGTATCAGAGCAGTGGTTGTGGACGTACATGAGAATTCAAGATATCGCAGTGATCAGAGTCCGTAAGGTCCTGTACAGTTGGCAGTTGGCATAGGGTTTTGTGCATGTTTTCCACTTGGTTTCTCGCGTGAGAGCTTGAGTGCGATGAGTTGGCACTGTGTTGGTGATTACTGTCTCGTTGGAGTGCCAGTGTGGGGACCAAGGGATGTGATAGAGAGATTTCTTCTTGATGGGTGGTGGCCCTGGTGGTGCAGCGTTGGGTAGAGGTTGTCGGCAGGTGCGGATCTGCGGTGCTACGTTCAAGGTTTTGCGACGGGGTCAGGTGGCTGGCGAGGATTGCTCATGATTAAGTGGCTGTGAGCGTACTCTGAGGGAGCTGTTATTAGTTTTGGCCACCCTAGCTTGCAGTTTAGCTAGCCCTTGAAGTGTTAAGATTGTGGTTTAAGGTGGCAGAGCGGGTGCTCTGGTCGAGAATTGTGCTCAGGCAAGCGAAGGATCTTCTGTTGAGCTACTGATTGTCGAGCTGATGTTCTTGTCTTGCTCTGTGGCGTCAGAAATGATGTGCTAGTCCCGGTTATTTTCATGGATTTTGAGACAGGATTGGGCAAAGATGTCCCAGTAAGTTCTTGCTCCTATGCTTCTGCATGTGAATGGTTATGTTCACCCTGGATTTGGTTCGAGATGTGAAGGTTCTGCGGTGAGTTCGGGACTCGAGGATGAGTGTTAGCGGTTGCCAATTATGGCTCGTGTTGCAACTCTTGGCGTGGCGTGTGCAGTTCGAGGAATTGCGGCGATGATGCATTGAGAGATGCTGCGAGTGCGATCCAACGAGGCACTTGACGAGTGTGTCGAAAGAGATAACCTGACGGAAGTGATGGTTTTCTTGGTGCTCGAAGGTGTGGTTCCCAGCATGCCTGAGGTTTAAGGTCAGGTCAAGCGTAGAATTTTACTCCCGATTTATCGGAGGTATACCGGTTTCTCTTTGGTTGAAGAGATCGCATTCTATCAAGGTTCGTCGTCTTGCATCGTGTGTCCGGATTGGTTGACTTCCTCGTGTGTGCCATGAAGTCTGTGCGAGACAAGTCCTGTGTTTTGGCAAGGTGGTTGCCTGTGAGAAGTCATGGCCATTTCCCTTGTTGTGTAAGGGTGTTGGCATTTTTTCGGAAGGATATGTGCCAATTGGGCAGTGCTTGTGAAGACTCGTGACTGGTCTTGAGAATTGGAGCCTACGGAGTTGCAGAGGATTGCCAGATTAAGAGAGAGAGTATATGCTTGGGGTTTGAGGTAATGGTGCTTTTCCTCACCCTATTTTCCCGGAGCTAGCCAGTCGAGTTGAGGATTGTCGGGATGGAGGATCTTGAGTTGTTGTTATGGTCGTTGCACGCGTGGATCAGAGTGCGCAGCGGAAGCTAGGTGGGCCCATAACCCACAAGTCCAAGATAGTAGCGTTGGTTTCTACGAGCAGATTTCCTGAGGATTTGTGAACATCGGAGGATTGGTTCCTCGATGTAAGATTGTCTCTGGCTGTGTGAGCCGTGTTGGTTGTTGTGCCGTTGCTTGAGATATTGTGGTTTGTGGCACTGGCAGGTGGAGAGTTAGAGAAATGTGTCGGCAAGTGTGCTATATGAATACCATGTTCGTGCGTGGGAAGCCGTGTCAGGCATTGGGGTTAGACTCGGATAGGGTTGTTGAGATATAGCCTGATGGAGGCCGAGGATGTGATGGTCTGAGTCGGTGGCTTGGTACTCGACTTGTGTTGAAAGCTGTGTCCTCAGATGAGGTTGTGTTTTAGAGAAGCGATCTCTAAGAAATCATGGGTCCCAGTTGGTGATCGTGAGTGGCTAGTAAGGTTGACCGAGTGGTCGACCATGATAAGATGTGTATTGTCTGGGGATCCGTGTGCATTGGTCGTGGGGCTATTGACCAGGATGCTGTGATGGCAGGTGGCACTTCCCTATTCTAGAGACGTGCGCCATGGATTGTTCGAGTGTTGTCCCGTGGCTCTATGGTAAGAGCGGAACCGGGCTTGATAGGCGTCCATTAGAAGTAATTGAGATGAGATAGAATTTTATGAAATAGTGCGATGGATGATGCCGACGTATGGAGGTCTTTTAGAGAGACGTTATCATTGGATGGTGAACCTTGGTCTTGTGAGCAGCATGGGAGGATTTCCCTGTAAGTCTGAGTCGAGTGAGGTGAGGACCGAAGATTCTGGAATCTTGTCATTTGGTTTTGCCATACTCCCCTGAGAGGGTAGAGTTGGCATGCGGATCGGTCTGGACGTGGTGTCTTAGTGAGGATCGGCTCGAGATGTAGTGCTGGTCTGTGGAAGAGTCAATGGATGGCCTGTTGAGATTTGGAATGTGTTCGTGAGATCTAGTGAAGGACCAGGAAAGAAGGAAGAAGCTGAGTGAGTCTAGGTTTTCCGTTGGCGAATGTCTGGTGACCGGTGATTGGTCTTTCATAGACAGAAGATGCTGACCGATGTGGCTCGAAAATGGTGAGGACCGTATGCCAGCGAGGCCTTGGGTGGTCGATTATGAGATCTGCCTTTTTCCCGAATTGTATCTAGGAATTGTGAAAGTTTGTCTTCTAGAAGAGCAGGTCCTGTGCTATTATGGGACTTTCTGCTTGCCAGGTGTGAGATGGTTCCTGGCGTGGAGCCGACAGTTATGCGGTAGTCGGTTAGAATGACTGCGTGAGCTGGTCGAAGCTCAGTGATGGTTGCCCCTGGTGCAGGGCATGAGATTGTCAGCGGGTGTGTGGTTCTGATCAGTTGTTGATTCTCGTAACGAGGAGTGCATTTCCTTGGTAAGCGAGATGGTGGCAACGATGCTGTGGTTGGAATCCTGATGTGACTCAGGTGACGCCATACTTGTTTCCTTCTGTGATATGCTGCTCTGAGGATCGATGTGTGCTGGGTTGTGAGTGAGGCATCGTTCATAATCAAGGTCTGGCCGTGTCCCTCAGGTTTGGTGGTTTCGTGAGAATCGAGGTTTTGGCTGTAGCTCTGGGAGCGTTGCCAGCCGGGTGTGTCGTTCTTCCCCTGGAGATTATGGTTGCCTCAAATTTCAAGGATGAAATTTTTATAAGAGGGGAGGGCTGTAACGCCCTAGATTTTTTGGATATTTTTCGGATCAGGATCCGTGGGTTTCGGATCACTTTTGTGGGTCTCGGATTGAGTTTTACGATTTATGCGTGTTTTTGCCTGTCGAGCCTTCGGAACCCCGTGCAGGGCGAACAGTTGCATTCTCAAACGTCGGGACGTTGCAGGCACGCTGTACATTTTCTGAGGATCGTGGGGACTATTTTCCCCTATTTTCGTATTTTTTGGAAATTCTGGATTTTCTATATATATAACCCCCCTCTCTCTCCTCACAACCCTCACTCTCTCCCTCTCTTCTCACGCTCTCTCTTCTGCCCTCTCTCCGGCGGCCGACGGAGCGAGGCGGGCGTGAGGCGGAGGCGACGCGGGGGAGGAGCGGGCGAGGATGGGCGAGGATCGAGGCAGTGGAGGCGCGACGAAGCTTGGCCGTGAGTTTGGGGCGCCGCGGCGGTTTGTGCGGCATTTTCTTGGCGGATCGACGTCCTCGATGCATGAAATCTTCGGTGGAGGTACGGGGACAGATCCTTAACCACTGTACTTCATTTTCCGTGAGTTTGGTAGCCCGAGGTGAGCAGAGAGGGTTTATATTCCCGCCGGGGTTAAATCATGTGATTTTGGGGTGTGATTTCAAGTTTTGATTATGTTTTGGGGGTTTGAATGGGTCCTCTTGGTGCTAGAGAGATTGGGGAATTGTTTCCCCTTGTTTCTCCATTCACATGGGTGTGAACGGGGTGTGGAATGGGATTTTCCGCCGTGTTCACCGTTTCCGGGCTCGGAAGCAGGTAGCGGTCGTACCAGGGACCGCTACCTGTGAAGGCGGTCCAATGGGGACCATTTCCTGGCCCAGTAAGTCAGTTCCAGCTCGCAGTCTCGTGATAGGCTGCCACCTAGGGGTAGCAGGTCAGTGCATGACCATTTTCTGGCGTTAGGGGCCAGGGGCTGGCCGCTACTTAATCGTCTAGGTCCCCATGTGGTAGCGGCCTTGCGGCTGACCGCCAGCCAATGGTTGTGGTCAGGCTAGGGCCGCCACTTGGGGGTTGCGGTCTAGGAGGTGACTGGCCCTTGTTCAGGTGTCCCTAGTAAGGTTGCGGTCCAGAGTGGAATGCTATCTGGGGCTTGCGGTCCAGGGTAGACCCCCATTCGGTGGTGATGGTCTAGGGGAAGACTGCCACCTAGTTTTTCGTGTTAGTGTGTTCCGTTTGCATTGTTTGGGCTCCGGTCGGTCCGAATGAGAACCTATGACCGACCTTTGGCCCCGTGAGTGTCCCGGACACCCCGTGGGGACCGTGATCATGTTTTTGGGTGTCCGGGGGTACCATTTTACCTTGGTTAGTGTGCCCAAAGGTTTTAAGGGTCCAGGTGACCCTTTGTGTTCCGGGCTTTCGTGCTTTCGCTAAATCGAGTCGCCGTGAGTCGTCGTGAGTGCAGAGGGCCATTCCTGCATGTCATTGGCATTTTGGTAAGTGTTTTCCCAGTAGGCTGTGAGTTTGGCCCTTGGATTGCGAGTCTAGTCATTCAGCCTCGGGCTAGAGGTTTCATGCTTTTCCCTTGGATAGGGGATCGACTCGATGGCTTATAAGCTACCTTGGGAATCATGCTATCGTAGTTTCAGACCTAGGGTTTAGGTTAGATTGACGGCACTGTACCGTCTCATGCTGCGGTCTTGACCCGAGTCGTGTGACTCAAGGACCGTTGGGTTTAGTTGGTCTAGTGGACCATCTAGAGTCTGGTGGCCCCAAGCCACCTGTTACTCCGCATTATTCACGATGGGTGTGTGCATGGCTTTCCGTGTTCACGTTAGTGACTCCCCACTAGTCGTAGTCTTCTTACAGCAGGTGTGTGCTGACCCACCAGGGAGTGGTGGAGCGGCTTGCCCAAGAGAGACAGTTTTTAGGCTAGTTACCGTAGGGCCCCTTCGCGTAGCCTGAGTCCGGGCTTGGCGGAAGAATCAGCTAGAGGATATGACCTAGGGCCCATGGTCTGTGTGTGCACGCGTGGTTGGGGGCGTCGGACCCGCGCTGACGAGCACGACCCCAGCTAGTCCTTGTTCTGTGTTCCTGGTTACTGTACGGTGTCTCAATTTTTGCATGGGGCGTCGTAGGGTGACACCTGAGACTGCGGACTAAGTCGTCAGTTGACGCATCCGGCCGTGCTTCTGGTGGGCAGGTACTCCCGTCACGTGACGTGAGATCCTTGTGACTCGAGTTTTCATTTCCTGTCTGTGAGACGTGGTTTTGTGTATAGGTTCCTTATTTTTCCGAGGCAGAGGTCTAGGGTTCCGGTAAGCGTTACCGAGGGTTTTCTTTAGATGGTGTTAGGGTCACGACGGCGAGGTCCTGATCATGTCTACCTAAATCGCGTGGTCTTAGGTTGGGCCCGTGTCTGTGAGATGGGCCTCTACGACAATGGTGTCGTAATGGTTTTCCTGGCAGTATAGCCAGAGGTTTTCCTGTTAGTCTGGTAGTCCCCCGACTGTGAGATCGGGGCATATTTTCCGGTATAGTAGGAGTAGCTGTAGAGCCGAGGTTTTACCGGCCACCATGTTTACTGTTCCTACTGTTGTTGCTACTTTCTGCTACCGCCGTTGTTTACGGTTGGTGTTCCACGGGACCCCTACTGAGCCAGTGATAGGAGGCTCACCCCTGCTTTTCAGGTGTTGCGGTTCTTCCTCGAGGTTCGAGGGTGCTGCGCGGAGGTTCGTTGTTGCCAGCTCGCTAGGTCGAGTGTTCACTCGGTGTTTTGTACGCTTCTCTGCCTTAGAATGTACTTTAGTTGGACTGGACTCTATAGTTATTTATTTATTTTTATTAATTATTGAATTATCATGCTTTATTTCCTATGTCTATGTACTGCACCCACAACTTTTAGCCCTACCGAGTCCCCCGGCTCGTGGGCGACAGGCCAGGATTCGAATGGTATCGGGTCCTTCCCCGTATCCGGATCTTGGGTCGTTACAGACCCAATTTCAGTGCTGAGTCGACGCACTCATGGTCACGGATTACTACTGAACCGCGTTCTCCTTATCGCGGTCTCATGACAACTGCATTCTATCAAACTTTGTCCAACCCGAGGTCTGACCCAAGGGTTGATGGTGATCTGTTCTCAGACGATTTTTTGGG
Source organism: Amorphophallus konjac (assembly GCA_022559845.1). Taxonomy (NCBI): domain Eukaryota; kingdom Viridiplantae; phylum Streptophyta; class Magnoliopsida; order Alismatales; family Araceae; genus Amorphophallus; species Amorphophallus konjac. The sequence continues at coordinate 308,329,385 of CM040119.1, read as the reverse complement.
GGTCTGGAACCTGAAACTTTATTCATCAAGTTGTTAATGAACTATGTAACTAATAAATATGCCGTTATGCTGCCGAAATACTTCCGTAGCACAATGTCCTTTTAATTCTTTCATTGACCTCCTTTTCAATGGAATCGGTACGTTCATGCCTTGCTTACTATCATCTCAATGAATTATTGACTTTGACTGACTTTATTGATATTTCTCGTTGAAGTAGCTTGATTTATAACTTGAAGGTGCTAGGGCGGGCACGGACGGTGTCCAAGGGCTCCGATCTATCCCCCTCGACATATGGCCTCAAATATACTATTACCCATGGGGTATAATGATTACTAGCGTCGTATTGCACTGTGAGTACTTTTTTTATAACCTGGCGAAATCCACGAGGGCAATTCATGAAATTTACATGCTTGCTTGAACGTACATTCTCGTTACATGACATTCTTGTGCATTGCCTTCTAAGGTCATGAAAGTACATTCTCGTGATATTACATGCTTGATTGAAAGGCCAACTGATATTCTTAGATAATGATCATATATTCTTGCAAATTACATCGTTCTTTACATTCATATCCTGTTGCTTGTTACTATGGTTTTATTCACATGTTTTATCGCACTTTCGTTGTCTTACCTTCTAGAGCTAAAATGTTAATCATGTAAACTTGCCATCATGTTGACACAAAGATACCTACTGGGCAAGTCCGTTCATTCCCTACTTTCTCAAATCTTTTTAGGAAGTTCTAGTGGCTCGGAGTTGGATTATGAAAGTGGTGATTCCGAGAGCGAATGAAGTTTGAGTGAAGCCTAGAAAGTTATGAGTCTTATTGTAATATAGAGTCCTTCACTGTAATAGACGATGAAGTTGATCATGTTATGTAATTTTCTATTTTCTTGAGTCTAGTGAGTCATATGTCAAGTGGGTCAATTGTCAAGTTGTAACTTTGATTTATTTGATCCAGAAATGTAATGACCCGAGATCCGAATACCGGGAAGGCCTGATAACCAAATCTCGAACCGCCACCCACGAGCCCGAAGACTCGGAAGGGTTGAAAGGATGGTGTGGAGATACACAAGAATCTAAAATAATTACAGAATTACACAGTTAATATGATTAAGCAGAAAATAAATAAATTGCATTAATTAAATTACATGGTCATCAATAATAATAGCAGTCTAAAATGTAACAGTAGTCCACAACAAGTATAGTCCAAAGAAAAAGTACAACTACGCGGGACATACCCCGGAACTGGCAACTGGCAACTAACCCTGGGCACCTGAACCACGTGGAGCCTCTGAAGCGCTCCCCTGAAGCCGCGTCTCACCTGAAACACGGAAAACACGCAGGGAATGAGCCTCAAAACACAAGGCTCAGTAGGGATCATCCGATCCCCACCTCGCAAATCGAAAAACTGTGCGGAAAGTGACTACGAACTACGACTACAGCTAGTACTATACACACGGCATGAAAACCGAGGCAACTCGTCAGAAACTGAGAAGAACCCAAGAGTCACTACCACACAAAGACAGAAGTACCAACCCACTAGAAGCAAGGCCGGATGCGTCCACTGACGGCTTAAATCGTGCCTCGGGTGTCCCCCTCGACCCCTGGTGGAACGGGAACACCGTACAAGTAACCACAGAACAAGTGACTAGCTAGGATTGCGCTCATCAGCGCGGGTCCAACCGCGCCCAACCACGTGTGCACACACAGACCATACGTCCTCGGTCTATCCCTCTGACCGGTTTTCCCCTCATCCGGACTATGGCGTCAAACGTGGGGCCTGACGGAAACCTAGTCTAAAAACTGTCTCTCAGGGTAGCCTCGCCACTACTCCCTGGTGGGACCACTCGCGTGTCAGAAGGCTACGACTTGTGGAGGGTCATTGAAGGAGTAGACTCTCTAGTCAACGGAAAACAACGTCTAAATCGGACAAAGTACAAGGGCCGCTCCTTGTACCGACACAGACTCATGATGACACAAGTCAAGAATACCAGCTCCCAGGATCCCACGGCACCCTCACGTGTGGCCCCCACATGATGCCCAGCATCAGTCAGGCCATGGGTCAGCACGTGGATCGAGATCCACTAACCCGGGACTCGAATCGACAAAGCGTAACTCCGGTATAACAGAACACGGGTGGCGATCCATCCTGGAGGCTGCCACGTGTGAAAAACCCTCGAATCTGCAAGGAGCCTTAACGTGCCATAGGCCCAGAGCGCGTTTATGAACGCGCTCTCTTTGCCTAGCGCGTTCAGGCAAGAATGTGCTCGGGGCCCATAGCGCATTAATCATTAACACGCTATGGAAGCTTAGCGCATTCACGAAGGTCGCGCCTGGTCGGGAAGGCGCGTTGTCTACCGACAGGTCGACGGCCACTATTCATCTTCCTTGATGAACGCGGCGTCCAAGGGTAGCGCGATCTCAAGATCACGCCCCTGAACTATAGCGCGATAACAGGCAGAGCTCGATTCGCGGGGTAAACACGGGAAAATAAAAAACCACACCCATTCATCCCCTGGTGAAGGGAAAACAAAAGGGAAATCAATCCCTTAACTCCCAGCATGCTAAAAACCTCAAAAATCTAGCTAGAAACGCATTAAATCGATGAAATCCGGCTCACCCCTCAAACATGGAATTTCCCATCCCGGCATGAAATCACACCCCTCTCAGCTCTCCTCGGCCTAGAAATCACGGGAAGGAAAGGGATGAGCATGGGAATGCCTCCCCCTACCTCAAAGAGGCCCAAAAATGCCTAGATCGCCTTCGTTCTTCAAAAATCGATCGTTTTTCCTCGAGTTTCCCACGAGCCACGCACGCCACCGTGATCACCTCGCCACCGTCGTTGTTGCCATGCCGTCGCCCACCACCGTCTGCAGTCGGAGGGGCACGCCGCGTCGTCGCCGGAAGAGGAGAGAGAAAGAGGGGGCGCCGGTTCTCCAACGGGAAGAAAAGAGAAGGAGAAAGAAGAAAGAAAAAGGAAAAAGGATTAGGGATTTATAGAAAACCCATAAATTCTGAAAAATACCAAAAAATTAAAAATTACATTTTCGTGATCCTCGGAGCGCACCGATCGAAACAGGTACCACCCGTGCCTAGGTGAACGGCCCGGTTCACCCGCTACGGGGTTCCGTAGGTCCTGCCGAAACACACACGTGGGAATCGAAAAACACGCAGGAAAAAGCCGCGGAACACGTTCCGGGCCTCCGAAACTGATCTGAATCGCACGGATCCGAACATAAAAGATGTCTGAAACATAATTTCAGACACAACAGAAGTCGGACTCTCCGAAAAAATAGATCTGGGACCCAAAAAGAAGGATCCGAAGGGTCTAGGATATTACAACCCTCCCCCCTTAAACAAATTTCATCATCGATGTTTTTAAACAAGCTCAGGGGAAAGAAAAAGGATACTTACTCGAACAGGTAAGGGAACTGCTAATGCATCTCGTCCTCACGCTCCCAAGAAGCCTCACCGCCTGAGTGCCACTGCCACACCACCTTAACCATAGGAAAAACCTTGTTCCGCAGGTGTTGCTCTCGTCGATCCTCAATATGAATAGGGAACTCCGGTAGAGACAGATCGGGAGTCACCTCGGGCCACACCGAGTCCTCCAACACATGAGAAACATCGGGCATATACTTCCTCAACATCGAGACATGGAACACATCATGAACTGCTGCAAACTCGGGAGTTAGCTGCAACCGATAAGCAACCTCACCAATGCACTCCACGATGAGAAAAGGACCAACATAGCGGGGACTTAGCTTCCCACGCTGTCCAAATCGCATCACTCCCTTCATGGGAGAGACCCTCAAAAATACACGGTCACCGACCGTAAAACAGAGTGGCTGCCTTCTCCGATCGGCATAACTCTTCTGTCGACTCTGCGCCGCCAACATGTTCTGACGGACCAGATGCACCACATCAATGCACTGCTGCACCAGCTCCGGTCCCGTCACAACACGCTCACCAATCTCTGACCAATCAAGCGGAGTCCGATAGAGTCGCCCATACAACACCTCATAAGGAGCCATTCCAATGCTCGAATGATAGCCGTTGTTGTAGGCAAACTCCACCAATGGTAGATGGTGAATCCAACTCCCTTGCCATTCCAGGCAACATGATCTCAACATATCCTCCAACGTCTGAATGGTCCTCTCCGACTGACCATCTGACTGAGGATGATACGCTGAACTAAATGCTAACTCCGTGCTAAGGGCTCGTTGGAAACTCCTCCAAAATCTAGAAGTGAAATGCGGATCTCAATCTGACACGATGGAAATGGGAATTCCATGCAAAGGAACGATCCGCTCCACATAAAGATGAGCCAACTTGGTCACGCTCCAGCTGACTTTGACCGGTAACAACCGAGCCACTTTCGTCAGCCTATCCACCAACAACCAGATACTGTCCTACCCACTCAGAGTCCTCGGCAATCCCACCACAAAATACGTGGTCACGTGGTCCCATTTCCACGCGGGAACATCCAAGGGCTGAAGAGTACCTCCTGGTCGCTGATGCTCCGCCTTCACCTACTGACAGGTCAGGCATCGGGCTACATACTCGGCAATATATGTCTTCATGCCTGGCCACCAGAACTGCCTCTTCAAGTTTCGATACATCTTTGTCGCACCCAGGTGCACAGTGTACCGACTCCCATGAGCCTCCCGTAACACCGCACGCCTCACCTGCTCCTCGGCTGGGATGTACAGCCTGCCACAGAATCTCACAGCTCCGTCCTTGCCGAAGCCCACATCAGCCAAAGCCAAAATCCGGGGCAACTCAGGGTCTGCACGCTGAGCATCTGTCACCTGACGACGAATCGCGGGCGTGACAGTCAAGCTCTCAAGAACAGCTGACCCCGGCTCCTGGGGAACCTTAAGCCTAAATGACAGAGATGGCACTTGTTCCCAGAGCCTCCACTTCCTCATCATCATGGTGCTGACAACGACCTTTCTACTCAAGGCATCGGCAACAACATTCATCTTGCCCGGCTGATAAGACAGGGTGAAGTCATAATCTTCATATACTCCATCCACCGCCTCTGCCTGAGGTTGAGGTCCTTCTGAGTGAACACATACCTCAAACTCTGATGGTCTGTGAACACCTCGAACTTCTCACCATACAGATAATGCCTCCAAATCTTCAATACAAAGATCACAGCCGCCAACTCAAGGTCATGGGTAGGGTAGTTCTCCTCATGGGCTTCGGCTGCCGAGATGCATAAGCCACCACTCTACCGTGCTGCATCAGCACAGCACCCAACCCAACCCCGGAAGCATCTGTACACACCACAAAACCTCCCGATCCAGAAGGCAACACCAACACTGGTGCCGAGGTGAGCAACCTCCTAAGCTCCATAAGCTCTGCTCACACTCACCAGTCCAGACAAACGGCACATCCTTCCGCGTAAGCCTGGTCATCGGGCTGCAACACTGAGTAAAATCCTGAATGAACCTCCTATAATAGCCTGCAAGCCCCAAGAAACTTCGAATCTCCGTCACGGACCTTGGCCTCGGCCACTGCATCACTGTCTCGACCTTGGCTGGATCCACAGAAATACCATCACCAGAAATCACGTGCCCAAAAAGTGCACCTCGTGAAGCCAAAACTCACACTTGCTGAGCTTAGCATACAACTGGTGATCTCGCAAAGTCTGCAACACAACCCTCAAATGATACGCATGCTCATCTGCAGACCGCGAATAAACAAGGATGTCGTCCACAAACACGACCACGAACTGGTCCAAGTAGGACGGAACACCCTCTGCATCAAATCCATAAACGCTGCGGGGGCATTGGTGAGCCCAAACGGCATCACCGAGAAACTCATAATGCCCATATCTCGAGCTGAACGCAGGTCTTCTCCACATCAGACTCTCGAATCCGCAACTGATAATAATCGGACCGTAAATCAATCCGCGAGAACACTCGAGCAGACTGAAGCTAGTCGAACAAATCATCGATCCGTGGCAACGGATACTTGTTCTTAACGGTCACATCATTTAGCTGCCGGTAGTCAATACACAACCTCAGACTACCATCCTTCTTCTTCACGAACAATACTAGCGCACCCCAAGGGAAAAACTAGGACGAATGTACCCCTTGGCCAGCAACTCCTGCAACTGCACCCTCAACTCTCTCAACTCAGCGGGAGCCATACGGTAAGGAGCCTTCGACAAAGGTCCCGTACCACGTACAATCTCGATCACAAAATCAATCTCCCGCTGGGGAGGCAATCCAGGTAGGTCCTCAGGAAAAATATCAGGAAACTTGCACACCACCAGAATGTCTCCACATCCGGCTCCGACTGGTCCACCGACCACAGAAGCGAGAAAACCCTGACAACCCGCGTCAAGCAAACGACGAGCCCTAATAGCCGAAATAAGAAAGCGGGAAGAGGAAGACCTAATACCTTGGAAATAGAAGGTGGGTCCACGAAGCCGCCGGAAATAAACTCTCTTCGAGCCACAATCCACCAACGCATGATGTGCCTCGAGCCAATCCATGCCCAAAATCACATCAAAGTCCTGAAGTGGCAATGCATAAAGCCTGGCCGACAAACTCCGCCCTTCAACCCACACAGGAACCTCATCAAAACAATACGGAGTGATCATAAAATCACCCGAAGGCAACTCCACTGCCAAATCACAGGACAACTGGGTCACTGGCTCCTCAATACTCACGCGAAATCTCCGAAATAAACGAATGAGACACGCCAGAATCAAACAAAACTCGAGCAGCACAACCCAAAATCCGAACGGTACCTTCCACGAGCTGTGACGCCACTGCCTCTGCCCTGGTCATGTGTGTAATCTGGTCTCAGGATCTATGCCTGCCTCCCACACTCACTGACCTGGGTAGCGGCGGATACTGCCCCTGCTACTGCTGCTGCTGTGGCCTCTACTATTGGGGATACTGCTGCTGCGGAGGAAACTACTGCTGCTGTGGCTGCCTCTGAGGATAGTCACGCACCATATGTCCTGGCTGGTCACACCTGAAACAGATCACCGGCGCCGTACACTGCCTGCCTAGATGTGACTCGCCACACCGGGGACACCCTCCCCGCAATCCACCCACTGATCCCTGACGCTGAAAAGGAACCGACTGTTGTACACTACCCGATGACGCCTGCCTATGATCCTTGCGCTTCTTATAGAAACTCTTCTTGAGAAATATTTTGACCTTGGAGACAAAGAACACAGATCCTGTTGCTGACGCTGCCGGTGTCGGCGCTCCTGAACCACCTGTCGCATGCTAAAAGGCACCCTGCTGCTGGGTAGCCGACTGCTGGCTGTGCCCTGACTGGGACTGCCCATGGCCTCCCGGTCCTTGAACCTTCTGCATATCCAGCTCCAAAGATGCCGCCACATGAGACGCTGTCTCCAAATCAGTAGCAGCGTTGCCATCAAGAGGTGTCTCAGCTCCTGCCTCAGACCCTACACGAACTGCTCCGTCTTCACTCCCTCATGCTCCATGATGTGGGGAGCATAACGGCCTAACTCCATAAACCAAGCTCTGTACTGCAACACTAACATGTCATCCTAAACCAGCTCCAAGAACTGACACAACTTCTGCATACCAACATAGGATGGGCAGAAAGTACGCTCGAAGACCGTAACGAAGTCCTTCCACACTATCTCCTGAAGTGGACGAGACCGAAAGGACGTCTTCCACTCCGAAGACCACCAATCACGAGCCGTACCCTGCAATTGGTTATAGGCCAACATCACCATGTCCTCCTCAGCACAGCGCATGGAACTGAACACTCTCTCCATCTCATCAAGCCATCGCCTGGCCACATCGGGATCTGGCTGGCCCTCATAATTAATAGGGTGGGTGAAACTGCACGAAGTCCCTCACAGCATGACTGGGTCCACCTCTAGCCGACGAGCCCTCACCAGCATCACTGCCAAACTGCTGAGCCATGGCCTGAAACATACTCCGAAAGAAATCTTCGGCCCCCGGAACTCTCGCTGCATCCTCTGCCTGGGTAGTAACTGGTGGCACTCTGCTCTCCTCCTCCTGCCGACCGTCCCTGCTGAGAGCGAGTCCTCCGCCTCGAAGCTATACTCGCCTAATGCAAACAGACAGAAGACACAGAAAACAACGAAATCAATAAAACACACGATGCCCTAAGCCAGTGCCGACTGTACATCATCAATGTGGACTAGTGGACCACTACAACTATTTATGATTCTTATACATATCAACAACCGCGCTCTGATACCAGCTGTAACGACCCGAGATCCGAATACCGGGAAGGCCCGATAACCTGAATCTCGAACCGCCACCCACGAGCCCGAAGACTCGGAAGAGTTGAAAGGATGGTGTGGAGATACACAAGAATCTAAAATAATTGTAGAATTACACAGTTTATATGATTAAGCAGAAATAAATAAATTGCATTAATTAGATTACATGGTCCACAATAATAACAACAGCAGTCTAAAAAGAACAGTAGTCCACAACTAGTACAGTCCAAAGAGAAAAGTACAACTACAGCGGGCATACCCGCCTGGCAACTGGCAACTAACCCTGGGCACCTGAACCACGTGGAGCCTCTAAAGCGCTCCCCTGAAGCCGCGTCTCACCTGAAACACGAAAAACACGCAGGAATGAGCCTCAAAACACAAGGCTCAGTAGGGATCATCCGGTCCCCACCTCGCAAACCGAGAAACTTGCGCGAAAAGTACTCGAGCTACGACTACAGCTAGTACTGAACACACGGCATAAAAACCGAGACAACTCGTCAGAAACTGAGAAGAACCCAAGAGTCGCTACCACACAAAGACAGGAGTACCAACCCACTAGAAGCAAGGCCGGATGCATCCACTGACGGCTTAAACCGCGCCTCGGGTGTCCCCCTCGACCCCTGGTGGAACGGGGACAATGTACAAGTAACCACAGAACAAGTGACTAGCTGGGGTCGCGCTCATCAGCGCGGGTCCAACCACCCCCAACCACGTGTGCACACACAGACCATACGTCCTAGGTCTGGCCCTCTGACCGGTTTTCCCCTCAGCTGGACTCTGGCATCAAACGTGGGGCCTGACGGAAACCAGTCTAAAAACCGTCTCTCAGTGTTGCCTCGCCACCACTCCCTGGTGGGACCACTCTCGTGTCGGAAGGCTACGACTAATGGAGGGTCGCTGAAGGAGTAGACTCTCTAGTCAACGGAAAACAACGTCTAAACCGGACAAAGTACAAGGGCCGCTCCTCGTACCGGCACCGACCCACGATGACACAAGTCGAGAATACTAGCTCCCAGGATCCCATGGCACCCTCACGTGTGGCCCCCACATGATGCCCAGCATCAGTTAGGCCACGGGTCAATGCGTAGATCGAGATCCACTAACCCGGGACTCTAATCGGCAAAGCGTAACTCCGGTATAATAGAACACAGGCGGCAGTCCATCCTGGAGGCTACCACGTGCGAAAAACCCTCGAATCTGCAAGGAGCCTTAACGCGCCATAGGCCCAGAGCGCGTTTATGAATGCGCTCTCTTTGCCTAGCGCGTTCAGGCATGAACGCGCTCGGGGCCCATAGCGCATTAATCATTAACGCGCTATTGAAGGCTAGCACGTTCACGAAGGTCGCGCCTGGTCTGGCAGGCGCGTTGTCTACTGACAGGCCGATGGCCACTATTCATCTTCCTTGATGAACGCGGCGTCCAAGGGTAGCGTGATCTCAAGATCGCGCCCCTGAACTATAGCGCGATAACAGGCAGAGCCCGGTTCGCGGAGTAAACACGGGAAAACCAAAAACCACGCCCATTCACCCCTTGGTGAAGGGAAAACAAAAGGGAAATCAATCCCTTAACTCCCAGCATGCTAGAAACCCCAAAAATCTAGCTAGAAACGCATTAAATCGATGAAATCCGGCTCACCCCTCAAACATGGAATTTCCCATCCCGACATGAAATCACACCCCTCTCGGCTCTCCTCGGCCTAGAAATCACGGGAAGGAAAGGGATGAGCATGGGAATGCGTCCCCCTACCTCAAAGATGCCCCAAAATGCCTAGATCGCCTTCGTTCTTCAAAAATCGATCGTTCTTCCTTGAGTTTCCCACAAGCCACGCACGCCACCGTGATCACCTCGCCACCGCCGTCGTCGCCACGCCGTCGCCGACCGCCGTCTGCAGTGGGAGGGGCACGCCGCGTCGTCGTCGGAAGAGGAGAGAGAAAGATGGGGTGTCGGTTCTCCAACGGGAAGAAAAGAGAAGGAGGAAGAAGAAAGAGAAAGGAGAAAGAAAAAGGAAAAAGGATTAGGGATTATAGAAAATCCAAAAATTCCAAAAAATTAAAAATTACATTCTCGCGATCCTCGGAACGCACCGATCGTAACGGTACCACCCGTGCCTAGGTGAACGGCCGGTTCACCCGCTACGGGGTTCCGTAGGTCCTGCCAAAACACACACGCGAGAATCGAAAAACACGCGGAAAAAGCCGCGGAACACGTTCTGGGCCTCCGAAACTAATCCAAATCGCACGGATCCGAACACGAAACAGATCCAAGACCCGAAAAGAAGGATCCGAAGGGTCCGGGATATTACAATAAAGTGAAGGTTTTTGTCATATGGCATTTGCGTTCAATGTTTATGATGTTGTATGTGGTGCTCTGATTGTCTTGCTAGCTAGAGACTTACTTTGCCGGCTGTTCATGTTCTTGAGTTATTTTCACTGTATATATCTCAGGGCGTGACACTTCAGGCTCGGTTGGGTAAGAGTTGTGTTACCCTCTCCCCCCGAGATTCCTTACACAAGGGTGGAAAACCCAATATTTCTGGGTGAACTTTTTCATGGGTACCCATTGGCCTTTCCTGACTAATCCAAACTTCCAACCCGTGCTCGCTGCGAGGCCTTCGACCATTTCCTGAGAGATCGAGGACAATGTCAAAATCCTCCAAAACAATAGGCAATCAATTGCCGAACATCTTTCCAAGGCAAATCTTGAGTGCTATGCCCGTGCTTCGATCCATGCTTCCTAGAGGTGAGGATTCAAGCAACTTTACTTCTGTCAAATAGCTTTTTGCTTTATTCTGATTGTTCGGGCTGCAGTGGTCCCACGCGGTGATGGAGGAGGCCGACTAGTTGACCCAACTGAGGCTGCACCTGAAGGGGTGGGAGGTCTCGGAGGATATGACTATAGACAAACGAGATGTCCTCCCCGAGGTAAGAGAGGCTGGGAGCTCGCCGGTCGCCCGAGATAAGGGCAAGTGGGCCCTCACCGGGGAGGAGATGGAACAGACAGGGTCCAAACGGAAGGACCCCGAGCATGAGTTCATGCTGGCCTCTTTGAAGGCAATGGCCGCCGAGGAAAGCAGGTGGAAGAGGGCAAAACCTCCCCACAGACGGGGGTCCCTCTGAGTGACCCCATCTGACCTTAGGCACTGCCAGCCCCTCCACCCAAGGCACTAGCGCCGAACACTCATGTCACTCTCACCTCCGCTAGGGGCCCTACCATTGACCCCTCGATGGAACAACCTTCGGCTGTATCGACTGCCACTGAGCCAAGTTTAATGCCACTTCCATACGGTAGGGAAACCAATCCAGCCTTGCAGACCCAATCGGGCGCCGCCGACACTAACTCGAGAGCCCCAGAAAAGCCCCCCCAGACACCTCCCCAGCTAGAGGGTTGTCTCGCCCCTCAGCAGGGCAGGTTCACCCTCCAGAAATCCATCTACGAGTGTTGCCGACCTCTGGTGACTACCACAAGCCGGGTCGAGCTCCAGCGCTACTCATCTTAGACGCTGCTCAAGAGGGTCATGGAGGGGGCCTCTTTCTGGTTCAATTGGGGGCTGAGGCCGCAGATCGAATGGAGTGGGAAGAGAGGGCTGAGTCGGCATAGGGAAAGGCTCGCACCATACTGGATCAAAAGTATGGCCGACTCACTTCAGAACACGAGGCCCTCTGTGAGGAGGTTGAGTCGCTCCGCTCTCAATCCCGAGCGGATTAGGAGACGGTGCGTTCCTAGCCGATCAGCTGTCCCAGGCTCGCTAGATGGCCGACCTCAAGAGCGGACTTTCTTGATAGGGAGTACCTGGCTCACGAAGTGAGCTCGAGGCATTGGGGGGCCGAACGGAGGAGCTTCGTGGGCGACTTCTGACAGGTGGAGCAGGAGAAAGTGGAGGTCATGCGACGAGGGAATCCGAGGCTGAGGCAAAGATAACAAAGATCAGATGTGGGTGGCAGAGGCCGAGGTGAAGGTAGTGGAGAGGTATCTCACTTCTGAGGAATACCGAGAGGACCTTAAACAACATTGTCTTCACCTTCTACGATCAGGCTTCAGGCGAGGGCTGAAGAAGGGTTTTGCTCAAGGATTCACCTAAGCCATCCGTTAGCCCAAGCTCAAGTCTAGAAGAGCTAATATTCGAGCCCAGACAACGGTATGATTCGCCCGAGGAAACTTCGACCCCTCCGTCCACTCCCGAGCCCTATGCCTCAGATGAAGAAAGCGATGGCCCTACGTACTTCGCCAAGGAAGAGCTGCCAGCCCAGGCCGCTTTAGGAGACCTCGTAGTCGCAGCAGTTCCAACACAGGTGGGGTCAGTATCTGAACCAATGGTTCCCAAATGGACCAGACATACGCAGCTTTCAAACATTAAGACGACGCCGGGTACCAAGGATCCGCCAACTTCTACAGTCCCCGAGGGATAGCCTATCCCTCGAGCTTCTTCTCCGATCTCACTGGATTGAGATCTGACATGTACTCGACCTCTTGTCTTTTCACGACTATAACTTCTTTTGCTCGGTTTGTTCCCTTGTCTTTCAATTACTTTTATTTTGTTTTGTAAAAGAAAGCATTCTGCAAGGAAAGAATATATGTTTTATGCAAAATCTTTGACCAAACCTCGCGTATCGTATCCGCACACGTCAGCAAGTCGTATCTCCATACGATTCTCCTGCCAAAATCGCGAGCTCCGCGTATAGTGCTTGCTTTGCTTGCGCATATTCCCAGGCGTAACGTATGCGCTTGTTCATATCCCCAATCATTAAGGGAGTGCATCCTTCGTATGTTCTCCATGGCGGGTCCATAATACCTCTACGAATAAAAGGAACTACTCCTTGAAGAATCTGCACACCTCTTTTCAAAATCTACTCACGTCTCTTCGAGGGGAGATGCGGTTATGATAAGGGATATCGTCAAGAGGGAGGGGCACCGCCTCACCTTTGGCCTATAAAAGGCTGCGAAGAGGGGCTATGGCTTGCCCATTCCTCTTTCGCCCCGTCGGCCTCTCTCCCTCCCCTTCTCAATCTTCCTTATCTTCTTCTACTCCGACGAGGCCATGGAGTCTGCCGACCAGGACGAAGGCTCTGGAGTTCGTCGGAACAGACCGATCATCTCAGCAAAACAGAAGGGAGGACAGGAGGGTGGACAACAAAAAAAATGGGAGGATAGGTGATGGATCCTTCCCCCTAGATGTTACGCCACCCATCCAGGGAGAAGGAAGGGGACCCTAGAGTCGTGCCATATGTTGCATCCTCTGATGGGAGGACATAACGCCAACGAGAGGCGGCTCTGGGTCGTGCAGGAGAGGTCTCCATGCCGTCCGCCTCCCCCCCCCCCACTTATTTCTTCGGGTGGGGGACACCCCATCTTTCCCCCTCTTTTTATTTTTCATCTTTTCTTGTTTCTTCTTGCCGGCACCATCTGGCACTCGGGGGGCCTAGACTAGGGTCTTTCCAGATGGTAAGCAGGGATACAACAAGGTCCACAGTCTCAATATCCGAGCCAATTTCCACACCAGTGCAGTTAGTGGCTCGACGTGAGGTTGCTCGCCTTGCACATGTCGAGCTATCCATTTTTCTTATAGTGGTTGTCGTTGCCCCAATGTACAACTAAGCATAGAAATGCAATAAACTTGTTGTTACTTTTCACTTTTGTGCTTTTGCTATTGTGCATGTGTACCATCAAACATCAAAAATTACATAAAGAGACCCATGCTAAAAATAGAACTTCCATAATGAAGTAGCATTCCACGTCTATGAGATCGGTTCACCATCCATCGTTGACAGCCTATACCCCCCTTTCTCGAGCGCCTCGACCACTCGATAGGGGCCCTTCCAATTGGGGGCAAGCTTCCCCACCACCTCTAGTGGTCGAGAGACCTCAACTTTTCTCAAGACCAAGTCCCCAGGAAGGAATTGTCGATCCCGAACCTGGGTGTTATAGTAACGGGCCATGTGTCACTGGTACTCCATCACACAGATTCTCGCGGTCTCGCGTATCTCGTCTGCTAGGTCGAGGTTCTCCAACAACTTCTTGTCATTAAGCTCAAGCTGAAAATGAATGACCCGAAGGGAAGGGCTGCCGATCTCAAGCGGAATGACGGCGGCAGTACCATAGACAAGTTGGAACGGAGTTTCGCCCGTGGAGGCTCGTGGAGTTGTACGGTAGGACCACAATACGCTAGGTAATTCCTCCAGCCAATTTCCCTTGACCTTATCCGGCCTAGTCTTTAATCTCTTAAGCAAGGTCTTGTTATCATTCTCGACCAAGCCATTAGCCTACGAGTGGACTACCGAAGTGAAGTGGTTGCGAATATGTAAGTCGACACACTTATTTTTAAAATAAGCGCAATTAAATTGTCAGCCGGTTTCGCTCACTATCACTCGAGGGACACCTAACGACATTTGATCGATCGCCACACGAAACTCTAAATCACGCCTTCTGTTATTTTCACACAAGCCTTTGCCTCGATCCACTTAGTGAAGTAATCGATGGCGATGATGATAAACTTCTTTTATGACTGAGCCGTAGGGAAGGGGCCCAGGATGTCACTTTCCCACCGAGCGAAAGGTTAAGGCTCGAAGAGCGATATGAGCGTTGAGGTCGGCTGGGTGTATCAAGTGGTCGAACCTTTGGTAGCGATCGCACTTCTGGATGTAGTCTGAGCAATCCTGTTGCAACGTGGGCCACCATTACCCCTACCGTAACAAAATCCTCGCGACTGACCTTCCTTCTTGATGCGTGCCACAAATCCCCTCATGGACTTCCTCGATAGCTTACTGAGCTTCACGAGGTTCAAGGCAGTTAAGGAGCACCACAAGAAAAACTGGTACTTCTGACGGAAGTATTCCATCGAAAATTTTGTCAAAAATTTCATCAGAAACTATTTTTTCGATGGATTTACGACGGAATACGTCTGTCGGGTATTCATTGTCGAAAGTTTTCGATAGAATAATTATATGTCGGAACTCCGTCGGTATTTTTCGACGGAAAAGTAGTAGACGAAAATTTCGTTCGTAATTTTTTTTTTGCGATGGAATGTATGGTCTGTCGGAAATGCCGTCAGAACCTATTCCGACGGAAAATTATGACATCGGTAAGTCCGTAGAAATTTCCAACCCAATTTTTTCGATAGAGTAAAGTAATCCGTCGAAAACATTCCGACGGACAAATATTGCGTCAGTAATTCTGTCACTAAATTTATTTTTTAAAAAAATTGCGTACATATATTTTCCTACAGACATTGTAATCCGTCGGTGATTCCGTCAAAATATTTCTGACGGAGACAATAAGTCCATCGACATTTTCGTTGCAAAAAAATAATCATTATTTTTAAATAATATAAAAAATAATATAAAATATGTTTAAATAAAAAACATAAAATCTAACAATCATAACAAAACCCAATATATACAAGAAATAAAACACAACATCAATTATCAATTTTATAGCAACAAAAATAATCAAGAAATATCCTCCGCATCCTCCATGTCCTCATCCTCCCCGTCTTGCTCGTCCCCTCCGTCACCACCCGCTAGAGGATCCTATATTGAACAAATAATAACATTAAGTATGTATTAATAAATAAAAAAATATTGAAAAGATAAATTAAATATTTTATTTCATTGTATAAATTCGAATCAAATATAATATCAAATTGATAATTTTAATACCGAACACACACTGAGTATCCGATTTGGATTCCGTCAACTCTCACAAGTCACTTTTACCTCCCAAATATTGTTGGAACGATCGGCATGCCGATCTGACCGGTATTTTAGATTTTAACTCTTGAACTCGACTTCTTTAATTTTAAACTAAGTGCATTTAGAAAATACACTTTTGAGCGCCGGGCTCAAACTAGGTATCCGATTTGGATTTCGTTAGTTCTCACAAGTCACTTTTATCTCCCAGGTCGTGTTGGAATAATCGGCATGCCGATCAGACCGGTATTTTAGATTTTAGACCCCCAAACCCAACTTCTTTAATTTTAAACTAAGTGTATTTAGATAATGCACTTTTGAGCGTAGAGCACAAACCGGGTATCCGATTTGAATTCCGTTAGTTCTCACAAGTCACTTTGACCTCCTAGGTCCTGTTAGAATGATCAGCACGCCGATCAGATTGGTATTTAGATTTTGAAGTCCCCAACCTAATTTCTTTAATTTTAAACTAAATATATTTAGATAATACACTTTTGAGTGTCGGGCCCAAATCGGGTATCCGATTTGGATTCCGTCAGTTCTCACAAGTCACTTTTACCTCCCAGGTTGTGTTAAAACAATCGGCACACTGATCTGACCTGTATTTTAGATTTTGGACCCCCAACCCAATTTCTTATCTGCATTTTAAACTAAGTGCATTTAGATAGTATTTTTTTGAGCGGCGGGCCCAAACTGGGTATCCGATTTGGATTCCGTCAATTCTCACAAGTCACTTTTACCTCTCAGGTCATGTTGGAACACTCGACACGCCGATCAGATAGGTATTTTTGATTTTGGACCCCCAAACCCAACGTCTTTAATTTTAAACTAGTGTATTTAGATAATGCACTTTTCAGCGTCGAGCCTAAACCGGTTATCCGATTTGGATTATGTCAGTTCTAACAAGTCACTTTTACCTCCTAGGTCGCATTGGAACAATCGACACACCGATCAGACTGGTATTTTAGATTTTGAACCCCCCCAACCCCTAGATATCTGTATTTTAAGCTAAGTGCATCAAAAGAATGCTCTTCTTAGCGCCGGGCCCAAATCGGGTATCCGATATAAATTTTATCTGCTCTCAACAAGTCACTTTTTACCTCCCAGGTCATGTTGGAATGATCGACACATCAATCAGATCGATATTTTAGACTTTGGACCCCCAAACTAACTTCTTTAATTTTAAACTAAGTGCATTTAGAGAATGCACTTCTGAACGCCGGACTCAAACCGGGTATCTTATTTAGATTCTGTCAGTTCTGACAAGTCACTTTTACCTCCCAGGTCATTGTTGGAATGATCGACACGCTGATCAGACTGGTATTTAGATTTTAGACCCCCAGCCCAATTTCTTATTTGAATTATTTTAAACAAAGTTACCTTTGAAAAGTAACTAGTTCTGAATTGAGTAATTTGAGCGCCGAGCCTAACCGGGGTATCCGATTTAGATTCGTCAGCTCTCCCAAGTCACTCTCACCACCCAAGTTGCGTTGGAATGATCGGCACGTCGATTAGGCTAGTATTTTATATTGTGGATCCTCAAACACCTAATTATTTGAATTACTTTAAACAAAGTTAGCTTTGAAAACTGACTTAGTTCTGAATTGAGTAATTTGAGTGCTGAGCCCCAAATCGGGTATCCGATTTGGATTCCATCAGCTCTGCCAAGTCACTCTCACCACCCAGGTCGCATTGAATGATCGACATGCCGATCAAGCTAGTATTTTACATTTTGGACCCCTAAACCCGTAGTATCTGAATTGTTTTAAACTAAGTTAGTTTTGAAACTACTTAGTTCTGAAATGAGTAATTTTAACGCCGAGCATAAACTGGACATCCAAATTGGATTCAGTCAGCTAAACAAAAATACTCATTCTATCCCATATAAACCATCTTAACTTGATTTATTCCTATATCAAAGAGTGTCTTGTTACTTTGAATCTAAATTCATGTATTATTCATTGATTTTATAAGTCAAAATTCTGCCAAAGTAAAAGTATATAACAAACACTCACCTGAGAAGGTTGTGCCATGGTCGAGGGTGCTTCATGAGGGAGAATTCTTGCTTGGGAGAGGAGGCCAGTGAGTGCCTGCAAGATGTGTGCCTCCTGGCTCGACTCTCTATCCTCATCGTGCCACTGCAAAATAGACATCTCCACTCGAGCGATGTCCTCTAACGTCACTGGGAGAAGTACTTGGGCGGGTCGGGGGCGTACTAAAGGCACTGCTACTGGTTTGGGCAGCGATTGAACTTGCACACGTTGATATCACTGTGCTAGTCTCGAGGCTCTGCCCAAAACCATATAGCTGGCCTTTCTTCGGCTCGCTACTTGCTGCCACCCATGCCGCGGGATCTAACTCCGGCTGCTGTGCGTCTCCCTCCCCCGTACTTCTATGTCACATGTCTGCTATATGTTTCCTACAAATTGAACAAGAAAAATTGTAAATTTCAAATGAATCAATTATATTTAAATGAAAAGAAAAACTTGCATATGTATATAAACTTACCGTACTGAGCGGGTGTGGAACGCAGATTTTTTTATTTTTTAAATTATTTAAATTTTATTATTATTTTTATTTTATTTGGGGAATTCTCTTATTTGTATTTATTGATTATTAGGTGCCAGTCACCGGGGTGACAATTTTATTGTGCGCTCGATCTGACTTTTAATCAGTCGATTGTGAAGTCCGAGTCGGGACCCGAATCCGTCATACCATAAAGGCTATGACGTTAATTACGCCCTTCCTAAGAAGGACAACCCTTGATTAAACGCCAAAATAGGAGGCCTCATAAGGCAAACAGATATTCATGTACATAACTTTGAACTTCATACCAGGCCCGGAAGGCAGGTAAGAGAATAACATCGACCACAGAAACAAACTATATCGCTGAATCGGCGGTTCAAAAAATAA